>CM053593.1:336937347-336957589 GCA_028646575.1 Pseudocheirus occidentalis | reverse complement strand
TGCCTGGGACACGAAGTGATTAGGTGACTTGCAAAGGGTAAAGTCACACATATAACCAATATATGTTAAAAGTGAGACTAGAATTCTAGTCTTCCTGATTCCAAGGTAGGCCCTGTATTCAACATACCTTGCTGTCTTGAAACACTTCTTTTTTTGTTTGTTTTTGGAGGGGGGGAAGGCAAGGCAATTGGGGTTAAGTGACTTGGCCAAGGTCACAGAACTCAAATGAGTCGAGTATCTGAGGTCAGATTGGAACTCAGATCTTCCTAATTCCAGGACTGGTCCTCTATTCACTGTGCCATGTAGCTGCCCCTCTTAGGCCTTCTTATTCTATCTCAACAAACCATTCTCATCTTCTTATACTTCATCTTCCAAACTCCAATACCCACATTCTTTGATCCAATGACAGTGACCTCCTGGTTTTTCCGAAAACAAGACATTCCATCTTCCAACTCAGGACATTTTCACAAGTATGGAATACTATAATGATATTATTGAGAAAAATGCCATGCCTTATTTGTATTTGTCTTTACTTATGATCAACATGACAAATGTGGTGAAAAGATACTCTAAAAGCTTATGTTTTGTGAATGTTAATAGTTGAGATGCTCCTGATATCCTTGGCTTCCTTCACTTTTAAGCAAAAATCTCACCTTCTACATGAAGCTTTTTCCCATTCCCTTATAAATGTAGTGCCTTCCTTCTGACAATGATTTCTTTTTTGTTTTGTATCTAGCTTGTTTGTACAGCATTATTTCCCCCTTAAACAGTTAAACATTCCTTAAGAGCAGGGATCTTTTCTCTCTCTTTGTATCCCTAGCATTTAATACAATGTCTAGGACATAGTAGGTATAACACCATGCACAAGCAGATTCCCAAAAGAATGCTACTGTGAACAGCTTTTAAGGTTCAGATTATAGTATTATAGTATAACACTATAGTATATAGTATAGTGAACACTCCACTTACTCCCTTACAAATCAAGGCAAACATTCACAATATATCACAATATACTATTCACATTACTTCTTATCACAGAAAATCACAATGTAGTGTTCACAACAGTTTAATCTTAGAATGGCCACACAGTTTTCACTGCAGTGGCCACAATATTTAGAATAAAGAACAAAAGAATAATCATCTGGTTTCCCTAAGGGGGAAACCCTCCTTACTTCTTCATTCAATCAATTCACAACACAATAATCAGTCTTCCACTGATGGGGCAACCAGAGATCAACTCAATTAGTCACTTATCTAGCAGTCAGTCACTAAATACAATCATTAGAAAACCACACAAACCCTCCACCTCGTGGTGTCCAGCAAACCTCAGTTTCATCCAAGGGGAGGCTTTTTCTTCATCTTGACTCAGAGTGTTCTCTCTGATTCCCTGGATCTCCTTCCATGGTCCCAGCTCCTTCCTGAATCACCTGGATTCAGGGGCAGACAGCTCCCAGCTCCTCATCCAGTCCTCAGAGGTAGATGGCTCCCAGTTCCTTGTCCAGTCCTCAGGGCAGTCCCTGGAACACACAGGGTCCAGCACATCTCAAACCCTTCACCACTTCTGTTGCCAGGAACTTAGGGATCAGCCAGGCCATGAATAAACAAAGTCTTATCCTGGTCATGCTTCTTCAGTTCTCCAGCAGTTCAGGTGGCCTAGGACCCAGTAGAAAACTCAGCATTTCAGGCAGCAACAACAACAGTGGCGTTCCAGGTGGGAGCAACAGCCACTATGGCCTTCACCAGATTCTGGTCTCAAGAAAAACTCCAACTCGATTCTCAGTCACCTTCCAGATGCTGGGAGAGAAACTCTCTTTTTCTCTCAAGAAAACTCCAACTCACTTCTTCAGTCCGGCAGCCCAGCTCCTAGATACTGGGACAACTCTGCTTTCTCCAACAGGAAGCACCAGAAGGAACATTCTAATTCTGTCTCTCTGTCTCTAGAACTCTTCTTATATACCACACACTGGCTTCCTGTCTCAGCCAACCCAGTCCTACCACATCAGGACAGGAAGAGAGCTCATACCTTCTGTACTTAGCCCTAGTTACTAAGTGCTAAGTATCTGCTAAATTGATTGCTGTTACAGTAGGTGCCTAAAATCTTTATTGATTGAAATTACATTACTATAAATCCTATTTTATTAAATTACAGTCAATAAATATTATTTATCCCTCCAAGTTTTGTGTCATACATAGTTCTGTATAACCAATGTTTGTCAACCAAATCACTGATAAAAATACAAACACATTGATTGACAGAATAAGGGTAGGGAGTGCTCCATCTTAGTTTCCCTGAGTTCCACAGCAATGTATTGGCAGAACTTTTTGTTGCTAATATCTAGTTACAAATACATGTGGCTGTACTATCATTGATTATATTCTACATTCTCCATGTGGTCTACAAAAATATCATGAAAAACTCTCAGATCATTGGCTAAAATCTAAACATGTCATGTCTAAAATATTCCTTTGATCTACCACTCTCAGAAACTTTTGACAGAGAGGGAGAGAGAGAGAGAGAGAGAGAGAGAGAGAGAGAGAGAGAGAGAGAGAGAGAGAGAGAGTAATCTGAATTATTTGGTCTTATAGAATGCATATTCTGGCTCCCAGTGACTTCTCTTCTCTTACTAAGTACTCCTAAGCCCTCTACTTAATAATGTGTTACTGAATTTTGCCCTTGGCTTCATATCATTAGGGATTTTGTGATCCATTTTCATCTTCCTTTTGAAAAATTTGGATATATTTTGATCATATCCAGTCCAGCAGCAATTTTTCTGTCTTACAAATTTCCACAGAAATTAACAGTATTGTATTCAAAACCATCATCTGCAACATTTTGAATTCCCTCGAATATAGTCTGTGTCAAAAAACTTGATCTCTCATAGGATTGATAATAATTTTAAGCATGTGATTCCTAATGTATACATGTACTGTATATCTCTTCTGATGTTGAGGTAGTATATCACCAAATGCATATGAGACATTGCATATGATTTCACATAGTTATTCCAATAACTGACATGACACATAAAAAAGAAAGCTCATTTTCTCCCCCTCCCCCGACCCCTGTGTATGCATCCTTTTTCATTCCTATTTCTTTTCCAAAGTACCACCATTCTTTAAGGTAACTAGATTTAAAGCTTCAGTTATTTCCAACTGCACTCCACATCAGTCCCTCTAATCAATCAGTTGTTAAAGCTTGTCAATTCCACTTACACAATATCGTTCACGTTTCCCCCTTTCTCTCTACTTATACAACTGCCTATCTAGCATTAGCCTCATGACCTCTTACCTGGACTTTTGCAATAGTCTCTTATTTATTCTCAATACCTCATCACTCCCTACTCCAATTCATCCTCCACACAGTTACCAAGGTGATTTTCCTGGAGCACAGTTTTGACTATTTCACATGCCTCCTTCTTAAGCTCCAGTGGCTTCTTTTTGCCTCCAGAATAAAATACAAATGTCTTTCTTTGGCATTTGCTTAGTCAAGAAGTATGTTTTTAACTTACTTTTACTTGTCAAGTTTTGTTCTAAACACTAGAAATAATAAAGGCAAAAGATAGTCACTATTCTCACAGAGCTCAGAGTTTAATGGGAGAGGTAACATGCAAACAAGGATGTACATATATAGTACCTATATACATATGTACATGTACATGTACACACAAATGTATGTCTATGTGATAAATGTTTATAACTGTAAATATATAGATCATCATTTGAAAATAAAGAACAAAGGAAAAGATATAGGATTAAGGGGACCAGATAAAGACTTCTTTGTAGAAAGTACGATTTTAGTTGAGAACTGAATGTAGGCAGGGAAACCAGGAAACAGAGTAAAGGATTAGAATTCCAAACATAGGAGATAGTGAAAATGTCTGAATTTGGGAAACGGAATGTCTTGTATGAGGAATAGCAAAGAATCCTGTTTTATAAAATATATGGAATAAATAAAGTCTAAAAAGACTGGAAAGTGGTGGATGGCACTGTGGAAGAGAGTGGGGCATAGGTTTGTCCAACAAAAATTCCACAAAACATTAGAGAAATGGATCCAGTCACTACTATTTTACCCCCAACTTAGAAGTTTGCTAGTTGCTATAACTAGGTATGTCTATTTGCATCTCTAGAACAGGCAAGGCCTTGATACAAATTTTTTTGCCCCTTTCCAGGAGGGAACATGGAGCTAATGGGATTAAGCAGACAAGGCAGCACTACCTCTCAACATTAAGCATATATTTGCACATGTTGTTTTCATTTGTTACAATGTAAAATCTTTCAGGATAAGTGCCTTTCCTCTCTCTCTCTCTCTCTCTCTCTCTCTCTCTCTCTCTCTTTCCTTTCTCTCTCTCTCTCTCTCTCTCTCTCTCTCTCTCTCTCTCTCTCTCTCTCTCTCTCTCTCTCTCTCTCTCTCCCTCTCTCCCTCTTTTCTTTCTATCTCTAGAACCTGGCATAGTAATCGGTATTTAATAAATGCTTCTTGATTTCAGCTGTATTGAGTTTGTTTAAATCTGCTAGATGTTATCTTGCTATCTCCTCACCTATCTCATGATTCAGTTTCTTTATCTGTCTTCACAGTAGCATTTCAAGTCTACAGATCTTTATCATTGATGCCTCCCCACAAAAAAATCCAAGAAAACAAGAATCAAGCAATCTATTTAAACTCTGTCCTCTTTTAAAATTTTATTGTCTTCTCACAGTAATTGGTCTTTCACTTTTTTCTTATCTCTCTGGAAATATCTTTAATATACTTTGTTGATTTTATTAACTTTATAATTTATGGATTCTTAGAGGGGTCCATGGATTTCAGGGGACCCTTGAAATTTGATGGGAAAAATACATCTTTATTTTCATTACTCAGTTGCTGAAATTTAGCATTTCTTTCAATTATTTAAAAATATTATTCTAAGAAGGTCTCCATAGGCTTTGTCAGGTTGCCAAAGGGGTCTATGACATAAAAACAGGATGACAACCCTCACCTTAGAAGCTCCATCAGATTGATATACCTTATCTGTTGCTCATTCTCTTTGTGACCTGGGGAAATTGCTTTAAGTCTGAGCCTCGTTGTCCTTGTCTTTTGGAGTTATTTGCCCAACCTAACTCATAGTACTGTGTACAAAGTACTTTTTACAGCTTGAAGTTGTGTACTATTATCTCTCTATCCATCCATGGGACAGCTGGGTGGTTCAGGGATTAGACAACTGGGTCTCGGGAAGATCTACCTACAAACATACATCAGACACTTACTAGTGTGACTCTGCACTTAACCTTTTTCATTAATAGCTAACTTCTTTTTGCTTCAATATTTTCATTTTTTAAGTGGGGATAATAATTGCACCTACCTCCCAAGGCTGTTGTGAAGATCAAATAATATAAAAGCAATAAAGGACCTAGCATAGTGCCTGGTACATAGTAAACACTATATAAATGTTACTTTTATTCTCATCAGTTCCAACTTCTTGTAACTAATCAACCAAATCAAGGCATACATATCTATTAAGCACCAGATACTGTGTTAGCTGCTGGGGATCCAAAGACAAAACAAAGCACTACATGCCCTCAGAGAGCTTACATTCTATTGTCAGAGACAACATGTAAAAGTATATACAAAATAAATACAAGGCAAATTGCCAGGGGAGTCACTATCAACTGGGCTAGAAATGAAAAGAGGCAGAAGGGAGGAGAGAGTACCACAGGCAGAGGGCAAAGACTTTGCACAGAATTGGAGGGAGTAGTTAAATAGTTCTGTATCAGCCATGGCAAGGTAAGTTTGGTTGTATATGAAGGAGAGTCAGTGGACAATAATAATTAAAAGGTAGATTGGAGTCAGTCTAATAAATGCAAGACAGAGATGTTTATATTTGACCACAGAAGTAATAGGAAACCAATGGAGTTTATCTAGTAGCAAAGTGACATGGACAAACCTATTCTTTGGAGAATCAATTGCAAGTATTTGGAGGATGGATTGAAGAAGGGATAGAATTGAAGCATGGCAACAAATTAAAAGGTTAAAAGATCAGGAACCTGTGCAAGGTTCCAAAGGACCCACCTACTTCAATTCTTCCTTCCTTATTAGATCACTGAAAATGTCTGCTCATGTATCAGTATTATTTCTAGCTTGACATTAACTGCACAGATAAAACTGCACTTGGCTCAGACACTAGGAATATACTTTGAAGCTCTGGGACCTATAATTAGAGGGTCTCCGAGAACTTTGAAAGCAATTCATTAATTTACCACTTTTCCAATGTTGATTTCCCCAAGAAAGTAAAATTCTTCTACCTATTCTTCATCCCTTACATGTTATACAAAAATATATTTGTGAGTCACTAATACTTTTTCCAAGAGCTTTGTATTCTAGGTTAATAATTCAAATTATGATCTCGTTTGTTCATTTATTTTACTTCATATGTTCATAGGAATACATTTGCACATAGATACATGCTAAATTGTTTCTCTTTCATTGACTGTTGACTTTTCTCCCTTTCCCCAAAGCCTTATATTGTGGTATTTTGTTTTTTTATATGATGTTTTCTATTATGTCCTCTACCTCTCAGCGTATCAATTATGTATGACTGGTGCATTGTTTCAGCACATCCCAATTTCAGATGAAATGTGGGCTCCTGCTTTACCAAAGGTGTCTGCTCAGCTGAACAATGTTTTCTCTTCCCAAGCTATGCTTTCCTTCTTTTTAATTCTACTCTAATCTCTGGTCCAGGTGGCATTTTTATGCATCTCACATTACCTCTGGTGTGGGGAAATGGCATTATAAATTATATAAATCTGTTTATCAGCACTGGATGATCTGCTTTGCCTTTCAACAGTATTGAGATTCAAAAATATTGATGATCCTGTTTTTCATTCTGTTTTGCCTTACAGACAAACAGTGGGCTGCCTTCTCAATTCCAAATGACTTGCTTGTTTTGAAAATGGGAACTCTTAGCCTGAAAGAATGAAGGTTTCTGGGACATTCAGGGATATGATCATTGTATGTTCCCCAAGCACTAGTCATTGGTTGCATGATCTACACTATAAGGAAGGAGAAAGATCACTAGATTTGGAGTCAGAGGGCGTAGGTCTAATGCTACCTGTGTTGTTAAATGAGATAAATTTGTATAAAATACTTTGAAAAACCTAAGTGAGCCATATAAACATGAGTTTGTTGTTGTTATTGCTGTCATTGTTCTGTGAATATTTTTAACCTTGAAAAGTCACTTAGCCAAGCCTAGCCTGTTGCCTCATTTGTAAAATAAAGGAGTTGGACTTGAGCAAATCTCAAACATTTTGGTCAGAAGACCTCTGTTTTCACTTTACTTATAAAAAAAGTATTAAGATCCACCAAAAAGCTTTAGTTTATGTTGGTTATTATCATAGTAAAATTTATCTCTTGATATTTACCATATTCAAGATTAAAATTCCTTAGTATTACCAAGAGAATAGTTTTGACTCCATGTCAAAAAGTATCATGGAGATTTCCAAGGAATCCTGGAACACGTTTTGAGACTCGCTTGATTATATGATGCATAAATTCCCTTCAAGATCTAAATGTTATTATGCTATAATATATGACATCATTTATTCTTTTTGAATTCATTCATTCAATAATAATTTATTAAGGACCTACTATGTGCCAGTCACTGTGCTAAGTGCTGCATCTTGGGTCCTTGTAAAAGGAGGGAGTCTTTTTAGCTATTTAGTGAATTATTTTAAGCTATCTCAGACATAACTTCCAGAACATGTGATATCACGTGTGGATATCCTAATGCTTGAATTACTGTGATATGAAAGAGATTTAATAGTCTGTGTGACTTCTTCATGAAGAATAAGGACCCATGGGTATGACTTATAGGGGACACTTTTAGCTCTTCAAGGAAGATCTTGCTAACAGTTTGAGCTATCCAATAATAAGGGCATGGACTGCCTCCTTAATTAATGAAACCTTCATTAATCAACAAACCTTTATTAAGCACCTACCTTGTGCCTAGACCTGTGTTATGCGTGAGCTATACAAATTGGAAGGGATGACATAATTCTTACTTTCAAGGAACTTGTAATATCACTAACGATCACATTCCAAGAAGTAGCTAGAAGACTGACTACTTCTTGGGAAGGTTATAGACTAGATTCTTCAACAGAATAGGAAGTTTAATTAAGTGTTCATTTCCAAGGTTCTGCCCAACTCTAAGATTTAGTCATTTAAAATTTCATTCATGGAGAAATCCAAGGGAATTCTAATTCTGCATTCTAATCACCTCCTTTTAAAGAAGAGGAAACCAAGGCACCGAAAGGTTAATATCAGTATCCAGGGTCACATACAGGCAGCATTTAAAGTGAAATTGGAACCCAACTCTCTTAGAATGCAGGTCCAATTTGCTATTCACTTTGATACCATGTTGGCTTCAGGCAGAAAGATGTAAGGAATTTTGATCATGCTTTTGACCTTTCCTAAACATGCCTGCCTGAAGGTTTTTACCCCAATCAATTTACTACTTGCAAGCTAAGCTTAATCGTATTAATTTTTAAAAAGTTGTATTATCTTACATAAATGCCTACTTATTGGAAACTAAAATACTTTGTATATCAATAGCTTTGAGATAGTCTCCAAATTAAAATTGATATGTTACTTTTGAAAGATTCAGTATTTCTTTGCTTTTTTTAAAATAATAATGTCAAGAATTTGTGCTCGCAGTGTACTTTTTAATTTATATGCCATAAATATTTGATCTTGTTCTATCAAAATTGATTCTATTGAGAGACTAAGCTAAGAACTTTGTACAGCAACTCTCAAAAGATGACCATTTGTGTCAATATCATGGTTCATCATCATTATCATCTTCACAATGAAAATAATGACTCTGGAAAGGATGGAGAAGAATCAGAATATTTGATACATTTTTATAGCTCTCTCTAAAATATATATGAATTTATTATCATAAGTTAGAGACAACTGTGAGTAATTATAATTTGCATGACCTTTGCTAGCTCAGGAGGCTTCTATTGTAATTCTTCAATGTGAGAAAGAAAGCAAATAATTCCTTTTTATCTTCTTCTATAGCCCTATAAACTATTTCTTACCTTTTGTTTGTGTAAAGCAGTCTATGCTTTCTCATTTTTTTCTCCCAGAGAAGCACAAGTTACTATCATTTAAATGATAATGCTTCCAAAATTATAATTGTATATGTGTGGCAGAGCACTGACTGTATTCAGTGTTGTTGTAAAGAATGGATAATATTATTAATTTATCCAAAGAATATTATTTCTCATCCCCCCCCCCAAAAAAAACCACTGTCCTGCATACTAGACTTTGCGATGAGTATTTTTTATGTTTTGCATTTACAGGATGAAACCAACCTCTCCTGGTCAAACCCTTACCATGCCAAGACCAGCAAGTGGACGATTAACATGCTGGTTAATAATTTTCAAAAACATTGGGCTTACAGTCTTAATTTTAACCACGAAACAGCATCAGCCCCACCAATCTTTACTCCTCCATTAGCTCAGATAATAGAGCAGTGTATTACTAGATTCAAAACAAATTAATAACTTCATACAAAATTGGCTAGAGAACCCTTTTTTTTAAACAGGGTGACAAACCTACCGAAATACATTTTTCTCTGTTTGATGCCTCATTAAGTTAAACGTCCTACTTACTTTTTGAATAGAAATATTGTTATTTAACAAATATTTATTAAATTCTGCCAATTTCAGCATAGGCATTTGAAAGGTAATCATATGATGGCATAGGGCAATGGAGAGTGGGCCAGGCTTTAGTGAAGATAGCCTGCACTCAAGATCTGCCTCTAACATGTACTAATAGTTTGGTCATGAACGAGAGGTCATTTAACCTCTTTGTACCCCAGGCATAATTCCAAGGTTATAAATTAGAAATGAATTGGGGATGGATCTTGGTAAAGTGAGTTTCATGCAGGGAGCTCCATATACAGATCAAATTGCAGGTCCCAACCTATGTCTAGCAGGAAGGAAATATGTAAAGCAATATACTGGGTTCCAGGACTACAAAGGGGAAAAGTGAAATCGTTTCTACTTCTTATGAACTTGTTATTAGATTTTTAATATATTATTGGCATTAAAAAACTGCAACAACATCTGCCAGATTCTTACAAATATTAATTTAAATCTTATTACTGGCATAAAAATTTCTCTTCCATATTCTGAGAAAGTAACATAAGCAGCTTACACACAAACATATGTGTTTATGTATACATGCACACACATGTACATACACATATTGTATATGTGTATTATTCATGCATGTGTATGTACACACATACACATATACATGTATATATCTATGTATTTTAAGGATTACACCATTTTCCTCAGGGATCCATGGATCCAGAAGAGACTCTCTAGGCCCAGCTATATCACTAAGTCTATATGTACTCAGAATCATGCTGTATAGAGGAACAACCAGATAACCATGCATATATGATATTGAGATATTATGAACTAAATTTTTGTTAGTCTTTTTAAATTGACAAATTTATTTTATCGTCTCATTTTTACTTCCCCCAGAAAATTTGTTTTTAATTTTAAAAGCATTATTCTGCTAGAAATATCTTTAAAATGAGTGTATATGTATGTATCTATGTGTGTGTGTGTGTGCACGGATGTGTGTGCATGTGTGTTTGTGTATGTGTGTGTGTGTATGAACCTATATCAGATTGTTTGCCATGTGGGGGAGGCAAGAAAGGACGGAGGGAGAAAGGAGAAAAATTTGGAACTTAAAAATCTCATAAAAATGAGTGTTGAAAACTCTCTTTACATGTAATTGGAAAAATAATGTACTCTTTACTTTTTTTGAAGCATCATTCTGCGAAGTCCATTACTTGTACCAGACTGCCGCTGCCAAAGGGGTCCATCTCTTTCTCTCCCTCACACATAGACATACAAGGCTAAGAACCTCTACTCTGCTTGCAGTCAGGCCGCATCTCATGGTAGTTATTATTGTCTCCATTTACAAAATGAGAAAACCGGGCCTTAGAGAGCCAGCTTGCCTAAGGTCCCACAGGCAACGTGGCTGGCAAATACGATACTGGAATCCAGCTCTCCTGGGTTCAAATCAAGTGTTCTTTTCATTATATTATAAATGATCTATTAATGGCGTTTAATTTAACCAATCTCATTTTAAATATAACTTCATGAAATTTGTAAAAATTCACTGAAATTACTGTGATATTATACAGCGACATTATAAATAACACTTCGCTGTTGGTCAGAATTCATTTTGCAAACTCTTTCCTCCATTTTTTTCCTGAAAAAGAATACTAACGTAGAAGTCATAATATCATGTACTCATGGTATGACTTTATTTTTTGACTCTATTTCCCTATTTCTATTCTTCCACAGTACAATTAGGATAGTGATCCCTATCTTGCCTGCCTCTCAATGTTCTTTTTTTTTTTTCTTATTGGAGGGCAGTTGGGGTTAAGTGACTTGCCCAAGGTCACATGGCTAGTTTTTGTGTTAAGTGTCTGAGGCCGAATTTGAACTCAGGTCCTCCTGACTCCAGGGCCGGTGCTCTATTCGCTGCGCCACCTAGCCGCCCCCTCACAATGTTCTTAATAGGATCATATGACACAATGGAAAGGAGAATATTCTTTGAAAAGTTTTAAAAAATCAACAAAACAAAAGAAGAACTATTAATAGTAGTGTTAATAATCATCATAATTTTAATGGTTCAAATGAAGCTCCTGTTAATTTGTTATAATCATGCAGAGCTTATCAAGGACATTGCAATGAGCTATTATCAGGATAGAAATCTGTAACAAAAATCAACTCAGAAGATACTTAACACTTAGTAATTTAGGGCTAAGTACAGGAGGTGTGAGCTCTTCTCCTGTCCTGACAAGGCAGGACTGTGTTGGCTGAGACAGGAGGCCAGGGTGTGTACATAAGAAGAGTTCTAGAGACAAGAGAGACAGAATTGGAATGTTCCTTCTGGTGCCTCCTGTTGGAGGAGGCAGGATTGTCCCAGCATCTGGGAGCTGGACTGTTGGATTGAAGAATTGAGTTGGAGTTTTCTGGAGAGAAAGAGAGAGAGAGAGAGGAGAGAGGAGAGTGGAGAGAGGGGGAGAGAGAGAGAGAGAGAGAGAGAGAGAGAGAGAGAGAGAGAGAGAGAGAGAGAGAGAGAGAGAGAGTTTCTCTCCCAGCATCTGGAAGCTTACTGAGACCTGAGTTGGAGTTTTTCTCAGACTAGAATGTGGTGAAGGCCACCTGGAAGGCTGAGTGGGCTTGCCTGGAAGGCCTCCTGGAAGGCCAATATTTCTCCTGGGTCATAGGGCCAGCTGAACTGCTGGAGGACTGAAGAAGCATGTCCTGGATAAGTCTTTGTTGGTTCATGGCTTGGCTGATCTTTGAATTTCCTGCAACAGAAGTGGTGAAGGGTTTGAGATGTGCTGCACCCTGTGAACTTTGGTTTGTGCCACGAACTGCCCTAAGGACTGGACAAGGACCAGGGAGCTGTCTAACTCTGAGGACTGGATGAGGACCAGGGAGCTGTCTGCCCCTGAATCCAGGTGATTGGTGAATACAGGTAGGAGCTGGGACCATGGAAGGTGATCCAGGGAATCTGAGAGACCATCCTGAGTTAAGATGAAGAAAAGGCCTCCCCTTGGATTCATGATGAACTTAAAGACACCAAGGAGTGGAGGGTTTGTGTGGTTTTCTAATGATTGTATCTTTTGATTAATGATACTTAGTAATTGTGAATCTAGATTAGTGATTAATTAAGCCCCATGAGTAGAAGATTGATTATTGTATTGTGAATTAATTGAATGATTAAGTAAGGAGGGTTCCCCCCTTAGGGAAACCAGATGATTATTTTTTTGCTCTTTGTTCTAAATACTGTGACCACTGTAGAGAAAATTGTGTGACCATTCTAATGTTAAACTGTTGTGAACACTATATTGTGATTTTCTGTGATAAGATGTAATGTTGTGAATATTATATTATGATTTGTTGTGAATGTTTGCCTTGATTTGTAATGGAATAAATGGGGTGTTCACTATACTGTGTTATCTGAACCTTAAAAGCTGTTCACAGTAGTATTCTTTTGGGAATCTGCTAGTGCATGGCATTACAAAATCTCCTGATGATATGGCAAGTATCTAGAATCAGCCTTCTGACTAGATGATGAAATTATATATAGGTTTTCAGTTCTATAAGATAAACATGTATCTTGACATATGAAAGCAGTATGGTTCTTAGATCATAGGATTTTCTTAAGAATCATAGAATTTTTAAAGCTGGAAAGAAATTTCTTTTAACTTTGACTTTACTCATTTTTGTTGTTTGTTCAAGTTCAGCTAAGCATTTATTAATTAATTCATTTAGCTATTTGTTCAAGTATTTATTTTGTTTTTAGTAGGCTTGAGTGATATTCCATATCATGTGAGTGAGCAAATCATCATAGTAGTTTTGAATCAGAAAACCTGAGTTTTCTGATTTTTTTCTGACACCCAATAGCAGAATTCTGACATCTAGCTTATCCAAGACTGTTTCTTTCTAAAGTTCAGAGACTCCCTATAACATAAAGTATGAAATGCAAATGCCTTGTTTACATTTAGTTCTTCAGCATCTAGTCCCTTTATACCTCTTCAGGCTTCTTACCTATCACACTACCACAAACTCTATAGCATAGCTATAGTAACCTCTTCTTTACACACAATTTTCCATTTCCCATTTTCATGCCTTTGTACAATCTTTCTCCATGTCTTAGGAGTTCCTCATCTGTCTTTCACAATAGATTCTGACTTCCTTCAAGATTAAGTTGAAGAATTACCTTCTGTAGGAGACCAGTCCTTGACCTGCTTCATCTGCTAGTGGTTTCCCCTCCAAGGTTTGTTGTTCAGTTGTTTCAGTCATATCTGAGTCTTCATGACCCCATTTGGTGTTTTCATGGCAGATACTGGAGTGGTTCGCCATTTCCTTCTCCAGTTCATCTTACAGATGAGTAAACTGAGGTAAACATGGTTAAGTGATTTGCCCAGGCCACACAGCTAGTAAGTTTCTCAAGCTGAATTTGAACTCAGGTCTTCCTGACTCCAGGCCAGGAACTCTTATGCGCTGTGCCATATAACTATTCCAAACGTCTTTCCCTGGCCAGGAATCTAATTTGGCTAATGGTGAGAGCACTGAATCCTAACCATTTAGACCACCATAGTACCTTCTAAGATAATCTTTCCTTCATTCTGCATATATCTTATACTTACTTCTCTCTCTCTCTCTCTCTCTCTCTCTCTCTCTCTTTCTTAAATATATATGTATATTTATATGTGTGTGTGTGTGTGTGTTTTACCTATACCGTATGTTAGAATGTAAACCTCCTGAGGACATTTTTGTTTTTTCCTTTTTTATCCTCAGTGCTCACCATAATTCCTGAAATATAATAAGCATTAAATCTATTCATCGTATTGCAGGACCTCATTTCCTGAAGTGTTGTGATAGCCTTGTAACTGGTCTCCCTAGCTTAATCTTTCTCCTCTCCAATTCTCTTTCTACACAGCTGCCAAAATGAAATTCCTGAAAAGCAGATCTGACCATGCCCCTCACCTCCTCCATGAGCTTCAATGACTCACCATTAGCTCAGGATGAATATAAATTGCTGTGTTTGGAGGAGCTGTTCACAGCTTGGCTTGGCTCCAATCTTTTTAGTATTATACATTATCCCTCTTCATTCACTCTTTGTTCTAGACAACCAACCTTCTTATTATTCCTCTTACATGACCCTCTGACTTCTCCTATTTTTATGCCTTTGGAAAGCTCATCTCATGCCTAGAATACACTCCTTCCTCACCTCTCTTTTTTCACATCTATTTATTTTATTTTAAATTTAGAATTCCTAGTTTAATGCATACTTCATATCAAGGGTCCCATCAAACATGACTTTTTTTTCCCTGATGCCCTTAAGTCCTAATTCCTCCCCACAAAATTTAATTTTGTTTATATTTTGTATATATTTACATGTATATACTTGTAAATATACATGTCTCCAGCTATAGCTTTTATAAGGACAGGAGATGTTTCCTTTTTTTCTCACATTACAAGTTGTATCATCAATGTAGTATTCACGATGCCTACAGTAACTATAAGTATGCTGATATGGTTATAAATCACAAAATGTAACAGGCTCTCCACATGAGAAATATAGTCAGAGCATTTATTCAAATACCAGAAGACTGAGTCCCAAAACCAGAAAGTCAAAGCCAACACAGTAGTTATGAAGTGGGTACATGTAGTTAAAGTAGTAAATACCCACATTCTCAACCCTTCAAAACAGGACAGGTGACCTCAGGCAAAGATCCTCTCCTCACTCACAGCAACTGCTCACCATCCAGGCAGCTTGCTCCCAGCAGCTCTGGCCCCTCCGCAGTTCTTGTCCCTGGAAGTCTTCAGCAAGAGTCCTTAACAGAGATTCTGGCTGGCTCAAAGAAAAAGGCGTTCGTGCTGCTGCCGCTGCCGCTGCCACTGCTACTGCCACTGCTTCCAGAGAACAGCACAGAGGATACTTAGTTCCGGCTTTCTCTTGCTCCACCCCTTCTTACTATGTCAGCAAGTTCAAGGGGCATGGAATATCTTCAAATCTCAGTATCATTACACAAGTACAGCACCTAGCAATGTACATGGCAGATGATGGGTTATTAATAAATACTGACTGACCGATAAATTGATTGATTTGAAGGGTCCATTGTATAGGCAAGATACCATAGAATACCAGAACAGAGTCTTGTATCTGTAAACACAAAGTCTTGTATTCAAATACTTTCTCTGAAATTTATCAGCTGTTTCAGTGCAGGTAATTTGTTTAATCTCTCTGACCTTTGCTTTCCTCCAAAAGAAAATGAACATCATAACAACAGCAGTATATATCTCTCAGACTTATTGGGAAGCCCAAATGATACAATATATGTAAAGTACTTTGCAAAACTTGAAAACACTCAGTAAATATCAGTTATTATTTTTATTTTCCCAAATTAGTTCACATTTGAGATATACTCCCAAACACTCCCTGATCTAATCTGACTCTGATTCATTTGCCTCTAAATTATAGACCCTTTCTTTATCAATATGATGAATTATTTACATCAATCATTTATTCTATCACCGTTCTTTTTTCAGGTAGTTCTATCCCTGTGGATTCTTGATAATGAAACTGTCAATCCATTATCAACATTTCAAAAGGTTAAACAGCATCGGCTTATTTAACTGAGAACACTGAGCAACAAAACCAAAAAGACAAATCGATGTTCTCTGAACTTGTAGAATTTGAATTTTTCACAAAAGACTGCTGTTTTCCATATTCTTTTTTCATAAATCATTTTGATAGCATACTTTAGTTATTCTTCAGTTCTTTCAATTATTAGAAATCATTATGATCACTGTTTTATGCCCATCATCACTTATATTTCCATAATACTTGAAACTAGGTGAAGTAGTTTGAACATATCATCTCATTTGATCCTCAAAACAACTTTGTGAGGTATGCAGTGTTATCATCCCCCATGACAGGTAATGAAACTGAGGCTCAGAGAATTCAAAAGACATGGCCAGGGACTCACAGTCAATTAGCTTTCTAGTGCTGAAACTTAAGTCCAGATTTTCTAGATTCTAGCGTTTTCTCCTTGGCCCCTCATTCAAGTCATCTAAAAATAGCTATCTCTTGTGAGACTCTATAAATACTTCAGTTTCTTCTTAAGATTGAGTCACAAATTACATGTAGAACCTTTAAGATCTTAATGCTTTTGTCAAGGCACATACGTGACATTCAATAGTGTTGTGTGAGCATCAGATAGTGCCAATAGCCAAAGTGAGAACTGGAATTCTAATACTTGGGAAAGTGTATTTGGGATTGGAGAAGGGTGGGGAGACCTGGAAAGAGAACTTGAATCTTTGGACACAAGACCTGGTGAGGGGAAATACCCCTAGAGACCACACTATGGGGGTAAAAGGCAATCGTCAATATCAAATCTCTGAAAATTCCAGGAAACCAGCTACTGGGGAGAGTTAAGGCAAGGAAAGATAACCTGGGGTGGAGGAAAGTGTCAGAATCCCCTAATTTTGCTATAGATGGCTTTCATCTAAATAACTTCTCAGGTGCGAGTACAGTGGAAGATGGGTAGTCTTGTCCTCCAGAGAGCTATGGACTCTGATGGCACAATCCATGCATGATGCTCCATCTTTATACCCCTAATATAATTAGAGGAGCTGAGATAGAAGGTGGGAAATCCTGGAGGGTGAATTTGAGCCCTATGACAGTGGCATTATAATGGCTGCACCCTGGTGACTGGCAGTTTGAAGTCAGGCAGTCATACTTGTTTCTTGAGGCTAGTAGACTAGAGGATAAACATTTGAGAAAGGTAACACTACCCAGATGTCCATACCTTGGGACAATTATCCCACACTGATTATGGCATTGTAGACATATTATTTCACTCTTTATCTAATTCCTTTCTTTGAAGGAATGCTATTAGTGATTGCTGCTACTGCCCTCTGTTACTGTTTTGTGGATGAAGGACATGAGCCCTTTTTCACAAATTGGTGGGCATATAAGGAATATTTCTATCAATCACACCAAAATAAGAACTTGGCCCTTAACCTCTAAATGACAATAGCTCCAATAAGACAATTAACCTCTAAATGCCAATAGCTCCAATAAGACAATTTGGAAAGGTCATTCTTTACTTGAAGATCTCAAAGGAAAATTCATCTTGGTAGGGATGGTTAATGAAAACCAATGTAAAACAACGACTTTTGGATTGGAATTGGAAGGAGTTTGGAACATGTTTCTCTCTCTCTCTCTCTCTCTCTCTCTCTCTCTCTCTTTCTGTCTCTCTGTCTCTCTCTGTCTCTGTCTCTGTCTGACTCTGTCTCTGTCTCTGTATCTCTCTGTCTCTCTGTCTCTCTGTGTCTCTCTGTCTGTCTGTCTGTCTGTCTGTCTGTCTCTCTCTCTCTCTCTCTCTCTGTCTCTCATCTCCCTTTCAGTCAAGAGAATAATTGTATTAGGTCATTGTCAGAAACCATGCCTCAGTCAGTAAAACTGGGTTCAGATCATGCCTCCTATACATACTAAATGTTTAACCCTGATCAAATTATTGAGTCTCTCTATGATCCCAGGTAACACTCTTAAGACTAAATATTACAGAGAAAGTACCAGTCTGTGTTGTTTCCTTATTAGCAGTTCCCTATATCACTGAAAGCACTCCCCAGACCAAATCCAGCTGTGCTGGGATTTCACATTTATTTTCCAAAATCATCTGGCACATATTCTGCTCTCCTTTTTGAGTCAAGTTTTAGCTTTCTTCCCTTCCCCCCTGTCCCCCACATTGGTTGTAGTAAGAATACTGTTCTATCAAAGTAGGATCTATTTTATGAAATGACTGGCCTATTTTTTTTATTAGGAAAGCTTAAATTTCCAAATCATTGAAAGTAGAATTAGTAACCCTCAAACTTTGCTGATCCAAGCTTCCTCTTAACCTTTCATTTAGAGTGTCTAATGTGGAGAATCAATAGCAAGCGTTACATAATCCATAGACTTTCATGTGGAGGACTGCAGTGCAATTATGGCTGAGCCAGATGTATAATTATTTTTATATACTAAGTAAAGTTAGAAATCTTGGGATGGAGCCCTACTTTAGAAATTGCCTTGCTGCTGAAACAGTCTCAAGACTTTTCAAATCAGAAGGTCTTTCTGCTAATTAGTCTCCAAATTAGCATTCTAGGTCAGGAAAAGAAGGGAGACTGGCCATTTTTAGTGGAGCCCACTGCTTTGAAATTTCTGATCCCTCATGGATGCTTACAGAGTCAGCCCTGGACATAATTATGAAGTAAAATAAGATTGCATTTGTCTAGTTTTTCAATGTTATCTTCCCTACTATCACCTTTTCCCCCAATAATCCCATTTTAGTACTAGCCACCTTTCAACTCATTCTGACTCCAATGTTCATTAATGAATATTTAAGTATTTTCTATTCTAAGCATATTAACTTTTTAAGGGAAATTTGGGGAAATTCAAATCAACAACCAATTATTAAGCCCACTATGTGCCAAGAATGCACTATGAAAACAATGCCAAAAAATTGAGAAGTCCCCAGTCTCAAAGAGAATACATTCTATTGAATGTGAAGTGTTTAAATGAGATGGAAAAATGTTCTAAACTAAAAGGAATGATTTTTAGTAGTGAAATTTCAAGCATTATGAAAGGGATGGACATGATTTTTGAGATAACATATATGTAGTGGGTTCAAGTCACACACAAATGTGTATATATATATTGTATATAATGCACATCTATTCATGTCTGTATGTATATATGTATACAAACACACATATATTTATATTCTTTTTTTTTTGCTTTTTGGAGGGCAGGACAATTGGGTTTAAGTGACTTGCCCAAGCTCACACAACCAGTAAGTGTTAAGTGTCTGAGGCTGGATTTGAACTCAGGTCCTCCTGACTCCAGGGCTCTATTCACTGATCCACCTAGACGTCCCCATATTTATATTTTTAAAAACTTAACCAGGTCCTTACTCTCCCTGTGAGGAAGATGCACTGAATGCTATTATGTAGATTTTATACATGAGGAAATTTAGGACAAGATCTTAGTTGACTTACCATATAAGCTCATGAATGTCAAAACTAGGACCCAAATACAAATTCTCTAACTTGAAATCCAAAGCCCTTTCTGCTGTTTTCCATACATATCTCATACCAGTGTGTGTGCTGATGGATACAGCAGATTAACAAAAAACATATCCACATCCCCCAAATGTAAATAAGCTCAGGATAAGGTCCCCACTCCAAAATGTTATAGCAGTCATCAAAGCGTGACAAAATGTGATTTAGCTGCCACCAATATGGCATAAAATATCTCTCAGGCCTCACACAGAGCATATCTATTGCCACTCACATCCTCAGTGGTTTTATCCCCTTCAACCTGCTCTTAATCTAATGAGTCTCCTTTCTCATATCACATCTATGTGATGGCATGTAAATTTTCTCATGGCGCTAGAGGTTACCTTGTTAAGGAAAGATATACTTACTCAGTTTATCATTTTCACTCTTAAACTTCTATCTGATGCCCTTTCTTTCTATATAGTCAACTACTCAAACTGCAACATACTGACAAAGTATGATATTCATACAACTGGTCACTGTATAATAATGACACTGTTATATTTTAAATATAACTAGTTACTTATTAATGAGGCAAAAAGACTTGATGCTT
>CM053593.1:336912204-336936847 GCA_028646575.1 Pseudocheirus occidentalis | reverse complement strand
CAAACAAAGTCCCATCCTGTTCATATCTGCAGTCAGCCACTCAGGAACCAAATTCAAGGTCTGTCTTGTCTCTGAAATTCTCCTGCTTATAAAAACTGGCCTTCTCCCAAGTCAACATGGTTCAGGGGAGTGTCTCAGCCAATAGCATTCATCCAAGTCACAGGGGAATTCACACCTTTTCACCAATGGACAGAGTTCTGGGAATTCACACCTTTTCACCAATGGACAGAGTTCTATACTTAACACTAGGTTACTAGGATCTACTTAACATCTGATCAAATAAATTAATTACCGTTATAATGCTAAAATCATAGACACTAATATATTAAAACAAATGCTTAAATGCAAAATGTATTTTAGTCTACATATAAATCTAGATCATGTTCTCCCATGGATTTAATCAATATCTATGGTAGAAAGTAGACACACAAATTTATAGGAGTCTGGCAGTAAGCCTAGTACATGAGGGGAGAAAAGCCATATACGAAGGATAAACAAGTCTGAACCAAATGCACTGATATTACTGGTCCATTCAGGAACATCTGAACCAAAAGAACCTAACTTTTTGCTCACTGCTTGTCTTCTGGCTCTCACCTCTCTTCAGCTGAGCAAATCCTCTTCTCTATTTGAACAAAAATATTTTCAAGTTCTTTGCATTTACAATATCCCTTAAAAGAGTATTTAGAAAAGGACTTGTGGTAACAAAGCATCACAGTGGATAGAGCATTGTCCCTGGAGTCAGGAGGACCTGAGTTCAAATTTGGCCTCAGACATTTGCTAGCTGTGTGACCCTAGACAAGTCACTTAATCCCAATCACCAAAGGGCTAGATCAGAGAGATAAAACAGGGCTTGGGGTTATTTTTTATTTCATTACATTATAGACTAATTTCACTCCTCTTGAAATTGGAGATGGGGAAGAAGAGAAACAGAGTCATTTGGTACAGACTTTTAGCAAAGAATATTAGGGTCAGGAGATTTATGTACCTTTCTTTCCATAATAAAGTCCTACATTTCAGATCTAATCCTCTGAAGAAGTCTCTAAGAATAGAGGTCTCTAAGCAGTAGTTGGAGTCAAGAAGAGCTAGCTTCGAGTCCCATCACAAATACTTACCAACTTGTGTGTTCCTGAACAAATAATTTAATATCTCTGGGCTTCCAGTTCCTTTTCTATAAAATGTGATCATGAAGTCTAACATCCTTACTTTAAAGATGAGGAAATTGAGTTCCAGAGAGATCAAATAATGATAAGAATGCTTCTGACAAAATAATAGTAATGATAAAATAATATAACAAATATTTTACATAGTACTTTAATGTTTTTAAAGAACTTTACACATATTATAACAACCCTGTAAAGCAATTACTACTACTATCTTCTTTTTACATACAAGGAAATTGAGTCAATGAGATTAAGTGACTTGAAAATGACAGTAGCATAATTTTAACTCATTTCTCTGATGCCAAGTCACTCACTTGTTTCACTACGCTCTTCTTCCTCTATTTTTGAGCCAGGGTTTATACTTACTTATAGAGGAGAAGGCTAGTGTCTCATGTTTGTTCCCTGTGCTTTATGTTTTCCCCCACCACCAGTATGAGAATTGTATTTATCAGTGTCGATGCTAATCCTCTTTAACCTCCATCTCCCCAATACACACACACACACACACACACACACACACACACACACACACGCTATATTTTCTTGCTTGAATTGTGTAGTTCTCTAAGTATAGCCCAGATGATCCTGGCCTTTGGAGCCTGCAGTTATATATTTCCATTTTGTTCAAAGGTTTCCTACTGATTTCCCTTTTAAATCATTGACTAGTTTTAGTATGCCAATCCTTCTAAGGCAGATACACATGAAATAATAACTAGATTCATAAAACATTACTATTAGGGGGGTCATACCATTGAGTTTTTTCCCTTTCAATATTTTAAAACTAAAAAGAGCAATAACTAACCACAATAAGTGAACAACTTACAACAAAAACCCTTTCCTACCCAGTACTACAGAAAGCCTACTGAATCATTGTGATTCCAGGATCTAGCTTCTGAAACATCTCTGTTAACTCAAATTTCAAACAGGAGTTATTCTATAGCTATACTGTTTAAAGTACACTGTTTGAAAAGGTCAGTTTTTTGTCCTTCCATTACTTGCAGATTTTATGGACTTTTTTCTATTCAAAGTATTCGGCATAACTTATCATTATCAAAAAGAATTTTTAAGAAGCTAACTGTGTGGAGTGCCAATTTTTCTGGCGACACAAAGAGAATTATTAAAATGTAGTTCCTCCCCAAGATATACTTCACAATCTAAGACAATACTAATAAGGGCAAACATGAACAAAAATATATATACCATATACAAATATAGAAATTAAAACAATGAATGGTTAAAGGGATGGACAGTTTAGCCTTCACAAACAACAAATCTCTGAAAGAGGAGGCAATATGGTATGGTGAATAGTACTAGAGTCAGAGAACCAGGGTTTGAATCCTGACCCTACCACTTATAAACTATGGAAACAAGTAAACTTGACATCAGAGATGTCACTGAGACTCATGATGGAGATAAAGACTGGAATATGAATCTGTACTTGTTTAAAAAGCAAAATGACATGGTCATGGATATATGAATATACAATAACAAATGGATACCACTTTATATTAAGATGATAGCCTAATGTGAGAAAATCTATGAAACAGAGTAAAACAAGGAAAAGAATAGTTAAGGGAAGATGAGTAGGCAAAAAACGGCAATATCATCATGGGAGTAATGTTTAGAGCACCAGTATAGAAGCTAGAAACTGATGAGAGTTAAGGTAACATCACAAGCTTGGCACAGAGACATGACGTAGTAGATATGAGGGACTTCAATTAACTGGACATCTGTTAGAGCTTACTTTGCCAAAAGCAGAGCAGCTTGACTTGGCTTAATTAATTTAATCCTTCAAAAGGTGGAGAAAAGCTATACTGCACCTGGTTCTGGCCAACAAGAAGAAACTTGTTGCTTAAATAAAAATTATGGAAAACTAGAGAACCAAAAATTTCTCTCGCATTTATAATAGATAATGGAATGGATGGTGGGCAGTCTTATATGTACCCTACATCTCAACAGCACAGAGCTCACAGTTCAAAATAGGACTAGACGGACAAAAATCCTATGGGAGAATCAGTGTAGAAGGGAAAAGAATTTCTTAAGAATGAAAATCTAAAAACAAAGCATAGGACAATTACTCCAACGAGGAACAAAATAGGACATTGACTAAAGAGAAGATGTCTGACCTTGATTAGATCTCTTAAACTCCTTGGGCCACAAATTTCTCATCTATAAAATAAAGCAGTTAGACTTGAAGTTTCCAAAAAGTCCCTCAGATTCTGTCTATAAAGCTATGAACATTGGGTCAAAATTAGTAAGACACACTAGAGATTTGGGATGAATCTAATAAGATGAAATTCATTAGGGATAAATAGAAGCTAATACAGACTCACAAATTGACTTCATAAGTAAAAGATGGGAGATGGCTAAATATTTCTTTACAAAAAAACACCCACAGATTTAGTGGAATAAAAGATGCAGTATTAATCACAGTGTGATATACCACCACTACCCCCCCCCAAAAAAAACGTTGATGTGATCTTAGTCTCTTAGTCTGCATTGGAAGCCATAGTGTTCAGAATCATAAAAAGGAAGTAAATAGTTCTGCTGCATAATGCTTTGGTTGGACTATATCCAAAATATTATGTTTACTTATGGGTGCAGATGATATAATGCTTTCTTTGCACAATGCTAGAGAGTGTCTTAAAAATAATAGAATCAGTTCTCATGGGAAGAAATTCAATAATAATATGAAAAAACCTTCAAAACACTAATAATTAGAGATAAGCCCATTAAAATGACTAAGATTCCCATACCCCTCACACTGGCAAAGATAAATTTTTAAGGGAAATAGCAAATATTGGAGGTTCTGTGGGCATCCACTATTTCTATGCAATTAGTACAATTATAAATTGGCCCAACAATTCTGAAAATCCCAAAGAAAACCCCATAATTAATTGTGAATACCTTTTACCCATTATACTACCACTAGGCTCTCCTCACCCCAAAGAGTCATAAAAAGAAAGAAATGACCCACATGTACAAAAATATAATAGCACTTCTTGTTACATTAAAGCAATAGAAACACAATTAGTCTCCACTATTTACATAATGGTGGAATAAATTGTACATCATGGAATATCATTGTGTCTTAAGAAATGAAGGGAGAGAATCAGAGAAACTTGAAGAAACATGTATCAATCAATTGATATAGAGTGAAATGAACAGAATCAGAAAAACTGTTTATTCAACGACCAGAGCATTATTCAAAGAAAATAACTTTGCACAGCGTAAGAATTCTCATAAATACAATGACCAATAACATTTTCAGAAGAATGATGATGAATAACACATTCTACCTTCTGGCAGAAAGTCAATAGAATAGAGGTACAGAATAAGCATGACTAACAAACATAACACAATTTATTTTGACTATATTTATTTATTAAAAGGAAAGTACTTTTTTTATTTGAGGAGGAGCATGTGTAGTGACTTAAGTTTTAAAATATCATCAAGTCACAGATGTGAAGTAATATCTACTTTACTGGTAACTCACATGGCTGGAGTTTTGTCAATTTTATTTCAGAAGTTTGCCAAATGAATATGGGCTCTAGGCCTTCACCAGCAGCCACAATGCCTTAATAATGGTTGGTCAGGAGAGGTTTGATAGTGATGGAACTCCATATTTTATCTTAGCATTTTTCAAATTGATCTGGACCTTTCTTGCTTCCATGCCATTGCTCATACAAACTCTAATGCCTAAAAGTCACTACGAGTATCCTTCTATTTTGTTCCACTTGCTATGTTAGTTTTACCTGCTTAAATTCATCTTTATCTTTCAATGCCTAGCTTGGCTTCTCCTTTCTTTGAGTACCCTTTGGTCCAAACTAATCTCTCCGTCACAGGACATTGTGCCATTTCTAGGCACTTAGTCTTACTGCATTTTTGTAGTTATTGGTGAGTTTGCTTTATATTTCCTTTTAGATTATAAATTCACTGAGGTTAAAGAACTATTTATTATGAATCTTTGCATGATCAGTGCCTATAACATGGTAATAGATATGTGTGTATGTATATGTGTGTGTGTGTGTGTGTGTATATTTCTTATCTACAAGTATACCTTGAATTCCTACTTTGTACAAATCATCATACTTGACTTTGAGGACACAAGAGATAACATGTGTCCATCCCTCTAGAGATGCTTACAGTCTAGTTGAGTAGACAGTGTACACCTCTATGAAACACTTAATGTAACTGGGTAAGGAAATATAAAATTAAGAGCTATGTGGAGAGATAAAGGAAATGTATGACCAAAGAAGGGAGAGATGACTATTGACAACAACAATTGCAAAAATCTTATGAAAGATGACATATTTGAGATGGATCTTGCAGAATAACCAAAGAATGATTAAAATCAATGTGGAGTGATAGAAAACATGTCTTCTACTAGATGAGTCTGAAGAAGAAAGAGACTAATGGAGGTAAGAATAATTGAGAAGTCTCATGAAAGAAGGGGTACTTTGGATGAATCTTGCTGAAAGGGCACAATTTGAATAGCTGGGTAAGCAAAAGTGCAGGAGGACATGACCTCAGGTGTGCCTGGGGAGGGGGGAGAGACCTCTTATACAGAGGGACATTAAGCAAATTCATGAAAAAAGAAATAAACCTCATGTCTGTGGCACATTAAGTAAGTAAGCCAGTGGCAAGTAAGCATACCAGATTAGAATAGAAATTTGACAGGGGGGAACATAACAGAAATGGATGCTTGAAATATGGAATATGAGCAGTTGGACCTGAGACTATAGAATCTGGAAGTTACATGTGACTTTAAAAATGATTTAATACTCTCTCCCCTTTATTTCACAGATTTTAAAAGTTGAGTCCTATGTGCTATGGGGGGGGGGCAAAAACCCCAAAAACATAGAAAGCTACAAACTTAATTAAAATCTAGATCTCTATGCTACCTCAAATAGAGGAGAAAGGTGAAACTTCAAGACAGTGAAAGGTTCAAGGACTGAAATTTCAAAAAAAAAGTTCATATTTAGGGAGAAAGAGGGAGATAAGATACAAGCAGGCAACAGAGAAAGAACAGGTAGAGAGACAGATAAATTAAGCATGTTGGAAGCCAGAGGTACATAGTATCAAGGAATTCAACAGTGCCATATGTCCTAGAGATATCAAAGAAAATAAGAACTGTGGGAAAGGCAATTAGACTTGGCAAGAAGATAATTAGGGACCTTCAAAAGTGTAATTTCAGTCAAATTACAAGG
The DNA here is from genome assembly GCA_028646575.1 of Pseudocheirus occidentalis. Classification (NCBI taxonomy): domain Eukaryota; kingdom Metazoa; phylum Chordata; class Mammalia; order Diprotodontia; family Pseudocheiridae; genus Pseudocheirus; species Pseudocheirus occidentalis. The sequence continues at coordinate 336,930,477 of CM053593.1, read as the reverse complement.
GCAGAAGTCAGATTGAAAGATTTCAAGAAGGTAATGAGGAGGATGGGACGGAAGCAAAATGTGTTGACTCATTAAAGGACTTTCACTTTGAAAGAAAGGAAAGGAAATGCAAGTGTCAATAACATCTTAAAGTTTAGAAAAGTATTTTTAAAACTTCTTTAAGGTGAATAGTGCAAGTACAGTACTATTATGCCATTTTACAGCCATGGAAATTGAAGTTTAGAGAGATTAAATGACTTCCTTATAGTCATCATGCATCTAGGAAATGGATCCTAGAAATTGGAAGGATTCCAGTCCTTTGCTTCCAGAAGTCTGTACCCTTTTAGATGTAAGGAATGGGAGACAACCTGATCAGCACTTCTCAGCTCAATGTCAGGAGAGATATGGAGGGGTATATGCTATCACATGGCAATATGTCTTTTTCCTCATGTTCTGCTGACTGACCTCTTGGATGTCTGCCTGCTGGCTTGTATCTTCTTTCTTTGATTGTCCCCTATGTGAATGTGATAGAATGCTTACTCCTTAAGCAAAGAGGCTGGTTTTGTAGAGTGTCTAGTTTTATTGTTTTTATAGCCAGCTATAACACAATGCCGGGTATATAGTAAGTGCTAGATAAATGTTTGGTTTTTTTTTTATTCTGCATCTTAGCTGACTCATTTATATTCTGATATCCATTCCAGTTTGCTCTCTCAGGTTGGCTATCCTGGTTCATTCCTCCATCACTGACACTCCAGATACAAGAGTAATTTCAGCTTACAAAAACTGCAAACTAGCCCCAGTCTGGCCATGAATTCCAATTCAATTCAATTCACTAAACATTTATTAAGTATCTACTGCACATTTTGTACAATGCATAGGGATATTTATTCTGGATGGAGATACATACATGCATGTATATATACATACTTATAAAAAGAGCCAAACTTAAGAGTCTGGAAGTCTTGAGTTAAAATCAGTCCTCAGATAGAACTTATTATCTGTACAACCCTAAACAAGTCATTTAGCCTTTGTTTGCCTCATTCTCCTCACTTATAAAATCAGTATAATAAGTAGCATCTACCTTCACAGTTGTAAGGATCAAACGACATTTGTAAAGCACTTAGCTAACCTTAAAACAGCATACAAATGGTATCTATTATATATATATATATGTATATTTATATATATATATATATCTCTGTGTGTATATATATATCTCTGTGTGTATATATACATATATGTATATACACACATGTATGCATATGTATATATACACACATATACACATACATATATATGCACATGTGCATATAATGTAAATATATGCAGATATAAATATATATGCAAATATTATGCATATTTATGAGGAGTCTGTTGTATATGCATGGCACCATTTTAAGCTTAATTTGCATTATTAACATTATGTCAATCACTTTCCTAGTCCAGACAATTAATAAAAAATAAATCATGCCCTGGTTTATAACGAAATTAGTTTTCTAGTTTCAAGAGTGCACATTTTCACACTGAAAATTTAACAATCAACTCTCTTGAGCCAGTATGAGATAAACTCTATCACAGCTCTACATTTAAGAGAGAAAGGAAGTCTTGGAACAGCTGCTATGGGGAGCATGATAGAGAGCTATAATAGGAGGAATAAAAGATTTGGTGTGCAGTTGGGATCAGATAAAATGAATTTTTTATTGGACCCCATGGACCTGGGTGCATAATTATCTCCACGGGGATTTAGCAGCACAGGGGAAAACAAGAAATCATGATAGCAGCAATACAGGTTTGAGGGTCAGTGAGATATGAACAACATCAGAATGAACACTCAGATGAGGGATACTCAAAGTGGTAAAATCACAAACCTTCATTTCTAGTGAAATATTTCAAGTTGTACTTAGAGATTAAAAAAAACCGAATGAATGAAAAACACATATTAAGTGCTTAAAAATCCTCATGCTCAAGGAGAATATATTCGAATAGGGGAAGCAACACATCACAGTCAATGGTGGTCAAAGGGGAACTCTCATCTGGAAAATCATAAAAATGGAACAAAAGAGTAATTCATTAAATACCCCTTCTACTACAATAGTATTAGTAGTGGTAGTAGTAATTTGTTTGCAATTATTAGAGAAAAAGGTGAAACATGAGGGTGGGCCACTATCACAGCAAAGTGGTTATTTTATCCACAAATATTAACTGGACATAAATAATATATAAGAAATAGCTCCAGAAAAATTAGGAAACAAGAACTTTTTTATTAAGGAATTTATGTTCTAATGCATGTTCTATGTACATAAAATAAGAGAATAATTAAAAACAACTTAAAAAAGCAATGTGGAAGTACATCTTGAATCAAAACATCAAAGTACAAATAAGAGAATAAGAAGAAATTGAAGGAATCAAATTAGGCAAAGAAGAGACTAAGCATTCAGTCTTTGCATAAGATATGGTGATATATTGAGATAATCCTAGAGAATCAAGTAAAAAACTACTTGAGATAATACAAAAATTTGGCAAAGTTGCAGGATATAAAATAAACCCACATAAATCCTCAGCATTCCTATATATGTCTAACAGAATCCATGAGCAAGGGATAGAAAGAGAAATTCCATTTTAAGTAACTGTATATATTATAAAATATTTGGGAATCTACCTGCCAAAACAAACACAGGACCAATATGAACACAATTACAAAACACTTTTCACACAAATAAAGTCAGATCTAACTCACTGGAAAAACATCAATTGCTCATTTCTGGATTGACCTAATATAACAAAAATGACAATTTTAACTAAATTAAATTGTATATTTAATGCCATATGAATCAATCTACCAGAAGTTATTTTATAGAGCTAGAAAAAATATTAACAAAATTCATTTAGAAGAACAAAAGGTCCAGAATATCAAGGGAATTAATGAAAAGAAATGCTAGGGAAGATGGCCTAGCCATATCAGATTTTAATCTCTATTATAAAGCAGCAGTCATCAAAAGTACTTGGTACTGGCTGAGGAATAGAGTAGTGGATCAGTGGAATAGATTAGGTATATGAGACACCACAGTCAATGACTATAGTAATGTACTGTTTGATAAACCCAAAGACCCCAGTTTTGGGGATAAGAACTCACTATTTGACAAAAACTGCTGGGAAAACTGGAATGTAGTATGGCAGAAACTGAGAATAGACCAATATCTTACACCATATGCCAGAATCAAGTGTACATGGGTGCACAATCTAAGGATAAAGGCTGATACTGTAAACAATCTGGGAGAGAAAAGAATAGTATACCTGTCATATTTACAGAGAAAGGAAGATTTTATGACAAAAAAGAGTTAGAGAACATTATAAAATGCAAAATGGATAATTTCGATTACATTAAACTGAAAAGTTTCTGTAAAAAAAGCCAATGTAACCAAGATTAAGAGGGAAGTAGAAAATTGGGAAAAAGTTTTACAACCAGTGTCTCTGATAAAGGCCTCATTTCTAAAATATACAGAGAACTGAGTCAAATCTACAAGAATACAAGTTATTCCCCAATTGATAAACGGTCAAAGGATAGGAACAGGCAGTTTTCAGAGAAAGAAATTAAAGATATCTATGAGCATATGAACAAATCCTCTAAATCACTATTGATTAGAGAAATGCCAATCAAAACAATTCTGAGGCACACCTCACTGGTCAGATTGGCTAAAATGACAAAACATGAAAATGATAAATGCTGGAGAGGATGTGGAAAAATTGGAACACTAATGCATTGTTGGTGGAGTTGTGAACTGATTAAACCATTCTAGAGAGCAATGTGGAACTATGCCTAAAGGGCAATAAATAAGTGTATACCCAGCAATAACACTTCTAGGGTTGTATCCAAAAGAGATCATAGAAGTGGGAAAAGGACCCATATGTAGAAAAATATTTTTAGTAGCTCTTTTTCATGGTGGCAAAGAATTGGAAATCAAGGGGATACCCACCAAATGGGGAATAGCTAAACAAGTCGTGGTATATGAATATAATGGAAAACTCTTGTGCTAGAAGAAATGAGAAGAAAGACTTCATAATAAGCTGGAGAGTCTTGTATAAACTGATGCTGAGTGAGAAGAGCAGAACCAGGAGAAATTTGTACACAATTATAGACAGAACATATGTGTGACAGCTAACTTTGATAGACAGGGCTCCTCTCAGCAAGGCAAGGTTATAAGACAACTCCAAAATACTCATGGTGGAAAGAGATATCCGCATCCAGAGAAAGAACTACAGTCTTAATACTTAAAAAATACTTAAAATACTTAATACTTAAAAATATTGAAGCAAACTACTTGCTCCCTCACTTTCTTGTTTCATTTTTGTTCCATCTTTCTCATTGTTCACTCCATTGGTTATAATCCTTCATTATAACCTGACTAATGTTTAATGTGAAGGTATTTGTAGAGCCTATATATGATTGCATGCCACCGTGGAGGAGGGTGGGGGAAGGGAGAAGGAGAAAATTTGAAACTTAAGGGACTGTAGAACTGAATGTTGTAAACTAAAAGTAAATAAATTATTATTATTTTTTTTAATGATCATGGGTCAGAAAAAGGGAACTGGATTTAGAGTCAGAAGACTTATATTTTACTCCCAGGTTTACCTTTTATTATCAATGTGGCTTTAGACAAATTGCTTTAATCTCACTCTATTATTCAATTGTAAAATGTGGCGTTCAGACAAGATGATGTCTCAGGCCCTTTCCAACTCAAAATCTATAATTTTACGTGATGTAATTTCATTTTTCCATTATTTGCTAAGCTTTGACTCAAACTCACTCCAACGTGTTTTCTAATTTATTTCTGTTGCAATATTCCTCTTTATTATTGAGTCAGTGATATGATTGATGTGAATATTACATTCCATGGCTCACATTGTGACCTAACAAAGCCTGTTTTCCTGGGTGAGTCTAGTCTTTGTCCTCCCACAAGTTTGCTATAAGAAATCCACCCAGCACACCACTAACTTTCTTAGTATTCCCTTGACAATGTAATTTTATAGCACTAATTTTTGTTGTTTGATTGTTTTCAGTCATGTCCAACTCTTTGCTCAACCCACTTGGCATTTTCTTTGCTATTTCCTTCTCTAGATCATTTTACAAATCAGGAAACTGAAGCAAACAATGTTAAATGACTTACCCAGTTTCATATGACTAGTAAGTGTCTGAGGCCAGATTTGAACACAGAGAGATGACTTTCTGACTCCAGGTCCAGTGCTCCCTCCACTGTGTCACCTAGCTTCCCCATAATGATGATACAAGATTTTTTTCATAGTAACTCTGACCTAATCACTCAAAGCATTCAGAGTACCTTTTCGTCTTGAAGTCACCTTTACAAAGGAATCTGATGCTCAAGGCTCTTTGAGCTAAGTTCACAGCCAAAAAGCCACCAATCTTTGCTGAGATATGAATGAATATCCTCCCTCTGCCTCTTTAAGTAGGTATCCTCCCTTTAAACTCTTTATCTCTTTTCCATATGTAAGTTAAAAGTGAGGTAGGAGAAACCCTCTCCCCCTTGCTCCTCCTTTGTTATGGCAATATACTTAGACACTAAAGGGACAGGAAGCACATAAAAAGTTAATATGACAAAAACAGATTTCTCCCAGTTGCCTGTGTGACTGTTCAGCTCTTTTGCCCCGAATTTGATGTAGATCATTCTAACTTCTGAATTATTCATAAACCTCCAAGGTAAGTTTGAGATAATTACCAAAAGCTATCTCTGATGTCCACTTGTGAAGGCTCTCCAGACATAATTCTACCTAAGTACCCTTCATCCTGTTGTGATGACTAGTATTAACGGCTAATCAAAAGCAAGAGGTTGGTGATGGCAATTTTTACAATGCCACTGCCTCCCCCCACTCAGGATGCAATCAGAGCCATTTTCCAGGGTTTATTTACACTCTGGAAACTGGTGGTTAGCTTCATTATCACTCCCCACTGAGAAATTTACTCTAGCACTTCCTTAGATCTGCAGGAGACCCCTTTCAGAGAAAAATGTAAATTTCCCCAAGAAGCAAATATGTCTGAGGTATTAAAAAATGTAACTTTTGGGGGTAATATAATACAAGCACAGCACATAATTTCTCTCTTTGAACCAAGATAGGAAGTATTAGGTTATATTTGGCCTCTGTCCATTATTGAGTATGTGGGAAGCAATATTCTTTAGTCAACTGTGGCTTCGAATGAGGTTTTGATATCTCCAGAATCGTAGGGAGCCTTATTTGCTTTCCATTAATCTTTTGAATATTAAACTTTCTGCGTCTTTAAGGGTTTGGTAAATGCCATTCTGTACCACATAGCGTTGAGGGACTGAGGGCCATCAGTAGTGCAGGGCAGAAAATTAGGAACCCAGAACTGTTTTAAAAAATGCTAATAAAAACTGACTTTAGATTGGTTTGGAACAGAAGGTGGACACAAAACTCAGTAAAGTGCTATAAAAACAGACATGTGGATTGGTTAATATATCCAGTGGCAAAGACTTAGGCAAAGAATAGGCAATTCCCTATTAATAAGACTTCAGGAAACACCATTCTTAATTAATTGCAATAGCAATCAGTCCATCAATAAGTACTTATTAAGTGTTTATGCTAGTTTCTAGAACCTAGGGATGCCAAATCAAAGAACAAAAGAGGAAGGAAATGAGCATTTATTATGTTCCCACTAGGTGCAAGGGGCTTTACAAATACTATATCATTTGGTTCTTATAACAGCCCTAATAGGTAGGTAAGAAAATTACCACTATTTTACAACTGAGGAAGGCAGAGGTTAAGGATTTTGACCAGGGTCATACACAAAGTAAGTGCTTGAGGCTAGATTTGAACTCAGGTCTTTCTGACTCAAGGCTTAGTGATCTATCCCCTGTGCCAGCTAAGCAGGTAGAGGTAAAGAGAAAATACTCACCAGGCATGGGGAAAAACCATTGAAAAGATTTAGACATTGGGGCAGCTAGGTGGTGCAGCAAAGAGAGCACCATCCCTGGAGTCAGTTCAAATTTGGCCTCAGACATTTAACACACACACAAACAAACACACAAACACACACACACACACACACACATGAACACAGCTAGACATGGGACCTTGGGCAAGTCACTTAACCCCAACTGCCCTGTCTGCTGCCTCAAAAAAAAGGAACCAAACAAATAAACAAGAAAGATGTAGACATGGAAAATAGAGCCATGTATGGGGAATAACCTTGGTTGGAGTACAGTGATTGGCAGTTACTATAATAACAATGAGACTGGAAAGATTGGGACCCAGGTAGGAAGGATTTCAAAGTTTAACAATTTACTTTCTATTTTTGAGGCAAAGGGGGTCCATCGAATTAAGTAGGGGGAGAGTCAGACCTGTGATTAACAGAATTCACTTTATTCAATGTATAGAATTTAACAGATAAACCAAGCGGTAGGAAACCCAATTCAGAGGTCATTGCAGTAATAAACAGAAAAGAAAACTGATAATGGCCTGAACTAAGACGGTGACTATGGGAGGAAAGAGAAAGGGACAATCAGTAGAGAAGTTGTAGCCATAGACTTGGCAAGATTTGACCCATGATTAAATATGAGGTATTTGGAGACAATGAGAAATCAAGGATAACTCTGAGCTTATGAACCTGGGATACTGAAAGAATGATAATGCCTTCAACAGAACTAGGGGACTGGGGAAAGGAGTGTGAAAGACAATGACCCCTTTTGTATGCCAACAATTACAAAGACCAGAACTTCAAAACTATTCTTGTTCTTTAACTAAAAATATTGTTAAAATTTGATACCATGCTTCCCATGATTCAGCATAAATCATATGAGGACCAACCAAACATATGAGGGATGTTTAGGCTAGAGAAAACCTAAACAAAATATGATAGTTCCCTTTAAGCATTTGAAAGGCTAACATATGAATTAAGGACTGGACCCATTCTAATCTTTGTCCAAAGGGCAAGAGAATGGAACAATGGATGGAAGTTGTAATGAGCAGATTAGAGCTATCCAACAATGAGTGTTAACCAAAAGCAGGATGGGATGTCCCAATACTAAGCATGTTATCGCTCATTGGAGGCCTCAAAAAACAGGTTTAATGGTCAATTGCTGGTTATTTTAAGGAATATTCTTTTGTTCAGATATGAGTATGACTAGGTAGTTTAAGAAGACTGTTTTGATACTAAAATTCTCTGATTCTGGTCTGAGTGTTGGATCATCTCAATTTATCTTTTTGATGATGTAAAAATAATTCTCTGTAAGGAAAAGATGAAACTCTTCTTCACAATTTTCCAGTTTTCTATTTTTACATCATTTTTTTCCTTTCCTTTGGAGGAATCTCTTCTTGAATTGAAGTCATATGTAATCGCTGATATTCATTTCTACTTTATTGAAATGAAGCTTTTCAATATTGGTGAAACATTCATCCAAACCATTGAAGGCAATTCCAGTTTAGGTCCCACTTATTAAAGAAATAATCATCTCTCCCAAATTAATGTGAAGTTAAGAAAAAGCACATGAATTTATTAAGCACTTGTTATGTCAGCAACTGTGCTAAGCACTTGCGATACAAAAACAGAAGAGCAACACTCTGTGCTCTTAAGGGCCTTAAATTCTAATGGGAAACAATATACATAGGAACAGATGACCAGGGAAGAGAATTTTGGTCTATTGTCTAAAGGGGGAAGGAGATGATCCATAACTCAAATGATTGTCATTTTTCTCCTGTGCAAAATAACTTTGTGATGGTACTTTAAGGAAAAAAAGTATTCTAATTGTACTTCTTTGCAATTGTGGTCGATCTGATCTTGAGAACACAGTTGCAACACCTTTCCAGATGTTTAGTGCACATCAACTTCTCAGGTGAACTAAAAAAAATCTATCTTTTTCTTTGTGGAGATTTTTTCATTTGCCTCTAAAATATTCTCAAACCTATTTCCCTTTAACATGATGAGGTTTGAAGTTGTTACCTTATTTTCCCTGAGTAATTATTCTCCCATATTCAATCACTCTAGAATAATTACTCTGAACTTATTCCATTTATTTTTTCATGGTGTTCAGTAGTTCTCTCTTCAGTCATATGATGATGTGATATGAAAGAGGATGAACAACTCTGATTACCTAATGAGAATGAAGCCTAAGTCAACTGGTAACAATGCCTTATGAATACTTTTTTCTTCAATAACCAAGCGTTGATATTAGAAAGATAAGAATCTGAAAAGAGCTGCTTTTTGTAGAAATGAAGAAAGAATACCATTCTTGAATTCATAGATTGCTGAATACTAGAGGCAATTAAATACTGAAAAAAAAAACTGAAGAAAAAACGGCCAGATATTCCCTACTCGTCATAATGGCAATTATGAATAACCTATTAAGAATTTGGTTTGGAATTGTGTTGGAGGGATGGTACTGTCAGGGAATAGCTTCAAAACAGTGATTTAGTAATAATGTATAGTGTGTTTTGTTGTTTACACACTCCCTTATAGCTCTCTATAAGTACCTTAAGATCATATATGTTGAACTGAAAGGAACCTAGAGTTTAGAGGTCATTTAGTTCTTGTTTTATGAAGAAAGAGGAGAACATAGAAGATAAATAACCTGGCCATGATCATCTATGTCATGTGACATATTTGAGATCCAAATTCAGGTCCTTTGATTTTAAACTGCTCTCCCCCACCTGCATCTTCTTCCCTGCCATCCTGAAGTTGACTTTTGATACCTGAAACCATATTTTAGAGGGGCTTAACCCTTTCGGCTCTGAAACTGTGTCCAGGGGCACATGCTTCCCTAATTGGTGATCAATGTACCTCATTTGACTCATTGATATCTAGACAGGCCCAGAGATGCTTCACTTTACATCTCTGCCATCTTTTGGCCTGCCACAAAGCACGCCATTGATATACTCCAATGAGAGGTATATCCCAATGATAGCTTATAACTGCATTTTAGTTACAAGGTCAGTAGTGTATATCAGAGTCAGTACTGGATAGTAGAAAAAGCTTTGCACTCAATAGACATGAAACCTAGATCCAGCTCTGTGACTAACTCATCGTGTGACCTTTGGAGATATACTTTAGTTCTCTAGGCTTTAGTTTCTTCTTACTCTATAAAATGAAAGGGTTTAACTAGGAAATATTTAAGCCTAAAATTCTACACATGAAGAAAAGATCAAAAATAGATACAGCAATGATTAAAACATGATAACAATTAGAAAATTAAGCATTTAGCCAAATAGCTGAGTTTATTTTTCTTTATATTTTGTTTTTATATAATATTAATGCTTTAAATGGATGATAAAGATTGGACTTGTTATGTAATTGGTATAGGGTTTCTCAGACAAGAAAACACTATCTACCAATATAGGCAATGTTTCTGCAATCTTAGTTACCCAGAGAACTGCAAGTTTAAGTGACTTGCCCAAGGTCATATAGGCAGTATGTTTCAGAGGGACTTGAACCCAGTTTTCCTGATTTCAAAGCTCATTTTCCATCTGCCTCTCTGTAAAATAGTGTTCATTGTGTGCATTTGTTTTTAAAAGTACTCTGTTTTAATGTACTGAAAGCACTGTGAGTGGGAAAGAATGCTATTTGACTCATATAACCACCTATTAGAGAAATCTATCTATTCTAACTATGAGGCCAGACCTAAGTCTTCATTAGAGATAGCTTACTCAAATCATAAGGCAAGTACATAGCCCAAAATAAAAGCTTTTTAAATTCATGGTTGATGAGAATATTAAATGTCATAGTTTTCTGCCATTCTTTTTAGACATAAAAAGCAATATTACAGGGAGTTCTGATTCACTAAAAGAAGCATGCCATTTATATCTTAACAGCAACGAAAAGAATTCCTAGAATGTATTGTGCAAGGATGGAAGGTTCAGGTTAGGAGGAAGACATCTTTTAAAGTCTTCTTTTAATGCTTCCTTATGATATAGCATTAATCTGGGTCCTCTAACCCTATGCCATTGAAGTACAAGCTCTGGCATTTCCTATCAAGCTGGTAAGTCTAAACATATAGGTTTACTGATGAATATGTCTATTGTCCTAGAATCAATCCAGGTAAATTTGGAGACCCTCTGTAATGGTAATGTAAATGGGAAGATATTTCCTGTCCATTAGTAGGCCCATGTGGCCTGCTTGAGTAACATGGAAGCCTGAGTCACGTGAGTCTGTGGTGGAAGGAGTTTGCTAAACTAATGAAGCAGGAAGGAGTGGAGCAAGAAGGGTGGAGCATCCCAGAGTAAGCTGATTAGAACTGAGGGAGAGGGAGGAAGCAGGGAGTGAGATGTGAGTGAAAGGGTGTTTGTTTGTGGGAAGGTCCTAGCAGGGTCCTCTGTGTTGTCATTGTGTGTAGATTTATTTGTTGCTATGATGGATTTGGCTATCTGGTGTTTGAATAAATGTTTTGGTTATGTCTTCCATGTGGATAATCTGTTATATTTTACTATTCAGAATTATGCCACCATATTCATAGCTACCACAAGCACTATGAAAATCACTTTGGTGCTACAGCCTCTTACTCAGTTTGGCTACTGGGTGATAAATTGTTCAAACATCAACCTCAGGAAGGGAGCAATCTGTATCTGTAGAAAATGTAACCATCCCAAAGAAGATGAGTCACAAGGTCCAGGTTTGAGTCCTGCTCCACCACAATCACCACAAGCTGTGTGATCCTGAGCAAATCCCTTAACTTCAGCTTGTCTCTCCATTAATGAACTGAAGATGATGACACCTATATCAGTTACCTCACAGGAATGCTATAAGAAATATGCTTTGTAAATGAAAAGCTATAAAATTGTGCCAACGTCCTGGTCACCCGCCTTCAAATGTGCTAATGAGTAATTAAATGATTAATGTTGACAATAGTTTATATTGGTCACAAATCTTTTTTTATTAGTATTTTTTAGTTTCATGGGATATCACAAAAACCAAGTGGCATAAAGAATTACAAACTAGATTTTGTAAAAATAATAGAGTAATTGAGAGCTGGTTGCATGTCAATCCTTGGCTAAAAACAGCTTCATTTCAGAATAGTTCTATAGGTTATCATCTATTCATAATGAGAGGAGATACACTGAAATCTACTAAGTTTGTAAATATCTTCTAAATAACCATATATAGTATTAAGAAACTGGTTCATGTTTTGTTTTATTTTTACTAAAAGGTTCCTTACTTACAAACAACTTTTTAAATGCCTGGATATTTAGTTGTTGTTTTTGTCTGTATCTGTGATTTCACAAGTGTGAAGTACCTAGGTTGAAGAAATCCTTCAAATTAGGCAGATCAGCATCCCACTTGTAAGCTATGGGCTTAGAGGATTACTTACGCCACTGAAAAGTTAAATGACTTCTCCATCATTTAAGCAATTGGGATCTGGTATTCTTGATTGCTTAGTTACTATTCCACAGTATTATTGATGGAATGTAAGCTCTTTGAGATCAGTGACTGTTTTATTTTTATATTTGTAGCCCCAGTTCCTGATACAGTGCCTAGAACATAGTTTTTGATACTACTATTGTTTAGTTGTTTTAGTTATGTCTGACTCTTTGTGACCTCTTGGACCAAAACATGGGAGGACCTTTTATCCTCTGCTATTTCCCAAAGTCTGCCCAAGCTCACGTGTCTTGTTTCCATGACTATCTATCCATCTCATCCTTTGCTGTCCCCTTCTCCTTTTATCTTCAATATTTTTCCAACATCAGGGGCTCTTTTAGTGAGTTTTGTCTTCTTGTTATGTGGCCAATGTATTTAAGTTCAACTTCAGTATTTGTCCTTCCAAAGAATAGTCTGAATTAATTTCTTTAAGTATGGAATGATTTAATCTCCTTGGTGTCTAAGAGGCTCTCAAAAGTCTTCTCTGGTACCACAATTTGAAAACATAGATTCTGCAGTGCTCAGCTTTCCTTATAGGCTAACTCTCACAGTCATAAATTACTACTAGAAAAACTGTATCATTGGCTATGTGGACCTTTGTCAGCAAAGGCTGACATTGCAAAGGCAAAATGGCTTTTTATTATGCTGTCCAGATTTGCCATAGCTTTCCTTCCAAGGAACAAGCATTATTTTGTTTGCTTGTTTTGTTTTGTTTTTAATTTTGTGTCTGCAGTCACTGTCTGCAGTTATCCTTGAGCCCAAGAATATATGGAGTTTTCTTGGCAAAGGTACTGTACTGGTTTGCCATTTCCTTCTCCAGTAGATGACCTTTTATCAGAATTCTCCATTATGACTTGTCCTTCTTGGGTAACCGGTTACTGCATGGCAAAGCTCATAGTCTCATTGAGCTACACAAGCACATTTGCCATGACAAGGCAGTGCTACAGGAAGGGTAGCACACAGTAGTTGTTTAATAAATGTTTGTTATGTGACTGTTTCTGCTATTTGAAATTCTAAAACATATTTGTCTAATTTTTATACTGTTTCGTTGCTAAATGAAAACAATTTATCGCAAAATAAAAGCCGTTAGAGTTTAGGCTTAGGAAAGCTATGATATGAGTTAGGCAAGAGAACATTTGCCTTAGGCATACAAAGTTGAGGGGTACAGACAAATATATGAAGTATGCATTATATATCCAAGAATGCTTTGCCATTAGAATAGGAGGCACAGTTTCCTATTCTTTCCTCAGGTGCAAAATTAGTCATGTATTGTGCAAAGCCTTAAGGGTGGCCACATGGTGCTGAATTTTTCAGAATGGGAAATTTTCAAAGACCACCTACTATCTCCTAGCAGCACTGAAATTTGAATCAGTAAAGGGAATACCAAAACTGACAAAAAAATTCATAACTCTGGGTTTACTGAAGGGCCTAGTTTTAAGGGGAACTTGTCTTTTATCTTTTAATTTTAGAAGAAATAGCCTCAAAGTTTCTAGCTCCTTATGATGAATATGTCAGGGGACTTGAACAGCAGCTGGCATTTTCAGACCAAAGAGTTTTTAGTAACTTACAAATTCTTTCTCACACTGGCTTCTGAGTCAGAGGACCTGGATAAGTATCTGCTTTCTGTTGCCTATCTGCCACCTGTGTGACTTTGGGCAAGTCACTTGAGAACTTGGAGGTCAGTTTCTTTATCTGCAAAATAAATGGGTTTGACTAGATGCCTTGTAAGGTAACTTCTGGCTCTAAATTTATGATCTACAATCATGTTGCTAAAGAATAGTGAGCCATTCACCCTAGAGTAAGCTTGTAGACAGAATGACAGAGAAATTAGAAATTCAGACAAAGAAGCACTACAAAGTATGTACATGTTAAATATATACATATAAAGTGGTTGACGAGAATGGTTAAAACTCAAATTCATGTTATATATGAGTTGGTTGAAAGAATTGGGCATGTTTAGCCCAGAGAACAGAATACCTAGGCCAAGACATAACAATTCTCTTTAAGAATGTAAAGCACAATCACGGAAAAGAGATTACACTTAATTTACTTGACCCCCAAAGGCAAGAACAGAAGCCAATATGCAAAAGATGGAAAAAGGAAAACTTGGGTCTGATATCAGAAAAAAAAATCTTCCTAACCCATAGAACTGTACAAGAATAGAATCAATTTCCTTATAATGTGCTTTCTCTTTCAATTTAATTTCCTTCTTTAGGGATGGTTGGACTAGATGGTTTCTGAGGTTCCTTCCAACTCTGAGAGTCTATGCTGCTGTCATCTTTCTGCAAACTCTTCAGGGGAAAGACTAATTTTGTACAACTTTCCATCCTTTAAAAATGTTGAGTAGGTACTGATGGAATCATGGAACGTAGGGTTGAAAGAACAATCAGATTTCTTGTAACTATTATTCTTCTATACTATTTCTTTTTGTCTGTACCTTTCTCAGATATTATTGCCTAATAACATAAAATAAGTAAATTAATAATTGTGTTTACCATAATTATCATTCTACTGCACCTTTACTTTCTGTTTTTGTCTCTTTTTTACAGGTAGACATTCTAGTTGATATGTAGCAAAAATCAGAAAAATATTGTTAGCAATGTAATTGTAGGAACTAAAGGAAAACTAAGAAATAGGCCCTTTATTTTCTGCCACAGACTAAACTATCCACTCAGCCTCAAATCAAGTCATGCATTCAATATCTATTTACCAGAAAGGGATCAAGTCTCTGTTGATGAAACTTCTTACAACTTTGGCTGAAGGCAAAGCAGTCCTTTGGGGACAAAGCTAAGAGAATTTAAGGTAGATATTTCAGCTTACTCTGTACTCAATCAGAATGTTGATGGCAAAAGAGAAAAAGGTCACTCTAGGTCAAACAAGTATCCTTGAAAATTATAGCTTAATCATTCCAACCTCCAAGGTAGAAGAAAGAGGGAGAATTGTAAAGGGCAAAATTAAAATGTGTTTCCTTAATTCTTGATATTTTCCAAAATGGAAAGTTGAATTGCTTTCTTTCTAGGCAGTAGACATTCTAAGACACATGGTATTGACATTCAGTTGTCCAACTGGAGTGCTAAGAGCTTTTACGTTTCTTAAAATGTCCTTTTAAAAAAGTAATACAGCTTGAAAATGTCGAATGACTGTTTTGTTTCTAATGTCTTTGAATTCCCCACCACCAACGCCAACACCACCTTTGTCATGGAGAATTTTGGAAATGCATGGAATAGTTCCACAGTCCATTTATTTTTATCAACGATCAGTTAGTCTTGAGTCTTCATAAGCAAATAATAAAATCCTATCCATGAAGAAGAGGTATTCTTTATGAGGAAAATATTGTACCACAGAAACAATGGAAAATTGTTCAATATGTGAATTTTGAAATCCATGGCCATTAGATATTTTAAAACTCCTTTGCAACCAGGCCCAAAATCACAAATATTTAAAAAAAATGGTCAAGATACTTTTTGATGTAACTCAAATATGTGTAAATTTTTTTTAAAATTTATTTAGTGAACTAAGGTCTTCACAGATGCAGTTATATTCTTTGCCCTTTATACTCTACCTGTTCCTTAGACCACATATAGACTGTTGTTTTAAGTTCTAGGTAGCACAATTTAGAAAGACATTGGTAAAGGGGAGGAGAATCCAAAGAAAGGGTAACCAAGATGGCAAAATCTATAATGTGTAAGAATCTATTGAAGGAAGTGGAATTGAGTTTAGAGAAGACTAAGGGTAAAGAGAGTGGAATAGGGGGAGGGGGACAAGATAACATTGTCCAATTAATGAAGGACCATCATGTGGAAGAGAAATTAAGCTTGTTTTGTTTGCTCCTAGGGCTGGAACCAGGAAGAGATGACAGAAGTTGCAATTTTTCTCTTGTTATAAGGAAAGGTGCTATAACAATTAAAAGCAACCCAAAGGAACATGGGCTGCCATAGGCATTAGTGGGTTCATCCTCCTTCCTGACAGTCTTCACAGTGAGGCTGAATGACCCCTTATAAAGCAGATTGTGATTGTTCATTCTTTTAAATTATGGATCACACTTGATGGCCTTCATGGTCTTTTCCATCTTGTTTCTTTTGAAAAAAGAATGAGGCTCCCTTCTTTACAGAGACGGAGGACTATGGGTAGAGAATGCTTTTAGGCATGGCTGATATTTTGGTTTGGTTTGATGAATTTTTTCATTCTCCTACTCTCTCATTTTTTTTATCCTCAGGATTAGGTGGTTGGAGGGAAATAGACATTTATTGAGAAATGAAGGTGATGTAAAAATAAAGTATATCAATAAGGGCACTTTTAAATTCTTTTTTGGAGAGAAAAAAGACAAGGGGAAGAAAAGAAGAAAGGGAAGGACAGAAAAAGAGAGCTAGAGGCAGAGACAGAAAGAACAACAAACAAATTCAGTTTCTATGCACATACTATTTTCACCTGTCAAATGTTGAGAACCTATTGGACATAACCATCCTTAATATGATTTCTCTCATGAGGAATATGCTGGAAAGTTGCCATAGGAACAGAGATATGTTTTTTAAATCATCTTGAAAATGTTGCTGCCTAATCATAACCTTAAAAGTTGTCATTTCCCCTGCAAATAGTGAGTAACTCTCTGGCACACAACAGTTTTCTAGAGATTTCAACTGCCTACTGTCTCAGCTTTACCTACTGGAAATAATCCACCAAAGGCTTGATTTCATTTTACTGTAGGAAAAACAAAACAAAACAAAAACAAACCCCTATTGCCTGTAGGAAAGTCATGCCTTTATAATTGTTTGGAATCTTAAGAGCAAACCAGTAGTGTCTGAGCTCCCTTGCAACCACTGAAGAAATAAATACCATTTCCTGGGGTCAGAAAATGTCTCTGCTTTGTTCATCTGCCCATAGTTTTACTGCTAGTTCTCAGGAATTCTGATGAATGACAATGATTTTCCTGCTTACTCACTCCATCTTTACCTGACCTTGAACAAAGCAAAGATGGTCATTTTCCTTCTCCCTGTGTTCCATATATGTTCAATATTAGGGGCAGTCACCTAGGACTTTGAGAGTTATTGGAGGAGAAAACTCTTGAAGTTGCTGTGCCAGTATCTTCAGCAATATTTCTTTCTTTAGCTTTCCCAGCTCCAGATAACCTGATTATAAGGTCAAAGAAGGTAGGTTTCCTTCTGCAAACAGGTGCTTTTTGTATTTGAGACACTAAAAGTTACATTTTTCTAATGTCAATCATTTTGATATTTCTAGATCTCACAGAATTAAGTTTTTATTGCTAAAATGCCATTGATTTTTAAAATAATTATTTTCATTTATCTATGATATAACCATAATAATATTATTAAATTAGTCATCATGAAGCTCATTATGAGTAAAGTGCCAGTAAGACCAACATAAAATGAAATATTGGGGTATGTATTATACTCTATGCTTCAAAAACCATAAATTGTCTGGCATTTGGGAAGTTTAATAGGCCAGTCTTGACACAAGTCAAATTGGTCATTTTAAGTTTGAAATTGGGAGAAAATGAAATACTCCTGCAAAATATAAGCAATTAGCTAGAGAAGGTTTACTTAATCCTAGTGTGGAAAGGATACTCAAAGAATACGTCTCTATTCCAAGAGATGTGGTTTGCCATTGTCTTCATATAGACTCTCATCTGGTCTGTAGGTCAAAGTGTGGTAACTTTCAGGGCCATGGGACATCTGTAAAGTTTAAAAGAGACTGACTTTATTTGAGATAATCTCTTTTACATCCTTAGGTGATAAGTGCCCACTTCATGTAGGTCTTCCCCCTAGGTCAATCAAATCTTGGGAACAGCTTCCTTGACTCTTTTTTTTTAATTATTTTTTTAAATTTTAATTTATTTTCTTGGTTACATCATTCATTTCCACAAGGTTTTGAGTTACAAATTTTCTCCCCTTTTTGTCCCTACC
>CM053593.1:336883290-336911704 GCA_028646575.1 Pseudocheirus occidentalis | reverse complement strand
TTGAAATTCACAGCCCTCTCTTCCCTTTCCCTCCTTTCTACAGCCTAAGAAATTTTTTTAATACAAAGAGCAGGTGATTTATTTTTGATATATTTCTAATAAATTAAATATTTCTTTATTCAGGGTGATTCAATTTAGAATATGTTTAAATACCATCCATTTCAGACTTTATTATTATTAATGTTTTATTAAAAGCTTACAATAAAAAAATGTTAAATTTTTTATGGGGAAAATGTAACTAGTTATTCACTAAAGCATGAGATCCTCTCAGGGGACTTCTGACTTTTTGGTATTTACAAATTATTCATCATTACAGTGCTGTCAATTTCAAATGGAGAGAAAAGAACAATGATATCATTTTGCTACTTTGATATCATTTTCAATTTCTGCAGAGTTGGGTCACAATGAGGTTCATAGCACGTACGAGTGAAAGAGTGTAAGTAAAAATGTGACCTGGAGAGTGAGAAATAAGTAACAACAATAGCATAGTAATACAGTGCTAACAGGAGTAAGTAGCTCACGCTAACTTATGAGTGTCCAGAGGCTCTGGATAGCAGGAGTCATAGCATCTACTTCACAGGGTTTTTATGAGGATCCAGACACAGACACAGACACCCCCCCCCAGAATATATATACACACACACATACATAATTATTATGGTGGTGGTACAGGTGGTTGTGTTTATTGTAGTGTTGTTTTTGATTATCATTATTATTACGTTTTGCTTGAAAAATCTCAAATGAAGAAGAACCCACTTTCTCTTGAGGTGGCCCTTCACTTCTAGATGACTCTAATGATTAGGAAATGTTTCTTTATGTGAGGGAGTAGGGGGTGCGATTCCACTTTCTGCTCCACACAGATATCTTTGTTGATGTACTCACACATGGTGAGATTTTAATGCATAAATAAGTTGTGTCGATGCTCTGACCCCTTTATCATTTCATTTATTAATCACCCCTTTGATTGAGTTGAGAAAAGAACAATTAAACGAATTGAGAGAACAGTTAGCCACACCACTGAAGGCTTTCAATTGCTAAAGCCTGAGGAATTGTAGAGGGTCCAGATTGAGGATTATTTGTTAGGGAAGACACCTGGAAGGTGGAGGCTAGGACTGGGTTGATCATTCTATGGCCCAGATTCAAGGCCTTTCACGGAACTGGTTGCCCTTCTGAGTGTAACCCACCTTTTCTATGCATCTTTTAAACGCAGAGAGTTGTGTATTGTTTTACTCTGAAGGTTGGTTAAAGTAGATGGCCTTTGAGATATGTGAGATTTATTCCGTAATTGATCCTGATGGAGGTTACAAGTAGGTAGGTTGAACAACTGCAAGAAGTACAGGAGGTAAGTGTTTGGCCTGTAGCATTACTAGAACTGTGCATTTAGGCAGCCCAGTGGATAGAGCTTTGGCTCTGGAGTTAGGAAAACTTCTCTTCCTGAGTTTAAATCTGGCCTCAGACTCTTATTAGTTGTGTGACCCTGAGCAAGTCGCTTAATCCAGTTTGTCTCAGTTTCCTCATTTGTAAAATGAGCTGGAGTTTCAGGAAATAGCAAACTACTCCAGTATCTTTGCCAAGAAAACCTCAAATGAGGTTACAAAGAGTCAGAATGACTGAACAGCAACAGCTTGAATACTCCATGCTAGTGTCTGACTGTGCTCAGCTCAGTTGTTGTTGCTATTTTGTGAGTGAACGCATTGACCATCTTATACTAATGTCAATTATTATTTAATGCCCAACAAAGTTGAGCGTGTTGGTGCACAGTTTTAATCCCCCAAACTGAGAAGGCTGAAGCTGATCAATTGCCTGATCTCTAGAGTTCTGCTAAGCTCATTGGGTGTCTGTACTAATTGGGCACTGATATGATAAATTTGTGAGAGCAGGGGTCACCAGGCTACGTAAGGAAGGTTGGATTAACTTAAGCAGAAAGCAAAGCAAAGCAAATCTTCTGGACCATTTGGCAGTGAGATCAAGTCTGTGAGTGACCTCTGCAGTTTCAGACTAGGTGAAATAGGGAGACCCAGTACTGAGGAGGAGAGAGAGAAGGAGAGAAGGGGAGACAGAGAGTGAAAGACAGAGAGACAGAGAGAGACAGAGAGACAGAGAGAGACAGAGACACAGAGACAGGCAGACAGAGAAAGAGTGCCAGAGAGAGCAAGAGAGAGAGAGAGAGACAGAGAGATTTGGAGTCAGAGGACTGAATTTCTGAATCCTGTCTCTATAAGACCTAATACTTGTTTCCTCTATGACCTTGGGAAAGTAGGCCAGTGAAGCTGGTGTGTGTGTGTGTGTGTGTGTGTGTGTGTGTGTGTGTGTGTGTAAAGTTAAGCAAGCACAGTATAATGAAGAGCTTTAAATGTCAAACAAAGAATTTATATTTAATCCTGGAAGTAATAGGGAGCTACTAGAATTGATTTAGTGGGGGTGAGGGAGGATTTACATAGTTAGATCCATGCTTCAGAAAAATCACAAATGTAATAGACTTCCTTTGTGCTACTTTTCATGTCTGCCTTTGTCCAAGTCATAAATGTAATACATACCAGCATATGAAATACTGAATGAAATCCCTGAGTGAGTATTAACCTGTTTGCTGCACCTGTGTAGAATGCTTTAGTGTTTGGATACTGGCTCAGGAGAGTTAAGTGTTGTTGTGTACTTAGGCTATAAACAGATTTAAAGCCAACTTTGTGGGTTTTGTTTGTTTGTTGTTTTACTATCCTTTTGAATAGGAGGAGAGTGGGTTCTATTGCTTTTGGGAAATTGCAAAGTTCTTTCAATAATTCCAAGCTTCTCCCTGAAACAAAAACCCATTTTATAAATACCAATATTCCTATGGTCTTCTTGTATGGCTGTGTGTGATGGTAAACTACAGTCACCAGAAAACTGAAATTGAAAATCACCCCCAAGGCAATGGAGTGGCAGATGGAGAGCATCAGCAGATTGTAACACATTATTAGTAAGCAATTATGGAGAAGTAGGACAGTAAATATACCATTGCTAATGTGTCATCAGAACTTGATGAAGGTACTTTGGGCGAATAGTCTGTGGTGAGTTTATAGGAGGACATTGACAAGAGTCATACAAGATGTACAGTCATGGCTTTTAGTCTGTGTGTTTAAAAAATACAATGTATCAAAGAGATCACAAATGCATTTGAAGATTTTGAATACCCAATTTTATTACTCCTGGAATGGAGACAGTCTTTTCTATTGACACTTCTTACCACAAAAGAGTTATGGAAATAGGGGTAATTCATTCATTGTTTATAATCAAGGAAATTAATTCAGGTTCTGTCTTTATGATAAACTTTCAAGGTAACTCAGGGTCTGAGATCAGCTACTCCATTTTTCCCCCCTTCTTCACCCTTCTCAACAAACAGTAATGTTTAAAGGTTATAAAATCAGTTTGAAAATGAAAAAAGGTGTTAGTTAACACCTTATCTCTTCACCGCTTAAAGTTCTGAAAATCCCAAAGTAGGATCAAGTAGCAAGGAAAGAGACAACCCCAGAAAATGTTCCAGAAGTTAGGTAATTTTTATTTGTTTTAACACAGAGACTTTATTCCTTTTTTTCCAGTTTGAAATACATGTAGTTATTCAAGACAAATTTCTTGAGGCTTCTCTTATAGTGTTAACTTCTCTTGCATATACTAAGTGCTTAATAAATGTTGAATTGAATTGAATTTGTTGAATTTCCTTTCAAGTCAGATGCATTAATGAAAATTCCTTGTCAAAAAAAAGCAATAAAAAGCACAAAAGAGAAAAAGAAAAGCTACTTTGGGTGCAGTTCTCTCCTTTGGAGGTGTGGTTGGCCATTATGCTGTTCAGAATTACTGTCTTTCAATGTTGATCAGCTTTATAATAATATTGTCTAGGTTTTTCTCATTACCCTGCTCACTTCACTTTGCATCAGTTCTTATAGGTATTCCCATGTGTTTTTTGGAACCATCTTCTTCATCATTTCTTATAGTACAATAGTATTACATCACGTTCGCATACCACAACTTGTTTAGTCATTCTCTAAGTGTTGATCATCCCCTCAGTTTCCAAGTCTTTACTACCACAAAAAGAGCTGCTGTAACTATTATCATACACCTAGGTTCTTTTCCTCTTTCCCTGATTTCTTTGGGGTATAGCCCTATTGGTGGTATTACTAAGTCAAATGGAATGCACAGTTTAGTAGCCAAATCATTGTTGGAATATCTGTATCCTCCAAATGTGGGAGTTCACTGATAGTGTGGAGATCTGACAGTTCTAAGAAGCATATTAGAATCAGTCATGTTCCAAGGCCCTTTGTCCATCAGCATGAGACCTGAATATCTGTTCCATATCCTTCTATAAACCTATTAAATTTATAGGAGCTATAAATTTCATGCCTGCATTGTCTTTTCACTTTTCTGGCACAGGTGAACTTATTGCATAACCATCCTTTTAGAAAGCATTTACTAAAAACCAGTAGGGAATGGACAGTAGAGACTCATCACCTCTAAAGTCTCCAGAAATTAGTAAACAGTAAATCAAGGACAGGAGCAAACCAACAGTTTCTATTCCTAAGAAACTTGTTTGTAGAAGTTAGGCAAAGGCACTTGTTGACAAGGAATTTGAATTCTTACATCTGACTTGAAAGAAAATTCAACAAATTCAATTCAACATTTATTTATCACCTAATATATGCAAGAAAAGATACCAGTATAAGAGGAATTTCAGGAATTAACAAAGTACTCTTAGCAGAACTCCACAACCATGAAGGGTCACAGTGAATGAAGGGATCTTGGTACTAAATAACCCTTTAACAAAAAGATAAGAATGAAGATCAATACAAAAAAAAGTAATTAAGACAGGAAACTGAGACAGGTCATAATGACCTCCAGACTTGTAGGAACATGTGATATTAGAAAATGATGTATAAATGAATAAATAAAATGATGAATAAACGAAAATAAACACTTTGGAAAATAGCCT
The DNA here is from genome assembly GCA_028646575.1 of Pseudocheirus occidentalis. NCBI lineage: Eukaryota > Metazoa > Chordata > Mammalia > Diprotodontia > Pseudocheiridae > Pseudocheirus > Pseudocheirus occidentalis. The sequence continues at coordinate 336,906,747 of CM053593.1, read as the reverse complement.
ACCTTAAGGGCATTCATGCCTTTCCCAGTGTGAACCTCTCAATACTAAGTAAATTAAAGAGGTCAAATCCCACCAAAGTCTTCCCTCTCCTATCTCTTCTATATAAGAGAGAGAGGATAAATACAAATTCAGAATAAAGAATGCAAGGTAATTGATTTGCAAGTCAAAAAGATAGAAGATACTATGAATAGCCTTGTCATGAATAATAACCTTTCTTCCTCTTCGAATCTGTTCTTAGACAACCTGTACAAAATTGACTCTCATATGACAGAAGTGACTAGTAGTCAGGAAAGAGGAAGAGAGCTAGGTTCCTAGTAATGTACCCTCTTTTCCTCTCCTGCTTGTAGAAATGCTTCCCTCTCACCAACTCACCAAGTTCTAGATATACACAAACCTTTCTCTATGACCTTAGTCATTAACTTTCATAGATTTATTAGGTTGAACTCTCCTAGGGGTATCCTAGGGGATGCCCTTCTACTCTGTCTTATAATATGTTTGTTTTATACCCATATTTCTAGTAGATTAAAAAGTATAGGGACTTGAGTATAGGGACTGTATTATTTTTCATGTTTGCAGCCTTCTCTAATAATGTGTCATATACACATGTAAATACATCAATAATCTTGATATTGGAATTCTTTTTTTCCATACAGATCAGAATGAGCTGCAGCTTAGTAGAAAAGTCTTAGGGAATTGCCTAAAACTCAGGCAGTTTAAGTGACTTTGGCCCCATAGGTATTAAGGAGGTTGAGTGGCTTGTCCTTGACCCCACAATTTTTAAGTATGAGAAGTAAGTTTGGAACCCAGCCTGAATTCAAATACAGAAGTCCACTGTGCCAGATTGCCTGTCATAATTGGTACATAATAAATGTTTATTGAATTGAATGAAATGTTCTGTAGTCAGGTCACTATTCCTGTTTGCCTACTCTAGACATGTTCTTATTTGTCAATGTCCTTCCCAAAGGTGAGGAAAAGTATCAAAAAATGAAATCTATACTTCATATGTGGTCAGGTCAGAATAGAATAAACTAGAATTGTCACCCCTGTGGTTCTGTATAAAGTATACTTTTCTTGATGTAGTTTAAGATCAAATTATCTTTTTATTTGACCATCTGCCATGCAATACCACTGACTCTTGCTGACCTTGAAGTCCAATAAAATTCAAGGACCTTATTCTATCTAGTCAAACTTCTTCCATCTTATTCGTTTACAGTTAATTTTTGTAACAAAAGTACACGGATTAACATTTTCCACTATTAAATTTTTACCATACTAGATTCAACCCATCATTCTAGCTTTCCAAAAAAAATTGAATTAAAACCAAATCTTTATTTAGTCCCTACAACGTGCAAGGCCAATGCTCAGGAAACAAAAATAAATCTTGTCATCACCATTCAATATGTTTACTGTATCATTCAACTTTTTGTCACCGAATAATTTGGTAAGCATGGAATTTGCCTTTACCAAGTCATTGATGAAAATGTTGAATGTCACAGGACCAAGTGTAGAGCCCTGAGGTACTCCAATTGATGCCTTTCTATGCGTTGCTATTGATATTGTAATGACTCACTTTAGGCCTCATCATTTACGTTTTCCTTATTCTACCTAGTTATACACTATCTGTGCACATACCTTTCCATTTTGTCCGCAATAATATCATGAGGCAGTTGGTCAAATGTCTCCCCAAAATTAAATGTACTATGTTTGTGGCATTCCAATAACCTAATGATAAAGTAATTGTCAAAAAAGGAAATAATGTTTATCTAGCTTGATCTGTTCCTGATGAATGCATAATGACTCTTAGTGATTACTCTTAATCTTTCTAAGTATTTATGAAGAATGTATTTAATTACATATCATGGAATTTTGTCATCAGTAAAAGTCAATTTCACTTGTACATACATATATATATGTATATGTATATATGTATATAGTTTGAAGATAGTATCCTCTTTTCTTGAAAATCAGGATGCTTGATAATCTAGTACAGTTGCCCTGAAATCCTAATCCAAATATCATTTCAATGCTCTTTAATTTTACTTTTATTTCTGACATAGCTGTAAAAGTCCTCAGTGAATACTTTGCATTCAACAGCAACATCAGTTCATTGCCAGCTTTTGTAGTCCTGATGGAATGTTTTCTTTAAATGCTCCCTATTCCATTCTTTCTTGTTCACCTTTAGCTCCTTCCCTATGCTGTTCCTTAGTACTTCAGTGGATACATGGTCTAATTTATGTAAGTATTTTAATTGTTTAGATTACATTTTTTTCATCTTGTATTCTTGTGTATCCTCTTCCATAAATACTCCCAAGAGGACCAAGCAAATGCATTGGAAGTCATTGTGTTACATCTTAATATTACTAGGTTACTCAGGTCATCCATCCATTATCACTTGCTCTCACTACATGACTGGCCTCCATCTGTTTCCAATTTTCTGTTTCCTGGATAGGATCTTTTATACCTGCCAGCAGACTATATATGCTCCCAAGAATAGACTTAGCCTGCTTTTTGAGGCTTATCACTTGCAGGCTATCCAATTGATACAGAAATAGACATCATAACAAGTGATAATAATTTTATAAAGAAATTTAGTCAATGGAAACAAATTCCCATGACAAGGAGATCAAAAGAACTTAGAAACCACACATTAGCTGTAAAATATCTTATCTTGCCAAGCAGAGAGACATGGTAGACAAGGACTTCATGGTTTAGAATATAAATGTGTTTCTCAAATATTGCAGAAGAACATAGTGGGAGATTATTAGCAATATCACCTAATAAATATAAGACACGGGGATAAACACAATAAAGTAAAAAAAAACTTTACAAGAAACCCAGTTTAAGAAAGTCTTTTCAACCTTTTTAAGGACAAAACTGGGAGGAAAACAAATAGATGGGAAAAAATATCTTCAGAGTTTTTATAGCAAACTCTTCACCTGTGAATATAATGGAACAGACACATGTGAACTCAAGCATTTGCTTTCCAGATGTGTTGAATGAGGAAGAGAACATGGTACTGATATAAAACAGATTGAAAAAGCAGCTGGAATAGAACAAGTATTTACAGAAGATGTCCATGTTGGTGGCAACAATTTTAAGGGAACTAATTGATCAATTCTCAAGTTATCTTAAAGGACCAAAGTTGTCAAAGGAATAGAAAAACAAACAAGCTTGGAGGTTACTACCAAAAAGTCGGGGGAAAAATATCAGCAACTGTTGACTTCTATGTCTTTTTTCCATCTATGTAATACTTTTATGAGACTAAACTATAAATGTATATCTGAAGAAGGTATTGAGAAGAGATATTTAATATCTAAACTATTAAAGCACTTACATAAATTAATACAAGTGATATTCTCCAGCAGACCATATTTTGACAGGGTTGAGTGAAAGGTGTACAAATGACAAGAGTTCCCTATACTTATTGATAATTGACTACACAAAATCATTTCCTTAAATAGGACAAAATGGCAGTGTTAAGGCTCTTTTCTCAATACATTCTCTCATGCATATATTTAAATCATGCAATATTATTTGAAAGATATAGAAACATAATTAACAATGAGATTATAGATCCATTGAAATATTCAATAATCCTCTGGTAATTAACATGAAGTAAGACATCAATATTACAACTAATAAACATTAAGTACCTAGTATATGCCAAGCTCTGTGCTACGAGAGGGGGTACAAAAAGAGGCAAAAGACAGTCTCAGTCCTCACAGAGTTTACAGTCTAATGGGGGAGATAATATACAAATAAATAAATAGATAAAATTAATAAAATAAATTTTTAAAAGGCTATATCCAAGATAAATAGGGGATAATTAAGAGAGGGAAGGCACTGGGATTAAGAGGTTTTAGAGAAGGCTTCCTGTAGAAGGTGGGGTTTTAGTTGGGATTTGAAAGAAACCAAGGAGGTTACTAGTTGAAAAGGGAGAATGTTTCAGGCATGGGTGACAGCCAGAGAAAATGCCTGTAGTCAAGAAATAAAGTGCCTTGTTTGTGGAACAGCCGGTATTACTGGATTGAATGGTACATGTGAAGAAATAAAATTTAAGAAGACTGGAAAGGTAGGAAGGGTCTAGATCATGAAGGGCTTTGAATGCCAAACAGAGCATTTTGTAATTCCTTTTGTACACCATGGGAGGTCACTGGAGTTTATTTAGTAGGCTGGTGACAAGATTGAACCTGAACTTGGTGAAAATTCCTTTTATGGATGAATGGACAATAAATAGGTTAGAGTAGAAAGAGACTTGAAGCAGGCAGATCCACCAGCAGGCTATTGCAATAATCAAAGCATGAGGTGGTGAGAGACTGTACTAGAATGGTAGAAGTGTCAGAGGAAAGAAGGGGTATATTTGAGAGATGCTACAAAGTGAAATTGAGAGGCCTTCACAACAGAGTAGGTGGCAGGAGGAGGGGAGAGGATAGTAAAAATCCAGGATGGATTCTAGATTCAGGACTTGAGGGCCTGGGAGGATGGTATTGCTCTCTAAAGTCATAGGGAAGATGAGTATGGAGGATTTGGGTTTTAGGGAAAGATAATGAGTTCAGTTTTGGACATGTTCAGGTTAGGTTTCTCTTGGACATCTAGTTCTTTATGTCTGAAAGACAGTTGGAGATGTAAGATTGAAGGTTAGCAGAAAGTTTGGGACAGAATAGGTAGATTTGAGAATTAGGATAGAGATAATAATTAAACCCAGGGGAGCTGATGAGATCAAGTTACACTTGTTATGATTTCCAAAGGTATTTCTATTACCACGGAGGTTATCTGGCATATAATTCAACCAAAGTAGGATTTTCTATCGGATAGAAGGTGATGCTCTTTGATCTTGTGCTGATTGCATTACCTCCTAAATATTACATTGCTTCATAAAGATAATCATTCAAAATATTTTGGCATAACTATACCAGAAAATAACTGAGTGAAGAGTGAATTTTATACAAAACAGTATATGCACTTCAATGGATGGATCATAGAGCTGGTTGATCTGTGTATACATCTAGAATATATAAAGAAAATGGTCAATGATCTAGGTCCAGGACTGAATGGGAGGAGCAGATTGGAGTGATTATATCTGAGAAGCCATACAAAATCTCTTAGGACTCCAAAATTTCTTCCTGAAACAAATATCTTTTTAATCACCAATATCCTTCTAGTGATATTGTTTGCCTATGAGTCATGGGTTATTGAAATCAGTTATGCAAAGAAGTGTGTCATGGCTATGAGTAGTCTGTAACACATTGCAAACAAGGAATTATACAGTAAAAGAGACCCAAAGGATATCATGAGAGACATGTGTGATTGAGGAAAAAAATAGGCTGATCACACAGAAAGATTGAGGGATAACTAAAATTAATCAACTGATAAACATTTATTAAGTTCCTCCTATGTACCAAGCACTGGACTAAGCAATGGGCAGATCATGTGTTCTACTGAGACCTCTGCAATTTTCATATGACGTGCCAAAGGCTTCCAGCATGTTGAATTGACCCCCTAAGGTGAATTTTAGGGAGGCTATGAGGCAACTTCGTGGTGCTGTGGATAGAGTATTGAGCCTAGAGTGAGGAGAACTCATTTTCCTGAGTTCCAATCCAGTCTTAATGCTCACTAGCTGTATGACCCTGGCCAATTCATTTAACCTTATTTGTCTCAGTTTCTTTTTCTGTAAAATAAACTGGAAAAGGAAATGGCAAACCACTCTGTTACCCTTGCCAAGAAAACTTCAAATGGGATCATGAATACTTGGACATGATTGAAAAACAACTGAAACAAAGTGGAGAGTGGTACAGAGAGAGCAAATGTGGAAGAGCTGTGAATCACACCATTAGAGGAAATTGCAAATTAGTGGGAGTCTTGAAATACTGGAAAAAGGCTGAAGACTATTAGGATTTTGCCTCATTTTCTCCTCATTTTCTACCACTTTGTCACCAGCCTCACAGGAATGGAAGGGAACTGCATTGTAAATATGGCAGTTTTGTTTTATTTTGATTGGGGTTCTTGGGTTGCCATTATAAAAAATTTCTCTTTTCTTGTCAGTCCCATAGATCCTTTGGGGGTTGCCTAAGAGACCATCGGAAAACACATATTTTCAATGGTCTTCAGAACCAAGACATTGCTCCTCTGTCTCCAGGCAAATCTGCCCACATATAGATACACCCACATACAAATATTAAAGGGTATGATTGCATTAGGAAGGTTGAGAACCACTGCCATAGATGATGACGATGATGCTCTTTATACTTAGCAAATTTGGTCTTTAGGAAGCAGACTTAGTAGGTCACTAGAACTATACTCAAAGCCTTTCTGGCCACCTGCTGGAAGTTGGACTCTCATACCACACCTTGAGAACATTCTGTGATTATATCTACTAGACTATGGAGGTGAAGAAGTTCTTCTCCCAGCATTTGACCTGATTTTGCTTTTCTTTTCCTTTCTAATCTATCATGAATCTTAAAATTGTTGTGGCTTCCCAAATTTCTGTTATTTCCATGCTATGACTCAGTTCTTCCTTATTGTTCAGAATAATTTCCTAAATAACTCATCTTCCAATTTCTTGTTCCATCTTTGGAAGGGCAAAGAAGTAATTAAATCAAATCAAAATTAATCAGTAACCTCCCCCCCCCCCGCCCAAATCTTCAGTTATTTCAGTTTTAGGAGAGAGAGAGATCTAATAGACAACATTATTGTCTCTTTTTGTGGGGATAGGTTTGCAATTTTTTTGTCAAATGTATTATTTACTTTTGCTTTTTGGTGAGTTGTTGGTATTATCCTCATCTTACAATAGTTTGTGTTCCTCTTTTAAATGATCCTAATGTAAATATTCCATCAGTGCTTCCCCATTCTAGTATTTGAATTTCTTTCAATGCATTTATATGTTCAAAGCATAGTGATTGTTCACCATTGTTTTTGCCTAATCCCTTCCAAACAATTTTCCCTTACATTTTCTTTTTCTGTTTATGAATCACAATACCAAGCTGCACCCATACTTATTAGTACAAATTTACCTTCTTGAATTTAGTTTTCTGATAACCTTGTTTGATCCCAACACTTCATATATTTCTATAATGATGTGAGACTGTGGGTTTTGTTGCTGCCCCTATTCCTGACACTGCCTCTCATGAATTATTTCTTGTTGATACAATTTTTACTCTTTCATACTCACTATTTCTGTGAAGAAGGAATGGAGAGATGTAGATGACTTGAATTTTACTAATGTAGGGCAAATAGCATACTGATTCTTGTATTTGGCCAAATTAAAAAAAAAACCTGAAAGATAAAGAGAAGGAAAACAAATTGCAAAATATCCATGAGAAGCGACAGAATGAAATATGCATTCTATTTTCTAAAGAATCCTTTCGGTTTTCCTTTTTAAAAACTTGATTTTTTTCACATTTCCCAAGACATCTTTTCCTCTTAGTCGTCCATTCCTTATAATAAAGAATAACAAATTACAACAAAAACAAAAACAAAAACATATCAGCAAAACTACCACAGTTTGAAAGGGAAGCTGATGTTATGTGAAGTATGCCACACCCAACATCCTCTAGTTTGAAAAGGCTATCAAGAGATTCCTTTTCATAGATCTTAGGAAAAAAACAGTGATATTTTTAGAAACTTCTGTTTAAATTGTTTTGTTGTTGATTTCATTTACGTAGTTGTAGCCATTATGTATATTTTTTCCTAGTTCTGCCAACTTCACTTTGTATCCATTCATATAGGTCTTCTGATGCTTCTGATGCTGTAAAGAAGGTGCCAAGTTGAACTGGTAGAGGGAATTTTCCTAACTGGAAATTCCCTATATCAATAAACTCACTGGTCCAGGCCCTATCTCTCTTATGTATCACAACCTGTTCAGCCATACTCTAATTGATGGACACCTACTTTGTTCCCAGTTATTTGCTACTGCAAAAAGAATACAACAAATACTTTGGTGTATAGGTGACCTTTTTTGTCCTTGACTCCCCTGGGATAGTGTAATGGCAAGCAAACACATACAGAGTATGCATAATTGTTACTGTTTCTTATAGCATTTTGCTCATTTATTCCATTTTACTCATGTGAAAGAGAGACAGGAAGTATTGAATAGTGGATAGAGGTCTGGCCTCAAAGCTAGGAAGACTTGGGTTAAAGACTTGCCTCTGACAAATACTAGCTGTATAAACACGGGCAAGTCACTTCCCCTCTCAATTCTCTCAACAATTTTCTAAGATTATAAATTGTAAAGAAGGTGCCAAGTTGAACTGGTAGAGGGAATTTTCCTAACTGGAAATTCCCTATATCAATAAACTCACTGGTCCAGGCCCTATCTCTCTTATGTATCACAACCTGTTCAGCCATACTCTAATTGATGGACACCTACTTTGTTCCCAGTTATTTGCTACTGCAAAAAGAATACAACAAATACTTTGGTGTACAGGTGACCTTTTTTGTCCTTGACTCCCCTGGGATAGTGTAATGGCAAGCAAACACATACTTAGCACCTTATTTAAGCTGAGCCTTGCCTGTTATTATATCAAGTCTTTGTTAAGAAATAGAACTTGTGAAACCCATAGTGGGAGGAACTTGCTTATGCAACAGGGAGGGGCTAATGACAATATAAAAGTAGAAGCACAGGTTGGGATAGAATAGAGCTGGTAGAAAGCATGGTTGTGGTGCCAGAACTATGTCTGTCTGTGTTAATGTTTACTTTGTCAGATCTGTCTTCTAATAGAGGACATTGCTGTTATTACAGAAGCCCTGAGATCTTACTGCTGGTTCAGCAGTACTGAAAGAGGACTTTCTTGTTGTCTGTTTACAGAAGTCCTGGAGAAGGGTTTTACTGATATTTTTAGAGGTCCTGGGACTATATTGATGATTTGTGTTGATTCTCAGACAGGGACCCTATCTTCTGGTCTGTGTTGATTGCACAGGCAGAAAGTGAATTGATGATGGTGCTAGCAATGTGTATGAATGTTGTTTTGGCTCTGTTAAGGTTTGTCTCCCCTGAAACAGAAACTGTGAAGGACTTGAGGTGGACTGGACACTGTGAGCTTCAAGATGGAATGGGAACTGAAGAAGGAATTGGATGAGGAGCTGAGACCTGATTACCTTTGAATCGAGGTGACAGTTGGGTAAATTCAGGCAAAAGCTGGGACCATGGAAGAGGAACCATGGAATCTGAGAGCCAGACTCAGGTCAAGATGAAAAGACCTCTCCTTGGGTACTTAATGCTGACTAAGAAGATCATGATTTACTGTGGCCTAGGGGTGGGAGAACTTTGTACTTGTATGCTGTACCTCTTAAGGATGTGTGGAAACTAATCTCCAGTCAAGAAGAAAGGAGACTTTTTGACTGAGAGATTAAGACAATTTCACCTAAGGGTGGAGAACTTTCACCTTTGTATTTTGTGTCCCTTAAGGAGTCTTGCTCCTTAAAGATTATTGAATTAAGGACTTACTCAATGCTATCTTTTGTTTAAAACTATGTGGCCACTTTGGTGAAAACTATGTGGCCACTTTAGTGATAAGTTGCTATGTTATAGCATTGTGAAAGCTATACTTTGGTTTCTGGGAATATTTTGTCTTAGTTTACTACTGAATAAATAGAGAGTTCACTGTACTATGTGATCAGAACTCCAAATCTATTCACAGTAGCAGTCCTCTGGAGAGCTTCTCATGTTTGGCTCTACAGATATATACAAGTAGGGTTTCTCAGCTAAATATTATGAACATTTTAGTCACCATTAACATAATTTCAAGTTGTTTTTCACAGTAGTGGTGGAAAGGCATTGTAGTGCATTAGAATGCTTATTTTCCCCAACCCCTTTAAGGCTATTTGTCATTTTTCTGAGAGTTATACCCTCTAGATATTTTTATTTTATTTTCATTTTTAGTGATTTGGTATGATCGTTGATGTAGTTAATAGTTTACACTTCTTCTACTGAAACCTTTTAGTCTTACATTTTTCTATTAGCTCCCTGTATCTTGGGAATCAGACCCTTATCTGAACTATTTGATGGAAATATTTTTCCCAGCTGATCATTTCTTTTCCTGTTCTTAGTTGTGTTCATTCAGTTTGTGCAAAAGCTTTTCAATTTCATGAAATCAGAAATATCTAGTTCATATTTTGTGATCATCTGTATCTCTCCATTTTTTGTTTAATAATGTATCCCTGAGGCATAGCCATGGAAAGTACCTGATATGATTCTCTTCTATTTTTTATGTTCTGATCTTTAATATTCAGGTCCTGTATATATTTTGATTTTATTGTGGCATATGGCTTAAGGAGTTGGTCTAAACCTAATTTTTGACGAACTGCTTTTCAGTATTCCTAAGGATACTTGTCAAATAGAGAAGTTTTTCCCCTGGCAATTTTTGTTCTTAGGTACAACAAAGACTAGATTTTTAAGTTTAACATTTTTATGGTTCTTCATAATCTAATCTATTGTACTAATCTACTTTTCTATTTTTAAAACCCATACAAAAGTGTTTTGAGCAGAGGTCTAAAAATACTTGATTTCTCCTTTTTAAAAATTATTCACCTTACTATTCTATGTCACTTGTTCATCTAGATGAATACTATTTTGTCTAATTCTGTAAATAAATTCTTTTGGTGTTTTGATAGCTATGTTGCTAAATTTATAAATTAACTAATGTAGTACAATTGTCCTGATTATTTTGGCATGTTTAAGCTGTAAGCACTTAACTATCTCTCCAATTACTTAAATTCTTTATTTATTTTTTTCTCTTTTTTGCTTTTTGGAGGGTAAGGTAGGGCAATTGGGGTTAAGTGACTTGCCCAAGGTCACATGGCTAGTTTTGTGTTAAGTGTCTGAGACCAGATTTGAACTGAGGTCCTCCTGACTCCAGGGCCAGTGCTCTATTCACTGTGCCACCTAGCCACCCCAATTCTTTATTTCTTTAAGAAGCATTTTATAATTTAGTCTTGAATATACTTTGGTTGATTAACTTCCAGATATTTTATGAATTTTGTATTTATTTTCATTGTATTTCCATTTCTATTTCTCCTCATGGATTTTCATATTGTTTTATAAAAATATTATTGATGTTTGTGCATTTGTTTTGTATCCTGATACTTTACTGAAGTCATTAATTATCTCAATTAGATTATTTACACATTCTCTAGGATTTTCTAAGTAGTGTTATAGTCATTATATAACAATGCCTTGAATAACTCAAGATAGTTTTATCTTCCCTTTGTCTGTGTTGATGCCTTTAAATTCTTTCTGTTATTTTATTGCTACTTTAGATTTGAGACACTGATGCTGGCTTACTAAAAGCCCTTTCCTTCTTTTTTCTGTACTTCTGCAAAATGGACATACCAAAAGGTAGCATTCAATAGACAATATTAACCAGATATGGACTAGGCAATTTAATCCTACACAAATAAGAAAGGATAAACCTAGGCTTTTTGAAGAGGTTGCAATAATAATGCAATTATTAATAAAGTAATGATAGTTAACTTTTAGCTTTAGAAAAGATAAACAACTTTAAGTGCTTTAAGATTTGCAAAGTTCTTTAACTTATATTTCATCTGATCCTTAGAACAACTCTTGCATGTGGGGACTATTACTCTTCTCATTTTACAAGCAAGAAAACTGAGGTAGACAGAGGTTAAAAGACTCAAATGGTCAGTAAGAGAATGAGATGAGATTTGACGTTGAGTTTTCCTGATTCTGAGTACAAAATTCTATACACTACATCATCTAGTTTTCTTATTAACAGAACAGGATTCATTAACTTATAACTACTGTTACAATCTTCTGAGAGGCAAATACTTAACATCCTCAGACCATAAATTCGTTTTTAAGATGATTAATAAGTCCTTTTGCTTTTTAACTCAGTGCTGACTCTCGTCTGGTCTGCTGGTAAAATTCCAGCCTTGGGTCAATCTGCCTGTCACTGAATAGTCTCTCCAATTTATAAACTTCACCTGTTGTCATTTGGTAGACATTATCTACTCACCAATTTTTTTGACATCTTTAAGTCACCAGGTCACCTTCAAGCTTGGGCATGTCCATTTTGAGATTTAGTCACCTACTTAGGAAAAGAAACATAAAAGAGGAAATTGCGGGAAGGTAGAATATGGAGCATAGCACCATATATGCATGGCTGCATTGAGTCTGAGGGGTGGGGATGGAGGTGTGGCCATAACTCTTGGGACACAACTTGAAATGATCCTGCAGGATCTATAACCAGAAAGGAAGGGAGATGCTCTTCAGCGAGAGGAGTGATCTGAAAGTTTTATAATCTTATCCTGTTGTCAAATTCACTTGATTTTAGTGGTATAGAACACATGGGTCACTTTCAACAAATTTCCACTCACTTAAATTCTTTTGTGTTCCACATATGTTAATAACTCTTTGCCAGAATGCTTGACCAAAAATACATCATTCTCATAGGTAATTAAATTCAATAAGCATTTATTTATGAAGCATTTACTATGTGAAAAATTCTGTGATAAAGAAAGTGCTAGGGACATAATGATAATGACAATGACAATAACAATAACAATAATCACTAACATTTATATAGTGTTAACTATGTGTCAGACACTGCATACAATTATCTTGTTTAGTACAAAAACAAGCATGAAATAGTTTTGCCCTCAAGTATGTGGTACTGAGATGCTATGTTATACAAACAGATGAAAGTTTATTTGATATTGGATAAAGAATTAAGAACTGGGTGCAGTTGGGGAAGGCTTCATGGGAGAAGGGGCAAATGAGATGAATCTCTTTTTTTTTAATTTGGCGAGGCATTTGGGGTTAAGTTACTTGCCCAAGGTCACACAGCCAGTAAGTGTCAATAGTCTGGTCAGAGGCCAGATTTGAACTCAGGTCCTCACAATTTCAGGGCCAGCGCTCTATCCACTGTGCCACCTAGCTGCTCCAAATGAGATGAATCTTGAAGGATATAAAGAATCTGTGAGGTAAAGATGAGGATAGAATGTATTCTTTTGTTGAAACACTTTTCCCTTCCTTCTAGGGACAGTGTTTCATCTAGAAGCATTAGGGATAGGCCTAGCATAGTTCCCTATAGTGCTATATATTGACAAATGACTGGTAGTATTTTTACCATGAGTTTCATAAGCTCAGTCAACTAGATCTTATGAAGATGCCCATAAGGTCTTGACCTTGAACTACCAGTTCCTTTCTGTATTTATGCATATAACACTGGCGGTCCAAATACCCATGATCTACCCAGAATGTTCCCAGTTTCTTAACTAGGGTTATGAATATTTCAATAATAATTCATAATTTACTTGGCTTATTGTCCCCATTCCCATTTGGTTGCTAACCTTGTTTTCCCTACTTACTGTGGCACCACAGCATTTGCTTAGTTAATGTTTAAAGGAAAACACATTTACTATGAATTAAGAACTGAGTACAATAGTATTATATATTTGAGTGATAAGAGTGGCTCCAGATGAACTCCCAGTCTTCCCCTTTGTATTATCTTGTTTTCATGGGAAGGGAGGATGCTGTCGTGCCCAGGTAATTCTGTACAAAATGCTTTAAAGCTTCCTGGTTTTAAAAAGCAATTGGAGAGGAATGGGGGCTAATCTCACCATACTTCATTTCTAGCTGTCTGCTAGTGAGACTAGAAGTTAGTGATTTCTGCCTCCCGGCCTATAGCAGATGAATAATTTTCCTCTTTTGATCAGCACTCAAGTGAAACCTGTCACCTGGTATTTTCAATTGCTAGTCATAGAGAAATATCCCAGGACAGTCAAGATAGTCAGTTTTCCTCTATCTCTTCCTGAATATTTGGCTGATACGATCAAATGTTTAAGGGCAAATCAAACTCTCACCACACTCATTCCCCCTGGCTTCTCACACAGTCAGAGGTCTTAGCTTTCCCTTAGTATGTATACAGGTCAGACAGAAAGAATAAACAAGTATAGAACGTATGCTGCAAGCTAAAAACCTGGAAAGTGTGGAGCACTGCCGTGATCCTTTTAAAAGGTCGTCCACAATTTGTAATCATGCTTGACTCTTTCCATAGCCATGTACGAAAGTTATACTCCCTGGGGCGATTCAGCTCCCCATTTCCATGCTTCATTGGTGCCTAAAGATATGGAAAGACAGCTACTTTCTGGCAGTGAGTGGTTGTGGCAGCAAGTGGACATTCTTTCTTTCACTGAAATATTTTGCAGCAGCTACAAAATTACATTGAGGTCAGAGAACAATAAGTGCTGGGTAATAATCCCTGCGTTTTGGTCATTTTCAGTCACATCTGATTCTGTGACACCATTTGGAGTTTTCTTGCTTTTTTCTTTTTTTTGGAGGGGAGAAAGCAGGACAGTTTGGGGTGAAGTGACTTGCCCAAGGATACATGGCTAGTAAGTGTTAAGTGTCTAAAGTTGGATTTGAACTCAGGTCTTCCTGACTCCAGGGCCAGTGCTCTATTTACTGCCCTACCTAGTTGCCCCATTTGGAGTTTTCTTGGTAAAGATACTGAATAGATTTGCCATTTCCTTCTCTATCTCATTTTACATATGTGGGAACTGAGACAAAAACAGAGTTAAATGACTTACTCAGGTCATACAACTAGTAAGTGTCTAAGGTTGGATTTGAGCACAGGTCATCCTGACTCCAGATCTGGCACTTTATTGTGCCACCTAGTTGTTCTACACTACTGGTAAGAGCTCCTGTTAATATTGTAGGTAGTAAACAGTGCAATCCAAAGCATCACATTATGCTGCTGCCTAAGTTACATGTAGAGCATATCACACACACACACACACACACGCCAGAGTAATATACACCATTAGTGCATTAGCATATGAAGCCTCAAATAAAATTTTTCCTCACACACACACACACATATAGTGCATGGACAAATAAACAAAAGGTAAAACAAAGAAAGAATTCATGTAATTATAGTTAATGTTAGACCCACAAATAACATATAATGACATATAGTTACAGCCAAAGCATACATTAAATAAACATATGTATTTTTGTTATCATCTGGAAATATGTTTACAACTTCTCTTACTTAGGACAAAAGGTTATTATATTTTCTAGATTTTTAAAAATCTTTCTCATTTTCACCAAGATGCTGAATATTTTGCTACAACATTGGTTTTATTATTTGAAAAAATATAAATTACAAATTCCCAGACCTTACCCTCTTGAGCCACAAGTTTATGATAATATTTCTCATATGAAATGAATGAAATTAGCAAGTTTATTTCTTCTTCTTTCTCAACACTCTCCCTTAATGGTCCAACAAAGGGGTTTATTGGGTTATGTGGCATATATTGCATATTTGTTTGCATAAATGTATGTATATATGTATACATATATGTATATGATATGTATCTAATCTAAGGATATTTTAGTATGTGTTCTCAATTTAAGTGGCATTTGGATTAGTTCATGGTGTAGTACAAATGAAGTCTAAAGCCAGAAAGTCTGGTTTTAAGCACTGGCATATTTATTGGTTATATGATCCTAGATAAAATAATTTTTATTTAGTAATTTTGATTTCCTACCTGACTAGTTTGTTCTGAGAAAAGAGCTTAATAAACCTTAAAATATTATATAAATTGTTATGATTATTTTCTCATGCTCATTTTTGATGGAATTGAGGCAGAAATGGTCCAACAACTGGTCACTCCTATTATTTTTATTCTTTTATGTTTCACGTTTTAAAGGTTGTTGCTCAAATGAATGAAAAGATTGCTTTTTTATAATTGAATAAAAGTATTGGGGGTAAAAACCCATATTATGCAGGTTTACTGAAGACATCTTTGGGAGAATTCCAGTAGGAGAGACATTAACTGGGACACTGTAGACTTAAACCTATTCCCATATTGATTAGATTTCTTCCATTAAGTCTCTATGCTTTTACAGTTTTTAAAATCCATATAGTTTAGAGATTATAAATATTTGGCATAGTCATGTCTATCCAATATTTTAAAAAAATTTGTATGGGTCAGTGTTATCCATTTGGTTGTAGCACCATTTTTGTCTCTGATAATGTTTCAGTTTGAGGAAAGTTCATTGGTTGAATTCTCAAGGATGTTTGGGGTCTTTATTTGATATAGAAGATTTGTCATCTGTTAGTTTATATAAGACAGTTAACTTCTGATGTGTAATTCTAATAATAAATTTATGGCTAGGTCTTCAATAGCTGCTATATTCTAACAATCTGAGGTGTTTCCCAGTTTCAATAATTTCCTTGTATAGTCAGCTTTGATAATACTGGACTCCTAAGGGATACCTTTTTTATTATTCCTGGAGGGAAGGACTTGGTCCCAAATTGCTGTCATAAACCCTTTCACTTCTATAAACCATTTACAAGATCAAAACCATTTGTACAGCACCTCTTTGTCAATACATTATTGGTTGAGTTCATGCAGTTATTGTTATTACCTCTAAGATACTTTCGAATGCCGAATCATTGATTCCATGAATGTGTAATAGATTTTAAAGAATGTTTAGATATCTGGAATGGAGGTGCCTTATTCCTTGGATAAGGAATAAGGAAGGGCGCTTACTAAAAGAGCAATTCTATACTGACTGCATATGATGGTTTTTCTCTCATTTTTCCCTTTCAGTCAGTGGTTCGGAGCAGATTCCAAGATCCAATGGGACTACATGCAGGCTCATGTGGTTATTAAAGGTCAAACAAGAAAAAAGTGTCCTCTAGAGTACTTTTGTTGATCGATTTAAAACTCACTTTTGACTTAATGCTTGAGAGACTTGTACTACATCTCCTTTGGGGATTCTGCTCATACAGATATGACATGTGTTATTGAATTAGCCTTCTACAGCTAACAGGTGTATCATTTACCCTGATAATTTTAGGGTGGCTACATAATCCGGTTTGTTGTGCTTCCCTTTCATCCTTGTTATTTTCACCATTTTTCTCTAAAATATGAGAGGAAACAATATGGAATTCATTTTTGCTCTATGAGACTCAGTATGACTATCTCTGTTAATTGTTCTTGAAAACCAAGGTGTATCATTTATACGCCATTTCTTACTTTGCATTTTATCTAGTTCTCTCATGTTAAAGATTCTTCCTGTGAGCTTTCTAAATGTTTATATGTTCATCTTCTGGGTTTTTTTTAAACTGTTATGCTCTTTATTCATTCTATTTTTCCTCTTTTCTAACTTCATGTTTGTAGATTTAATTTTTACTTTCAAAGGACTACTTTGAATAATTATTAAATATTCCTCATACTACTCTGGGAAGTGGTAACTTTGGAGATTCTGCACATCCCCTTTCTTGGGAATAGAGTGCAATTATTCTAAGTATCATTCAATCTTAGAGAAAATGGTCTTTCTTCTGTCTCTTACCTCCCTTTTCCCTACTTGGGTACCTTCTGAATGTGTCATCTCTCCTATAAAACATACCCATTCATTAATAGAGAAGCATGGGATTTGTTTCACGAAATATTGATTCTGTTCTTTGTCTTCTCTTGATTCTTAACAAATCCCTTAAATTCTATTGCTTTAGGTCCTTCTTGTACTTTGATGATCTATTTGTTTCTTCTTTTACTACTCAGTTCAATTCAGTTTTTTAAAAATCACCTATAAATATTAGGTGATTTCTTAATGGTTTATTTTCTTCTCTTTCTTTTGTTTGAGGTAGCGTTTAAGTGAGATTTTCTGTCTAACTTGTTTTTGTTTCTTCAGAAAGACTTATATGTCTCTTTTTTTGCTTAAAGGTTCATTAAAAAAATTATAACTAGACTTGACTTCACAGTACGTGGAATTTAAGATTGTGGCTTGAGTACCTTCGCTTTTTTGCAATATTTTTTTCTGTACTTTCCCTCCTCAATTTTTCCTAAGAGCAATTTAGGGTCATTTAAATTAGTGTTTTTTCATACTTTTAAGTTTTTCTATTGACTACTTTCAAAATGTGCTACTGGAATTATGAAAAATATGTATCATCAGTACATTACTTGGTGTTTGAAACATGAATTGTTTTTACTTGTCTGTTTTTATTTTTTCCTGACTTCAGTCTGTGGATTCAATTAGTGCCTATCATTTTTACTCAAAAGTTTTAGACACAACTCATATTATTTCTAGTGTTTTGGTAGTTTGGATATTTTAACTCTGAAGGTCATATGAGAAACCTATGATCCTTATGGTTTTCCCTACATATCCTATTTTTAAAGTTTCATATACTGTACACACACACATACACACACATATATACACACAGAGAGAGAGAACCTTCTTTTTTGCATGCTGTAGAAATCATATGTTATAATATTGTGGCCTTTTGTTTTTTTCTGTCAATTTTTTTCCATTTTTCCTCCTATAATTATTTTTTTAAGAGTCTCAACTTCTTTGGAGAATATGCATTATATTTTCTGAAATTCTACTCTATGAATTTAAAAAATTGCATTCAGATATCTGGTTTCTTACTTAATTTCATTCTTAATATTTTCTAACAGTTTCATGTCTGTTTTGAATTACTCTGGGCTTTCCTACTATTATGAATTGGAGGAGGAATTCTGAGAATTCTTTTTTGGATCCTATAATTTTGGTTCATTTTCTTTCATGGTGTTTTTGCCCCCATTTGACCTATTCTTCCTTAGGTATTTCTTCAGATTTATGTGTTATTTTATGTGTTTTTACAATATTTTTCTGGTTGTTGTTGTCAGGTAGTGTATTATTATGCACCTTCCTTTCCAAGAGTTAAATTGCAATAAGTTGTTGATTATTAAAAAAGGCTAACTAAGAATGCCTAAACAGGATGACCCTTCATATTGTGATACCTGCTCTATAATTGGGTTTCACCATGTTTTGAATGAGGAAAACATTATATCTGCTTCATCAATCCCACACTTGTTATAGGGTCCAAAAAAGAAAGTTGATTTTAGAGTGCTTTGCAATATAAAAAAATACTATAAATGTATAATGTATAAGCAATAATCATTGCTTCCATTATTTTGACTCCTCCTCTTCTTCCCTTCCTTTCTCTTCCTCCTTATACTGGGCCCTCTCTTTTCTTCTCTCCCTTTTTCTCCCCTATATTTTGAGTGGAACACCTCTTTGGCATCTCATCTTTTGTGTGGTTCTTGCTGTAGGCCTGCCTAGAGGGAAGATGGTCCAGCCAAATTTCAAGCTCTCTTTCACCAAGTCGGCAGGAAAGATACCCGGCTCTCTGACTAAATCTATATTCTTTCCTTCCTGTCCTTTCTCATTTTGATTTCTCAGAATAAAATTAAATGATATTTCAGGGATTAACATCACTATCTGTGGTGTCAAAAGCATTTTTCCCTCTGGGAGAAACATGTCTCAGGGTACTGATTAGAACCATTGTGAAAACCACTGTGAAGGTGGCAGCGGGAAGAAATGCTCTGTCAGTGTGTAGGGAAGGCCTATACAAGTACCTGGCTAACTCCAGTTTATGCTGTCATCAAACCCAGTTTTAGAGGAGATAGAAATACAGATGACAGAGGGAACATGAAGTTGACAGCACAGTTAACTAGCTCGTAATTTCAGTCTATATTGCTGGAGGGCATAGAAAATGGATCCAAGAACTGGAGAGATGGAAGACATTGTCATGCAACTTTTGTCAAAGTCTATACTTAAGCACAGTTCTTTTATAGTTTCATGAAATATTTTTTTTTCTACCTAGGCAAATATACTTTTAGCTTGTGGAAAATGTGAACTGTCTTATTGTAGGTTAACAGAAACAGGATAAGTTGTAGTTCAGACTATATTTCTCTTTCATAATTAAGGGATCATTTGTTTTGGTCTTGTTCTCTCTCTTTCTGTCTCTCTGTTTCTGTTTCTACTTCTGTCTCTGTTTCTTCTCTGTGTTTGTCTCTCCACCTCTGTTTCTGTCTTTGTCTTTCTCTGTCTCTCTCTTTGTAGCTTTCTCTATCTTCCCTTAATAAGACTTGAGATGCAAACTGGATGTATGTATCTTTTCACAGGAAAAGAAATTCTGAAATCAGAATTACATTTGTGTCTCTAGATGATACAATGCAAATCACAAACCTTGCTACCAATTCAAGTTCCAGAGTGTGAAAGAGATAGCTTTAAATGGAAGGTAGCGGAGAAGGGGTGGCAGTTGGGTGGCTCAGTGAATAGAAGTCCAGACCTGGAGTCAGGAAGACCCGAGTTCAAATTTGACCTCAGACATTTACGACATCTGTATGACCCTGGGCAACTCATTTAACCTCTATTCACCTTAATCCACTGGAGGAGGAAACGGCAAACAGATGGCAAACAGCTCCATTATCTTGGTCAAGAAAACCCCATAATGGGGTCATGAAAAGTTGGACACAACTGAAAAACTGGGAGGGTGGAAGAGAGAGAGGGAGAGAGAGAGAAAGAGAGAGAGAGAGAGAGAAAGAGAGAGAGAGAGACAGACAGACAGACAGAGACAGAGAGAAAGAGAGACAGAGACAGAGACAGAGACAGAGACAGAGATAGAGAGAGACAGAGAAAGGGAGAGAGAAAGAGAGAGCGAGAGAGAGAGACAGAGAGGGAGAGACAGAGACAGACAGAGACAGAGAGAAAGAGAGAGAGAAAGAGAGAGAGAGAGACAGAGAGAGACAGAGACAGACAGAGAGACAGAGAGACAGAGAGGGAGAGACAGAGACAGAGACAGACAGAGACAGAGATCCTAGAGGAATCCATATAGAGATGGCATTCAGAAATCATAGATCAATAAACATAAGGAAGTTGAAGGGAAGCTGAGTGAAATAACCTCATTTTGCAGACAGGAAACCTGAAGCCCAGAAAAAGCAAATAATCTGTCCAAGGTCACACAGGTGCTAAACAGTAGATCAAAGACTGAAACTCAAGTATTGAATTGTGCATTCAGCATACTTTCCATGGTACTAGACTTCCTTTGTCCTCCACAGGCTCAGGGAATTCCACAGAAAAGTCAGGCATTCAAACTAAAGGGATGACCAGATGTTGTGATTGGGTCTTTATTTTATTGTTTTTGACCAAATACATTTTTATGAGCCTTATTGTCTACTCATATCTAAGATAGTTCATCCAGTTAAGAGGCAAGAGGGAGGCTGATCTGTATGTACCAACTTGCTTGATATGTTAGAAAACATTTATTAAGTGCTTACTATGTGTCAGGCAGTCTACTAAGTGTTAAGGACACAAAGAAAGGCAAAAGACAGTTCTTGATCTTTGTGAACTCACAGTCTAATGGGGGAGACAACATGTAAATTACTTTTGGAACAAATATTATGTTAGGCAAATTGGAGATAATTGACAGAGGGAAGGAACTCTAACTAAAAGTAATTGAGAAAGACTACATATAGACCAGATTTGAGCTGACTTGAAGGAAACCAGGGAGCCCAGGAGGTGGAGGTGAGGAGAGGAAACACTCCAGGTATGAGGGCTGGCCAGTGAAAATGGTCAGACTCAGGAGATGTAGTGTTTTGTGGAAAAGACGAGGAGGCCAAAGAATACCTGGGTGTAGGGTACGTGTGGAAGAGCTATGTAAGGTATAAGGAAACACTAGGAGGGGGCAAGGTTATGAAGAGCTCTGTATGCCAAACAGAGGATTTGATATTTGATCCTAGAGATAAAAGGGAGTCACTGGAACTTAATAAGTAGGGAATGACATAGGCTTGAACTTTAGGAAGATCACTTTGACAGCTGAGTGGAGGATGACTAGAATGGGGAGAGATTTGGTGGAATGGAGCCCAGCCAATGTACTTTTACAACAGTCCAGGCATACAGTGATAAGGGTCTGTACCAGCATGGTCAAAGGTCATGGCCCATCAACTCTTCTTACGGCCTATGATTTCTCCAGCTTCATGCAGTGTTGCTCTGCTTTCTTGATAGACTATTTTCAGATTGTCCCAGTTATCCTTACCTTATCTGCATCTTCAGCTTTTATGCCAGTAAATTAATTATATTTCTTCTGAGTATGTTTCTGATTCTACCTTTCTGTTTGGTGACAACTATATACTTGATGTCTTCACTCCCTTGTTCTGGATTGTTTAAGCACAGACAGAGCACACAAGGAAGTGTCTCGTTTATTCTGGGTCCTTGATACTATGGTTGACCATTAATTCTTGAATTTTTGCTGCCCTCGTTTTGCATGTTCTTCTTTCCTTTCCCACTTTCCCTTTCCCTCATCAACTAGAATATTGCAGTATTCTCTGTTCTCAGCTGGGTCTGACTCCGACCAGTGCCCTGGTGGTTTAGGGTCAATACTGGGACAAAATGAGATACTTGAATGACTTGTAGGCTATTTGGCAGTTAACCAAAGGAGACTGACTTAAGGACAGAAGGAGAAGGATATTCAGCAAACACAGGAATGTAGTACCCCTTTGTTGATTCATCTGATTAATGATTCCATCACTGGTCCCCCGGTGAGTCCCTGGCTTAGTATTCAGGCAACAAGGAAATGATTTGAACTGCTTGATTCCTTAGTCCCTGAACCAAGCAACTTTTGAGCGATGTCTCAATATCTTTAAAAACAATTTAAAAAATATCTAGCTCAACCTGCTTGGGGGAAGAGAGGTTAGGATATTGCTCCTACTTGGTTTCGAATGCCTCACATCACTCCCTGCTTCAAAAGGTCACTCACATAGATACCAAAGTAATTTTCTGAAAATGTAGTTTGGCCAATGTCACTCCATCATTAAGTAAAGTCTGGTGCCCCCTTAATATTTCAAGGACCAAATGTAAATTCCTCCCATTGACATTTATGTCCTTCACAAATTAGACTCACCCTACCTTTATAGTCTTCTTTTTCTTCTCCCACCCCACCATTTATACACCTTTTAAAAGCTCTTTCCTTTTTAAAAATTAATTAATTTGTAACATTCACTTTTTAAAAATTTGGATTGCCTATTTTCTGCCTCCCTCTCACCCTTTCCCCACTGAAGGAGAAGGCAACAATGTATTAATTACACATGTGAAGTCATGTAAAACATGTTTCCATATTAGCTATATTGTAAAAAAAGAGAAGAAAAATTTTCAAAAGGTTAAAGTAATATGCTTCAATCAATGCTCAGAGTTCATCAGTTATCTCTCTGGGGCTGGATAACATTTTGATTATGAGTCCATTGCCTTCTTGGATGCATTGATCAGAGTAGCCAAGTATTCTTACATTTTACTTGCCTTTACCTATATGGGAGTAGGAGTAGGGGAATGCCAGATCAATGAATTCCCACAGCCCGCTTGAGGAAATCACTGAAGGTAAGGAACATAAAGCAAAAAAACCAAACGAACAAACAATGGAGTATTAAGGATTTGTCCCTTTCAGACTTAAACTGGTACTGTTTTCATCTTAGCGTCATTATCTTTGGACCATTTTGAGTGGATAAAAGCTAGCATCCTTTGAATGGCTCACATACTAAAGTGGTCTATTTTCAGATTGCAATGGGATTTCAGAAAAGGGTTTTACACTGTTGCTCTTTTAGGAGGTATAAAAACAGTTCTCCCAGCAATTTGAAGGACTTCTAGAATGGCTAGACACTGGCTGGCAGGAG
>CM053593.1:336840662-336865923 GCA_028646575.1 Pseudocheirus occidentalis | reverse complement strand
CCAGAGCCGGTGCTCTACTCACTGTGCCACCTAGCTGCCCCAAGTGAGTGGTATTATAAGGACACATATGCAGTGTCTTGGCAAGAAGATGGTGTGGTTGGTTGGCTATATGGAATGAGATCTCAGTAGTCATCAAGATCATAGGGTAAGAGATAGAGCTTGAGCTGGGAGGTTTTAGCAGTAGGAGTGGCAACTTTGGGTGGGTGGCATGCAAAGAAGATGGAGTAGTCAGGTGTTTGGTTTGACTAGATGCCCTGTAAATGCTATTTAATAGGTGTCTTCATGTGACTCATCTATGTAGTAAACTGTGAATGTAATTATACTATATGCTATTGCACGAAATGGACCTGCACATGGCCTCTACATCTGAGCTACCTGACATGTAATCATAGCATATCTAATTTGAAAGAACGTTGCATATATTGGTCCTATAGACTATATAAATGTGCTTATTATATAAGCATGTGTGCAAATACATATGAGATATAATTTGAGGGGGCTACAAATTCTTAATTGGGGTGAGAGCTCTCTCATTAGTAAAATCTGCACAGTCATGAAGTGAATGCAGGTTATACAATCTAGAAGTTCTGAAGGCATATGTACAAAAACAGCTGCGATCTAGGGCTGCTGGGGAAAAGAAGCCATGAGATCTTTTGGGAGAAGAGTCATCAGGGTCTTCCACATTACGATAATGAGAAAAAATGATGGTAACTTCAACGGGGCAGAAGCTGAAGCAGAAACTATTGGGTAGTCACTTAGGGTTCCTGAGCCAAATCAAAGTCTCTCCAAGTTGTAACAATATGACAGTGATGTATATGACGTATAATTAGAGAACTAGGAGCTAAAATACATACAGAATGGGCATGCTGCCCTGGGAGAAGTGAGAGAAAAGAAAGATTTGAGTACTGCCTCCATTAGAGCTCCCATCCCCGCTCATGCTACTGGGATTGTCTCTATTATTGAGGGATTTTTTGTGAATGGTAGCTGATCCTATGTTGAAGTGAGAAGAAAACCAATGTTCTCTTTCTAGCAAGGCTAAGATGTGAATTTCTGTTCTTTATATGTTTTATCATTGTTCTGCTCTTTGTTCAAATGTTTATTAAAAGCTTGCTACTTGAATGGGACAGGGGCAGAGTATCCCTAGAATGAAGCTAGAAATGAGGAGTCAAATTTAGATATTTTTAGGGTTTCTTTGAGGAGAGTCATGAACCAAAGTATATTAGAGGAAAATCTTCAAATTAAACGAATTTATTTATAAGCAAAGCAGTTTCTGGCACCTTCAACTGACATATTGATTGTAGATGGCTTTCTTAAGACAGCTCCTTACCTTTGTCTGAAATTTTAGAAGATAAAATTAGGGCGCATAACATAAGTTATGTAACAAGTAGAAACACCATTATAAAATAATTCAAAAGGAATAGTAGGCTTGCTATTTGTTTTTGAAGACGTTTCATATTGCATCCTATGGGTAACCACTGGTTCTTGGGATATTTTAAGTTGCTTTGCTTAAATGCATTCCTTAAGTTTATGTACTGTGACTAATCCAAACACAGCACCTATCAAATCCTTTTCATTAAGAAAAGATTAGGTGGAGAATCAGAAATTTTCCCCTGACACTTTGATGTACAATTTATGCCTTAATTAAAAGTAAACACTCCTGCTTTGGGGGTGCATGTTAACTGGCTGAGAAGGGAGGGAGAATATGCTAATATAAAGTATGTATAAGTAAAAAGAAAAGCACATAACTTTAGGGAATCCAACTTTTAGACAATATGATGTGAGGCTGAGAATCAGTGGAATCCCTGGACTAATCTGGAATCCAAATACCCTGTATTCACACATCATATGAGATGCAGAATGGACAAATGAAAAATTCTAACACACATCTGTGGAATAAGAATTTCATCTCTGAGAGGTTAATGATATTCTAGAGGCTAAGTAGGTAAGTGGACCTAAGCTTTGTGAACTTGAATTTTTGCTCTTTCCCTATCACATTCTAGTACCACAGGCAAATGAATTAATCTTTCTGTGAATCCATTTATACCTATGTCACATAGATAGAATAATACCTACTTCATAAGAGTGTTGAGAAGCTTAATTAAATTAAAGCTTTGAACTTCTCAGATGAAAGTTGATATAGAAATGCAAAGTACTGATTGCACTAATTTTCTCGTTCCCAGTATGACATAATGATTGACTTTCACTTTTATTTTAATTGGAAAAGTGACTAATTGTCTAATGAGTGCTCTATTCCTGGTATATTGAAACATGGGCCAATCGTTCAAAGTTTATTACAATGAATATAATATAAGCATATACTTATCTCTACTAATTCAATTTAACAAGCATTTATTAAGTGCCTACTATCTACCAGTCACTAATTTCTATTGGGGATACAATGTCAAAAACAAAATAGCCTCTGTGTTAGAAGAGGAAATAATGGGTTTAGAAGAATCAGAAAACCTCAGAGTTGGAACAGATCTAATGTTAGTGGTCATCTAGTTCAATGATAAACTGAACGTGATTTTTCAATCATTGCTGTGAGATCTCACATTGTGTAGATATCATTGCCTCTAGAGGCAGACAGAGACTGAATTGAGATATACTTCATTCAGACGTGATGGCTTAAACTCATCCAAAGCAAGCAAGGGCAATATGTGTGTGTGTGTGTGTGTGTGTGTGTGTGTGTGTGTGTGTGGTGTGACTCTCTCTCATTCTTAGGCTCTTTCTGTATCTGTTTCTGTGTCTGTCTTGCCTCTATGTTTCTGTCTGTCTTTCTCTCTCTTTTGTATTTTATTCTGTTTCTTTTCCTAGACAAAGTTCATTCCACTTAGGATATGAAACAGAAGCAAATAAGAGGAAGACAGCTTGGCCTGCTGTCCTTCATTTTATTTTTACCTCATCCACTATGAGCAGCAGTTTTCTTCTTTCTTTCTTTTCCTTTCCTCAACATATATAAACAACAGTTATTCTGTATATTTGTTCTTAAGTTTCTTTGCCAGACTCAGATCCTTGTGACTGTTAGCATTCCTGATACTATCCTTTTAAGACAATCCAACCATTTTGTATTTTTCTTTCCTTCTCAGACTTTACTTTGATATTTCTATACATCTTTTAAAAAACACAAATAAATTATATGTTTGATGAGCTCCCATGAATTCTCACTGGTCTTATTTAAACCCAGTATCAGCAAGAAGCTATGAATATTAGTTATGTTCATAATTTCAGATTATAAGGCCTAGATATACTGTCTCTGGGTACTCAAGGGATTTATGGATACTATTACTGAGCTATTACTGATTATCTTTTAAAAAAGTGGAAAACAGTATTGGCAAATGTTCTGATATATTTTCTATAAAAATGAAAGAAGACAGATTCCTCAAAATATAGATTAATGACCTCAACTCCATGTTTTTGCAAAAAAAAAAACCAAAACAAAACCCCTTTGCTATTGTAAAAATGTACAAAAAGAAAGTGTTATTTCCTTTTTGGGCAGGGAGTTAGGAGGATTTTAATTGAATCTCTCTCTTTTGCCTGGCCTGGAAGTGCAGTGGTCCTTCAGCCTACTGCAGTATGGGATATTGTTTCCAACCTGGACCAGTTCACTCATTGTTTCTTAGGCAGCTTGTTCCCATCCTCTTTCCTTTGCTCCAGGGGCTCACCATATTGGTGACAGACCCCAGCCTCCTCAGTAGCAGATTATATACACATGCCAGATCTCATAGCTCAAAAGTGATGATTGCTGAAATCCTCCATGGATTAATCAAGAACAGATCATGCTAGACTTGATTGATCTTTCAAAAATGTTTAAAAATATCATAAGATTGTATCACGTGTGATTTATATGTGAGAAGTGATGAAAAAGAAACCATCTAGGAAAAATCTGATTGGAAAAGGAGGCAAGTAAGTAAAGTAGTAAAAATGAAGAAGAACTGATGGCCAAATGCAAGGCTGACCTGTTATCACTAACTTATAGAGGAATGGCTCAAGCATTTTGGAAGCACCTTCTATGAATGACTTATGGCAGGATGTAGAGAAAGATGATAAGCATTTTAGGGACTATGAATAGTGAAAGCAATAGTTCCCTTAATTGATAAGATCAATGATCCAGTTAGGTGGCACTGTGGATGGAGTTCTATACCTGAAGTCAGAAAATCTGAAGTTAAATTCCACCTTAGGACCTTATTAACTGTAAATGCCAGTAGGTCACTTACTAGCTGTAAGTGCTAGTAAATGACTTACTAGCTGTAAGTGCTAGTGAGTCACTTACCTCCTGTCTACTTCATTTCCTTCATCTGTAAAATGGAAATAATAATCTACTTGCCAGGGTTGTTGTGAGGATAAAATGAGATTATATTTGTAAAGTGATACACAAATCTTAAAGTATTAATAAAATCCTTATTATTAATGCTATTATTATCACAGGGTCATAGTTTTAGAGCTAGAAGAGAACTCAGACACATCTAGTCCAGCCCCCTTTTTTATCTAAGGAAAATAGTAGTTCTATTGGGGAATCAAAGGAATTATAGACTGGTGGTTAATTTTCATAGTAAGTTTATCTTAGGATATCAACTGGACATCTTACAAGATCTAGCATAGTGTTGTCATTGACAAACTGGAAAACTGGAAGCCATTATTTAATAGCATAGTTTTATTATTTAAAAACTGATTCACAGAATCATAGATTTAGGAAAGGACCATAAAGGCCATCTAGCCTAACTCTTTCAATATGTAGGCAACAAAAATGAGAACCAGAAAGGCAAAGTGATCTGCCATTAATTGATTAATAGTTTTAAAGAAGACCAACGATCTCATAAGTATGATGTCTTGACTTATGAGTGAATTGGGTTTAAGTGAGGCAGAGTTGGTATAGTTGTTAGACTCACTCTCTCCTCCAGAGTCATTGAAATATGGTAGCAAGATGAAAGTCAAGATGACTAACAATGGCCCAGGATGCAGTGGATGACCTTGGCATTTCTAAATAAAAATTGTTTCCCAGGATTCAGATTGTCTGAGGCAATGCTCATTCAGTGACTAAGGACTATGTAAGAATCAGAACAAAGATGCCCTCATTTGCCATCACAAAAATATCAACCTGAGAGGAGGAGACCTTAAAAGCTTCTTAGAAGAACAGAAAACAATGACTATATTTACTCATTCTAAGGCATTGAAATCTAAACAAGGAACCTCTTTGGTTTTCATTGAATGGCCAATTGATTAATATCTTCCTGGAAGGGAGATCTTTACTGGGATCACCCAGGCATTTGTCCTCATCCTGTGTAAAGTATATTTATCAATAACTTACATGAGCAAATGGAAATCATGTTTATATGAAATTTATAGATAACATGAAGCTGGGCAAAATGTCTAAGCCATTGGATAAAAGAATTGGAATGCCAGAAAATCCTGGCAGACTAGTACAAGAAGCAGAATGATGGAAATTGAGTTTGGAAATAGTCTTCATGGGTCAGTTGCTCTAATTTGTGACCGAATGACAATCCTTTCTTTGGCGAGTCCCACAAGTGGGCATTTAGCTTTAGCTCACAAACACCTGTGATGAGGGGCACCCATTACCTGCTGCAGCAACTGACTCTATTCTTTAATTGCTAGGACATTTTTCTCTTGATGGAAGCTGAAAACTATCTTTTATCAATTTGTAGCTGTCATTCCTGGTTCAGTCTCTTGGAGTCAAGCAGAGCAAGTCTTTTCTGTTTTCTACTTGACAGCCCTCAAATATTTAAACATAGTTATCATTTCCCCTTTAAGTCTTCTTTTTTCTAGGCTAAAACACCCAGTTCCAGCAGCATGCAGTAGATTTGGGGAATCCGTTGTTTATTCAGAGTAGTTAAGAATTTCTTATGTGCCAGGTACTGGGGACAAACATGCAAATAAGGAAACAATCTCAGTTTAAACTTAAGTAACATTGTAATGGGAAAGACAATAAAGACATAGAAATATGTGAGTATAAAAAGGGTGTTCATTAAGACTGAAATATGCAATAAAAGTACAAACCTGTTTTGGAAGAGGGATTGTCTTTGCCTTGAAGTTTTGTGAAGGAGAGAGTGACTCCCACAACTTTGCCAACTCTGCCTCACTTAAACCCAATTCACCCACAAGTCAAGACATCATCCTCATGATATCATTGGACCTCTTTAAAAAATATTAATCAGTTAATGGAAGATGACTTTGCCTTTCTAGTTCTTAATTTTGTCACCGACATAATGGTACGGTGCTCAGTCTCGAATCAGGAAGACCTGAGTTCAAATCTTGCTTCAGATACTTAATAGCTGTGTCATTGAAACACAGTCTGTTTTAGCTTCTTTAGCTGTGAAATGGGGATGATAACACCACCTATTTCACAGTGTCATTGTGAGTATCAAATGAGATACTAATTGTATGTAGAATAATGCTGAAGACATAGTAGGTATTGAATA
Organism: Pseudocheirus occidentalis; assembly: GCA_028646575.1. Lineage (NCBI taxonomy): Eukaryota > Metazoa > Chordata > Mammalia > Diprotodontia > Pseudocheiridae > Pseudocheirus > Pseudocheirus occidentalis. Next base: position 336,859,489 of record CM053593.1, on the reverse strand, counting down.
AAAGCTTCATCCCCTGTTCCCTTATGTGAATGAAATAATAGATCTAGTCCTAATCTCTATTCCATGCAGAATAAGTATAAAAAGAATTAAAAATAAATACAAAGTAATAAATAATAGAAATAATTTAAAAAATACAAAGTGATGATAGTTAAGCAAACAGTCATGTTTAAGCACCTACTATGTGCCAGGATTAGAGAGGGGCACTAGAAGTTAATGGGATTAGAAAAGAATTTATATAGAAGGTAATGCTTGAGTTGCAGTATGGAAAAATAGAAGGATGCATTCCAGGCCTGGAGATGAGAGATGCAGTGTCATGTGTGAGGAACAGAGAGAAAGCCAATTGGCAGGATCACAGAGTACAGAAGAGCGAGTAATGGACAGTAAGTCTAGAAAGATAACTCTAGCCTTGCTTTTGAAGGGCTTTAAAAACTAAATGGAGTTGTTCATTTGATTCTAAAGGAAAAAGAAAACCACTGGTGATTACTGAGAAGGGGGGTGGGATGTGACATAGGTTTTCACTTAAGAAAAACCATTTGGCATAAATATAAATGATGGACTGAAATAGCAAAAGACTTGAGGAAAAGGGAAACATGGAAGTGTGTGTGTGTGTGTGTGTGTGTGTGTGTGTGTGTGTGTGTGTTTTGGTAGGGAATAAGGCAGGAATTGAAGCTTTTATTCAATTGGGGTTAAGTGACTTGCCCAAGGTCACACAGCTAGTAAGTGTTAAGTGTCTGAGTCCAGATTTGATCTCAGGTCCTCTTGACTTTATGGCTGGTGCTCTATTCACTGCTCTGCCTAGTTGTCCTGACATGGAGGCTTTTGCAATAATACAGGTGAGAGGTGATGAGAGACTGAATGAAGGTGCTAGCTGCATGAATAGAAAGAGAAAGCTAGTTTTCAGAGAAGTTGTGGATGTAGGAAAAAAATTCAGAATTTAACAATTGACTGGATCTGTATTTTGAGGGAGAGTGAGGAGATGAAAAAAATGCTAGTTATGAACCTGGGAGACTGAAAGGATGCTGGTGCCTTTGACAGAAATAGGCAACTTGCTTAACCTCTGGGAATCACAGGCTTTCTCATCTGTAAGATGAAGTTACTACCTAACTCACAGTGATGTGAGGAACAGATGAGCTAATGTACCTAACTGCTGTGGAAACCCTTAAGCTCTTTGCACTTATCAGCAACTACTAGGGAAATCAATAAAAAAAAAACTCCAACAACAAAGTGGAAGACTGTACATTTATATTTTATTTTAATAGATTCAGTACATCATTCCAGATCAGAGGTTATGAACTTGTGTGTGTATGTGTATGCATATGTGTATATATGTATATGTACCCACACACATACAAATACATACAAAATGTGTATGCATGGTCACCCACATATGTGTATACACATATGCATATGTACATAGATACACTTATGCTCATATTTCAATATCACTGGTTTTTAATTCAACGCATTTTATATTTTATGCCTCTAAAAACATTATTCTGAAAAGGGATACTCCATAGACTTCATCAGACTGCCAAGGAGGTCAATGACAAAAATAAAATGTTTAAAAACTCCTTTTCTGGATAGTTGCAGTTTCGGGAGATAATTCTATTAAGGTGCCATAAGATCAAGTTATAGAAGTGAGGCATGGTGACGTGGTGAATATAAAGCTGATTTGGAACCAAGTCCTCCCCCTGACACATACTGACTCTGTTGCCTTAGGCAAATCATTTAAATCTCTAAGTTCTCCATTCAACTCTCTGAGACTGTAAATTGCAAAGTAAGTATAGATTTGCATTGGAGGAGGGAGGTTTTCTGCTGGGACTCACCTATAACATTGAAATAACAGGTCTAGGAAAATGTCATATAGATGCACACACACAACATGTATGTGTGTATATCTATATACCGCACACAAATATACAAACTTATAACATATATGTGTGTGTATGTGTATGCATAATAAAAAGTGAAATTATACAAAAAAATCCTACCTTTGACTTTTTGACCACCAAGCCACTGTGTAGAGTCAGGTCTCTTTGGCAAAGAGTAAAACAAAGCATAAATCTTCCGTGCTTCAGTCTGCCATGCAGGGCCACTTGAATAGATCCAAGTTGCTGGTGAGATGGGACTTTACAACTCCTGCTGGCTTTGAGGGTGTCACTTATTGAAAAGAAAAAATGTGCCACGTCAGCAGGAACTGAATGCTTTATGGAGCTTGATTTAAGAACGGAGGACCCAAATAAAAATGGAAGCAGCATTTGGCTGGGGAAGATAACCTTCTGGCACTTTGCTTTGTGTTTGGCATTCCTCTTTTTATGATGTGGTACTTCTGTGCTATTGAGGGGAAACAGAACTGATAGGGGTTGAGAACAAGGGGAAATAGCCTGATACATCTAATTTAATCAGAATCAATGCTTATGTCTTGCTGTATTTCAAACTTGATGCCTTCTTTACTCAACTGTATCCCATTTACTTTATGCCATTAAATGGCTCTTGCAAGAGGAAATTTTTATTGGGCTGAAACAATTGTATGGGCAAAACCCTCCAGGACTCATTGGGGACACTCAGGCAACTTACTGAGGACGGCAACAGATGTTGAATTTTAGGGAAATGCTGACTTTTATATCATGTGTTTTTCTCCTTTTTTCTCTCTGAGGAGAAATATAAGGAAACACACATTACCTAATGCCCATTTGTAGCAGAAGGGCTAAATAGCTTAGTGGTAAAATAATCATGAAAACTAATGTTTACATTGTGTTTGAGGTTTGCAAAGTGCTTTGAATATATAACCTCATTTGATTTTCATAGCAATCCTCTGAGATAGGTGTATTTTGATATGCATTTTAATGGAGAGTGACTTATCTAAGATCACAAATCAGGTAAGTAACTGAGTAAAATTTGACCTCTTTGGGATTCCTAAGCTCAAATCCACTACTCTAGCGACAACAACACTCCGCTGCTTTAGTCAGTAAAGAAATAAACTTTGAGAATTTTTGTATTGTAGGTGGGAGGAGAGATCCTCCTTAGAGGACTGTCTGATGACCTCTGCTCCTGTGCACTCAGTAATGGTTTTAGTAATAGTTTAGAGGAACAGTAAGGTCAAAAGAGACAATATTGGTAAAGTGCTTAGCACAGTGCCTGGTGCATAGTAGGTATTATATGATTGTTTATTTCCTTTCCCTTTCCCCACTGAAACAGACTCTAGTATAGTGTTCTCAACCTGTGGGGCGCAACCCCTTTGGAATTGAATGACCCTTTCACAGGGGTCACAGGGGTTGCCTAAGACCATCTGAAAGCACATATTTCTGATGGTCTTAGCAGCCTCCTCTATCTGTCTCCAGGCAGGTCTGTCCACATGCAGACACGTCCACATATGACTATTAAAGGGTCCAGGCATTAGGAAGGTTGAGAACCACTACTCTAGTAATACCAGAGAAGCTGATAATGTAGACATTATTCAAGGATACCACCCAACCCATGGTCAAGGAATCAGTTGGTGGTAACAGGGAGGGGTTATGAATCATCAAGTTTCCCGTGATTCCAGGGGATTTTGTGTGGGTGCATTGTTCTGTCTGATAATAATTGACTTGAAGAAAAATGCTCATATTTATATTAGCCTAACCAGAGTTATTGCCTTTTTAATTGGGATAGCACATCCTTATAAATATCATCACATTTCATTCAAGATTACACATTACCCTCTCCAGCACTTTATGTCCTAGGCAAACTGACCTACTTGTAGCTCTCCAACATGTGGCATTCCATACTCATCCTTCAAGTTTTTTCACTGACTGTCCATCATGACTAATACAAACCCTTTTTACCTCTGCTTCTTAGAAGTCATAACTCCTTTAAAGGCTCAACTCAAGTGTCACCTTCTTCAGGAGAGTTCTCCTAAATCTCCCGGTTGTTAGGGCACTAACCCTGGGGGATGGTGCATTAATTTGGCATATATTTTGTTTTCACTTGTTTATATATGTATGTTATCCTTCTTTCCCTTTCACTCACTATAGACTGTAAATTCCTCAAGGACCTAGACTCTTTAATTTTTGTCTTTGCATCCTGAGCACAATGGTTGACTTACAGAAGATACTCCATAAATGATGCTAAATTGAACCGAACAATGAGCATCGTGGCTGTTCAGCTAATGGGTGATGTATATGATAGGTTTGCAGGTGATAACTAACCTATGGTATCCTGTGAAAAAGAAAGAAAAAAACAAAACAACACCAACAGAGCAGAAATACCCTCTTGCCTCAGCTTAACAAGGAAATAATATTTTCCTCCACCCGGTCATTCCTGTTTTGTGGCTTTTATTCAAAAGGAAACTGAGATGAGGAACTAAGCCAAGGAGTTATGGTAACATCAGTTCAAAATACTCATCCCCATTATTGGGTTCAAACAGATAGAATTGATGATGAAAGTATAAACACGATCCAATAATCAAATGACTTTTTTGTTGCCCCTGCTTTTTTATCTCTATCTGATCCAAATTAAATCTCCTGAGTGTGAGGAGAACAAAAATATAGTGTCAGGGTTCAACAAAGCTTTCATGGGACTGGAGGAACTTCAAAATCAGCCAGAGGGAAGCTCCAGGGAGGGACTGAGCTCCAAGGAAGAATTTCAACGCAACCCAAACTTGTTTTTATTGTAATAAACATCCCTCTTCCCTTTGGGGATTCATTAAAGAAGAGCTTCACGGTATTTCTTAGAACAGCTAGAAATTGTATCATTCCTCCAGAGTAACATAACCAATGTGAGTTGAGCCTAGTGAAATGATGGTTCAAACGTGGAGTTTCATTTATGGAGGTTTTATGGTATCATTAATCAGTCCCTGACAGAGGTTGATGTAACATAAAGACTAGGGAGAATTTTGGGAAGTAATTAGTCAATAGTACGTAGGTGAGGGCAATGGTGTTTTGTTGCACCTGTCATCTTTAATGGGGAATAAGTCTGCTTTCCACACATACAATCCCGATGTTTGGTTTGAATCAATATAGTCTTCCAAATCAAAATTGTGTACAAGATCATCTCCGTTTCCACACCCATAAATACAGAACAAGTATGCTAATTTCATCAATATTTTGCTTTTAATACTTTCCACAGATCAGAGTAGTCAGCCAATTAACAAGCATAATCCTGAGACGCTGTTAAGTACTGAGGATCTAAAGAAAATAAAACAATTGCGCCTGTTAAGGAGCTTATAGCCTAATGGATGAGAAAACATGCAAAAATGAAACATGTACAAAATTTTAGTCCAAACTAGGGTCAGTCTCAGAGGTAAGGTACAAGCATTAAGGGGAAATGGGAATGGCTTCTTGTAGAAGGCTAGATTTTAGGTGGGTCTTGACAGAATCCAGGAGACAGACACAAGAAAAGAAGGTACATGAGACAGCAAGTAAAAATGGAATATTTCATGCAAAGAACAGGAAGGAAGTCAGTATCACTGAATTATAGAGGATATTGGAGTGAGTAAAGCATACAAAGACTGGACAAGTAAGAGGGGGCCAGGTTATAGGGGCTTTGAACACCATGCAGAGCATTTTATATTTGATCCTGGAGGTGAGAGGAGGCCACTGGGCTTTATTGAATGGAGGGGTGACATGATCAGATTTGTGATTAAAAAAAATCACTTTGGGATCTGAGTAGAAGTTGGACTGGAGTGAGCAGAGACTTGAGGCAAGGAGACTAACTTGAAGGCTTGCAATACTCCTGTCCTGAGCTGATGAGGTCCTTCTCCAGAGAGATAGCAGCATTATCACAGGAGAGGAAGATATTAAAACTATTATGAAGGAAGAAATGAAGGGCCTTCACAACAGGTTATATATGGGAGAGACGGGGAGAGAGAGGAAGGAGGAGGGGGAGGTTTGGGGAGAGAAATAATGAGTATATTGTGGATGTGTTGAGTTCAAGATGTCTGAGATTGTTGGAGAATTGAGACAGAAGTTCAGAAAAGAGTGTAGGGCTGGATCTACATAGAGATAATGAGTGAATCTCTGGGCCAAGTGAAGCAGAGTAAACAAAGGAAAGAAGAGGACCCAGCAGAGAACCTTTGGGCACATCCAAGATTAAGGAGAATGACCTGGAAGAAGATCCAGCAAAGCAAAATGAGAAGGAATGGTAAGAAGGTAGGAGGAGAAGCAGCTGAGAGCCGTGTATGAAAACCTATAGTGAATGTGTGAGGCGATCTGTTGGACAGGTTCTGAATGAAAGTATGTTTTAAGGAAGTAGAAAAGATTACTAAAAGATAAACAAGAAGGCATAGGAAGGAAGACATTTAAGGAGGGGGAGGTAGTCCACATAAAGATTTGTGAACAAGCCCATCTTATTTGAGGACAGATTGAAAGCTTCTGAGGAAGAAGGAGCAGTAGAGGAGGAAAAGGAAAAGAGAAAGTGGAATGGTGATTGGGAGAGGGAGGGCTTTGTAATTATGGAGGAGTTGAGCGATTGAATTTCGGGAGGAGAAATTTGGGAGGACAGAAGAAGCTGAAGGCTTGAAATTGAGGACACAATTTCCCTTGAAGGAAAAGAAGAGATTAAACTAAAGGGCCTGAGGAGGAGAAGCAAAAGGAGTGGAAAGTTGTAAAGATGAAGAAGGAACACTTCTTCATGAGGGAATAAAGGATTAAGAGACTATAGTTGGTAAGATAATGTAATTAGGAATGAAGGGAATTGAGTTGGGAGTGGCTTTCAAGGAATTAATGAGATGCTAAAGTACAAAGAAGAACTAGGAGTCTAAGACATCCTCATCCTCCTCCTCATCATTAACATTGTGACTGACGCTCTGTTACATGCTTTACAAGTATTATATATTTTTTGATCCTCACGTCACTTTGGGGAGGCAGATGCTAATATTATTCCCATTTTACAGTTGAAGATACTGAGGTTAAGAGAGATTAAGTGACTTGTCCAGGGTTACATAGCTAGTGAGTGTGTGAGGCCAGATTTTGAGTGTTCCTGACTCCAGACCCAGCATTCTCTCCACTGCACCACTTAGCTGCATCTATATGCAGTCCGCCACTGCAGTTTTCTAAGAGAGTTCCTAGTAAGAAAGATAAGCATCCAGAATCTCACTTGTACTAAGCATGAAGAGCAGGGTGAATTTTAAAGAGATGTTCCTGAAGTGCACAACATCTGTATTTCTTTCACAGCCAATGGACTGCTATTTATGCTCAAACCTTAGACTGGTTTCTCTCCCAGAAGAAAATGTAAAGGTGCCTGAGGAATTCCTCGGGAATTCTCTTGCTGGGTTATCTGGGAGAATGAAGAGCATCTTTGAAGGAAAAAGCAAAATCACATCAATAACTTCCAATGTGAAAACAAAGAAAAACAAGGGTATGAGGTGTCAAAGAGGGAACCTGCTGTATCAGGACATTAGGGGGATGGTGAATCAGCCAGAGGAGAAAAGGGAAAAAAAGGAACATTTGGTTCTAAGAACCAGGTTCTTTGAAAAGAAGGGGGGATTTTGGCACTCAAAAGAGGGAATAACTGTTCTTTTTCTGAATTTTTAAAAAAACCAATGATTTCGATAATAATAAAAGTAAAAGTAATTAATGAATCTTTACCTCTTTTAATTATTCTCAATTTATCCTATATATAGCTTGCTTAATATATATTTGATTGCATCGTGTTTGTTGTTCAGTTGTTTTCAGTTTCCAAGTCTTTATGACCCCATTTGTGATTATTTTAGCAAAGATACTGTAGTTGTTTGCCATTTCCTCCTCCAGTTCATTTTACAGATGAAGAAACAGAAACAAACAGGGTTAAGTGACTTGCCCAGGGTCACAATCTAGTAAGTATCTGAGGCTAGATTGGAACATAGGAAATCTTCCTGACTCCAGGCTTGGAACTCTATCCACTGTGCCACCCAGCTACTCAATAGATAATATGCCAGTGTAATTTGCAGATGAAACACAACTGGGAAAGATCATAATCTCTGGAGGACAGAGCCAATATTAAAAAATATATATCTTGAGAGACTAAAATATTCTTGGGACTCAACTAATATTTGACTTTAAGGAAATTACTTAATTCCTCTGGGCCTTAGGTGCTTCATCTGTTAGATGAAGACATTTGAACATATTTATTTTTTTGTGATAGCAAAGAGCTGGAAAGAAAATAAATATACATTATTTTGGGCTTGGAAAATCAAATGATCATATGCAGTACCATAATAGATGTTACTATGTGGTACCAAATGAATATGAAGAAGATTGAAAAAACTCACATGAACTTGATGGAATCCTAATGAAGCTACCCCCCACCCCGATATTCTAACTTCATTATAGGCCTGGACCTACTGAACAGCAGGCCCACTGCACCTACCCAGCCCTGTGGCCAATGTCCTAACTTCTTCAAATATGCCTCAGTGCTCACTGGTGTGTCCCTGAACTCTTAGTTCCCACAGAAACAGTAGATGTGTCCATGTGATGGGAACTTAGTTACTGCCTCTACCTGGTCACTGCCCCCAGAGCCATTCCCAAAGAAACAGACATGTTCTTGTATTCAATCACAATCACATCATCCATCTAGCCTAAGACAGGACCACAATACCTAACTATCTGTCTTAGCTGGACAGGACAATAGCTAGTCAGTTGGTGGGCAGAATGACCAGAATGTTTAACCACTGAATCATAAATGGGACCCCTCCTCCATTACCTAATACCTTAACAAACTCCTCCTGTCTTTTCAATATTAATGATATTCCTCTATTCTATGTAAATTTCTGTTATGTAATTGCATCTTTACCCTATAAAAATCCATCTTGCTTCCTCCAAAGTTGCTGATTCCTCTTGGAACTTAGCTCACTTCATGAGAGGTGTGTCAATCTCAATAAATGCCTGTACTTCGATTAGAGATAGTCTGACTGAATTCTTTGAGATGGTTTCACCATAACACATCATGAACTCAAACAGTTTTTGGGTGGGCAGAGCCCCCACAGCAACAGTTTTTGATGTCCCTGAGTTTAAACTGCAACAAAGTGCTGCAAAGGAAGTTAGACAAAGCCAAGAAAACAATGCAAATAACATCTACAGCCATTTAAATGGAAAGAACAACTGTCTCATGTTTGTCAGGCAACACAAAATTTTCTGTAAGTAATAAGGACTTTTGGAATATTTATTACAATGATAACTCATCACATTTTTTTCTCATTTCTCTCTTGAAACACAACAGAGTTAAGACAAATCTATAAAAAGAGCTACATAGACATCTAGATCTTACTATAAAACAACTAATAATACTTTGAATCTCATGTCAGTTTGAAAAAGAGCAGTAACCTATCCAAATATAAATACTGGATTGTTGTTCAGATCTAAGTTTCCTATTAGTTCTTTATTTCAGTAGTTATAGATAGACAAAAGCAAGGCAGTGATAGGGAAGATGGGAGATAGGACACAGTCGGGTAAGAATGGAGAATCAAGAGCTCTAGCAACTGATCACCCAGTCAATGATAGAGACTGTTCCTCTAATTGAACCCTTATCTAGCGGCAGCATGCATGAATCACATTATAGACTAAGAGTCAGGAAGGCTTGCGTTCTAATCTCATCTCCAGTACTTACTAGGTGTGTGATCCTACCTCTCTGTGGTCTAGTTCTGTCATCTTTAAAATGAGGGTGTTGGATTCAAAAGCCTCTAAGGTACTTTCTACCTTTAAACCTGTAATTTATGATGTAGAGAAACCAGACAGCCAACAACTTGAACGTTTTTTTAATTCAGGATGAAAAAAAGAAAGATAGTAAGGGAAGGATTTATGGGGGAGAAACATTTAACTTTATTTTCTTTACAGAATGGGTATGGACAAAATTAATCTAGAAGAAGATTATACAAAGCCATGCATGAGTCATTTCAGTCATTTCTGATACTTTGTGACCCCATTTGGGTTTTATTTTTTTTGGTAGAGATAGTGGAGTGGTTTACCATTTCCTTCTCCAGCTCATTTTACCAATGAAGAAACTGAGGCAAAAAGGATTAAGTTACTTGCTCACAATCACATAGCTACTAAGGATCTCAGGCTGCATTTAAACTCAGGTCTTCCTGACTTGAGGCCCTGGTCCTCTATCTACTGTGCCACCTAATAACATTTCACAAAGCCATATGAGTTACCTCTTCCCTTCTGAATGGGATAAATTGCATCATAAAGAGCCTAATTCATCTCCTTGTAAATTGAATATAGCTTTGCTTTCTTAAAAGTTTATTTCATCAATTTTATCATTATAAAAGATGAACAATTCTTTCTCATAGTAGAACAGTAAGACCACAGTTGGGCTATTTCTTTAGAAAGTTTCCAGAATATACACTGTCAGTGTATAAAGTTGTAGGAATGTTACTTTTGCTCTCAGCTTTTTACCTATTGCATAGTCTGGTTTATCACATTTCCTGAGGTGGCAGTATTTACAAAGCACTGAACTTTTTGGGTATCTCTAGTCCTAGTTCTGATGATGAGTAACTTTGGGTAAGCCATTGAAATGCTTTGTCTCCCAACTTGCTTATTTGAGAAAAAAATGGAGCTTGACAATGCCTGGCCGGTGTATGTCAAAGCTCCAAGTGGCCAGCTTGTTGGTGACAAACTCCTCCTCACTTAGTCCTTAGAATACAGACTTAGTCTAGTGTTAAGACATACTGGAAGCATTTCCACCATGGCAGAAGCTGTCCTAGCTCATTGTCTGTTTGCATAAGCTTTGAGAAACCAAGGTCACCTCCACACCATGATGAGATATCCAAGCAGGAGGATAAAATAAGGAAATAGATATAAAAACTCTTTGAAGAACATAAAGAACTATCAGAATATAAGCTATCTAAATAGAGAGCCACATGAGGTTAAAAAAAACATGTAAGTAATAGATTGAAGGCACCACAGAAGATATATTTAGATGAAAAAGATGGGAGAGTCACTGTGAGAATAAGAACAACAAAAATGCATGTGATACACTTTCACCCTTGAGCTAAAAAAGGGACTGGAGAAAGTCCCTTGACTTTCTGGGTATTTCTCTCTGAAGGTTTTCAGGTAAAAACAAAGATTTGCACATAGATAGAAGACGCACAGGGTCTAATTTGTATTATTGGAGGGAATGCTTATAGGTGAGATCATAGATTACTAAAAGTATCAAAGAACCTCCACCAGGATGCCAACTGTAAGAAAGTACCCCTGTCATAGGAAAGTCTAGCCCTCATTTTCAGTTGTTGCTCACTTGTATCTGACTCTTCATCACCCTGTGGACCACAGTCATTGTGGTTTTCTGGACAAGGTACTGGGAAGGTTTGCTATTTCCTTCTCTAGTGCACTAAGGCAAACAGAGGTTAAATGACTTGTCTAAGGTCACACAGCTAGTAAGTACCTGAGGACTGATTTGAATTCAGGTGTTGCTGATTCTAGGCTTAGCTCTCTATCCACTGGGCCACGTAACTGTCCCTTTTTAGTATACATAACACATTTCAAGATCAATTGCTAATGAAGGCTAATGAAGACCTCTCTGAGAAAGAAAATGATTATTTATTATTCCTGTTTCAAAATGGAATGATAGCCTGGAGGTATATCTAACCAATCCAAGATTTTTAAAAAACAGAAAGTACTATCCCATGCTGGAAATAGCTTCAATTTAATACTAACCATAGCAGCTCACTCTGTAAGGATTCCTGTAGATTAAAAAAAAAATAAAACGAAACAAAGCAACTTTTATTTATTTTCTTTTTCTGGAGATTGTGTATGTCAAATATAATCATTTCTATGATAAACAAGCATTCTAGGCACCTTTGTTACGTGTGGGTTTGTATAGCAGCTAATTTCAGAAGTTTGGAGTTAAATTTGATGGGGCACATCCCTTCTGCTCAGTACCAGTCAATGTCTAAGGGTGTTATTAAGATACTAACATAGAATTTCAAAAGACTGCTTCTAAAGTCCCTCAAAATGGAGGTCAAATTTCATATTGATAAGTTCTAGGTCACTGAACTATAGAAAAAACAGACCCCCTGGTGCCTCTTCTATAAAATCTTCACGGATTCTGTTCTAAATACTGAGAGCCTGGGGCCAGGGTGGGGAGGAGGTGAGGCTCTTCCCTTTTTCAGAGAGCTGTTAAAGTGGAAAAACTTTTTACAAGTTACATCATAGAGAAAATAGGTAAAACTATGAAACCTGTCTTTTTTCCCCCATTGAAGCAAGTTAATATTCTGAGAGATTAGTGGGCAGAATGTAGGGGTGTTACTGGGAGGAATGAGACAATATTGGGGTGCATCAATATCCATTGACAGAAAGAGAAAGATAAATCTACTTGTGTAGATCTGATGGTCATTTATTTATAGGAAACATGACATAGAGATGGATTGCTAGACTTAAAGTCAGGGAATCTGGATTCAAGACTCAACACTAAGACTTATTGTTTGTTTGTCCTTAGAGAAGTCATTTAATTTTACTGCTTCAATTTCTTCATCTGTAAAACAGGGATGATAATACCTATTGGGCCTACCTTATAGAATAGATGTGAGCCTTAAATAATATTATATTTGTAAAATGCCTTACAGACCTTAAAGCATAATATAAATGACAGTCATTATTGTTATTCTTTGAATTTCCTTCCATTTGCTACTATCTCATTTAAAAGTTGTTAAAGTGGCCCCTAAAGACAAAAAAATCAATATATTTCATGTGATAAATGATTTGGGAGTTGGAGACTCGACCTGGTATATTACCTCATAACTTGGCAACACTAGAGCTATCTAGGTTGGTTTAATGAACTCCAACCTTGAACGTACAGAACTTTTCTTGTTCATTAATGGAATTTAACCTTGTGAAGCTTATATCACATTTTAATGTGCAGTGACATATGTTGTTTTGACTATACAGTGTGTATTTGCTGCTAGCATAACCATTTTGGATGCTGTTGGCCTACTTTTTTACAATATCTCAGTAAATGTCTACTTAAAATGGCAGTGAGCACCTCTGGCCAGATTCCAACATCAAGCATGGAAACAGAGAATGTACCAGCTTGGATGATTTTGTATATTTGTCAGTATACAAACACATAATGCATACATACATACATAATATACACATGTGCATGTACACAAATACACATTCAACCAACACATACATACAAACACACACACATATTCAGGTCTGAGGGACAGGATTCTGGCCATATGATTTCATCACCATCACCACCACTATCACCATCACCACATTCCCCCAATTTGTTTATTCCTCTGTGTAATTTAATGGTCTTAGTTTTCTAGGAACATTTCAAAGTTAAGTGATTTGCCTAGGTTTGCACAGCTAATATGTATCAAAAGTTCGATTGTAAACCAGGTACTTTCTGACTCAAAGGTCAGCTGCCTAGCCATTCTGCCAGGTACCCTGTTTGTTTGTTTGTTTGTTTTCCTGAGAATCCTGCTATGCTAATCTCTAATTCTCTAATGCTAATCTAGTAGATTTCTGATTAGTTCTGGAGTTCTAAAATGATTACAATATAATATCATAGGCATGCATAAAACATGGATTCTGTAGGCTGATGTATCCTGAGAAAGCAATCCCACTGATCACTGCCTTGGGAAAGACCAACAGGAAACCTCCGCCAGGGTGTGTTAACCAATAAGAAGCTGCCATTTTTTGAACGGCTATGCACACACATGCACACACACACACATACATGCACACACAATTGAAAAAGCTTGGAAATTTTATTGTGTGTGTATCAGTTACAATCTTTTCCCTAAACCTGTTAAACAATTAAAGAAAGATGAGATTTTGCCTAACCAGTTTGATCTTGCACTTTTTTTGAGTAATGAGATGTTTCTAGAGAAACACTAGACATGATATATTTGAAAAATGTCAGATTAACTCAATAAATTGCAGTTATATTTCCCATAATCCCCAGCTTCAGGTCAAATTTGCTTGGTAAGTGTATATTTGTTTGTTTTCTCATAAGCTAAAAAGACTTAAATAGAACACACAGTTTCCTTTAAAATCTCCAGGGGACTTCAAATGTCACGGATCTTATTCATAGGACATGGATACAGAAAGCATGGGTGTGATTTTGAGCAACTTTGAAAATTCTTCTTGTGGTCATGCCCTTCCAGGCAGGACAAACCCGTGTATGATGTAGTAAATAAGATATAGGTCAGGTGTTCTTAATTGTAATTAATTATATTAATGTTATCATTTTGATAATTCTACTTCAATGAAATTCTTTTACTTTATAATCATATATTTTATGCATTTAAAACATATTCTCTTGGCTTTACCAGACTTCCAGAGGGGTCCATCACACACACACACACACACACACACACACACAGGTTTATAATTGGTGACCTAAAGTATTGTCTAAGGCACAGAGAGATTGAATGACTTTCTCAGTAAGTGTCAGACATGGGAATTATCCCCAGCATTCTTCACTCCAAGCCCAGCATAACAGCCAGCATTCCTTACTACCTCTAACTTTGGACATGAGGGAATTAAGGGGATTAGGACAACAAATATTTAATTGTGGCACTTGGGTCAACCACACTGACTCCATCTTGTGATTCAATTCTTTTCAATTCCGTTCCTACTCAATTATGGGTGTAATTCAACTTCTATCTTGTGAGAAAAATTTATTCAATTTTGTGAATTGGGAGGAAAACTTATTGCATTGTTTAAACATTTCCTTTCATGGCCAGGAATTTGGATCACCTCTACCTGCTTCTTAACCAAAGACTTAGGTTATGCTGATGAGAAATGTAGTCAGATCCAAAGACTGGTGCAAGATTTCACACAGGTTGTACACCTCAAGCAATTCATATGTCTTATCTGAAAACTAGCTCCATGTTAATAAATCAGTCATTGTTTCCATGTTCCTTGATTGTTTACAGATACTTGATGTGAGTTGGATGTCATTTTTCTGAAGAAGGGAATTGCACCTGTTTGTTCTCCCCTTCCCAATTCAGAACCTCTCTAATCTTTCATCCAATTAAAATTAGATGATCAAGTCTTGTATTGTTTCCTTTTAATTAATTGGCCTTATATGATTAATTGTTTTGAATATACAAAAGTCTGTCTCCTCATGTATTTTGGGTCCAGTCCTAAACTGAGGAACAGGCCTGGTCCCAATTTGTTAGGCAATTGTCATGCCTCGCTTAATAAATCTGTATGCTGGGAAGTTTGAACCTTTGTTTACTCGCTTGTTTCAACTTTCGTCACTACAGGCACTAGAGAATTCATTTTCTACTCAAGGTTTAAGGCTTATATCATACTTGTATAAATAGAGTATGCGTTAATTCAGGGTGCCTCCTCTTGTTGAGTTCCAAACCTCTTTTGAGTGGTTACTGACCATAGAAATTATCAGATGTAAGCTGGATATAGTCAAGTGTTAGAAAAATACTATCACATCACAAACTTGTTTTCACTGTGGATACAGCTTATTGAGCTAAGTGACATTTAGTACCCCTAGGTCTCTATGGAAATGAATATTCCCAAATATAAGCAGTCAATGATTAACACGTTGCATCATCCTGTCTCCCCGTACTTTTAATTGATTGTAATATAGAATTCAGAATCTCCAGAGTTACTGGAGACTTCCATCTGTAACTCTTCACATGAGCTGCTTAACTGGCTTTAGTGGAGAAGATGAAATGAATTCAGTCTACGGGAGTGCCATTAAAAATGTATTAGGGATATTAAATGTACAGGTAACTATGAGAATGAATTAAGCACACCCCCAGAAGTCAGGTGAATATTACCTGTGCTGATTTCAAGAATATGCAGGTCATAAGCAGATGGTGGAATTCTTTCCCATGGTGAGTCTCTCTTGTGACAGATTTTCAGTTTTCCACCAGTAACATCCATTTAGGGCTCTTGCAAATCTGGTATTTTTTGTTTTACAAGGAGGCCAGGGAAACTTTATTTTAAATCCCATCTTTCAAATTGACAAAACTAAGGGATTTTAGTAAGCAGCTAGGTAATAGAATGTATACAAGACAGGATTTGCAATCAGGAAAATGAGTTCAAATACTGACTCATGTATTTACTATGTGACCTTCAGAAAACTTCTTAGTTAGCCTTGTTTCTTTATCAGGAAAAGTGGAGAAAATAAATGGCATCTTCATTAGAGGGTTTTCGTGGATATTAAATGAGTTAGCATATCTAAAGTGGTTTGCAAATTGTAAAGTGATTGATGAATACTACCAATTAATAACTATTACTATTAATAGTAAGTGTCAAACTTACCTTGATCAAAATGCTATTTATTTTGAGGCAACATAAAAAAACAACAAATAACTTCAAGCTAACATTTTTAAATTGTAAAAGAATCTTTGGATTAGACCACCTATTTCTATTTAATAAACTTCTTTTGTAAATTGGATGGTTACTTATGACTTCCAGGAATGTAGTTTTTAATTAATAAGAAAAAAGAATAAAGATTGAAACTGATTTAATTGATACAGGTAAGTCTTAGAGGAGATGACTTGCTAAACTGGGTGTCTTCTCTGCAGACTACAGGCTTAGAGAGTTGTCCATATCACTGAGAAGTGACTTAATTCCCTTGAAGTTACAAGGACAATATTTAATAGGTGCAGACCTTGAACTCAACTTCTTCTGGCTATGAGACCAGCTATCTATTGCTGCCTCTGGGAAAGAGAACTAGGAAGACATTGTCATCTTTTCCCCTTATTTCTAAAAATATGGATTCATCATCAAGAATGTCACTGATATTATAATTAAGAGAAATTGGATGCTATCTGATTAAATGAACCAATTGACTTATATGGATAAGTATGAACTTTGGTATAAACCATCTTGGGTTATTTTAATTTCTTTATTTATCTCTTCTCATATTACTTCTAAGTAATTCTCATTTTATTTCCATTTTGGTCTACATGTTGGGAATACATTGCAAGATGAAAATCTTTTTCACAGATATCTTTTGTGTAGACTGATAAGCCGCAAACACAAAACAGTCTTCTTCATCATTTTTCTATTGGCTTCTGGGAAGCAATGTTAGAATTTGAAGAAAGAAGACACACATTTCAATCTATACCTTTTGCTCTTGATCATTATGTGACCTTGGGCAAAACACACGACCTTTGTGAATCTCAGTTTGTTGAGATGGTCCGTCTCTCACAAGGTGGCTACAAACCTTGAAATGAATCCTATATATAAAGCACTTTGCACACTTTGAAGTATTCTATGAATGACAAAATAAGACTGGGAACCAACCGTTTGGAGTCAGTGCAATTACTGCCTCTGACACATACTGCCCTAGGCAAGTCATTTAAACTTACAGTGCTCTGGGTAATTCGTGAAGACTGTAAGTTGCAGAGAAGATATCAACCTAAATTAGTAAAAGAGGTTCCCTTATCCAGGAGTCCTTTGCACAGAGATGTTAAATGTGTAAGCCTGCATTGCCCACAACACTCTTGAGAGCTAAAAAAGTATTTGGGAAAATTTAACAAAATAAATTTTAAAATAAGACATAAATAACATTAATATGTGGTTTTCTAAGTCAATATGTGGTTCGCAGAGTTCGTTTTACATAGTCTAGTGGCCCCCATTTCTATTCGCATTTGATACCATTGCTCTATACTAATGAAACCATAGGTGAAGTCAGTAATATAAATATAGCTATATTTTTTAAATGATCACTAATTAAATAGTGATTGTTTTTGTTTCCTAGGCTATGGCAACACACCTCATTATGACAGATTTTTGCCAATTATATAGGTGATTTGATTTATATCAACAGGGACATCAATGAGGAGAGATTCAAAAGGATTCATTCTAGGCTATGAATTACCTGGTGTTAGTGTGGCACAGCAGATCAAGTCCTGAACATGGAGTCAGGAAGACTGGTACTCAAATGCTAACTTATATTGGCAAGGTAGCCAAGGGCAAGTCACATAATCTCTCTATTATAAAATATAATATACATATATATTATATATTATACATATATATAATATACAAAGTTATTATGAAGATAAGTGAGGTAATCTACCTATCCATCTAAACATATGTGTAAAATGCTTTAGAGACCTTAAAGTGCCATATAAATGTTGATTATTGTTAAATATCCATTTCCATCAGCTCAGCTTTCAGAAATGTTAGATCATTCTCTATAAAGTGAATTCCCTTGGTTCAAAGGTTGAGAGTACCAAATTTTTTAATAAGTTGCTTTTTATCTCAGATGCTAACATTGAGAAAAATGCATTTCTATTTGTGTTTAATACAAATCACACAAAACGTCATGTTATCCCCACTCAATGTAACAATGAAGAAGTCTTAAATTGATATACTAAAAGGATTTTCTGTGCACCTGGCAAATAAACTACAATCATCTTGGGGTTGAATGTACCACATGATAGCAATTCTGCAAAAGGAAATGAAGAATCATATATCTAATTGAAGCCACCCACTTAGAAAGCTTTTGTTTCAGAAGTTGATGCAGCTTTCTTCTTTCCTCATACAAAGGTTTGCTCTACCAAGTCATCCATATTTGATGATTTTTTGTTGGGCTAAATATAAATGCCTTGGTTGTTTGAATTTTCAGGATTTTTCAAGTCTTGCTTACCAGAGTAACCCATACTATTAAGGATAAATCTTTGGAAAGAGAAGTCATTGGTCTTCTCTAGTATAGAGGGAAAAACAGCTTTCAAATACAAGTAATCAGAATTTCCCAGATTGAAAACTAGAGACCATTTACTGAAATTTATGCTAGCTGTGGATGTGATCTACATTAAGGCATGAAAAACCAGTTTAATACAAGCAAAAAGATTTATAATAATTTCCTATGTTAAAATGTTAGTAAATGGTAATTTTTTGCTGATGAAATTTGACTTTAGGCTTGAGATGTTAAAA
>CM053593.1:336816209-336840162 GCA_028646575.1 Pseudocheirus occidentalis | reverse complement strand
ATGTTTTCACAAATAGTATGTGTCAGAGGCAGAATTTGAACCCATATTTTCCTGACTGCTTTAATGCATTCTATTTATTCTGTCATGATGCATCATTCACTATTACAGAATGTTAGCTATCTATGACATTCAAAAGCCACAGATTCCCTCATGTGTCCCAAAGACATTTGCTTTCCTTTTTTTTGGGATCCTATTCTATGCTCCAGAATTTTTGAAATGCCTGTCATGTGAGATAATCCTGCATAGTAAAAGCACTAGCCAGCTAAATCAGATGAACCATATTCAAGTGCTAGCCATGGCACTCATCAATTATTTGACCTTGGGTAAGTCTGTTATATTCTCTCTTAAAGTCTCTGTTATCAAGGGTACTCTCAAGGTCTCTCTGAAGAACTCTGGAATTGAATATGAGATATGGGAGATATTGGCAAAGGATGACCCAATATAGTGTGCTCTCATAACAGAAGGATCTGTACTCTAGAAGGATCTGTACTCTATGAACAAAGCAGCAGCTCAAAAAATGTGAGACATGAAAATTTAGACTTCTCCACTCCAATGGTTCTTGTAGACTATTTGTATCCAACCTGTGGTAGAGCATTCCAAGGTCATATTAGTCTAATCAGCTATAGTCAAGACATATTGTACCTTAACTCCAACAGAGTGGTATCATTTTGAGCCTCTTCAAGAGTGAAGGACAACAGTCAACCAACAAACCAGTCAACCAACCAACTATACTTTGGTCTATTATCTCATCTATAAAATGAAAGGATCAGGATAGATGATCTTTTACAATCTCAGCTTCTGTGATTTTCTACAATATGGAAACTCTAGACATAAAGTTGTTTTTATTATCTCTACATGTATAAGTCAGTCAGTGAACAAAAGTGCCTACTCTGTTCTGGGCACCATGTTAGACAAAGTACTGAAACTGAAGGCTATCTAGGAATAAAAGTTTCTTTAGGCTTTTCTTATGAGGTGCTTCATGACATTAGATCAATGCCTGGCCCTGTAGTCAGAAACACCTGTTCAAATTCTGCCTCTGATAAATACTAGTTGCAGGATTTTAGCCAAAATTTTGGATCTCTTAGTGCCCTAGCATGGTTTCTAGGACTAAAAGCTACATATGAGTTGCCAGTATATTGGTGGAGGAAGTTTTCATATGGGAATTCTCCACACAGATGAAATCATAGATCCTAATTAAAAAATGGCGCCAGCTGGAACTGACTTGGGAGAACTGATTTTTAAAATATTCTAAGTGAGCATTCATACCTTGGGTATTGACAAACACTCCAAATCAGCACTGAATTCATTATTTTGTTGACTTGAGAGAGTGATGGAGAAAATGTTAATAATGTAGATAAAAATCAGGTTGTGTATATACGTTTTTTTCCCCAAACAGGCTGTCATTAAACATTTACCAGCATAATCCTAACTATGAGTGAAAAGGAAATTAGATCAGTTATTGTATTTGATTATTTTGAAAAGTGCATACAGGGAGTGTTAATTCATGGATCTAAAGGATGCTTTCAGCATCTGTATTGATCCTTTGAAGTACCCAAACATCCCTTTCTTTGGTGCTGCTTAGAATTTGAATTCTCATAAAGGTATTAGAAGAATGTGCCAGAAAAACTACTAGAGTGTAATGTTCTAGTATTCTTTCTTTCTTTCTTTCTCTCTCTTTCTCTCTCTTTCTCTCTCTCTCTCTCTCTCTCTCAGAATTTTTGGATTGCATCTGGGATTCACTTTAGAAACTGATGTAATTCTTTGTTGAGTGCATAATTGTGTGTTTTAACCTTGAGAATTAGCAATGAAAATTATATTCTCAATTTGTGGATGACATTTTCAATAGATTTATTTTGCATTGAACCAGAAATTTCCCAGAAAAAATCTATGTGCTTACTAACTCTGTGATTCATAAATCTCTTTATTGTTCAGAAAGTTATCTGTGTTCTTAGTCCAGCCACAAAATTCTAGTCTGCATTTATGTGGATCAGTAGAAGGGACTGGGAAAAAGAAGAATCAGGGCTACCATTGCAACTACCATGAAATATTTGAGTGACTGTCCTATAAAAAAGTGCTCCAGCTAGAAACAAAAAATTAGACTAGTGGGGAACCTCGCTGGGAAGAGGAAAACAGACTGACTCTCTGAAACATTCCTATAACCAGTATAAAATAGTGGGAAACGAACTTTCCCTGTTATTTTGATAAAGGTGTTTTCTGGAAAAATCAGATGTTTGAAAAGAATCTTTGAATCTTTTTGACCCATATAAGAAGTGAGGCAACACTAAACACTTCCACAGGATGCTTCTCTCAAAACGATTTCAAAAGCCATTGAGGGAGAGGAGCTTGTTTCATGTGGAATGGCAACATTCTGGCACCCCAGAGCAATATTTGCACTGAGTGTTTCCATTGTGGTGGAATATAATATGAGAGGCCTCACAATGTAACAGCAAGATATCAGTCTTGGAAGTGGGGCTTCATTGAAAGGTTAGTCACCCTTCAAGGAGAAGATCGATCAAAAGTGTGTGTTATTACCACTTCACAAGTGATTTGAAATGCAGTGTTATGAAAAGATTTAATCAATCCCTATTGGCATAGTTGTCTGTTTTTTTTCCACCTGTTACAATTGAATAAAATGCCTCATTTTTAAAAGACACGTTTTATTCTTGGGAGGCAGTGCGTCAGTGGACAAAGGACTGGACTTTTTTTTTCCATGAAGGGAAAACAGACAGAGAAAGAAACAAACAATATGAGAAATCCAAGCATCTACCAAAGAGAACTGTTAGTGCATTAGTTATAGTAATGTTCAAGATGACAATTCCTTAAATTAAAACAAAATCATATATTTTCAAATACTCCTTAATGGTACCAATGAGATGTTCCAAGTTGTTCTGGTTACTGCTTTCCTTTTATGGATCTTAATACATGACAGTTAATAACTGAGGTCATTTTCTTCTGGACTTGTTCCTCTTTCAGATACCTCAGATTTTTGCTTTGAGGTTGATATAGGAGATATATTTATTATTACCAGCTTTGCTGCTAACTGGTTGTGTGATTTTCGACAGGTCATTTAACCCATCTGCGTCTTGATCTCTTATTTGTAGAATTTATTTAATAGATAATAGCTATCTGGCTGCTGTTGTTACTTATTTGTTTGTTTTTGGTTAGGATCAGATGAGAAAGCAAATAATTCTCAAATTTTAGAGTCAGTATTTTCTCCTCATATCAAAGTATGGATTCAACCTACAAAATCCCCTAAGAATAATTATCCATTATCTGCTTAGAAACTTATGAGACAAAAACCATGATTTACCAAGAAAATTCATTCAATTTTTGAACCATTTCTGATTGTTAGGAAATTTCTTTCTTATATTGGGTCAAAATATATTTCTGTGAATTTACCCATTGGTATAGCTCTGCTCCCTGGTAGAAAACAGTGAAAAAGATTAAATCTATGTACTACATTGCAATTAGTTAGACATTTGAAGACTGCTCTCATGTCCCTCTAAGTCTTCTCTTTCCAGACTAAGCATTCCCTGATTCCTTAAGCTATATCTCATGTAGTATATTCTCATGTCCTTCTCTGAACATGCCCTAGCTCATCTTTCTTAAAACAAGGTCAGCAGAACTAGATATAGTGATGATATTTACATCCCACATCTTAAGATAAAATTGCATTCTTTCTATTTCTTATTTTAATTTATAACGCTGGTTTCATGTAATATATAATGCATATTACATGTTTTATATATAATATGTACCATATGCACATGTGTATATAGGCAGATAGTTGACAGAAGAGAGAGATGAAAAGGTATTAAGGCATATGTACCTGGGAATTGAGTAAAATTGACCCAACACCAACACTAGAAATTTTCCAAACTTATATAAAATCTATGGCCATGGAGTCCCAGAATTCTGACTATTTCTAAGATTTTTTTGGTGACATAACCATGGTATTTTTCTTATTTTATATTTTGCTTATATTTTATATCTTGTTTCTCTAATGCTTTGTTGTGGTATTGAAAACCTGCAAGACACTGTACCCTCTGCCCTTATCCTTAAAAGAAACTCATTATATTAAACACTCAGATTCTTTTCATGGCATCCTTTTGCATTATGAAACATTAAGGCCAGAAAACATCTTTAAACTTCCCTCAAAGAGACAGTTGTAGCCACCGACCTGTTAGAAATTCGGACATTAATATCTGATGATTTGGGCATTTGCCCATCTTAAATAAGATATTTAATTGCCTATTTTAATCACTTATATCCTCTATATCAGAGGTTTTCAAACTAGGGTATGAGAGACCCCAGGTGGTACAAGAGACTGATCAAAGCAACAATGGGAATATTTGGCAAATAATTATATTGTCCAATTGAAATATTGAAAAAGTAGTAATGTTAATGGGAAAAAAGTGGATTCCAGAGAGAACAATCAGGTTAAGGGGACTGAGAGGAAGGATCAATGTGGAACATCTGGAAATCTTGAAAAAGAAAGATATAGACAAACTTCTTACTAACCAAAAGACAAGTGGACGATTTAAAGATGTGCAACATTTTCCATATCGAACTAAGGAAAAAAAAGTAATCAATGATGATCCAGAGAAAGATGACATAATTGATATCTGCAATAATGAGAAACTCTGAATTGATTTGTAATCAACGGGGTTAAGAAATTTGGGGGAGTATCCTTGGAGAAACATCATCTGTTCTTATTTAAACTTCTCAGAAGGCTTTAATTCCATTTATAACGACTTATCTCTGTGAATCAGCATTCTCAGTGCTTTTGTCAATCAGATTCCAAGAGAGAAACAAATCAGAGGCTGAACATGATATTTAGGCATCTCTTTCAGCCACTAAATTGGGAATAAAATTATTGATTAATAAAGTAGTTAGGTGGTGCAGTGATAGAATGCTGGGCCTGGGATCAAGAATATCCTGAATTCAGTTTCCTATAAAATGGGGAGAAAAATATGACGTACTCTGTGAGGTTTCTGTGAGAGTCAAATATGATAGTATTCGTAAGGCACTTAACATCCTGCCACATAGCAGGTACTATGTAAATACTAGCTATTATTGTTAATTTTTTAATTAGAAAAGAATAAATTATCTCACTAATTTATTATACTGTATCCTGACATTTAACTTTATAATACTAGAAATCTTGTGTACTATATAAATTTTTCATTATGAAAAAAATCTGTATTTTATTTGTGTCCATATGCAAGTTAAATGTTAGGATTTATTTTTCTTCATTTTGAATATGGGACATGAGGGCAGAAAACCTTTAGTAAGGTTAGTTTTATGCTAAAGAATACATGGAGTTCAAAAGACTGGGAACCTTTTTCTTCACCCACTTTACAGTGTAATTCGATTCATTTGAAAATAAATCCTTGCTATGAGAAGACATCTCCAACTAACTGTTCACGGTGGTGGGAAATCCACTGGTGTTGTCCACCACTGAGATGTCTTCAGATTTTCTCAGTGTATTGATTGGTTGTAATATTTTTTCCTTTTTTCTTTTTAAATATTTTTTATAAGGGTTGGCTCTAAGGGAGAAGGAAAATTGGGGAAAAGAAATGTGAGGTGTACGAATTTAGAGACATCTTCATTCCAAATGTTCATGTTCACTATTTGTGCCCAACCTTTGGTAGAGCCTTCCAAGTTCACATTGGTCTGATCAGTGACGGTTAATACACTGTACCTTGACTTTGATACAATGATGCCATTCTGGTTCTCTTTAAGCCCAAGAGGACACCCACCAACAAAACAACTGGGAAAAAGTATGATGATGTGAAAAAAGGAATCAATAAAAACTCACTTAAAAAGACAAAAATAAATATTTGCTATGAGCAAGAAAGTGTGTTATGTTCTTTGGCTTCAAGGAGAAAAAATCAACACCATCCTTACTCTTATGATCTATGAGGGAAGGTCAGATATGCCTTTAAAAAAGGACTATATGAGGTAGAATGTGACAAAGAAAAATTAGAGATCCAAATAAAATGGTCTAAGAAGACAGAGAGAGAGAGAGAGGGAGAGGGAGAGGAAGAGGAAAAGAGAGAGAAAGAGAAAGAGAGAGAGAGAAAGAGAGAGAGAGAGAGAGAGAGAGAGAGAGAGAGAGAGAGAGAGAGAGAGAGAACTTGAACCTTGAAAGAAGAGGATTTCAACAGATTGATTCATTTGAGAAGCCTTGTACCTTAAGCATAAAGGGTGTGTGTGTGTGTGGGGGGAAAGTTGAAGGAAATGAGAGATCAGCCAGTAGTACTGTTCAGCTGGCATAGTGATGCCTATGAAGAGGAGTGGTATAAAATAAAGGTAGGCTTTATAATGGCAGGGCAATTGGGGTTGAGTGACTTGCCCAAAGTCACATGGCTATTAAATGTTAAATGTCTGAGGCCAAATTTGAACTCAGGTCCTCCAGACTCCAGGGCCAGTGCTCTGTTCACTGCACCATCTAGCCACCCAGAATTTTTGTTTTATTCTATAGTATTAGGGAGCCAGCCAAGACTTTTAAGTAAGGGGGAGAGATATTTTCATACCTTTCAGTTAGAAAAATGAAAACTACGTAAAGAAAAGATTGGGAAGAGGGTAGAGTTTGGAGGCAAAGAGATCAATTAGGAGACCATTAGAATCAGGGTAAAAGTTGAAGGAGGCTTGGTCTAAGCCATTGATGAGTCAATAGAAAGGAAAGATAGATGTGGGAGAAAAGGTTTTGTAACTGATTGGATTACAGGCATGGTGAGAGAGAAGGAAAGGTCAAAGGTGACTGTGGTTAGCAACTTAGGTCTTTGACAGGAAGGTGGTAACATATGCAGAAATAGAAAAGCGGACATTAAGAAAACCTTTTAGCAATCTAGTTATCATCACATATATTCAAATACATTTAAATCATGACATACTCTCCACATTTCTAAAACAGTTCTATTTATAGAGAACCTTCTCCACCATCTTACAACTAATGGTCACTATTAGCAGTTAAGTGAATATTTTCCCAAATGAGTCTTTAACATTGTATGAGCACTTATTTCTAGTGGAGATACATGGTTCAGTGATTTGCTATCACATGCTTTTCCAAAGACTATGGAAGTAAAACCTACTTGAAAATGCTTGGTCATTAATGTCTTCCGGTCATCTTCAATCTGCCGAAACTTGGCCTTCAGTCCTTTCATTTGGGTTTCCATTTTTAAAACATATTGGAAATCCCTCTGAGTCCGTAAGTTTAAGACTTCAATGGACTGGGACATATTCTGAACCTGGTGAGAGAAGAAAACTGACTGTAGAAATATCATCCACTAAGAGACACATTACAGTTATTGGTTGTTTCATAATGACATTATTATTCTAATAATTGGTTAGCAATATGTTACTGTGGTAAAAGTTTATATCTATGTCTTCAAAGAGGTTTTAGGAATAATAATTTCATATTATAAATATTTAGAAAATCCAGGCAGAGAGAAATTGCATATAGGTGGGAATCAATAAAAAAAAATAGGGATTGGCTCCAACATCACAAATAAGCCTTCAGTCAATCAAAATGGCAAACAGACTAGTTAACTAACTATACCTAAATCTGTAAAACTGGGACTAAATTGACAGATGTCCAGCCATACATTGCTGTATTTTGGTGTTTTTTTTAAAGAAACTTTATTTTCCCTTTATTTTTAAATTATACATAATACTTGGAAAGTAATAAAACATTTTAATTAGAGAGAAATATGGTTGCTTAGGAGTGTGGGTGGCATTTGGGCATCCACCAAAGGTGAGACATATTTTGCTCAGTATATTCATTGCATGACATTCAAAGAGGCAAGAGTTAATTGGTCAGAGGTTGAATATAATGTTGAATAGAGAATGCCAATAGTCTATCAAGTCGACCAGCTAAACACTGAACAGTATAAAGGCATGCTACTTAAGAAAATTGGTAAATGTAATCTGTGTATTAGAGGAGCAGAAAAATATATTGTAAACAAATAATATAGCTCCATTGAAAACTAATACTTACCACATTGGGTGCAAAGAATCATTTGAGGGTTGTGGCATAGAGATAAAAGTTATTGGCAGAAAAAGCTTATCCCATGAATGTAAGTGACATGTAACCTTTGTGGCAAGGAGAGAAACAGCAGTTCACCACATAAATGCAATATCCAGTCTCATGCTTAATATAAATGGTAGAACTTTAGACAGAAAGGTTCTGGATTCCACTAGTGCATCGTTCCCTGGTTTCTCCCCTAACTCCTTGTCAACTGACCATACAGCCCCAAATCATGCCTCCTTTTACCACTTGAAAATGAGATCCTGACATATTTAAAAGCTGTTATGTGATTTTGTTAAACATAACTGATAATGAAAATTGTATTTCTTTTAAGGAAGAGTTTCTCCTTGTTGATAGAAGATAAGTGGTTTTTATTTATGGGTTTATATTATTTCTTCATTTGTCATGATGCTCATCCTATAAAAGTCTTTTTTATTATTGGCTTTTCTTTAGTAGACCTAAGAGTCAAGAACTAGGTTCTATCTCTGATACATATTGGCTGTACACCTTTGGGCAAATCACTTAGGTTCTTGGTTGGGCAAATCACTTAGGTTCTTGGTATCTCCAGGGAATTCTTTAAGAAAAAATGAAACAAAATTTCTGGGTCGCTCCTAGTCTCTCCCACTACCCCCCCATCCCCAATAAAGTGAAATCACAGAAACACATCTGGAAATATGTTAACAGTGCTGGGACAAATGTTATCATTTATAATTTTTTCCTAAATTTTGGTTATGACTAGGTATCACTATTTCCTTAAGAAAGATTCCATGACATGTACTCTTGAAGCAGAGTGATCCCTCCTAAGAATAACCATGTCCTTATTAATGATGCCATTGTTTCCCTGTGAGCATTTCAGAAAATTCCTTCTCTTCACTGTACCATATTAGAAAATAAGCCAGAGGGAACAGAATTGCTATGAAAGTATTTTATGACTAAAAGTAATGTAAAATCAAGTGTAGTTAGTAAGGATTACATGCTAGCAAGTAAGTACAGATAGAATTGCTAATTCAAAAGGCATTGGGGTTGCCTTTGGGTTCCATTTTGTTTCTGCTACTGGCCACAACTGTATCTGATCTATGTGTCCACATAATTCATGGACTAGTGACTATTATTAAAAATATAAAGGAATTAATTCCAATTTCAATAAACTCAATGATGAGCTAAACTAGTTTTAACTATTTGTTTAGTTTGGTGGGGCAGTTAATGACAGTTGCTTGCTTGTTCTGGTTATCTCATGTGAAAAATGTATCCCTTAAACCTGTGTATGTAATAACTTTCAATATATCTCCTTGTGGTTAGAACTCCTAGATTCAGCTAGTATACCTTTTTCCTGATAAATCTTTTTCATTTCACTATAAATTTAACCAGGTTTTTTTTTTGCCTAGATAATACAAATTTAAATTTCCTAAATTTAAATTCACACTCTCTTGGATTAGCTCTGTCATCCATAAACGGTAAAATATGTAAGACACCTGGCCTCCTAAATGCTTTAGTGAAACTATAAATGCAGCATTTGGCTTTTCTGGGAGAATATTTTGAGGCCCACTGTAAAATGAAGTGGTGGAAATAGCTGGCTTGCCTGTGAATTTTCTTCCACATCTGTGATTTTTTTTTTTTGTGATTCTTTGCGACTGCAAAACTTTTAGCAACCTTTCACCTCCAATTTATGATACTCTGATTTTACAGATTAATCCCTGCTATACTACCCTATGTGGTCAGAGCCACAATGTTATCAAAGTGTAAAATTAAATATGTCTTTTGGCTAAAATTGAATCTGTTGTTTAAAAGATCAGATTCTTAGTTGTAATTGTGTCTTTTTTAGGAGGCTGATTATTTATTTATTTAGTTGGGGGAGGCAATTGGGGTTAAGTGACTTGTCCAAGGTCATGCAGCTAGTATCTGAGGCCACATTTGAAATCAGATCTTCCTGACTCTAGAGCCGGTGCTTTATCTACTGCACTGCCTAGTTGCCTTGGTTATATCTTGTCCTTATGGTACGTATGACCATTTTGCTCCCATGATGTCAGAGAGTAACACTTCTTCCTGGAAGTCTCAGAAACATTTTAAGAACTACAGCTCTTTTCAATTCAGCATTAAATAACCACAGAATTTTATTACCCTGGTGGCCCAAGCTGAGGTTGTTATGAGTAAGATATTTTTGAGAAACTTTTCTTTCTTCTTATTCTTGAAAACCATAGCTAAATACTTCTTCACAATAATATCCTGGACAGCCAAAGAATGCCATGTTCTTAGAGTTGGAGGGGACTTTAGAGTTTAGCTAGCTTAGCCTGTAGATGAATGGGAATCTCTTTTACAACTTCCATGAAGAAGGATCATCTGATGTCTGCCTGAAGATCTTCAAGGATAAGGAACTCATTACCTTATAAAGCATCTCATTACACTAAGACAACTATTTTTTTAAAGAAAGATTTTCCTTACAGAAAGAGACAAGATGTCTTTCCCCAACTTCCACATATCCCTTCTATTTATGCCTTAAAGACCCAAGAGGATCAAGTCTAACAACTCTTACATTTAACAATCCTTTAAATACTTTAAGACAGCTATCAAGTACCCCCTCTAAGGCTTTGCTTTTTTAAGCTAAACAGTCCTAGTTCTGCCAATCAATCATTGTCTTCAATTTCCTCATTTTAGTGGTGACCTTCTTCTATATGGACTCTAGCTTGTCAAACTTCTTCCCAAAATGTGCCACCCAGAGCTGAACACAAGAAACATAATATGCTCTAACTAGGACAGAATACTTCAAAAATGATCTCTCTCATCTTGGATACTATATTTTTCTTAATACACTCTAAAGATCATTTTATATTTCTTTTTTCCCAACTTTTTATATACTATCTAAATCATTCCTGTAAATCCAGATGTCATTAGGGAATTCATGACAACCAGAATATATAATATTTGTCATCATTAATAATCATTTATTATTATGAATTCATAATTCAATATTATTTTTTCTATCCATTGAGATGGCAATATTTGAAATCGTACCATAATTAGCAGTTTTTTCCTCTCAGGACTAACCAACAAAAATGGTACCCTTTATTCAATCAGGAATGACAAGAATCCTGGGACATAATTGAGGAGGAGGGTATGGAAGTAGAGACACAGGGGATATTCCTAGGTATGCCATAATGGCAGGGAGAAGGTAGGAGGAATATGATGGATATATTGTAACATTGATGAGGGAGTTGCTCAAGCATAGGACAGAAACCAAGAAAGGAAGTGGGCCATCTAGCTTTTTATTTTAGCTAATTTTTCTTGGTACCTGTGTTTAACTCTTTTTTTTTTTTTGCATTGCAGAAAGACTGCAAGTGCTACCTCTAAATTCTAAGTTGTACCCAAAGGCAAAGTTCCAGTTACGTTTCACTCACTAGTTATAGCTCTCAGTGAGGGTCTGATAGCACTGGCTCTTGGGCAAAACTGAATGGTATGATTGACACTGTCCAGCAAAAGAGGGCAAGAGAAAAGATCAAAAATATTCTTTTCATTGAAAATCAGTTCCAGATTTTATGGCAGTGAAATGTGTAACCCTACCCAAAGTTTAGGTACAATGAGAAAATAAAGTAGTAAACTTATCAAAGTGCCATATTTTGGCAAAAGAAAAATCTAGCTAAATTCCAGAGCGGGGCAGTCCAGAAGGCTTAATAAGTGGCAATAGAAATGAACCAGCAGAGAATATATTACTATTTTGAAACTGAACAATGAGAAAATGGCAAGGCATAAGATATATATATATATATATATATATATATATATATATATATGTATGTATAAATATACACATATATAAGATGTATATAACATATATACACATATATTAATATTTGTGTGTGTGTGTGTAACACAAGCATCCTAGCATGCCCAGGATGGCTGCTAGGATGGATTCTTTGATCTGCCTTTTTTTTTCTTTTTGGAGGGGGGAAGGTAGGGCAATTGGAGTTATGTGACTTAACACAGCTATTGTGTTAAGTGTCTGAGGCCAGATTTGAACTCAGGTCCTCTTGACTCCAGGGCTGGCACTCTATTCACTGTGCCACCTAGACAACCCTTTATCTGCTTTTCTAAAGGCTTATCAGTCTTCCTTTAATCAAACATATATGTCATTTACTTAGTTCAGGGGAAAAATTCAGCACCCTGAACTTCATAGAAAGTACAAACAGAAATTACAAGTAGATAAAAAATATAAACAGAGTAAATAACACAATTCAACAGACCAACAGATGGGGCTTCTAGCTGTCTGATCATTACTTACATACAC
Organism: Pseudocheirus occidentalis; assembly: GCA_028646575.1. Taxonomy (NCBI): domain Eukaryota; kingdom Metazoa; phylum Chordata; class Mammalia; order Diprotodontia; family Pseudocheiridae; genus Pseudocheirus; species Pseudocheirus occidentalis. Next base: position 336,827,851 of record CM053593.1, on the reverse strand, counting down.
AGTTAATTAGCCACAGAGAGAAACACTAACTTCAAAGCCAGGGGTCTCAACAGCTACCCAGAGTCTCATCTGGCCAAATCACACAACTCTTCCCATAAGTGAGCTCTAAAGCAAAACCTCATCTCAAGTGTGTGTGTGTGTGTGTGTGTGTGTGTGTGTATACCCTTCTTCAATGTCAGACAACATCACAACCTTCCTGACCCACTACCCAATTACAAAGTAACATAAGATGTGGCCCTTCCTGGAAAAACAAGCCTCCCATAAGAAATCTTCTCTTGTTGGGCTCCAAGTGAGACTCATTAAGGAATGGGGAAGATCTTCAAATTCCCTTATCATTACTTTGTGTGTGTGTGTGTGTGTGTGTGTGTGTGTGTGTGTGTGATCTCTCTCTCTCTGTCCCTCTCTGTCTGTCTCTCTTTCTTGCTGTTTGTTCACCAAACATTCTGCATTGATTGCTACAGCAAACAAGCAAAATGCACCAGAATGGAGAAGAACCATGGTAAGAGGAAATACACGATCCAAGAGAGGCAGCATAGTGTGCTGGAGCTGTACAAAGTTCTGGACTTAGAATGAGCAATACCTGGGTTCAGGCCTATCTCAGATATTTACTAAGTATATGACCTTGATCAATCCTCTTAAAACCTTTGAACTTTGGTTGTAAATCTGTAAACTGGGTGTAATGATATCATCTTCCTTAGAAATTTGTTGGAATGTATAACTCAAAAGATAACATTTGTTTAATCAGCTTTGCAAACTAATCATAATAAATGTGGTAATAATAAATTTAAAGTAATAAATATGACTAAAAATAAATATTACATTTTATTTTCTTTATTTTCATTTCTGAACTTATACAAAAAAATCCCCTGTGACTTGCTTAACAAACTCCATTCTCCACTAAATGTACTATCAGGAGCCCCAATTTACTCACTCTTTGGCCAATGGCTCAAAAGATAGAGTGTCAGCTTTCTCTCTCAAAATTTCTTTTTTTAAATTTAAAGTCTCATTGTATATTTGCTCATAAAAATACAGGGAAATTCCTACTATTTCTGTTCTCTAATTTTCTGAGTCTTAGGAGCTTTTGATCAAGGTGACTTTTAGGAAATTTATTCCTTTTTATTCCTACTAACTGTCTGACCTGAAGTCCAAAAACCCAGCCAAGAAACAATGGGAATAAGAAGAAAAGGAGAAAGAGCAGAGAAGAAAAAGGTAAGAGAACAGAAAAAAGAAGGGGAAGAGAAATATCAGATGAAGGAAGAGTAGGAGTAAGAACACTTTCTAATGAATGGAGATACTGAGAGTGAAGTGGAAAAAATGATATACAAAGTTTCTAAAGTATGTTCAACAGTGAGAAAAGAAAAGAAAGTAAGGAGTTTCTGAATTACTACATAATCTTTCTTTTTCAGTAACAGCTGTTGAGACTCTCCTTTATATGTTGGGACTGTGGCAGAAATTGACTAATTTGTAGAATAAATGAGGCTGATCTCGGTGGCAAAAAAGCAATAAATGATTGTTGAATTGATTTGAAGTCAGAAGCAGGAGGAAGATGACATAAACACTGCTTTTGGTGGATGAGATAATAAAAGTGTATGATAAGGGAAAGACAGGGCTACTCAATTCTAATTTAGATTTTCTTTTCACTACCCCAAAAACAATCATCTTTAAACTGGATGGGCTAGAACATAAAAGGTTAAGAAATGCAAAATAATGAAGAAAGTAACTCTGCATGATGATATTCAATTTATTCAACAAATACTTATTAATGAATGATTATTATTATTATTATTATTACTAATGATAATAATAACTTGTACTAAGTTCTAAAATGCAAATTCTCCAAAAGTTTACACTATAATGTGGAAGGCAACCCTAAAATAAATTTTTACTGTGGGGCAGAGAGAAAGACTTAGAAGTCCTAAGAGGTATGGGGATGGGAAAAATAGCAAAGTTTAGGAATAGTATGAAAGTTATTAAGGTCTGCAAGACATCAAGGTAGGTCAGATGGCCAAACCTAGAGCATCTTAGGGAGCAGCTAAAGGATAGATAATAAGACCTGGTCATCTTCCATCTCATTAGAAGTAGTAGACTGATGAGTACTATTTCATCTGAAATGATACAGAGTGAAGTGTGAAGAACTAGGGAAACAATTTATTGAGTGCCATTATAAAGAAAGACCACTTTGAAAGAGTTAGAACTCAGATCAATGCAAAGATAAACCTCCATGAGAGAGGACTGTAGATGAGGTATATTACTTACTTTCTGCTGGAAAGTGATGAGTTTAAAATACAGAATAGGGCAACCTTTTTTTTTTGATGTGGTAAATTTGGGAATTATTTTTGTTTCATTAATTGTGCATATTTGTTATAAGGGTTATATTTGTATTTTATTGATCAATTGGAGGAAAGTGGAAGTGGTATATGATAAATTCTTGTAAACATAAATGAAATAATGAATAAAGTAAAAAAGATATACTTTAGATAAGAAAACGCTAATTTATAGTACAAAGAATAATCAAGTTTTTTTCTTTATGTATGAATTAAATGCTTATGAATTTAAAAAAAAACAAATATACACTTTCCATCTGAAGTCTCAATGGACTTTACAAATAACATCACATTATTTTCTTTAGAGGTAAGTAGGTGAAACAGTGGTGAGAGCCATAGGTCTGGAAATAAGGAAAACTGAATTTAAAGCTGGCCTCAGACAGTAGCTGTATGACCTTGTCACAGCTAGTCCCTAACCTTCTTTCTGCCTCATTTTAAAATGAGCATAGTAATAGTAATAATTAAATGAAATGCTAGTTTAAAATGCTTAGCACATTCTGGCACATAGTAAGTGCTTTATAAATGCTTAAAAAGGACTAGGAAAACTTGAGAATATTGCATTGTGATTTTACAGACAAGATCAGCCTGTAGCAAAAGACCTGGAGATAGCAGATCTTGCACTACCTACACCACAGGGTTAAATAAATAGGTTTATGTGGGAGCAAATATGTGATATGTTGGTTAGGAGGCAGCTTGGTGGTGCAGTAGATAGAACATAGGACCTAATGTTCAAATCCTGCCTAAGACACTAACTATCCGTGTGACCCTGGGCAAGTCACAACTTCTGTATGCCTCAGTTTCCTTGTCTATAAAAGGATAATAACAGTACCTACCTCCCAAGGGCTGTTACGAGGATTAAATGCGTTTATATTTGTAAAGTGCTTTCCAAACCTCAAAGCCCTGTACAAATGCTAGTTAGTTATTGTTATAATTTACCCTTCATTTAAAGAAAAAAGAAGCAGTTCAGTAGTAAATGACTGCTCTGGCTACTACATGAGGGCATGAGTTCCTCTTAACTGGAAGTGTTCACACAGAGAGGCTGGAGGACCATCTGTCAGTGATACTACAGAAGGGATTCCTCATTGAAGGGCAGCTTGGATAAGATTGTCTCTGAGGTTGCTGCCAACTGTAAAATGTTATGATTCTGTGATTTTTGCTGTAACTAAAATTAGTTCCATCAAACATCAGGTCATATAAATATTCAGATGACTTTTATATTCCTGATGTATACTCTCAACCCCAGCACCTATTAAAGTGATGAGCAGAGGGTTAATTACTAGCTAGCTGAAGTTGAAAGTTAGGTGGTACAGTGAATAGAGTACAGAACATGGAGTCAGGCAGACCTGAATTCAAATTCATCTTAAAGCTCTTACTAGCTATATGACCTTGGTCAAGTCAGTCAGTCAATAAATATTGACTGAGTACATAGTATATGCTAGGCCTTGTGCTAAGCACAGGGTTACCTAACCTCCATCAAGTTAGCTTCCTATATGCAAAATGAAAATAATAATAATATATACCTCCCAGAGTTGTTATAAAGATGAGATAACATTTGTAACGTATTTTGTAAACCTTAAGTGCTATTATAGATGCTTTGTCTCTGTTTAGTCATTTCAGTCTTGTCCAACTCTTCATGACTCCATTTGGAGTTTTCTCAGGAAAGACACTAGAGTGACTTGCTATTTCTTCCTTCAGCTCATTTTATAGATGAGGAAACTGAGGCAGAGTTATGTGATTTGTCCAGGACCACACAGTTGGTAAGTATGTAATGATGGATTTGAACTCAGGTCTTTCTGACTCTAGGCTTAGCACTCTATATACCATGCCACCTAGCTGCCTCATATAGATGCTAGCAATTCATGAAAACCTATTGATTGAAAAACTGATTAATTAAGCAAACAAAAAAGACCTGTCTTAATGATGTTTCAGCAAGCAGAGCTATGCTCCAAGAATGATAAATATAAGTAAAGGAAGAAGCAGTAATAATTATAAATGAAAAACCTATCAACATACCAATCTATATAAATTAAAAGTAAAGAGCAAGAAAGGGCTTTGGAAATGATCTAGACCAACCTTTAACTGAACCATGAGAACTCTTTGTTTCTCAAACAAGTGATCTCATAGGTCTTCCACTAGAAAGCATCCAGGGTGGTAGCACTTACTTCTACCATAGGACTTTTTTTTTCCAGTTTTAGAACAAAGTTCTTCCTTATGTTATGCCAAAACTTCTTGCTCTGTCCTCTTGGGGCAAACAGAATAACTGTCATACCTCTCCTTTTCAATCATTCATTAAAAAAGAATGTATTCATCAATTACTCTGGGCCAGAGACTGTGCTACATGAGTGGGGGGCGGGGAGTTAAAAGTGGTCACCTGTTGGATACCTATATCTCCATGGAAGACCTGAAGGAAGTGCTAGAAAGGTGGCTGGTGGCCAAAACCAAGGAGCAAGAGAGGAGCCCAATGGAGCTGACGTTCTTAAAAACCTTCATGACAATTGAGAAGATACCAAATCTTGTCCAGACTTGAAGCACAGTTGCCACTCCTGGCCCAATCCCACTACTGACTGACACAGAAATTTTGATTTGCTACATTTCTGACTTGGGTCAATTCACTATTGCTCGGGCAACCTGGAAGCTTTCTGTTCTTCAGGGTTCATCACTCTGGTGCCAGACTTAGTTAAGACACCCTAGATGCATCAGCCCTACAGGTGCTCAGAACTCCCAAATTCAAGCAATTCATCAACATCATCTTGCTCTAATATGCAATTTTAGAAGGAATATGATAACACATCTAACATCAATATCCTTCCTAATATAAGAAACAACAAGCAGAAATAAATGTAGTGCTCAAGATACAGTATGATCAGGGAAGAGCTTCATAGAATTAGTATAAAACTTAGAATCTGAGGGGGAATTTAAAGAATATTTATTTTAACCTCCTCACATTATCAAAAGAGATGCAAGATTCAAACCCAGAACTTACAGGGTCAAAGATCTGGACCAATAAGGATCCTTATTAAAATAAGGTAATTTAATATAACCTTATCTCTTAGAAATGAAAGTGAAGTACAGATAAGTCAAACGTCTTTCTCAAGATATATTTACATAGTAAATGACAGAACCCAAATATGAATTCAGGTTCTCTGACTTCAACTCCATCTGTATTCCCACAGCACTCTCTTATTCTGCTTCTCAATCCAAGGTTCTTTCTACGATGCCAGTGACTTTCCATTGTTCCCGATGCTGCACTTCCTCAAAGGAAGCCTGAAAACAAAGCTTATTAGGCTGCCATGCCACACATTTAATTAATTTTGATCTTGAAAGATACTAATATAGTTGGGTCTTTTTAAAGCATCTTCCTATTTTGTCTTCATAAAGTTGACTTTTTTGAAATACAAACATATCCTTACATTTATTTCTACTATGTTTATGTTGTTAGATTTTGTCCCCTGTTTAAAACTATCAGGATCAATCAATCATGCAATCAATAAGAAGTAATTAAGTGACAGACATTGTTACCCATTCTTGGTATATAAATAAAAAAAAATAAAAAGTAAGTCCCTGGCCTCAAGGAGATTACATTCCAATGAGATATTTTTAAATCTCAATTTTGTCATCCAACATTATTTTATTCTAAGTTGCTGATAAAAAGAGCACTCCACTAAGCATTTCCTCTAAGTCAAGAGTTTTCACCTGGGGTTCTTGAACTTTTAAACAAAGGAACAACAACAAAAATGCCAAACAGCATGTAAATTGAATTCAGTATAATTGTTTCCTTTTTAATTCTATGTATTTTAATTTAAGCAATTGACATTATTCTGAGAAGGGTCTCTAGGCTTCTCCTGACTGTCAAAGGGGTACATGATACACCAAAAGATTAAGGATGCTTGCTCTGAGTTAACATTGATCAATTAATAAATTGACACTCTTTGGGCTCAACTCTTAAATGCATGTGCTATACTTGATGAACCCATACACATGTTGTACATATTCCAGTTGTATTTAATTTGAGTCTGGAAGATAGCAGCCCTCGAAGAATCTAGTATAATAAAATAGTCAAGAAATATTTAAGAAAAAGAAAATTATAGGAACATAGATTTAAATTAGGAAAGAACTTTAGAGCTTATCTAATACAACCTTCTCATTTTACAGATGAAAAAACTGAGATGCAGAAAGGTTAAGGAAGGGACTTGTCCATGGTCATGTAGTAAGCATCAGACACAGAATCTGAATCCAGGTGCACCAATTGTAGAGTCAGTGATATTTCCACTGAGTCATACTGCCAATGATGTTCTGCTGTTTTCTACCTTAGTCAGTTTTCTACCTATAATCTTTTGCCAATAGGGGCACCATATTTTTGGAAAGATATAGAGAAGCATCATGATATAACAGGTAAAAACTGATTATTAAACATATTAGCTGTGTGATTCCAAATAAGTCAAAACTTCTCAGTATTCTAGGTAGATTTAAGCTTATTTAGCTACACAGTTATTTACCTCTATTTTCAGAGGTCGTTTCCTTCCTTGAAGGGGTCCTATACTAATTAATGAGATGTCTAGTCCTTATCACAATACTTAGGTACAGAATGTCCAGAAGGAAAAAAAACTCAGTGTTTGTAGCAATTCTATAGCTATTAAAATTAATTTTGGTATAAATAAAAACTAAAACAAAATAGAAAATTCATTCAGAATAACCAACACACAATGTCATTTTCTAAGAGTCAGAATCTGACTGTAATGAATATCTTCATAACCTAAAAAGGTATTTTAACTCTGGGCACATATATAGGCAGCTCCCAAATGTTCAAGTCCTATAATATTGTTGCTATGAGATGAAGCTCCTTATAGAGTAACTATGGAAATGCCACCTATCATGCAGGTGATAGCCAAACAGGGCTTTACTAGATCAAACATAACCATAACTAGAAAGTAAAGGACTTTGATTTATTACATAAATAGTACAAAAAGTTCTCCATAACACATGGACATGACAAAGATGCTCCCTGAAAATATATAGTCTGAGCCAGTAGCATTGTCTACCTTGATGACAAGTACATATTTTCTTCTAACAAAACTGTTAAAACTTTTTGTTCTGCTAAGTATAGAAAACATAGCCATCTTAAAAATGCAATCTATTTTGATGTGTATTATCTAATTGTATTAGGAGAAAAACATGATAATGTAAGAGAAAGATGGCATATATTAACCTAGGGCTATAAGACACTGCATCATTAATAACTTTGCTGATATCTGCATTCCATTGAATCAAAGTCTTAGTCTGAGCTATATTGATCCTCCCAAAGTTTATGAGTTATTTCCCCTTTCTTTTCTATAAGGAATTCTTCAGCTGCATATGATTTGTTGTTTCATTTTTTGTGATATGATAAATTATTTAGAGAAGTAGCGTACTGAAGTATATGGAGGGACAGTCTCAGAAGACCTAGCTTCAAGACCTGCATTTGATACATACAGGTAAAGTAACCAAGGACAAGTCACTATTTCAGTAACCTCAAGCAAATTCTCTAGCTTTGAGATGAGTTACTAATCTGTATTAGTGTACTTTCCATATCAACAGATGCCCATACCAAAGAAATCATAGGTTGACTTCTTTCCCCTTTCCCTAATCCCAGTCCACAAAATGGTTACACATATAAATTCAACAAAAATTTTAATTACATGTGATATTTTAATTGTTACATATAACATACTATACATTAACATTTGTAAATGGAATGTTATCTTATATCTTTTCAAAACAGGAAAGTATCATTAAATCAGGAGGTATAAATATAAAATGAGAAAGATTTCAAAGACTCACTTAGTCCTCTCTGGTTCTGCATGGATGGAACAGAATCAGAAAGTTGATTCTAGTAACATTTTTCAGACAGAAGAGGAAGGAAAGAATCATAATTACATGATTTCATCCATGTGGCTGCACGTCTCATTGCTGCAATTTTTTATCTTTTCATGCCTTCTTAGCCTCTGTGAGTTTTATCCATGTCTTTCCAATTATCTTCCATAGAGCATCCATCAGATATGTTTGAGGCCTTCATCATATCTTGGGGTTATATTTGGTCTGTTTCTAGCCATTCCTACTAAATTAACATCCCCTCACAACACATTCTTCTACATGTACATGCCCTAGACTAGATAATGTCATTTACACTTTTTCATACAAGATATAGTAGCATGCTACAATTTGATTATTCTTACCATGTGCCTTTCCATTGTCCTTCAGATTATTTGTAATTTTGACTGTTCCAAGATCATGGTGTTTTATGATCTGAAGCCATATAGAATCATCAGGAGAATAATTACACTAAAGAGATGGAGATGGGGTTTTATAGCAGTGAGCACTTGCGGCTCATTGAAATCACTGCACTTTTCCCATGTGCAATTGAACACAATTGTTTCACCCTACTGTATTTGAGGTCCATCTCATTATCCATCTGTAGTACTTGTTGAAGATATGCATATTAATGAGCTCTCTTGATGAACTGCCCTCCCAACTAACTTTTCCTGTCACAGAATAAGAAATATCCTTTTTTTCATTTTCTCCATGACATTATAATATTGCTGAAAATGTTTGAGATTTAGCTTTCAAATTTTCATGGGTAAAGGGATTATTAAATGTGTAAGAAAATAACCATAATTGCTCAGTGCATAGTATTAGACCAACAAATCCCAGTAAACAGATCAGAAAGGATACTACTTAGTATAAAAGATATAACCTGGCATAGTGCATTAAATATTGAGGATAGAATAAGAAAGATCTGGGTGCAAATCCCACTTCTGATATTTACTAGCTATGTGTCCCTGGGTAAATCATATAACCATTATTGACCTCAGTTTACTTAACTGTAAAATGGGGAAAATAATAGTATCTATTTCCCAGGATTGTTGTAAGGACCAAATGTGGCAATATTTTTTAAAGTTCTTAGCACAGTTCCTGGCACCACATAGCAGACACTTAATTAATGCTTGTTTCCATTCCCTCTCTTTCCCTTCTTTCCTTTCTTCATCATTCCCTCTATTCTTTCTTCCCTCACTTCTTTCCTTCCTTCTTCCTTCCCTCTCTTTTTTTCTTTCCTACTTTCCTTCCTGTACTTCAGAAAATTCCCTAGGACTTATCTACCTATGTGGACATAGACAAGTCACTACACTCCTCTGGAAGTCAGTTTTTTTCATCTATAAATTGAGGAGATGAGATTAGATGGCCTTTAAGGTCACTTCCGACTCTAATCTGGGATCCTATGATCTACTAATTTAAAGTTGGATTGCATTTTGTTCGAAAGACTTCTTACAGCAGGTAGTTCCCCAGGATGATGAAATCACAGAACCTTTTCTTAATTTGCAATCAAAATAACAACAGCAGAAATATGACAAGAATGAATGCAGGAGGGATTCAGTTTAGATGCCCAATGGTTGAAGCAAAGTAGTAGAATTAAAATGTTTTGGGGTCCTTGACTAATAGTTGAGGTTGATGTCAAAGTGGACAGAATCCTTTTCTACAATATGCCCTTGGGTTTTTGTTGATGGGGATGTAGTAGTAGAGTGGATATACAATATAACTGACACAGAATGGTATTACTTATGTTCCTTACTTAGAAAAAAGAAATAAAATGGATGGTTCTACCAGAAAAATTTTAAAAAAGGTGAATATGGACGGACATCAAAGTTTATCAAGTTACGCCTAGGTGACTCTGCTTATACTTGCTGTAGCTGGGATTCTAATACATTCTACAATAATCTGAAAGTGCTCCTCTTAATAATTTGCTATATCACCAGGAGAATTATATCCCCCAAATTGCTAATGTTAATGTGCTTGGCCAATTGAACCTCTACTGTTGTAATGAGATTATATTGGATTTGTTGAGTAATAAAAACAAAAGTACAACTATACTAAAAGCTGACATTTGTAGAGGCTTTAAGATTTGCAAAGTGCTTTAAACACAAATAAGCATCCTTAACTGCTTTGTAAGCATTTAGCAAATTATGTTCTATGTCCTTTTTTCAAAGTCCTTTTAAGGTCTTGTAGGTTTAAATAGCTTGGAATTTCAAGTTCTTGTATAAAGTCACACGTCTACAAACGGGAAGATCTATATACACTACCCAGGCCTAACCCTTCATTTTAAAGATAAGGAAACTGAGTCCCAGAGGGCTTAGCTGACTTGTCCAAGGTCATACAAGGAGTATCAGAATTAAGTTATAAAGTTATGTCTTCTGCCTCCAAATCTATTACTCTTTTCACTACAATGCATTGCCCCTCATGGGAGGTAGCATGTATTGTGCAGGACAAGGAAATGTTGTCATTCTCAGAAAGAAGGAAAAGATCCCTTGCCAATTTGGCATCATTTTTCAGAGAGTAGGAAGGTTTCTGAAGTGGTGATATTGGAGTGTCAAGGAGGAGGAGAGCTGCAGGGGTACTCTTTGGGCATCAAGGAAGGCTATTAGTTCATAAATAATACTAGAGGCAAAGACAATTCAGTGTGGCTGTGCAGATGAAGGGAGAATATATTAATTATTTGGTTACAGAAGAGTCAATGTTGAGGAAGAGTAAGCATCAGAGGGGTATAGGAATTATTTCATAGAACTGGTATTCATTGTCTTCCTTGAAGTGTGGTAGGATAATGGATATTGGTATTGGTCAGACCTTGTCTTGTGATGATGTAATGCCATGCACAAGCAGATTCCCAAAAGAATGCTACTGTGAACAGGTTTTGAGGTTCAGATTATGCAGTAATAGTGAACACTCTGTTTATTCCATTACAAATCAAGGCAAACATTCACAATATAATATTCACAACATTACATCTTATCACAGAAAGTGTTCATAACAGCTTAACATTAGAATGGCTACATGGTTTTCACTACAGTGGCCACAATATTTAGAACAAGGAGCAAAAGAATAATCACCTGGTTTCCCTAAGGGGAAACCCTTCTTCCTTAATCATTCAATCAATCGATTCACAATATATCAATCTTCCACTCATGGGGCAACCATTAACTTAATCCATCACTATATAATAAGCTTCCACTCATGAGGCAACCATTAACTTAATCAGTCACTCATCTAGCAGTCAGTCACTAAGCTAGATTCCCAATTACTAAATATCATTAATCACCAATACAGTCATTAGAAAACCACACAAACCTTCTATCCCTTGGTGTCCAGAAAACCTCAGTTTCATCCAAGGGGAGGCCTTTTCTTCATCTTGACTCTGGGTGGTCTCTCTGATTCCCTGGATCCCCTTCCATAATCCCAGTTCCCTCCTGAATCCACCAAACAGTCACCTGGATTCAGAAGCAGACAGCTGCC
>CM053593.1:336757753-336815709 GCA_028646575.1 Pseudocheirus occidentalis | reverse complement strand
CCACTCACATGGCACACTATCTGATATTTCATGACCACAAATTTGTCTTTTATAAGACAAATATCAGAAAGTATTACATATTAAGCTGCTTTCAGCCAGTTCAAGTCAGCTGAATGGCTGTAGGACCACAGGTTAAAAGCAAGAAGTTACCTGCTTGAATGATCATCTACTCAAAATCCCAATGCCCTTATTTTACAGATGAGGAAACTAAGACATAGAGAGGTGAAATGACTTGCCCAAGGTACAATAGGTGTCAGAACTGGGCTTTGAACTGGGGTCTACAGACTCCTAATCAAACATAATTTACACAACACAAACCTATTTTTTGTAGAGGGCTGGGGGGAAAGGAAGGAAGAAATAATTTATTAATTTTGGTATACAAAGCCCTACAGGAGGAATGCAACTGATGAGTAGACTTTAGCACTATAAGATCATGTGACTCCTGCCTGAGAGGGGGAGTGGGAGGAGGCAGTGTCCAGAAGGTAAATGCAAAAGATAAGCTCTCTAACCTGCAATTTTATGTAGGGCAACATGGTCCAACATGGTTAGAATACTAACTAGTCCGAAATCTAGGTTCTGCCACTAACTAACTAGATGTGGGATCTGAGGTCAGATCTCACTGTGAGCCTCACTTGTCTGTTTCCCACACTGAGGAAATTAGATGATGATTTCTCAAATTCTCTTACAACTCTAGCATTCTGATTCCATGACTAGAGCTTTAAGAAAGATGAATTCTTAAATCCTTTCACAGTTTGAATCCAAAGATATTTTCTTGATTGACCAAGGTAATTAAACTCCACAGGTGGTATATTTTCACAAGTGGTGTCAACAGAACAATTTACTAATTTGGTATCCCATCTCCAGTTCTGACACTGACTACTATTGAGTGTGCCATAGTGGAAAGACTTTAGAATCAGATGTCCTGGGTTTTAATAATTTCCAATTCTTAGTTCTAGTGCCTTTTCTCCATTAATTATTTCCTATTTATCTTGTATACAGTTTGTTTGTACATAATTGTCTGCTTGCTGTCCAGATTGTAAGTTCCTTGAGGGCAAGGGCTTTTTGCCTTTCTTTATATCTTTAGGGCATAGCAAAGTGTCTGGTCCATAGGAGGTCCTGAATAAGCTTATTGACCAACTGACTGCCTGAATCTCACCTCTACCACACTTTACCTGTGTGATGCTGGACAAATCAATTAAGCTTCCTGCCCCTCAATTTTTTCAAGTGTAAAATGAGGAGGTTGGGCTTTTACATGGAGTCCCATCCACCACTCACTCAATCCATGATCCTATGATTCATGTGTTATTGGTGTTTCTTGGTTCAAAGGACTGACATAATTCAAAATTAGTATATTCACAGAAATAATACATTGCCTTTTATTATTCTTTCTAAAGGTGAGCTAATGAACAATGAGAGAGAGAGAAAAATAACTCCACGGTGCTTGAAAATATCCTGAGTTCTAGTCAACTAATGATAGTTAATCATTCTAGAAGTTAAATTTTCTCTTCCTTTGTAGTTTAACATTTCATCCTATCCCTTCTATCCCATAGCTAGCCTCCCCCTAACCATTCAAGGAAAATCAAATTGAATACACACACACACACACACACACACACACACACACACACCCTAAGAACTTAGTTGTCATTTTAAAACAGTGGAAAATATATAGATGATTTTAAGAGTTTACTGCATTACAGGCAACTGGTTAAAAGGAGTTAATCCAGCATTTAAAATGTTAATCTTATCATTAAGTGTTCTGGCAATGACAGAATCTGGTTCAGTAAGTTTTAAATTTACTTATCTTAACTTTAAATTTTAGTTATCTATAGTTAACTATCTGCAGTCATTTGGGCCCCAAAACTGTTTTCAGTTCTAGCCCTCCTTACTTCACACTTGTCCGTTAGGGAGGTACCTTCTTTTTCTGCCCAACCTGGATGTACACCTGACTCTGCTTACCCTAACTGACCTGAAAGAGAAATTGAGGAGTATAAGATCTAAGAGAAACCTAGATTGTGCCTCAAACACTGGGGGAATCTGACATATTATGCAATTAGTTTGGTCTGACTACACTCAATTTGTTAATTAAATATTGATCGATAAATTTATCATCATTAAGAGCTACCATCATGTCTTGGAAACCATAGGTCACTTTTTGTTTAATATTTAACTTTTTTTCCAGCAAACTAGAATGCCAGGATGGGAACACAATCCACAAAGCTTTCACTGGTTCTTTAGCTTTCATTCAACAAAAGGGAAATTATCTATCCAAAATCTGTGTGTTTGTATGGTTGATCAGTGGGGGTGGAGAAAGGCTCTATAGGTCATCTGGTTTGAATAAGCTGTGATTTTCATTTTCCTTTTGTAAGATTTACAGTGTAGTTAATTGAACATTAAAGCATATTTTCAGAGTTTTTGCAAGGATGTGGAAAGGGTTATGAAAATACTTTTCATTTCATTTTAGGTGAATGGAAACTTCTTGAGATTGTAGATATAAAGATATTTTTTAAAGAGTGAAACATTCATAGAAGTTGCTGCTAAAAATGAATCAGTTCTCACTTTTATTCCTTACTCTACATAAAGGTCTTAAGGACAGACTAAGAATTGCTTTGGTTTTAAGTTATATTAATTATTATTTACTGTGATTTTGATACCTTGAGATCCTTGCAAAGGAGCTCAGGTGTTACATCCTGTGAAGGAACTTGCTGCAAATAATAAAACTACATAAAACAGGAGATAAAAAAGTCTAAGGTATTGTGCTATTTCTCACACTAAAAACAAACAAACAAAAACCAGCATATATTTGAAGGGAGAAAATGAAGCAAATAATAACAAATACTTTGTATTAAAAAAAATAAGCATCTGAACTTCCAATCAATATTGTTGAAGCTTTCCATTTGTAAGATTTTAATTAGCCTAGTTTAATATTCTCTTTTACAATAAAAGAGCCAGTCCACATTTGCCCATGTGTGTGCGTGTGTGTCTAAAACTGTAAAGTGGTCACAGAGAAACATGCATGAATAGAGTTACAGTCCAGAAATTAGCAGCTAGAAAGCAAACCTGCAAATAGACAACCTCAATCTTTGTGGTTTACCACAAATAGCAAAAGAGTTGAACAACCAGAAACCCCCTGAGATCTCTTAAACACGGCCGAGTTACTTACTAGAGTGTCTGGTGTGGAAAGCCTGGTGGTGTTCAGTCCCACTAAAGATGGGAGACTTTGGGATATCCAGTTTGAGATCATGGCCATGGTGCTGAGGACAGCACCCAGCTTCAGCAGTGGAGGACTCATGGCTGTGGAGCTAATGAGTTTTCATAGTGACTGATTATGATCCTGGTGCGGGGCTGGCAGTGAGAGGCGTGACTGCAGCACTCCACATCTCCAGAATGAAAACAGATTCACTTTCCCAGATCTAATCACCCGGGAAAGCACGCCCCCTCACCCCCTAGTAGAGTAGACAGCTCCCTCCCTTGCCTAAGAGAAATTTGGCTTGACCACCAAGCCCCTCCTTATATAGGCTGGTAATTATCAACACTTGGGTGGAGGGAGGAGAAAAAAAATCCCCCAAGCTGCATTATATACTCAGCTACCACCAACAGTGTTTCCACACTGGGGGTTATATGAATATAATCAGCTGCTCTTTACCCTTTTAAAAAAAATCCACCTCTGTGGAAGCCCGCCAAAGTGCACATTTCATGCTGCAAACTTAATATCTACATTTTGTCTTCGGGGACATAACAAACAGCTTTTAGGCAGAGTACAAAAACAAAAGCTGAAAAAAATGTCTAGGGTAGCTGAATATAGATATTATCTATGTATAGATAGATAGTTTTGTATGAGAATGTAAACTTCCTGTAGCATTGCTTCTTTTTTTTTATAGGCAAAGATAAATAGAATAAAACTCAATGCTGACTGGTTAATTGTTTTAGTTATGTAAATTGTTTATTTCTATAGTACTAACTAAAATAATAGCCATGTATAGGTGCTCTAGAGAATGGTGGTCCCTGATTAAATGTGTATTTTCTTTGGAAAAGGTGCCCTAAATTGTTTAATTTGTGTAGTGTCAAGGAATTGATAACATTTGGAGTAATTTTCAACCATCCAAGTCACAAGCATTTGTTAAGCACCAACTACATACCAGTCACTGTGGTAAGAGCTAGGAATACAAAGGCAGAAATAAAATTCTTTACCTTAAAGGATCTTATAGTCTATAGGGGTACATGGTGCACAAAGAATACAAGTACATACAAAGTAAATATGTGGAGGTTTTTTGTTTTTTTGAGGGAGAGAAGTCACTAGCAGCTGAATGAGGATGAGAAAAGATTTTACATAGGAGATAGCATGTGAGTTACCCTTTGGAGAAAGATGGGGATTTAAGAGGCAGAGATGAATAATGAGTTCCCATGAGCAAACATTTGTAAAGTGCTTAGCATCGTGTTGGTACGTTTCATTGTTTTATTGTTGTATTTCTGTTGTTTCAGTGATGTTCTACTCTTTGTGACCTCATTTGGGGTTTTCTTCACAAAGATACTGGAGTGGTTTGTCATTTTTTTCTCTAGATCACTTTACATATGAGGAAACTTGTGGCCAACAGGGTTGAGTGACTTGCCCAGAGTCACATAGCTAGTAAGTGTCTGAGGCCGGATTTGAACTCAGGTCTTCCTGCTGTCCCTTTGGCATATAGTAGGCCCTATATAACTGTTTATTCCCTTCTACCTTCCAAGGATGAGGAAAAACCTGTGCAAATGCCTAAAGATGGAAAGAGACAAAATGTATACATAGTGTGAAAACAAGGAAGGCACTTTGGCTAGACCCAAGTATGCATGAAGGGAAATAATATATAATGTGGCTAGATAGGTAGATTGGGGTCACTTCATGAAAGACTTAAAATACCAAACTATAGTGTATAATTGATCCCAGAGCTAATAGAGAGCTATTGAAGTTAATAGAGAAGCAGCATTATGTGGTGGATATATCACTGGATTTGGAGTCCAGAGACAAGTGGGATCCTGGCCCAGATATTTACTTTGTAATTTGGGGCAAGCCACTTAATATCTTAAAGTCTATTTTCTCATTGATAAAATAAAAGCATTAGACTAGATTAAGGATCTCAAAGAGCTCTCTGAGGTATAAATTCCTATACTTTATTTCATAGGATTCAGTTCATAGGAACCTGGATTTACAGCTGCAAGGGTCTTAGAGATCATGTAATCCATCCCCTATGATTTTACATCTGAGGCCCAGAAAGGTTAAATGATTTTATCCAAGATCACACAGGTAATTGGGTGATTTTTGCGGCACATGAATAGCTAAGAATCAGAAAGATTCTTCTTCCTAAGTTCAAATCTGGCCTTAGACATTTACTAGCTGTATTATCCTGGGTAGGTCACTTCACCCTGTTTGCCTCAGTTTCCCCATGTATAAAATGAGCTGAAGAAAGAAATTGCCAACCACTCTAGTATCTCTGCCAAAAAAACTCCAAATAGGGTCATGAAGAGTTGGACACGATTAAAAATAACTGAACAACAGCAACACACAGGCAATAAATAGCAGAACCATGATCCAAACTCAGGTTTCTAATTTCAGAAGTCGAATGCTGTTTCTATCATATCACATTATCCTTTAATGTAATAGCATGCTTCATATATTAGAAACGCTGTTGACTAAAAAAAGTTATTGAAAATATCTCATTATGCCCAAAAGTTGAGCCCCAAATAAAATGAATCTTATGCCACTTCCCTTCATATGACATGTTATATTTTAATAAGAATTCAAGCAGAGTAAAAGTCACGTATTAATGGAATTCATATGGAAAGGAACCTGGTTACAAAAAAAAAAAAACAGAATATTGTTTTAATCCCAAAGGAATGTGAGGGAGTTGTTTGTTTCAGGATTTTGTTTCCAAAGACATAGATTTTTCTTAAGCGGCTTTGGCAGGAGATATGGACAGATATCTTTGATGAAACTGAAAGAGATACATATTTATAGACATGTAGGTGCCCCTGATTTCTGTAAACAAAATTAAGCTAGGTTGACTACTGAAATACTTTCAAATCCTCCCCACTTCTATTCAGAGTCCAGGATACATCAAACAAAAATCTCCAAAACCACATTAAACTGAATTCAAATGTTCCCTATTATTTTTTAAGCAAAGATGGAAGGTAAGCTGATTATTGATCTCTTTCTTCCCCAAAATTCAAGAAACACAGAACTCAGTAAAGATGATAGTATAATCTGGTAAGTCTCCTAGACCTTGAAATAAATAACATTGCTTTCTTATAGCTAAATATTTCATTTGTATCCCAGTGAGTTGAGAGGTAAGTCAAAAGTAAGTTTCAGAACCTGAGTGATTAAAGATTATACTTGAAGCCCTCTACCTGACAATAAAGGGAAAAAAGTCTTTTTGAAAGCTTAATTTCTAAAATTTCAGATGAATACACAAAGTAATTACTGGATAATTTCAGATGCAATAAGGCAGATGGCAATTACACTTATTAATGAACTATCAGTCCAAAAAAGAATAACTTCTTCAGAAGAATATAGGATTGAATGTCAGGGGAAAATAGCTGTGTCATTAGCAATGATAAAAAGCAACAAAAACAAGCAAGAACTTAGTGGAATGCCATCAAGTTTCAATGAGGTGCAAATGGCATCAAAGCAAAGTGTAAAGCCAGTGACTCTAATTTCTGACTGACACTGATTATGAGCAGCACAATAACTGGGATTCAGGCTTACACAGCCCAAAGGATCATCTACACAGTTCAAATTTGGGATAATTTTTAGGTCTTGGCTTTACTAAGTGGAAGAATTAAAACTCTCTTCAATTCAGACTGTGTAGATGAGAACTACAGTTAATTCAGGACCACACCACTTTACAACTACCAAAGGTTTTATATGGGACCTAAATCAATACTGCCACTTTATTTAGCTATTTCTCTACACATATGTGAAATTTATTTTCCATAAAACCCAAGACCTAGAGAAGATAGGAGACAATTAGCCACTACATCTAAAAACTTGGTAAGCCTTTCTCTAAGCTTAAATTATAGTAGATATTTATTTTCCTTTTTAGAAACTCCATCCAGATCAATAGACATATAACCTACTATACAACACTGTATTAATGCTCTTAGACTGCTAAAATATATTGATTAATATTTTTACTCATTAGATTTTTTTTAAGAGTAGCCTGTCTTTTTATTGCCCTCATAGGGTTTTTTTTTAACAATGTAAGTCTCTAATAAATAATTAACAGGCAAATAAAATCAGTTGGGAGGGATTAATGGATAAATGCAAATAATATTAGCATATAATATCACAAAAAAAATCCCTTTCTACTGAATTTGTCACACAATAGAGCAGCACAATTTAATGTTAGAATAAATATTTTGCAACAGGTTCTGTGCATGTGTCTGTGTGTGTCTGTGTCTGTGTCTGTGTCTGTGTCTATGTCTGTATGTCTGTATGTCTAT
This sequence comes from Pseudocheirus occidentalis, assembly GCA_028646575.1. Lineage (NCBI taxonomy): Eukaryota > Metazoa > Chordata > Mammalia > Diprotodontia > Pseudocheiridae > Pseudocheirus > Pseudocheirus occidentalis. The sequence continues at coordinate 336,808,236 of CM053593.1, read as the reverse complement.
GTGTTATGCAGGAGGAGGGTTTGAGGGAAATTAGTTCCTGGAACCCTGAAACAGACTACAAAATGTAATGAAGGAATCTAACATATGGAAGACTTACTCGAGAGTTTGCTTAAAGATTGCATACCTAATATGTTATAGAAGAGATTTTTGGTCAAGTTCAGGTTTGACTAGATGACTTCTGGGTTTGCTAACAGCTCTAATATTCTTTGTGTTTCACGTTCATTATGAAACATAAGGGGGCAGAATGGTAATATTTCCATAAGCATTCATAGAGGTGTAACCTCTTGTACTGGCATAGTAGGATCATAATCAATTCATGCTGCTGAGTATTACATTCAGATTCTTATATAATTTATTTCTTATCCTCTAATGACCATCCTTACATATTCAAATATTTGGGACTTTATTAACTAAAAAGGACTCAGAAAACTAGTGAGATGGGAACTGTATCAAAAAAAGGAGCTAGGAGAAGGAGAGCTTATAGTTTAGAACTGGACTGAACAAGAAACCATTTACTCACAGAAGTGATTGACTCAGAATGCAGAATAAGGCATATATTTTTGTATGTGGCCAATGTGGAAATTAATATTGTTTGCAAATTTTTACAAGGATTTGATATTTTTAAAATTTTCAGCAGATAAGGGAGGTTGGCAGGAAAAAACCAAAGGCTTGCCAATTAAAAAAGAACTACCTAACAGACCGTTCACAACTATAACTATGTGTATATCTTTAACAAAACATGTTCTAAATGTGGGCAAAAGGAGATAAAGCGAATGTTAGAAAATATGTCTTAAAGCAGTAAAACAGAGGCCTAAGGATTGTAAAGAACACAAAAAGCTTACATCCATATATCATGAAAAATTGGAACAAAGTAATAAGGTATTAGAAATAGTAAACACATAACACGTAATAAGATGGAATTAACTATCTTAAGAGTCAGATGTCCAATGGTTACTAATATTGAAATCGTTTCTGAACAAATTGTCTGAGTATCATCAAAAAATAGACTTGTGAGAGTAAAGATAAAAATGAACACCAAGGTAGAAAAATAAAAACAAGAAGATATGGTCTATATTGAAGACAGTTCTAACTAGGCTTCTTTAAAGAAATTAATCAGCCTTGAAAAATATGAACCAGATAAAGGAACAGACATGGACATATATTACTTTTCCTAAGGAAGTTTATCTAATCTAAGGCAATTCCCACAATGAGAAAGCAAAAAAGTCTAAAAAATATTTTAGGCAGAAAGAAACCTAAAACAAAACTTCATTTCTGACAAATGAAATTAATGCCAGTATGGCAGCTAAGGGAAATATCAGGTTACAAAGTAAACTCAGTTGTAAAATCTTATAGAACAGGAGGGTAGATATGGTCTCATAGAACAGTGAGAAGTAGAAGGGAGATTAAAAAAAGAAGCTTATAGAAAATTGTAAGACATAGTTACACATGCATTGAGGGTATCTTTCACAGAAACATAAGGGAATAGGCAAGCCTTTGAAAATTGTATTCTATGACAGACCACTTTATTGTCACATAATTGAATGAATGGCCCAGAGAGGGTAACATGGTGCTGTATTTATTTGTTGACTACAAAAACAAACTATTTGATTAGATAGAATAAATTGTAAGCCTAAAGCATATCATCCAACATGGCGTTTCTCCTACAAATTGTAAGAGTAAGAGATCCCTTGATAAATTCAACACCAGAAATTGCTATGTTCAATGATCCTCTGATTACTAATATTATGCTTTCACAAGACAGAGAAATTTATGTTCAACAAAAGCACTTGCTCATACCCCATCTGTAAGATACTCCTGTTTGAAAATAACACAATGCTGATTGCATGATGCCCTAAAACTTTTTAGTCTTCTAAATGCAATCCATAAACATTGATGAGAGTTCAGTCTAATAATAGCTAATAATCATATTTATTTTAAACTTTAAAGTTTGAAAAGAACTTTATAGACAGCATCTCATTTAATACTTGTAACCACCCTATGAGGTAGGAGCTGTTATTGTCCCCAATTTACAAATGAGAAAACTGAGTCTGAGAAAGGTTAAGTAACTTTCCAGGGACACAAAACTAGCAAGTGTTTAAAGCAGACTTCAAATTCAACTCCCATACTCCTGATTTCAGACCTGATATTCTATCCACTATGCCATCTAATTGCTTGTGTTAAACACAAGGAAACAATGATATATTGATGAAGTAAAGGCATTTTGTGTGAGAAGTGCAATTGAAAGTGTTAATGTTCTCATGTAAGTGTATTTGGAGGAGAGAAGAGGGGAAAGAGAGACAGAGAGAGTTGGACAGAGACAGAGAGTTAAGCACCTTGATATAGCAGAACTAGACAACAGTTAAGACCTTAACATCCTGTTGTTTTTTGCTCCCCTGAGTGTTTGAAGATCAATAGTACCCTAAACCAGGATCCTAATTATGACTACCTGTGGAAAGTTAATTTAGTTCAATTCATCAAGTATCTATTAAATTTCTACTGTATATAGAACACTGCTAGACAATGGGAAAAGACAGAAAACATATCTGCCCCCATAGAATCTGATATGACTGAGACAAACACAAATGACAATATAAACTATTGTTTGGCATTTACAACCTTTTATAAGATTTCTCCTCATTACCTTTCCAGACTTGTTTTAAATGTTTTACCATCATGAAGTTACAATTCCGTCAGATTTACTTACTGTTCTTCACAAAGGACTTTATAACTTCCTTCTCAGTGCTTGAAATTCTCTCCCTCCGTAACTCCATCTCTTAGAATTACTAGCCTCCTTCAAGGTTCACCCTGAATGTCACCTATTACATGAAGTCTTTCATGATGTCCCCAAACTAGTAACTCCATTTTTTCCTTCATGCTCTCTCTCTCTCTGTCTCTCTCTGTCTCTCTCTGTCTCTCTCTCTCTGTCTCTCTGTCTCTGTCTCTGTCTCTGTCTCTGTCTCTCTCTCTCTCTCTCTCTCTGTCTCTCTTTCTCACTCTCTCTCTGTCTCTCTGTCTCTCTCTGTCTCTCTGTCTCTGTCTCTGTCTCTCTGTCTCTCTCTCTCCCCCCCATCTATATCTATATCTATATGGACTACATCATTATTTTTTTTCAAAACTTGAGTACTTAATGAGTGGTTGGTTGCTGTTTGACTAACCGATTGAAGGGAAGGCAGGTGCAAGTCCATGGAAGAAGACAAACTAAAATGTTAAACTCTACCTCCCTAGGTTGGCAATCAAGAATGTACTGCTCCCTGGTCCTTGAATTTAAACTTTTCTTTGTCCTGCCTCAGGCCTTTAGCTTTATAGGAGAAAGCAACAAAAAAGTTTTCCTAATGTAAAAACAACAAAGTTACAATGAAGAAAAAAAACATTAGGAAAGCACTTTAGAGGAAGAATTTTTGTACTCTTATCTCCATCTTTTGCTGAGAAACTGATTGATGTTCTTAAAGCCCCAGAGAATTTCCCCAGAGCAGCTATTCTTCCATTTCAAAGTAGTGGAGAAAAGTAGCAGGGGGAGGGAATTATGGAGGGACATTTTTTTCCCTTGGTTTTTCAACTCAAATTGGAGGGTGGGAAACATAGAAGTAAACTGTCTGGCTGTTGTTTGCATGAAGAGGAAGCAGTAGAATGGGGTGGAATCACAGTGGACTGAGAATGGAGGAATGGTTTCTGGGCTTTGCTCTGCCGCTACCTGAGTGATACTAGATATGCCATGAGTACAGTCTGAGCCTTAATTTCATGCTAAGTAAAATACAGAGATTTGGCCATCCTCAAGGCCTGTTCGAATTCTAAAATTATCTTTATTTGTTTTCTATATTCATGGTAAGGACAAGAGAGGGCAGGCTTAAAGTTAGAAATGTGAGGAAGAATTCAATGAGAGATTGTATTAGGTAACAGAAGTGTGTGGCAGTAAAATCTCGGGCTCCTGAGACAGTTGCTTTTTGTTTGTTTCTGTCATAGATCAGGCTGTTATTGTTGTTGTTTGGCCTTTCTCCAGGTGCATATGACTCTTTGTGACCCCATATGGGTTTTCTTGGCAAAGATACTTGACTGGTTTGCCATTTCCTTTTGTATCCATTTTACAGATGAGGAAACTGAGGCCAACAGAGTTGTGTCTTGCTCAGGGTTACGCAGCTCTTAAACTGTCTGAGACCAGATTTGAACTCAGGAAGATTGCTCTGGCCCAGCCCTTTTTCAGCTGCTCCACCTAGCTGCCTCAGTGCTCACCACCACTCCCAAATTCATCACCCGGTTTCCTAAATGCATCCATCAAAATTTATTTCAAATGCCACCTCCTTTATGAAGACTTCACCTATCAACCTTGGTTGCTATCTGCTGCACCTTCCAGATTTCACAGAGTCCTTTGTAAAGTCCAGTCTCTCTCATACATTTATCATATAACAGTGTATATTACTTTATTTATATTAAAATTTAATTAATTTATTACTTTAATTAAATTAATTAATTTATATTAAAATATTCCCCAATAGACAATAAATTTCCTGGGGGGGGGAAGTACCACTATTACCCATACTTTTGTATTTCTCAATAGTTAGCTCACAATAGATAATTAATACATGTTTTTAATTGGAGTGAATTGAATTTATGCTTTCTGATAGAACTCCATGACCTTAAGTAAGGAGAAAGTAATGAACAGCATTTGTGCAACTCACACACACATATACACACATCACTTGAAAGCTTATACAACTGTTTACACATTATTGCACTTGATGCTCACACATTGATTGCAGTGGGGAGGTGCCATTTTTTCCACCCATTTTCAGAGGAGGAAAATGAGGCTGAAAAATTAAACAATTTGTCCAGGGTCACACAGAAAGTTGATGAGGCAGGATTTGAACTCAGGTCTTCCTTATTCTAGTTCAACACTCTATTCACTAGACTTCATATGATTTCACCTGCAAGTATCTCGCTGTGGAATATAATTCATGTGACTCTGAAGATGAGGTGGGTATGAAACCTTCCATTACTCATTTTGCATTTATATGGCTCCCAGACTTGCCATCAGTCCCAAGTCTGAGTCACTCCCTTTGGTCAAGTGTTACTACAGATTCTAGTCTGTAAACTGTGTTGGCACTTCCTGAAGACTTAATTTTGCTCAGTATTTTCCATACTCCAATTAGATTTCCTATCATTACTGTAAATGATTTTAATATGGGAGTGGGTGATGAGAAGAGTTGGAGATCGTTACCTAAGATGATATGAAGGGGAAGGGAGAGACATGAATAGAAGAGAGAAAGAAAGATCTGCTTTCATTTTCTGACCTCCAGCTGTTGATGTCCAATGTCAGGAAAACTTAGGGCTGGTAGCTGATCTCACTTCAGGCTCCCGTGGAGAGGTTGCTCCATAGTGATGAGGTTCCCTGCCGTTTTGCTGGGGTCCAATTATGTCCTTGGTATTGATGCTAAAGATTTTTTCTATATTTAGTCAAAAGGTATTTAGATTTTCCCTGGGAAGTAAGTCTCTCGTAGTTAGCTCTCAGGATGGAAGGCTAAGATTATATCACCACCGACCTGTGTCCAGCTATTTAGGGCTTTCTTGTTGGCTGTGGCCTCAGTTCCAATTTCCTCATCCTCAAGTTCTTAAATTTCCTTATTCACACTTCTCCTTTATTTAATTCAGTTCAAACTATCTATCCTTATTTCCCATTACTAATCTCTATAAATTCTCTAGTCATAGAGGATTTGCCTCCTCAATGAAGTCTTCCTAGTTCCTTCCTGTTACTAGCACTCTCTCACTCTTAGAATTTCTTCCGATTATTTTGTACATACATCAAAATAACATAGTTGCATACATGTTGTATTATTTACTACCTCTCATCCCCCCAGGACACTCCCTCCACTTCTCCTGGCCCCTTAGTGAATGTAAGCTCCTTGAGGGCAAGGGCTGTTTTGCTTTTGTCTTTGTATTTAAGAACCTCTCATGATGCCTCTCATTTGGTAGATGGTTAAATAAACGCTTTTTAAAAAATTGAATTGAATTGAATTGTCTTACAGCCTGTCTGTTTTTTCCACAAATGCATGTATGTATACACATTTTACTCAGCTCTACTTATGGTGCATTGGTAAGATGTTCACCAATAATTTTCTTCCTCACCCCTTTCAACCTATCTAAATTCTTCAAAATCTGGCCTAAGGATCTCCTCCTAACCTCTAAAATTATTCTTGCTCATAACCCTCATAGAGAATTCCTCTGAACCTTCTCTTCTCCTGAAGCATTTAGTTACTATGCCACACTAGTAAGCGATTGAGTCAACTTAATAACAATTGGAGTTAACCGGCAGTGGAGCAGATTCCCTCATGAGGCACCGACTAGAAATACTCAGAGACTAGATGACTACCTATTAGTCATTTTGTAGATAATGTTCCTATATTTGGCAGGATGTCGAATTAGTTGATCTCTAAAATGCTGCTGAGTTGGGTTCCATAATTCTGTTATTTCCTGTATATGCTTCTTGTCTTTTCAGCTAGATTCTTAGCTATTTGAACATAAGGACTATGTTATACTTCTTATATCCCTAGCACTTAGCACAGTTTCTTCCAGATTGTCTGCACTTAAGACATGTTTGTTGTGCTGGTTTGGTTTGGTTTTGGAGTATTGCAAAGTCTTTCCTGACCCCCCCCCCCCTCAGTAGTTAATGTATACTTCCTCCTTTAATTACCTTGTATTTATTTAACTCTGTAAAAGTTGTTTTTACACTGGCAAAATATAAACTCCTTGAGTATAAGGACTGTTCTGTTTTCATCCCTGTGTTCTTAGTGTTGTGTACATGGTAGCTTCTTAATAAGTCATAAGATCATAAATTAAACTGAAAGGAAATTTAGAGACTACCTAGTTTATTCTTTCTTTGTACAAATGATGAAATTTTATGCAATTAAACTGAATGTTAATCAATTAGAAAATGATTTTTCTTTTTTCTTTTTTTTTTTGAGGGGGGAAGGTAGGGCAATTGGGGTTAAGTGACTTGCCCAAGGTCACATGGCTAGTTTTTGTGTTATGTGTCTGAGGCTGGGTTTGAACTCAGGTCCTCCTGACTCCAGGGCCGGCGTTCTATTGACTATGCCACCTAGCTGCCCTAATGATTTTTCGTAATGAAAAAGACAGACATAAAATAGAAGGTTAATAATTCCACTTTTTTTTCACTGTCATTTATCAATGTAACATCTATGTGATTGAAATAGTGTGGACTCCGTGCTCACTCATCCCAACCCACTGTCCAGTCTGAATTCCCAGAGAAAGACCATAATTGTATGGTCATACTCAAACTCCTTCAAGATCTTCGTGTTACATCCAGAGAAAGAATTCTGGAGTCTGAATACAGATTGAAGCAAACAATTTGCTCTTTCTCTCTTTTTAAAAAAATTATGTTGTTTCTTCTTTCTTGGGATTCACTCCATTGGTTAAAATTCTTCTTTACAACATAACTATTGTGAAAATATATTTAATGTAAAGGTATATGTAGAATCTTTATTGGATTACATGCCTTTTGGGGGGGAGGAGGAAGAGAAGGGAGAGAAAATTTGGAACTCAAAAACCTGTGGATTTTAATGTTGTAAACTAAAAATTAAATAAATTTAAAATGGAAAAAAGAATAGAACAAAAAAATCCTCAGTATTAGCTCTTTGGTGGGGGATACATTCCCCTCTATTTGCCATTATAATTCTTAAACCTCCAACAATACACTTTGGTTTACCCAAATCCAGCCATTCACAACTATAACATAACTATAACTATATTAGATCTTAAATGTAATCATTTACTTAATACCAAGGAAAAACTCTAATGGTAATCACAATAACTAAGGTAACCATATAAGTCAAATGAAGGAACAATATTTATGACAAAAGGTATATATATATATATATATATATATATATATATATATATATATATATACAACTGAGTCATAATGTTCCACTAATTTACTATATCAGTATCTGTAGGTAAAAGTGGGCCCTTATTATAGAAAGATAATAGGGAAGCCTATGAGTGAGGAAAACCCATATATGAAATGTAATTCAAGTTACTGGAAATATAACCTTCAGTATATCCTTCCTGTCTCAAACAAAATACTCATAAAATTTCCTTCATGAACTTAACTTTTGGTTGAACAGATATTTCATTGCTAAAACTTGTTGGTCCCTATTGTACTTGTCACCTCACTGAAAATCAGGAAAATTAGTCAATCTAGAATGTGACCTCTCTGGTTCTTTGCTTCCAAGCTACTCTTCTGTCCAAATGGACTCATTCCTCAACAGCACCTGTAGAAGTAACCATCCTTTTCAGCTTTGAGTTGAAATTGTGTTAAACTCTCTTAGGAAAAACAGGTAATGGACTCTATTCCAAAGTAGGTAAGAACTTTGCCAAATCTGATCTTTTGAAGAATTCTTCTTCTCTCATTCAAAAACAATGGATGTCAATGCATAGAATGATCTTTCTCTCTCATTCATTAAGTATTTACTATCCGTCAGGCACTGTGCTAAGTATAGAAGATACAAAGAAAGGCAAAAATATAAATGAATAGTCCCTGCTCCCAAGGAGCTCTCTCTCTAATGAGGAAAGACAGCATATATATAACTATGCAAAAATAAGATATATGCAGGATAAATTAGAAATAATCACAGAAGGAAGGCTTTAGTATTAAAGGGGATAAGGAAAGGATTCTTTCATACAGAATAAGGAATCTAGTCTGGGGTTTGAAGGAAGCTTGGAAAACCATGAAGGAGAAAGTAGAAGACAGAGAAATCCAGGTGTGGGAGACAGCCAGTACAAATAAAAAGAAGTGGGAGATGGAATGTCTTGTGTAAGGAAGAACAAGACAGCCAGAGTATATAGAAGGGAGTAAGATGTAAGAAGGTTGGAAAGGTCAGAAGGGGCCATATTAAGGACAGTTTTAAAATTCAAACAGAGTATTTTATATTTTATTCTGGAGCAAATAGGGGGTAATTGAGTGATTGGAATTTAGTGAATAAGAGAAAAGTGTCTAAATCTATGCTTTAGGAAGATCACTTAATTGAGTGGAGGATGGGATGGAGGAGGAAGATACTCGAGGCAGGGAGATAAAACAGAAATATTACAATAGTCTAGCCATGAGATTGATCATGGCTTGCATAAGAGTGGTAGAATTTTTAGTAGAGAGAAGATGTTATATACAAGAGACATTATCAAGTTAAATCAGTAGGACATGGAAACTGCTTTATACAGATATAAGAAAGAGTAAAGAATTTAGGAGGGCATACCTAGGTTTCGAGCCTATATGACTTCTGTTATATACAGCTTCTTTTCAAAATACATAAAACGTCTAATATGAAAAGAAGAAAATGGTCCTGTTTGTCTGTTTCCTTCCACACTTCTTTCTGTCTTTTGTGTTTTTTTTAAAGTTTCATTGATATTTCTTTGATTTTTTTATTTGATATTTGATTTGACATTTGATATTTCATTGATATTTCTTTTCTTGTAATCTTTGCTTCACTATCACTATCCACTAAGCCTCTTCTCTCACCCCCCCCTCCAAAAAAACCTCTACCTTGTAAAGAAAAGAAGTATATTCAAGAGAAAAAAAATTAATACATTGGCAATATCTGTATGACTGCACCTGTAGCCCATTATGTCTCTGCTGAGAGACAGGAAGCATGCTTCATCATCAGCTTTCTGAGGTCATGATTAGTTATCTCATTTGTGAATTTTTCAATTTATTTTCAATTTTATATAATGAAATTAAATCTTTGGTTTGGTTTAATATCTCCCTCTCCCACTCATAGCTGTTAAAAGTGTTGCCTTCTTTTTTCTCCTAATTTGTTACCAATATGACAGTTTATATTTAAGTGAAGTAACAATTTGGAGCTTATAGTAGCATGAATTGTAAGATACTGTTCTAAACTTAATTTCTGCCAACTTCTTTCCAATTCTCTCTGACATTTTAAAATAGTGAGTTCTTACTTCAATAATTAGTGTCCTCGGATTTTTTCAAAACATTTTTTCAAACATTACACAAATATGTTTATTTTATGTTGATTCTTATTTACATAATGCTTCTCATAGACCACCTTTTCTATTGTTTAATCAGTAGCAATTCATTTTGACAATTGCTGATATGTAATTAATTTCATATCTAGTACCCCGAGGTCCTCTTTACTGTTTTGTTGCTATTATTTCCTTTGAAATCATAGATTTTTTCCTTTAGATGAATTTTATATATAAATGAATAAAGCGTTTGTTAAGTGACTTGTTTATATGTTAGATACTATCTCAAGTGCTGGGGAAACAAATGAAATCAAAATGGATAGTCCCTACCCTCAAGGAATTTATGATAGGGGAAAACAAAATATTAATCATAATTTAAAAGCCAGGGTGTATTGGGGGGCAGGTCAGAGAGAATGAGATTTCCATGAGAACTCCTGACAAAGAGATGAACAAGTTTGGGTGGGAAGGAGTAGAGATATAGTGAATGGTATTATTTTTTAGTTTTGTAAAGTAACCCTGTCTTCTTACTTTCTTCACAGAATAATTTGGACTATAATGTTAGAATTTCTTATTTTGGGAAGCTCACTGTTAGCACAAGAAAGAAGTTGGGGCAGTCAAGTTGTGGGAGGAGGAAGGCAGCTACTTGTAGTCACCAGCTCTGAGGAAGGTGTCACTTCTCCTATTCTAAGCATACCTGCAAGTGACACTTAAGGAAATTATAAAGGATTTCCTAGGCTGCTTTTAGTAACACTAGGATCATAAATTTAGAGTCTTAGACCTCACTGAGTCCCAAACCCCTCATTTTAAAGATGAAGAAACTGAGGCCCTAGGAGGTTAAATGTTTTGCCCAGAGTCACAGAGCTAGGGTTTGAGATGGGAGTTGGAACCTAGCGCTTTCTAAGTTCAAGTCCAAGGTTCTATCAGTTAGTTACATTTCCTGTTCAGAATGTAACTGCCCTGAGTGAAGAAAAGAGGCAGACCAAGTTGGCAAAATGTATCTTTGGAAGAAGGATATTCTTCACCAAGTTTCTCTTTCAAGTGCGGTTGTGTTTTCTCATACCATGAGTGATTGACTGTGGGGTCTTTCACGCCAAGTATCAGGAATAAAGAACACTAAGAAAACCTGGCTATGATGTATATACATCACAAGACTTTTGGTGCCACCTTCTAAGTCATCACCTGTTCTTTAGTTCATGTTTTGGACATTCTTGTTGTTCAATGTCCTTCCCTTTTTGAGTTTCTTCACATGGGCTCATATTTAGGTCTTATCTGAATTTTTCCAAATCTGCTTCCCTAGGACCTGGACATTGATTTACTCTTCCTACTTCAGTAGCTAGGGAAAGGTGTGGAATCTCATTTGTAAAGGCTTCTCAACATACTGCTCTTGTCTGATTAATGAAAGTTATCATACACTTGAAGATGTTATCCCATCCTTAAGTGATTACAAGTCTGATGAGAAAAAAAATTAAAACTGTCAGTATTCAAGTGTTATCTATTAAATTCAAACCTTGTGCACAGTGCATGAGAATTTTATAACTACTCAGCCATGATACCATATATTTGAATATGTAGATAAAGGTAAATTTTTCTGATATGCACAAATAAGCCTACAAAAGGCACTGAGTTTTTAGGAAATGTATAAAATGTACTAGTCAGTAGTCAATCACAAGTGAATCACAACCTATACATAAACCTTACTGTCTCATATGACATGTCTCAAGTCTTTTTCTGATATTATCTTTACTTTTCCAGGAAATTCATGTCATTATTGATAGGGTTCTCAGTGAGTAGGTAAATATAAATTACATTGGTTAATTCTCTTCCTACTTTGAACACTAGTCATCACAACACACTCACACACATGCACATATACACACATATGCACATACACACATAGGCACATTCCCTTGTTCTAGGTTCATAACACATCAGGATAATTTAACAAAGTTAATGTCGTACATGGCTCATAACCTTCAAAGACTCTGAGGTAATGTTTTTCTTTGTTTTATGCCATCTCCCCCTTTAAGACTGTGAGCTTCTTGAGAGACTGTCTTTTTCCTTTCATTGTATTCCCAATGCTTAATATCTGTGTAGATTTGGAGACCACACTTACTAGGGTATTGAAAATTCCTTCTTTGGAAAGGAGCTGGGGTTTGCACATACATTCCATGAGTAAATTTGTAAGAAAGAAGAAGTCTGTGCCAGACAAAGATTTCTGGCACCATTTGTCAGCACCTGTTCCTGGGGAAGGAAACAAAATCCCAGGGGGACAGACAAATTCCAGGTGTAGAAACCACCAAACATCCCAGAATATTTCAGGTCTACTCTGGTTAGTTAGATAAAGCAAAGGGAATGAGAGAGAGATGAGAATAGAGGAAAGGAGAGGAGAAGAGAGGATAGGACAGGACAGGACAGGACAGGACAGGAGAAGAGACAGACATACAGATGGAGAGAGAGACAGAGAGCTAGACAAAGAAGACAGACAGAGAGACAAAGAGAACCAGAGACAGACAAGGGGAGATAGAGACAGAGACACAGAGACAGAGAGAGACACCCAGAGAGGAGAAAGACAGAGACAGAGACACAGAGATATAACTAGAAACAGCAAGAAATAGAGACACAGAGAAAGACAGAGACAAAGACAGCAATAGAGACAGAGACAGGCAGGCAAGGAGGCAGAGAAAGGCAGACAGAGGAGACAAAGAGCTACCTCTACTCTCTGTCTTTCTCTCTCTCTCTCTCTCTCTCTCTCTCTCTCTCTCTCTCTCTCTCTCTCTCTTTCTCTCTGTCTCTTTCTCACATACACACATATATAAACACACACAACTTATATGCAATTCAATTCAAACACATTTAATTAGCATTTATTGTAGAGCCACCATATTCCAGGCACCATATAATGCACTGGGAATAAAAAAGATGAAATTCTAATAGTCCATGCCTTCAAGGAGCTTACATTCTTCTCAGGGAAAGTAAAATGTGCAATATAAGTTGACAAAAACATATGTACAGAGGAAATATGAAGTACTTTGGGGGGAAGGCTAGAGCACCAACCATGAGGGAGATTCAGAAAAGCCTCTTGTAGAAGATGACATGTGTCCTGTGCTTTTAGAGGAAGCTGGTGACTCTTTGTGTCAGAGATGAAGGGGCATAGCATAAGAGAGAGCCATGAACAAAATTATGGATGAACATGGAAGGGGAACAATCATTAGCCTGATGTGGTTGGAATTTAGGGGGAAATAGTATGGAGTAATTGTGGAAGAAAAAGTTTGAGCCAGCTTGTAAAGTTAGCCAACAAATGTTTATTAAATACTTACTAAATGCTAGATCTGGGGTCCAATCTGGTCTCAGAGACTTGATAACTTTATGACTCTGGACAAATTACTTAACCTGTGTTTGCCTTAATTGCATCATCTATAAAATGGGTATAATAAATAGCACTTAGCTCCCAGAGTTGTGAAGATCAAAGCAGATAACAACATTTTTATAGCACTTTGAAAATCTTAAAGTGGTATGTAGCTGTTATTACAATTATATGTTGATCAGTGTCAAAGAACTTGTATTTTATTTTAGGGGCAATAAGGAGCCATTGCAATTTCTTGATCTAGGGAATGACATGGCCATATCTGTGCTTTAGATATACCAGTTTGACAACTTAGTGGATATGAACTGAAGAAAAGGGAAGCATGACCCAGACTGGCCAATTAGAAAGCTGGTAAAATAGGCTAGATATGAGATCATAGAGGTTTAAACTATGCTAGTGGCTATGAAAGGTAGAGAAGTGAATGGATATAATAACATTATTGCCAAATTACTACAGTGAACCTTTATCAATTTGTATAGCTTTAACTCTGCCATGAATTTCATCATCTTATTTCTGAGTGTGTTGTTCCATATCCGACGATGGCTATTCCTTTCTTATAAGGATTTGCTTCTAATAAACACTTTCCACAATTTTCACAAAAGTACATATATATGTATATATGAATACATGTGTATGTATATGTATACCTATATGCACATATCTTAGAATTACTAGTGATTTTAGGGTATAATAAACAAAACACTATGAGAAAATTTATATATTTTTATTCTTTTCATGTTGGTTGGTGAGAGGGTATCACATACTTTATCATAATATTCAAATGCGGAATTATACTCCATAGTAACTATAGTAGACTGAGGTCTAACACTCAAATGCACTTTGATTCTTATACTTCCTTTGTATCTCTCCAAGTTTTCTTTTTTGAGTGAAAGGAAGGGTATAATTTTTCTCCTTTTCCCCAATATATCTAACTTTTTATGAACTAATCTTTTTACTAGAAGAAGTTGCTTGATGCTTTTAAGTACCATTTAGCTTAGTTTAAGGAAAGGGTGCTTTATTTGAAGCTAAGTTTAAATCCTGGCTTAGCCTCTTACTGCCAGTATAATTTTTGGACAAGTAACCTTCGTGCACTACAGTTTCCTTATTTATAAAAGTGTAAGATTGAACTAAATAATCCCTGAAGTCATTACCATCTCTAAGTAAATAATTATAGGACCTAAGGTTCTAATGCAAACTAAGGATTGACAAGTTGATCTAGTTCCAAGATTTAAGTTCAGAGGATCCCAAGAAATCTCCCTAAAGCCATTTCACCCTTACAATGATCTACATAAATGTAAGTATAGCACAGTATTTTTTGGGGGGGGGAGGGTAGAAAAAAAAGAGACACAGAGGAATAGTCAGAAATAGATACAAAGTAAAACAGAAAAAGGAGGAGGAAGAAGAGGGAGGAGAATGAATGTAAGGATATGGAGGGCAATGAGGAGGAAGATGAGGAGAAGAAAGAGGAGGAAGGAAAGAAAATAAAGCAGGAAAGAGAAAAAAGGTGAGGAAGAAATAAAAATGGAAAAGGAGGAAATTAAGCAAGAAGAAGGGAGAAAAGAAAGAGGAGAGGCAAAGACAGGAAGAAGGAAGATGGAAAGGAGCAAGGAAGCAAGGAAGAAAGGAAAAAAGGAAGGAAGGAAGGAAAGAAGCAAGAAAAATGAATGCTTTTCATCAAGAGACTGAACTTCATATTTCATTTCCAACTGTTGTTTTTTAATGTTCCTATTATTTGTGAACAGTCTTGTCGAAAGAGTCAGTTCAATGATCCCCCATTATATTTAACAAAGCTGTTTACATTTCAACTTCCACGGAAAAGTAGAAACAGCAATCATATTTCACCAGCCATCAACATTTATCAATATTTACAATACTAATAACTGTTTATTCCTGTACTGAAAATATGGTCAGATAAACAAAATGCCTCTGATTTCCAGAAAGCTGTATTTAAGGAGTGCTAAGCGTATATAGTAAATTACAATGAAGATAATAAAATTAGTTGTACTTATAAAAAGCTATTGCTCTGTTGGAAGTTGAAAATTCAGCTACTTTCCTTTCTCCATCAAAAGAACCATTGATTTGGGTTAAAATGTATTTTGATATGTCATAACTAATGCTAAAAAGGAAAATATTTGTTTCTGCCAAAATAAAAGACTTGCATTAAGCTTCTGTAACCATCATAGTTTAAATATGGAATCAATAGATATTACAAGAGGGAAAAGGCAAAATGACATATCAATTCAGCTTAAAGATTAGTGCCTTTTGAAAATTTTGCTTTTATTTCATAAAAATCATATGTAGTTGGCTAAATGCCATAGTGTGTTGGGAATGCAATTTGCATTTTAAAATCTGGTAAATGTTAATTAAATATACTTGCTCTAAAAAGACTTCAAAAATTAAAGTGCATTTAATAGTGCTTAACTTAAAATCTGCACATTATGTAAATAAGATTTCTACCCATATTCATAGTTTATATGTATGTACCTTGTATGACAATTATTACAAGTTAAATAGTAGCATATAACGATCACTTAACTATTGATTCCAATATAATGATCTCAGCTGAACACTTCAATGTTGGTTGTTGCACTTGCTTCATTAATTTTTCTTCCTGACTTAAAGACCCAAGTAAGGGTCAAGAATATGTGTTTCAGGGAAGAAAAGAAATGTTATTGTATTTTAATAGGTTTAAGGGATAATGACATCCTGTAAAATCAACTCACTCTGCCATGCTGGGGCTAATAACTTAGACATGTGAACCTGCAGGGGGCGAGGGGAGGGGCATGAGGAGGAAGCAGATGAATTGCATTTTAATTTGCAAAAACCTCCCACAGTTGGGATGTAGCATGTTCAGTTCAACTTTAGATTTTTGGATCCAAGAAATTAAAGTATGTTAACAACATATTTTGAATATATTCAATGTATACTTATTTTGTAGAAATGACACAAAGATGGTTATAATATCTTCCTTGCATGTAAAAAATGAACAGAGCGCTACGTCAGTTTTGCCATGAAACTATTAATGCTGGAAGAACTGGGATTTAAATATACTTTGACAGACTAAACAAATTAAAAATTTTAAACTATTTCCATCAAGCATTTTTGCAAAGGCAGAAAATACTTATAAATGAAACATGTTGAACACTATGACAACTTCACCAAATGCTGCTGATTTCATATTAGTAAATATCTGTTTTGATACAGTGCCAACTTGAACATGATTATTCAGTCATAATAGAGTCATTGACTCTTGTTTAGAATAAAGATTGATTGTGATTAATTGGTCGACGTTGAAACCCAGATCAGTCAGTTGTGGATTACTAGTCCCTACTTTATCTTCCCCAAAGGTTTTCATTTCAAATAGCAAAATACAGTTGGAAGAATTCCACCCTTCCAACACGTTTCCCCCTGGTCCCAATCTTTTTTTTTTGTGGGTGAGTTTGGGAAATGCTTAAAAGTTCATCATGGTGGAGGGATCAATTGACTAGGAGTAAGAAAGAAATAGATTTATTTGAAACACAGCTCAGGAACTTACTAGTTGTGTGATGCTGGGCATATCACTTACTATCTTTGAGCCTTTTTATCTATAAAATAGATAGAGTAATGCCAAGTGATTCCCTCATCTTATACTAAGACTCAAATGAACTAATGTACATAAGTCAGAAACCTTGAAGTTCTTTAGAAACCTTAAAATGACATAAAAGCCAACTATTATTAGTGCTACTACTACTTTGACATGGTTCCATTTTAAATGCCAGTGAGAGTTACTGAGAGCTTTAGGAAACTAAATGCTCATGTGCAATCTGTGCTTTAAATGACCCACTGTCACCATTGAACTGTATGTAATTATGACCAATCATCGCTCCTTCAAGAGTCATTCAGCACTAACTCCTTCCTTAGCCCTGGGGACCCTGAGTCTTCAAGGAAAAATCACAATAACTCCTCCAGACCAAAGCACTGGTGACCTGTGACTGAGGATATTTGTTTCTTTTAGCTATTACTGTCAGTGATCAATATGAAACTACCAGCCCTTAGGTGATTTGTGGACACCACCAATATCACTCTAGATTTATTGGTTTTCTGACTTTAACTTCCTGTGATGGACTAGATTATATGACTACATAAATACTTACTAAGCACAGTACCTTTCACTTATCAGGAGACTGCTTGTGTGGTAAGCTCAACTATGTGGAATTCAGTAAAGAAACTCGAAATAGGGAAAATTGTGTGTGTGTATGTGTGTGTGTGTGTGTGTGTGTGTGTGTGTATCTATGAAGGACTTTTGAAAGGAAACATATAATAAATATATTCCATAAAGCTCTTAAGAGCTTCCTTAACACTCTGAATAAGAACATATTTAATTTAATTTTAAACATAATTTTTATAATCTTTACCATAAGTTACATAGTAATATGGTATATAGTTAACAGATTAAGGAATTTGAATCTAGATACTCCTGAATCCAATACTATAAACACATTAGATGGCCTATCCCTGGTTTTCAATTAAAAATAACAAATTAAAAAATCATTAGGTGGGAGACTGATGAAAGCAAGCACATCGACAGTAGTAAGAAGTGAGGACTGAATGAAAGAACACATTTACTGCCTGTGTAGGGAGGTGGAGGGGCGCAGCATGGCGTGGTAGAAAGAGGACTGTCTTTTCACTTCAAATACCTGGATTCACAAGTTTTATCTGAAAAAAATATTCATTTGACCATGGACAAATCATTTAATATCTCCCTAACTCTTTATGTCTAAGGTATGAGTTTCAGATCTGTGTTCAAGAAGATTATTTATTTCCACATTTGTCCACACTTGATCAAATTGTTGCATGTGTATTAAAAACAATATTCTTCTCCCCCTCCCCCAAAAGCTAACAACATACCCCAGAAATCCCAAAAACTTTCCTGCAAAAGTCCAAAGTCTATGTAGTTCTATAGCACTATGCTTAATATATGTACAAAGATATTTTTGCTATTTAGAATATTGTAACTACAAATTCCAGCCTTCTTAAGCAAACTAATATTGCTTTATATAGATGAATATTTGCATCAGTACTCAACTGTATTCATAAATTGAAGAGCTTACCTCTCTCATGCTAGAATCCTTTTAAAATTTCTCTACCTTGTCACCTATCTCCATCTAGGTTAGTACTCATACACACAGTTCCAAAGAAAAGTTGTAAGTTCATCTGAGCAAAGGCTCTGTTGTTCTCTCCCAAGAGAAATAGCTCACAGAACTGTCTTAGCAATGGCAAAAACTATTTAGAAGATAAAGAGAGTTCATCAGAATTTTTACTATTTGATTTCCAGTTTGCCAATGTATTTTATTGATATTTTACCATTTTGTCTTATATCCCTAAACTACTATTAATATTTCTCCCTTCTTCCAAAGTTCCAAAGTTGTGAAAATGCTAATGTATGGTTTTTTATTTTATATATTTCATTTTACATAGTGCTTAGTAAGTATTGATGTAGTCATATTAGTATTATGTAGTCATATAACCTAGTTCTTATAGACAACAAACTTTTGCATCCTAAGCAGAGATTAAAAAATATTAATTTTAAAATCTTATACTCTTCATCCCATCTAGCCAATCATCACCAAGAATCTTTGATAACTAGAAAACTGAAATATTCCTATTTTATTAAAAGCAATATCACCATTCAAAGTCATTTACATTTGCAAGGTTAGAATTGTTGTAAAAATCAAACATTACTATGCAACCGATAAGTTAGCAAGTCCCATTGATTCTTACTCCAAACCCTTCTCTACTCACCAGTTAATTTTAATTTGGTCCTTATTATCTCTCCCAGATTATTGCAATAGCCTCTTAGTTAGTTTCTACCTCAAGAGTCTTTCCACTCCAATACAACCTCCACACAGCTGACAGCAATTTTCCTAAGGTATGTCACCCTATACTCAAATGGTAATTCCTTGTTACCTGTAGTACTCAATGCAAACTCCTCTCTTTCATCTACTAATCCATCAGTGGTGCTAACACTCCATCTTATGTGTTGTAAGGCCCCTGAGGGCTCCAGAAGCTACCACCCTATTCCAAAAACTGACAGATATTAGTTCTCTTTGATGCCTCAGTATGGTGGGAGAACCACTGGAGATTTTGCCATGTATTCTGTGATACTACAATGCCCCAGCAGCCATTCAGAGAGATGCTGCCTTTTGTCTCTTTCTCCACAGTTGTCTGAGACTTCAGACCTGTGAAGTACCCCTTGGATGGCCAGTAGAGACCACCCCAAGACACAGACCTGAGCAGTAATCAGTCTAATTTTTCAACCCTCCCCAGACCTCTATTGACTACAAGAAATATCCTTCAATAAATGTCATTAGGATTCATAAACACCCTGTATCTGTACTTTATTTCCTGGTTGCAGTGGCTAATTGATCTCAACATCACTTATTTACAGGTCAATTGTCACTAAATGTAGGAAGTTATGTAAGTAAGAGACAGTAATAATTCTCTTTATGTTATTTTTGCTCAACCTGAAAAGTGAATCTGGCTGTTTTCTAAAAGGAATAGGACACAATTTCAGTCTTAAACTCCCTGGTGAGAAAACTCCCTTTACCAATGCATATCAGCAAGTGCTCTGTGACCTAAGGTCTTAGAGAAGTGAAGAGTCCTTCCTGGAGCTGCACAGCTACTATCAGTCAGAGGTAAGACTTGCATCCAGGTTTTCCTGACACTCTAGTTTGGTTCTCTGTTTTGTATAAGATAGAAACACACACACACACACACAGAAATAAATGTGCGTATAATGGGTGTATATGTACACACATGCATGCATCTACACATAAATATGTAATCTAAATATTTCAAGCCTTTTATTGTGTCATTCATTATATGTGAATATGCATAAAACATTATATTTATATATTTAATGGACCCATGCATATATACATATACATGCATTTATAAACACATATATACACACATATAAGCTGCTAAAGAAAACTGATTTGTTTAATATATACCTAGACCCATAGGATACACATGTGCTAAAGCTAATATACCCAGTCACCAGACATTACCCTGCATGGCACAATTAGATTTAAGCTTCCTGGTTTTTGCCATTCCTTCCTCATCCTCTATGATGCAATTCAGAAAATTCTGTCTTTCCGTCTCTTTCTATATAAATGCATGTGAATATTTTTCTCTAACTTTCCATATACATATGTATATATTATGCACGTGTATGTTCATATACGTGTGTATAAATATACATATATGTATTGTATGTATATGCATGTGCATGTATGTATACATATCAGATGTAGCTAGGTGGTTCAATGAATAAATGCCATGCCTGGAGTCAAGAAGACCTGAGTTCAAATATGGCCTCAGATAGTTAATAGTTGTATGATCCTAGGCAAGTCATTCTACCCTGTCTCAGTTTCCATATCTGTAAAATGAGTTGAAGAAGGAAATGAAACTACTCTAGTATCTTTGCCAAGAAAACCTTAAAAGGGGTTACAAAAACTCAGACGTGACTGAAACATGACTAAACAACAATATGTGTTTATATATACACACATGTATGATGTATACACAAAATATATACACGTATGTATTATACACACATATATGTATATATACACATATATGTATACGCATGAGATGATAGATAAATCACTCTATTAAAATTCTATTCCAAGGTCTTATCATTGCATGATGATGTGTGACCTTGAGTTCTCAAAGCTAGTCCTATGGAACGAAAACTCTGGAAGGTCTATCCATTGGAAAGATTTTGCATCTGAACTTGGGTATAGACTATGTATCTGTTGTCTGACAATAAATTTAGTTAAATACAGAGACACCAGAATGGCCATAGGATCATGGATTTTTCTGCTAAAGCAACTCCCAAAGACCATTAATTAAATCCTAGAAAACCCTCCATCTGCATAGATTGGGTAGGGTATACATGGAGGGTATATGTATCTCATGTTAAAATACCAAGAATCAGGTCTTCAGGGTATTGAGGATATCCAGTAGGGGCAGAGGATCTCAAGTTATTTATGTCATAGACTCTTTGGTAGCCTGGTGAAGCCTATGGACTCCTCAGAATGTGTTTATAACTATATATACATCTATATACACACATGTCTGATGTACACACACAAGTATGTACATGTATTGTACCCACATATATGTATAAATACACATATATGTATATGTGTGAGATGATAGATAAATTACTCTATTACAATTCTATTAAATTAAATGCATAAAATAAAATACACAGGGTTACAGAGAAAACTAATTATATTAAAATATACTTATCAAAATGTTTTTCTTAACCAAGTTCATAGGCCTAGATTAAGAACACTTGCTTGGGAAGATTTATGGGAGGATTTAGACAAGTGTTGCAGGCAATGAGAATATATGGATGAACTTTAAAGTACATTGTTGGGTGAAATACCCACATCAACAAAATCATTGATAAATTGGAGTATGGAGACAAAATCTCTCACTGTTTCCAAACTTAAACTCAAATCATGTCAGATGTTACATTCCTGTTAACAAGAGTATGAGAACCCCATATCACCTCTATACTATAACAAGGCAGAACTTTAGTGGAGGGACATTTTTTATCTCCATGTATAGTATCTATAGTATCATATACCCAATAGTAGATAGGTTTAGGTTTTTAGCAAATGCAAAGGATAGTTTACAAAACTGAAGCAAAACAGCAACAATAACAACTTGAATAAAGACATTTCTCTGACCTCAAGTAGCAATAATATCTATTTCATTTCATCCTGTTAGGAAATAAATAAAACCTAAAGTCTACTTGTGAGAATCCACACAAATCCCCAGCCCTGATATGTAGTGTCAGATGGTTCTTATTACCATAGTAGAATATCTTTGTGAAATTATCTTAAAAAGACAGTATGGTCTAACTTTATAAACCATATAAATGCCTTCCCTAGGCATCACAAATATGTGTGTATATTCGAAATGTAGAAGTATATATAAAGAATCATATATTCCATTGCTTTTCATTTCCATATTTGTTCCCATGGTAAAAAAATGTTTGAACTAATGCATGATGTTTGTCACAAATAACCGTCTGGCATAATAAGCACTTTGCTTCTCACTGCCATGCTTTTTTGAATACTTGTGGAGATGGTGTTGTTTGAAAATTGACCTCTGTAAGTTGGCTCAGTCGGTAAGTCCAATTGGACTGGGTAATACTAAGTTTTCCTCATGTAGTCAGAACAGACAGGAAGACCAGGGTGGCCAGAAGGCTCATCTATTCCCTCCTCCCTGCAAAAAAGAGTTCTCACTTGTGGAATCCATCACTCCACCAAGGGCTGCCTCCTGCCATCTTCTCAGTTGTAATAGATAAAAATCTGCTTGAAGCAAGCACTATATTCTCTTTGAACAGCACAATTTTAAAAAATGGTGAATTAAGCTTATTTCCACTCTTCTTTGTATGGCAAGAATCAGCATGAACTGTTCATCCCTGCTTCCCTAAAAGCCTTCCATATTCTAATTTAACCTTAATCTAGTCATAACCACAGCTCGGAGTGTACGATAATGATGAATTATAATTATTCTGCGAAAAAAGCTCAACCTGGCATACCCCAATTAGTCAGCATGAGGCAAGGAGGTTATTTTTGTTAAAACCTCTGACTTTATTTTCAGGAAGGAAGGATCTATTAATTTCAAGACCACAAGAGCTTGATTTCATCTCCACTATTTTTGCTTGGAATCACTCAAACTATTAAATGTGTCTCTTGGTCTGTAATCTTGACGGACACAATGCTGGAAATACATATGTTACCAAGTTAATGAGCACAGCAGTGGTATTGAGTGATTTTTTTTGAGAGCACACACATTTTAATGACTCTAGAGCTATAAAATGCAGGCAGCTGGGTGGCCATATGGGTTAGGTAATAGCAGAGATCTTAAAAGTCTAATGCCATATGAATAGGTATGCTACTAAGAATACACAGACTTCAGAATGTAAGTAGGCTTACCATGATTATTTTGGGTCCTGTTCTGCTACTTTGCAGTATTATATTGTGACTATACTATTTTTCTTGTGAATAAAGTAGTTTCAGGCTTTGTGCAATATAGCCAATTTATAGAATGTATAAGGATCCTTTCTCAAACAGCGATACATTGTGGTGCGTGTGTGTTGGGGGGGGGTAGGTCATCTAGCAGGGGAAGGGATAGACTAATTTTATGTGATCCTCATTTATCACTTGTCTGTACTGTCTGGGGAATTTGACTGACTTCTCGATGTCCCAGGAAACTCATTATTTGAATAACCTCATCATCCTGTGATAACTCATCAGCCTTGGGTCTCCACCTTATCATTTTCCCCGGATCGGAGAGTGGTGCTATGAACTTCAAATATCTATTTAAGGAGAAACCCCAGCTCAGACATTTCCTCACTTCTCACCTGGCTGCACTATCTCGGGACTCTCCTAACTGGCTTTGCCACTGTGTCTCCTCTTTGGGTACCTTCCCCAGCCACCAAGCCTCCCCTACCACCTTTACTCCTTTTCCATTTATATGTTGTCTTTCCTCCTTAGACTATAAACTGCTTGAAGGCAGGGACTGTCTTTTTCATATTTGTATCCCCAGCAGCATAGAGCCTAGGTATAGTAGGAACTTAATAAATGTTTATTGATCAACTGATACCTTTAACATTAGAATTGCTACTTAGTCCAAAGAGATTAGGGGCACCAAACTACCCCTTTCCCCAATAAGAAACCCTTCTGTTCAGGATCCATTATATATGTCAGACTAGGGTTAGCCTTGTTTCTACAGAGAGAGGAAGGCTCCCTTAAACAAACAAACAAACAAATATTCTTCAAGATGTTATACTCTTCCTCACTCCCACCAGTTGCTTCCAGGCATTATTTACTTAAAATCTAGCTGTAGGGTCTCTTCAAAAGAAGAGTAGAAAGGCAGTCAGTGTACAATGTACAATTTACAAATAAAAGGAATACTATTCTAAATACAGGACATTCTCAAAATCAGTTTTGGGAATATTTAAGATAGTATTCAGTACCATTAGATCATTGTTATAACATTTCTCTAGTACCTCCTATGTGCCTGGCACTGTAGTAAGCACTTCTTTAAACACATATTATTGGATTCTCACAATAACACTGGGAGGTGGTAAGATCATTATCCCTATTTTATAGATGAGGAAACTTAGACAAACAAGAGGTTAAATGATTTGAGCAGAATTAAAAGCTAATATTTATCTGAGACTAGATTGGAATTCAGGTCTTCCTGTCTCCAGGCCATGGATTTTAACCACTGCACCAACTAGATGCGGAGAAGAAATCAGCAGCAGTTTGAAGTCCCAAAGTACTTCTACCTGATTGTTAATAAGTGCCCTGTGTGTAAAAATAACCTTTATCATTCAATTATTACTCATATTTATAAACTGTTTTGTTCTTACAACAATCAGTGACATAGTTTCAGTATGAATTTCATTCAGTTTTACAGATGAGCAAACTGAAGTTCAAACATATCTGGATTATGTGGACATCTACTGTCAACCAACCCATCCACAAGCCTTCATGTATGCCTATTGTGTGTCAGGCAGTATGTATATTTATACTAACAAGTTACCTCTCGAAAATCACATAACTGCTAAATAGGACAGATGTGTTCTGAACCTGGGTCTACAATCCTAATCCAAGTACCCTTTCTGTTTACAATCCTGACTCTCTGTTCATATGGAATCACTGGATTCATTTCTTCCTCTGTAGTGAACCCAGCACTTTACCAGTATTCTATTCCTTCCTCTTCCAAATTTTATCATGCTTTCTTTTTTATGAGCAAACACAAACCATTTTAGCCCCCCCCATTTTAAAGTCAATATACTTTACTTCCCTATTCCAAGTTGTCCAAGTTTACCAATTTCAAGGCATAAATGAAAGAAAGGGTAATGTCCTTCTGACTTTTTTTTTTACCCAGCTCAGCTCTTCCCATCATTGGGCAACATATAGTCATGTTATTCTCGTCCACTTTCCTGTTTGAGTACCCAATCATTTGGTACTCAATACACTCTCTTTTGACACTGTGTCAGTGGGGCAAAAACATGGTCCCCTCTGTCATTTCACTATCTTCTGGTATGTTAAACAAATGAATAAAAACTTCCCCAAATGGTAAGCTACTGAAAATAATAAGACTCTTAAATAATGAAAGAAAAAAAATAATAGAAATTAGGAAACTAAATCACAATTAAATTGTGTAGGTAATTTATGAACTTCTACCCTACTCAGCAAGATAGTTAATGATGAACGGCAAACTGGAAACTTCCCAAGCCTTTTATCTATTTATATGCATGTTCAAAAGGATTAATTCTTGGAGGCAAATGTGTCTATGCACATACAGAGATACTGCTTGTAATAATTATAGAGCTCTTTATACTTTGTAATACAGACACTCACAGACAGACATACCAGAGTAATCCAGAGAAAAATTAGGAAGGGAAATTCCATAGCCTTACATGACTACTTCTTGAGCTGTACTTTCTTCTTCTTCTTCAAGAATGCAGGTGAATTCTATTTCACAAAATGTGATGTCCAATACCAGGACCAAAGCATAGGTTATGCTAATTCTCTTTGTGAAAGTAGTCCAAACCATAAATGCATGCACACATGCATACATGTATGCATACATGCATCTATTATGGAGAAGCAAGAATGAGTGACATCTACTCAATCAAAAGTTTTGTTTAAATTTTGGCACAGACAATGCCTAGCTGTATGACTGTGGTCAAGTCAGTTCATTTTGGGGAACCTCAGTTTTCTTATCAATAAAAATATTTGGAACACTGACATCTTAAGGTGTTGTGAAAAATGTCCTTAGTAAATGTTGGTATTTATAAGTAGGACACATTTAAATATTAATGAAAAACATACTTTCTTTCTTTGATGGACCTGTGATGTGGAATGAATCAACAAGCATTTATTAAGCATTTATATGTTCTAGACTCTGGAACCTTACCTTCTCATTCTACTTGACTTTAGACCTTTGCAAATTATCCACAAAAAGTTCTACCTATGTTAGAGGACATATGTGTGGATTATTCTAAACTGCACAGTTAGTATTGGAGCTCAAGGACTATCCATGAGTTCTTCCTTACTTTTTTCCAACTCCTTTTCTAGTCAGACATCTCCCTGATGCTATCTTTTATGTCACATCCACACAATCCTTTTTATTTTAAACAAGCTGAACGTATTCACATCCATCATGCACTTCTCCAAGGAAAACTGTAATTCTTCATAGATTTGTATTTCATAACATACTCCCATACAGAACTGTTTGAAGAATACTGATGTTGAAAATGTGCATGTATGGGGTGGCTAGGTGGCACAGTAAATAGAGCACTGGCCCTGTAGTCGGGAGGACCTGAGTTCAAATCTGGCCTCAAACCCTTAACATTTACTATCTGTGTGGCCTTAGACAAGTCACTTAACCCCAATTGCCCCACCTTCCCTCCTACAAAAAGCAAAAAAAAAAATAATGTGGGTCTATGATTCCAATTGGCATCATTAAAAACATGACTTTTCTCCTTCTATTCATTTAAACTCCAGAAAGTTTAAAGAATGTATTCATAGAAAACCAGAGTGGTCTAAGTCTCACTTAATAGGTGAGGCATGAATAATAGCTTAATTAACAAACATTTATGGAATACCTACTCTGTATATATTGGGGATATTTAAAAAAAAGTATCTCTTGCCTTAGTAACATTTAAAACATTTACATAATGTTTTAAGGCTTACAAGGCACTTGAGACTCATTTAATCCTTGCAATAATCCTCCAAGGTAGACATTATCAATATTGTTATATCTATTTTACTGATGAGGAAACTTAGAGGTTAAGCGGCTTGTACAAGATCACACAACAGCAGTCTAAGAGCCATAATTCAAATGGAGTACTTTCTTTAGTCCATATATAACGCAATACTACATACCACCATCTCATTTGGAAACATTTGTTTAGCTGAGAAGATAAATAATAGAGCCACATGAAACATTTATTTTATGATCCATCCTCTTCTTCCTATTCTGATTTTTTATTGTTCAATGTGAGATTTCAAGTAACTTATTTGCCTTGGTTAAGTGTGACTTCCCCTCAACTTATTAAAGGCTCAGTCTTGGTATGATAATGGTGATAGACTTTAATGGCACAAAGTAAATAATTTCTTTCTATTCTAATCTTACTGTTTAATGAAGAAAATAAGACAATGAATATGAAATACTTTAGCATATCTTTTATTGAAACATTTCTTAGAAAATTCGTTGGGTGTAGGATCAGAGGAACTGAGTTACCAAAGTAGTTCTGCTATTGTTTCTACCTGCATCATATTGGCAAAATCATTTCATCTCTTGGGTAAAATGATGAAGGTGTACTAGATGACCTTTAAGGACACAGAGAGCTCTAAGTTTGTGAGCCTATTATTTAAGTTATTTTGGTAGGGGAGGAGGAATAAAACAGAGGTTCTATGTATACCTAATACCATACTGTTCTTTGTATGTATCTAGTAAATTGTTACTTTCTCTGCTCTTGGATATTATGACAAAATGAGCAGCCTAGAATAAGGAAAGTGGGTTCATGGAGGTGACTTACCTTAATCTTAATTCTATAGCAATGAAATAAAAAAGTTGAAACAACTAGAAAACAGAGTCTGTTTTAATTAGAGAAATCCCTTAAGAACTATTCTCAAGGTATTACGTCTATTTTAAAACTCCTATATTACATTGGATTTAATTAGCTCTTATTAATGATAATAGCTAACAATTTATGTTGCTTCAATATTATAATGTAATTTACATATATCATTTGCTCCTCAAAAGTAACCTTATCAGTTAGATCACATTATAAATACCATTGTCCTTATTCTAGAAGTAAAAGAGCTGGGGCTTAGAAATAACACCAAATCCAGCAGCTCACATCTGTATGTACCATCTTCAAGTTTGCATAGCATTTTCTTCACAATAACTCTGTGGGACATACTACAAATATTATTGTCCTCATTTTATAGATGAGTTTCAGAATGCAAATCAGAGAGGTTGATTGACTTGGCCAATGCCATACAGGTAGTAAAGATTTCTATTTAAGCTTTCTGATTAATATCTAATGCTTTTTTTTTTAACTCTACCACATTTTCTGAAGCTACTCTTTTAATTCCCACTCACACAGGCTACCTAGGTAGGTCCACTAACAACTAGATCCCTACTCAGTTTTCTAGGAGAAGCCCAGAATGGTTGAAGGAATGTCTTTCTATACTTCAAGAGCACCCATGTCTGTGCTTCTTCCATAATTCTCCATTAATGTCAGTCAACCAAACTCAATTAGTTTTAGGAAGAAAATTTTAACAAGGTAATATAGCAAGATAAGTTGTGAAATATTCTCCCCCTCACCCAAGTCTGTGACATACTCACCTACCAGCACATACAGAAATCAGGGGAAAGAGCACCCAGGCTTGGAGAACACATGTGGCAAAGTGGTAACTTATAGCTCCTGTAAATCCTCATGACGTTCTCGTTGGTGTGGTATAGTTTTTCTGCTGAGCTTCTAGTTAATACTTGAATCTCATTTTCTTCATCACATACAATCTATTAGTGGTGGCCAATGTAGACATTGATGCCACTATCTATTATTTCAGGGATACTGCAATGATACTGATGAAAAGTACAAATTATTTAATCCTCCAAAGTTCAAAAGATCCTCCTCTGATTGAAAGGGTGGAGTGAGAGTACTGGGATTAAGGCTGAATTCTTTCTCCTTCCGCTCTGTTTTCCCTCTCAGAGGTTTTGCTAGTAGATTTCCTCTATTTCCAATCAGTCAAATCCTCTTGATTGCAAAGTGGCTTGCATATTTTATAACCAACCCACAGTCCATGACCAAATTTCTGCAACTAGTTTGAACACATTTCCTATGTGATATTCCTGCAATATACCCAGTGTCTTTCAAAGGTAAGTATATTCACCAAGGACTTTTACTATACCCATTTTAATGCCTGAAATTGATTGATTCCATCAAAAAATATTCTTCACTGGTTGACATTAAGTGCATAGAATTTCATCATTAGCTTTATGTCATGGGGGTTAATTGATTGATTGACTCAATTGGTTCACACCCTTATACTGCCATAGGAGGGACTAGGACACCCGCTTTTTTCTCTTTTGTATATAGGTGCTATGACTGCTTAAGGAGAAATTGGCAATGTACTTGCTTCCTTTGCCCTGCTTGGAGAAGAAGTCATGTACAATTTGAATGACTTGGCCCAGTTGCTCTTGGGGAAGATGGTGATGGAGGAACAAGGGGGAGAGTGAGGTGATCCTTATAAACTATTAGACCCAGTATAAAGTGTTGGTGTCAACAGAGAACATGTTCCTTGTCTATGGAGGAAGAAAAATATTTGTAATCAAATATTTTGGAAGACAGAGAGCAATTTAAGAAAGTCAAGGAGAAATTATTTCTAAGTTCCAAATAGACTCTAATCATGATTTTTTGGGAAAAAAATAAAGCTAAAAATGATGGAGATGTGTTTTTGAGATTTACACATTACAAAAGGTTCTAAACAAATGGGTCAATTGTTAGAGAACTGGTTCCCTGGGAAAAGTGATTAGTGCCACTTGCTGGAGAATAGTAGAACTATAGAGAACAAGAAAAATGATTAAACAAATATCTGAGAAAATGATAATCTGCTGGACCTGAAGAAATGCGAGTTGAGTTGAGTAGCTAGAATGGAAAATGAGGATGTAGATTCAGAGGTAGAAGGGAACTATGGGATTTTTAGTGCAATACCATTTTATAGAGGATGAAACCAAGAACCAGCTAGGTTTAATTGTTTGATTAAAGTGAAGCACATGGAAGTGGTACAAACCTAGACTTACTTTTCCACAGTATTTTACTGCATAGAACTCTAGGAGTTGGGCTATGGAGAATGGTAGATGGATTGGTAATGAGATTATTTCAATCTGCATGACATGCAAGACACTGGCACAGGACTGTCCAGCATGATGTGCCCTCAACAGAAAGGATGAGCAAAGCAGAACTGAAGCAGCTCAAAAGAAATGAGAGATGTGTAAATTTCAAGAATCTACCCCAAATGTTCATTTTGATTATTTGTACAACGGTACAACATTTTGAGCTTGTATTGGTCTGATCAGCCACAGCAGCACATGCTGTGATATGACTCTAACAGTGATGTCATGTTGGTCCTCTTTGAGAATAAAGGATAACAACCAATACCACATACAGTGGGCAACAGAGGAATGTGACAGGGAGTAACAGGGACCAGAAATAATTTCTGAGATATTCAAGAGGGGAAAATGCATAGGTATAAGTAATACAGCATATACAAGGGGATACAATGAAAAGGGTGGCAAGAATGTGAAAGAATAAGTCCTGACAACTATATACTAGAACCACAGTCAAAGTAGCATGGTAGGTCATTGAGACAGGTTTGCTTACTGGATCCACTACATTCTGTGGAATCAGATGTGAGTCATTCCCATTTACATTAGCTTATGAATCCTACTCTTCCCATTTTGAAATTCCTCAGTCTGTGATTGTAAGGAAGTTATGATTACCATTAGTAGAATGCCCAGTACTCAATTTCTAGATTTGGAAAGCACTCAAATGACCCAGAAATGATATAAAACATTTGGAAGTTATCTATAATAATGTAGTTCCCTAAAGTGCACTCACAGAGTTTACATTAGGATGCTCCTCTGTCACAAGTGCACAACAATTTATCACACTGTTGACAGTGAATTTTGTTGAATGTTGGAATGAGTTACCAAGGAAGCTCATAATAACCTTTTCTCTAAATGATCTTTAGAAATAGTAGAAAGTCTCCTTTGAATGGAATTGTTAGGCTTGTCTTTTCTGAAGGCATGAAAATAGACTAGATGCCTGCTAGACCAATTATAAGTTTCTTGAGTGCAGGGCATGACATAATAGAGGGCTGAACTTGGGAGTCAGGAAGACCTTGAGTTGAATCTCATATCACAATTATACTGTGTGATCTTGGAAAAGTTACAACCTCCTTCTCACCCTCAGTTTCCTCATCTTTAAAATTGGAATGAATAATAACAACTGTTTCTGAGACTCTTCTTTGTATGGCTTTTAAGGGTTAATCAATCAAGGGGCTAATGTTGGATCCTCATTTTTCTTCTCTTTACCCCTCTGCCCTTGGTGATATCATGAACTCAGATGAATTCAATCACAACCTTTAGCTACCTGATTCTTAAATCTATGTATCTAGCCTTCATCTCACCATAGTGCTCTGGTCCTGTATTTACATAGCACCCTGGACATTAGCAATCCTGGATGCTTTTGCTTCTGTGGTTGCTGCTGGCAATTTCTTCGTAAAACCCTAATTCATTTAAACAAACATTTATTCAACATTCATGGAGTTGCTAGTGGGTGGAAAAGGGAACACACAAATCTACTTCAAAGCCTGACCTAAAAAAAGAGCAAAGAAATGAGGAGGCACGTGGGACTGCCCCCTTCTCCCATCTGCCATGCTAATTTCTCAAATAAGCAGGATAACTTAGTGATTTTCAAGACTAGTTCA
This sequence comes from Pseudocheirus occidentalis, assembly GCA_028646575.1. Taxonomy (NCBI): domain Eukaryota; kingdom Metazoa; phylum Chordata; class Mammalia; order Diprotodontia; family Pseudocheiridae; genus Pseudocheirus; species Pseudocheirus occidentalis. The sequence goes on along the minus strand of CM053593.1, from coordinate 336,776,301 downwards.
AGTAACTCATAGAGGTTCTACAAAACAGTTGGAGTAAAAGTGAGGTCACAAGTCTCTTTTGACTTAGTTCCCCAAAGTCACCCCTATTTTAAATTCTCCCTTGATCAACGAAAAGTCATTAAACAAGGCCGTAGCCTAGCTACAAATGTTCATAATAGAACACATTTGACAAACAATTATTTGGTAATAACAGCACTGATAACAATTATGATGATGTTGATGATGATAGACATTTAACTGTCAAGCATCACAATGTGACTATATATAACCAGAAGGCTGGCATTTTCATATCAAAGCTTAATTAACATTTATGTAATACCTTCCTTTATATTTTTGGTACTTTAAAATTGGCATATTTAGAAATTATCCAAACAAAGTATTTATTAATTAAATATAGGATCCATATCCCAAAGGCAGGGGGGTCTTGGACTGTATCCACCAAAGGCTGAGGGGAGGTGGTGGTCAATGTGTTGGTAGGGGTATGAACTTATCAACTCATGTTGCCTCCTGTCTTTCCCTCAGTGGACCTTGCTGCTTTATTTAGGCTGTCTTACCTACCCTATGGCATTTGATGGAGGTGGTTGGTCTTTTCTTTATAGGAGATTATGAATGTGAGGAATAATCTGGAATTAATTTGGAAATTGCTTCTACTTCTAGGACTGCTGTGAACTGTCTAATACACAGCTCATGATTTGGGACTGGAATTCAGGATGGAGACCAAGAGTGCCCATATAATTTGGGATTTTATCTGCATAAAGATAACAATTGAACCTACATAAGCTGATAAGCTGAAAGACTATATAGAAAAAAAGAAGGTTCAGAACAGACCTGTGGGGTACAATCACAGTTAGGAAGCATTAATCAAATGATGGATAAGCCACCAAAGGAGACAGAGAAGTAGTGGCCAGACAGGAAGTAGAAGAAACAGTTGAGAGTAGTATGAAAACCTAGAGAAGAGAGAGTATACAAAATGAGAGTGGTCAAAAGTATACAATAGTACTGGGAAGTCAAGAAGAAAGACCATCAGTTTGGGCAATGAAGAGATAACTAGTGATATTGAAATAGAAGTTTCAATTACATGAGTCAGTTGCATCCGATTAGAAGCCAGATCTCAAATTGTTGCAAAAGAAGTGAGAGGAGAGGAAATAGAGACAATTGGTGTAAGAAATTTCTTTTGGGCTTTTGGGTGAGATAGGGAAGAAAGATATAGGATAATGGCTTGTGACATGGTAGGATCTGGTCCAGGAGTTTTTGTTTGCTTGTTTTTGTTTTGTTTTTAGGATAGCAGAAACTTGGGAAAGTTTGAGGATGACTGGGAAAGAAAACCAGTCCATAGGGAAGGATGGTTAGAGCGAGAGGGCTGAATATTCATCGGCTGTTGAAGAAGGGAGAGTAGGGATCTGTTAGGCATGTCTTTGACAATTAAAATTGACAATTCATTATCAGAAAATAGAATAAAGGAAAGGATAGTAGCTGAACATGTCAAAGCATTTTGAGATTAAAAGAAGGGAAGATGGCACTCACAATGAATTGATTTAATTACCATAGTTAAATAAAAAGTAAGGCCCTTAACTGTGAGGGTAGGGGTGGTGAATATGGAAAGCTTGAGAAGAGAAGAGAAAATCACTGACTTTATTCAAAGTGGAATAGGGAATCAATTAGAGAGAGTTAAAAAGGTTACCTTACTCCAGTGAGAGCCCAGTTATGATTAAATTTAATGGACATTTGCAGAAGATCTTATAAGTTTGGTTGTGAGACATTGCATGTCTATTCAATTACACATAAATAGGGGCAGAGGAGGTAAATGATCCAAGATTTGGATTTTTCAAGGTATTAATCATCTAGGATGAGGGAGTAATGATTAGAAAGCCAGGCAGTGTGGAACTGACTGATGGTGGGAAAAAGGGGAAATAGAATCTGAGTACAGTTAATGGTCTGAGCAATTACTGAGGGATGGGTGGATTACACTTCATGATGAGGGAAAAGAATAGGGTTAGGAAGGGTGAGCCTAGTGTGTATGAGGGAGAAATTATGTGGCCAATTCTTATCATGCAAGGAAATGGTAGAAACTATGCAACATATGCTGGGACACTACAGAAATTTGGCATCTACTAAATGAATATCTATCAATAAATAAACTGATAGCTATGTTTAGAGATCAGAGGTATGCTGTCTTTCATGGAGTAAAAGATTCCAAATCACAGTACAACAAATTCAGATTCCCAAATATTCTTGAGAATTCAAAAAACTAATTGGAATCAGAACTGAGAAAGAACTGGTACTCACAATTACTTAGAGAAAACATTGATCCACAGAAACTGAAGAATGCATTTTGAAGAGATGCTTCAGATCAAACATATGAAATCTCTTAAATCTCATAAAATGAAAAACTTTCAAAATATGGAGAGGAAATTGATAATAATCATATGGGAACAAAATGAGATATAGAACATCCTCATAATCCTGTCTACTAGAAGAGTTGTCCCAAAGATGTTTGCAGTGATCCTAGAGAAAAATGAGCTTATACTCCTACACTTTTCTTTAGGTACAAAGAGTAGTTATTTTATACATTTGTGAAATAGTTGATAGAAAATTAAGCATAAAGGAATTATCGCAGTCTAGTTACTTGCCATAATACCAATTTTACCCAAATTCCACCAAATAATGTGGAAATTATTAAAATAATAATATCTATGGTAATAAATATTCATGAAGCAAATTGTTTTGCAATTCTTGGCATATATTTCCTCCTTCAAACCTCACCCCAAATCCATAAAGATTTATGTTCTTAAGTATTGTTATCTCTATTTTATACATAGGGAAAATGAAGTTCAGTATAATTAAGTGAGTAACTAAACTAAGTTTGAATAACCTATAGTCAAAAGATTAGTCTCAAAGTTGGAATTTGAAACTAGAATTTCTGGGCTGGTCTTCCAAGGATAAACATTTATCCATATCAGGCAAAATCAAGTAAAAAATGAAAGGGATGCAAATATAGAAGAATTTTAAAATAGATAATACTCTTTAGATTGAAAGGATAAGACAGTTAGTGGTTCAGCAATCATTCAAATGATTACTGTTTTTGAAATCCATATTTTGGGACTCAGATAATCAACAAGGGGACGTATTGCATATATCAAAAGGAGTGCCCTAGGCTGACACTGAACTTCAAATGGTCTGTCTGTTGCGGCCTTTCCATTATGTAAATGTCCTCTTCACCTACAGGAGGCAAATGTGGGGCTTTCATTTAAATGAGTGTCACAAATTTGATTTTACCTGAATAGCAAAATGATTTAATCTTTACTTGAAAAACAATTTGCACAAAATTGGGGAGACCATTTCCATTAATGTCTATTCCAATTGTTTCCTATATTCTTCCATCCTCTGGCAAGTTCCATTCTACTCTTTTAATTTATTTGCTGATATTTGAGACCAAAGGATTTCAGAAGTAACAAAAGATGACTATATATATTTTAAGGTCAGTAATTTAAATCAGTCAGTACTTTATGTTTACATTTTCTTTTTCTTTTTGCCAGAAATGAGAACTAGAATTAAAGCTTTTAAGAGCCTCAGCAAAAAAAAAAAAAAAAAGAAAACATTTTTTTAAAATCATAGTTTCTTTGGGTAACTGATATGAGAAGGACGGGAGGTCATGGACCTAGAAATTATATTTCATGTTAAATAGGAGAAAATTATCATGGAGAAGGCAGAGGTTGATGATGAACCATAGAATCAGGGACGCATAATAATTTATAACATGGAATGATGCCTCTCCCCATCTCTTACAGGAAATTATATTTCTAAGAATACTGCTCATCAGAAAAAGAGGTGTAACTGTTTAGAAGGTGGAGCTCAAAAGAAGTACCATACAATATTTAATTTCCTGAGAAATACAAAGACTAGAAGAGGAATACACAAGATTTGGGACCATGAATTAAAGAAAGGGAAGGTAATTAATGACAAAAATGAGATAAACAAATCTTACATCTAAAAGGTGCAGAAAATAGAATGGAACTCAATAACCCAATGTTCAATAAATAAACAAAACATAAATTAGCAAAGAATTCTATTTGGTAAAAATTTTTTGGAGAACTGGAAAAGTTTATAAAAAAAATAGGCCACCGTCATACACCATATTCCACCACACATTCTAATTAGATATGGTTCCTTCATAACAAAGATGAAAAAAATTAGTAGTTATATATGTATATATATATGTATTTGTATATACACACATATATATTCATAGCTATGGGTAGAAGAGGTATTCTTTACTACGCAAGAGATAGAGGTCATTCTAAAAGATTTTTTAAGAAATTAGTGACTTTGAAGGGATGGTATCAAAAGACATTTATACAAACAAATTTAATAACTTGAGGCCTAAGAAATGAAGTGGTTAGATGGGAAAACAAAACTTAGTTTCAAACTTCTCTGATAAGAATTTGGTATCTAGTATACATTAAAAACTGCCATGTACCTATGGCCAAAAATCATTTGCCAAAAATAAATGTTCAAAGCATATGAACAGAAAGTACTCAAAAGAATAATTGTAAATTATTAATAGTCATTTTAATGAATACTTTAAATCACTAAGAATAAGGAGGATTCAACTCAGAATTCCTCAGATATCTTACCTCACACAAAATAAGAAATATGAAAAATGTTAGGAATAGCCAGTGTTGGAAGAGTTGTGGGAAGATAAGACATTATAGGGCATTTATTAAGGAGGTATGAGTCAATTCAGCCATTTTGGAAAGTAACCTGGAATTAGGTAGATAAACGGATTGTATCATCTATATCTTTTATCCTGGAGATTCCACTACTAGGTACATCCCAAAGGAAGCCCTAGATAAAACAACAACAACAACAAAATAAAAAATAAAACAAAACAACCTTTACACAAACTCAAACCTTTATAGCAGCACTTTTTGTGGTAGCAAAGAACCGGAATCAGTCTAAGTTATCAAATGGTGAATTGTCCAACAATTATAGTACACGAGTGCAGTGGAGGATTACTGTATTGTTTTCCCTAAATAGAATTTAAACTTTTTGAGAGTGGTGTCTCACTTTTTTTATATCTATCAGTGTTGTTTAACACCAGATAAGTTTTTAATAAATGAATTTTCATTCATTAATTCATTGATTCATTCATTGTACCATGAAACTAATTGCTGTGATTTTATCTTCTTTTCAAATGATAATTTGAAAATAATGCAGTGACATTCACATAGTGAAAAGCTAAATAAATCACTGTTAAATGTAATTGAATGGAAAGATATCTATTTACACCTATTCCAGAGACATATTTTAAATACTGTGGTAAAAGAAAATATTTGATGAATGAAGAGAATCATGGAAAAACCAACATGAACTGATGCAGAACGGAATAAACCAAGTTAGGAAAATTACATATATAATGAATGCAACAATATAAATGGGGGAAAAACTGTAAAAACAAAATAATTTTAAGTCAAATCAAATGTTTCAAAATTAAAAAGAATAAGCATGGCCCAAACAAAAAATTCTGAAAGAAATTTAGAATATGTAAAAAGAAAAAAATCAATAAAATTATTCTTAATAACTTGTATTTCCAAAGGAATTTAGATATCTTTTGGGAGTAGATATGGCTTGATAATAAGTTTCACACTTGGAAATAAGTAAGCCTTTTTTAAGTAAGCTATTTTCCCCGTATGAACTTTTAAATTTTAATTTACAACTAACCTACATTATGACTTGCATTATGGTTTACAACAGCCTTTCTGATTGTCAAAAGCGTAAGTGATATGATTTGAATGGGCTTACCTCCCTAGTTGAATCTTGTTACCCACAAACGTTCTTTAGTGTGTGTTACCAGTCAGTCCTCTGGCAGGGACTGTTTCACCTGGATCTCTTTATTAATTGACTATATTAACTAAAATACTGAAGAAAAATTTGAGTTTTTAATTTTAATATTTCAACAAAGAATGTCATGCCCCTGAATTTGAGTTAGGCTTATTATTTTCATTGTGTTGATACTTGAAATATATTATAAAGCCTGATTTAAACACAATTTACAACTGTTCATGAAATTCTAATGAAACTAAGAATGTCCTGGGAGCATGTGGGTTTACCTGTACCTGTACACTTGTACCCATATGACTTACTACATAGCTTCTTTCTGTAAAATAAATCAATAGCAATTTGAGAAACTTTGTGGTAAGGAACAAATGTCAGGTTGCAATATCAAAAATAGCATAAGTGACTCCACTTTGTTTTTCAACCATCATTTAGTGACACTAAGTTTTAGCTGCAACCTGATAACCTGATTTTAAGTTAATAACTGTATTCCCCCCCCATCACCTGACCATAAAATACTTGTCTGTTCCTCACCTGATTGTTTCTCAATATCATCCCTCGGTAAGAAACTTGGTGTCATTTGATCCTGTTTTTTTTTTCCTTCTGTCTTTCACTTCCTCCAAATGACATATTAACCAGTGGCCAAGGTCCTTGGCTATTGAAAACCTTTGTCTTGGTTTGTTATAAAAGTGGAATGCATTACTTAATAAATGAATGTCTAAATGTAACTAGTCATTATCTTTCTTTTATTGTTCATAAGATCAAAAGGGAGTGATATAGTGGGTTGGGCATTCAGCTAATTCAATAAATACTTATTAGAGGCATACTATATGTGAGACATGGTGCCAGGCAGTAAAGATGTAAATACAAAAGTAAAAATGCCCCTGTCCTCACGGAGTTTATATTCTAATAGGAGGAGAGAACACGCCAAAGACAGTTCTGTATTAGATAGGAAAATCTGGTCTTGAAAATCATTACAGGGGAATTCTGAATGGAGCAATAGGATAATGGGTTGTCATTTTTGTTTTGTTTTGTTTTTTTGTTTTTCCAAGAGCAGTGACAGTATTGATTAAAAGAATAATCAGTGAGCAATCCTCTACTAATGAATCATTATAGTTTAGATGTAAAACTAATTTCTAACAGCTAAGCCTAAGACATTCAAATTGGAATAAAAACTTTTGAATATGAACTTGGTGACACATGATGTATATTTGTTTTTCAAGGATCAGCCTAGTGAAGTTCAGAGGGGCTCATCATGATATTGGATGCAAGATGAGGAAGTTCTTAGCCACAACAACTCTGAAAGATCATTTACTAAGTTGTAAGGGAGTTGGGAACTCATAAGTAGAGAGAACAGCAGGATTCCTACTAATGAAATCACAGATTTTGGATGTATTATAAAGAGCTGGTTGTTATAGAGGCTAAGATAGCTTTGGGGATAATTACATGTCCTAACTGTAATAATGCATGAAGGAACAGAAAAAATGGAGTGTTCATTTGATTTATTTTTATTATTTATGTAGCACAAGTGCCATCGCCTGCGGTACTGCATCGATGGGAGATGATGATGGCAAGGAGTTGGCAGATGGCAGATGGGAAGTTGGTAAAGTCAGTTCTGGGCCTGGTGTGTGTGTGTGTGTGTGTGTATGTGTATGTATGTGTGTCTGTGTATGTGTATGCTATTCTTTATACATATTTATTTTGATCAAATGCTAGGAATAAATAGTAGTCTTCCTAATGCTACTAATTAGTAGAAAATAAGCCTAATTCAAGTTTATGTGTCAATTTAGTGTCAAATAGATAAAATTTTAATTGGTTACCTAGGGTGAAAGTATTTAAGAGCTTTAATGAAACTTTTCTTTTACAAATTCTTTTTTTTGAACTATTCATCTATTCATCAAAACCTCCTCATAATTTAAGTCCATATTGATGTATTAAATTCTTTTGATTGGACATGGCTCTTCAGAAGATGCTGATTATATCCTTTGGCATTTTGGTCAGATTGGTATGGTTTAGGATTCAGGGGTGGGGAACCTGTGACCTTGACTTCACAGAAGAAACTGTGAAGTTTGGATTCAAAAGGCCTTGAGGACCTGAAGGGCTACATGTGGTCTCAAATTGGCAGGTTCCCCACACCTGGTTTAGGTTATCGCCATGTCCTTCTTCAAGGAGCAAGACCTGAGTTCTGATTTAACTTCCTAAATGTGTGATCACATTAGTTTTCTGAACTTCCATTTTCTCATCCATGAAATGGGGATGATAATGACATCTACCTAACATGCTTGTTGTGAGGCTCAAATAAGATAATGTGTATAAAGTAATTTTCTCTTCATATTTAAAAAGGAATGGTGTTTTCTTTTGGCGTGGTTACAAGTTTAGATTTCTAAACTCTACTACTATTTGCACATGATTAACTACATTCCTGGTGGGTGAATCATAGCTTTCTAGCCTCATTTCATTTTCTTCCTTAAGGTCTTGTCACTTGACACAGATACAAAGGAAATTATCCTTTACAACTAAAGCCTAAGGTGAATTCTGAGAGTTTGACTGTTTCTATGTAACTTAAGCTCCATACCATTTCAGTCCCTTTTGCCTAAAGGGTTTTGTTTGTTCTTGGTTAGAGGTGTGAAAACTGTCCACGATTTAATGAGGTATTTTGTTCATTGGAGCAGAGTCTAAGAGTTTAATTTCAAAATTCATTCTATGACTCCTAATGGATAAAAATTATAGTTCTTCATAATAAAGGTGAGCCGGTATCCTTAGTGTGACTGGAAGCCAGATTGATTTGGGGGGATGCAGAAAATTCAATGTAGAATCAGAATTCTTTAGTTCTAGTTCTGGACTTGCCATATACTGGCATTAGGACCTTGGGTAATTCATTTGTGCTCCCAAATTCTCATTTCATTTATAAAAGGAAGAGCTTCACTGGATGTGTCACTGTCTAAGGTTGTATCCAGCTTTAACATAATCCATGCCTTGATTTTTCTCTATGAATTGATATGAAAGAACAAGAGATTAAATACCCAGAATATCACTATTGCTTTTGCTTATTAATTGTTATATTAATCCAGAGTCAAAGAAGCCAGAGAGGGATTGTAATCTCTATTATTGAAGGAGTGCCCACATCAGTGAGATCAGAGATGAGCATCATTTTATTAAATTCCTTAGTGTTGGTTTTTCCCATCCATTAATTTGTAATGTAAAAGACCATACCAAGTTTCTCCTTAGGCACATTTCTATTTGTAAGAAAAAGAAAGTTGTAGGAGTTGATGAATCACACTGACTATCTAGAATCTGGGCTTAGCAAAGAGCAGTTGACAGCAACAGAGAGGCATTTTGCTGTCAACAAGACCATCTGTTTGTTCTGTACTCACACCTAAATATTTAACTCCTCTTTTTATCCTTCTCTCTGAAAAGCAGGAACTACTTAGCTATTGCTCCATTGGCAATCTGGGAGAAACACAGGGAGCAGTTACAAAGCAAATTGAATTACTCTGCCAAATTAATTGTTTGAGTCATATTGCAATCATTAATCAACAAACATATATGTGGTGCCTACTATGTGCAAGGCACTCAGAAACTGGAGACACAAAGTCAAAAATGGAAATGTTTTGTCTTCAAAAACTTTATATTCTATTGAGAAAGATAACAAGGGTACATAAAATGAACGGAAGGTTCTTAGGAGGAGGTAGAAGCAGCTGGGGTGGAGAGGAAGGAAGGAAGGCAACAATCAATTATTAAACAGTTATGCCAAACACTGTTCAAAGCACATTATAAATATGATCTCATCTGATTCTCATATCAGCTCTAGGCCATAGGTGCTATTATTATCCCCAGTTTTTATAGGAGAAAACTAAGGCAAATAGAGATAGGGGACTTGCCCAGGGTCACATAATTAGTAAGTATCTGGAGTTGGAATTGAACCCTGGCTCTCTTGACCCCAGGATTATTACACTAGCCCCTGCATTAGCTTGCTGCCTCCACATAGAGAGATAAGGCCTGATGTACAAGGTGGCATTTAAGTCAAATCTGGATGAACACTAAGGATTCTAAGAGGCGAAGGCAAAGAGGGAGTACACTGAAGATGTGGACGGCTGGTGCAAGGAGACCAAGGCCAATCCTTCTTTTACAAGGTAGCCCTCTTGACATAACTTCTTACTTTCCCTGCCTCCGGTTCCTCTTTACTCCGACACACCCTCCACTCAGCTTCCTAGGTACTTTTCTTATACTAATGGTTTTACTATGTCTCCACCCTACCTAATAAACTCCTTCAGCTTCCTCTTACCTTCAGGATCAACTGTAAGAATTTCTGACTGGTATTTAGATCTCATCTTCAGAAACATTCCACTCTTCTTATATATTACTCCACTCCAAGTACTTCATGGTCCAGCCATACTGGCATAATTGATGTTCTATACCCATAACTCTAACTTCCATCTTTTCTACCTATGATATAATCTTAGTGACCTTGGATAAATCACCAAACTTCCTTGGGCCTCAGTTTACTCTCTTATATAATTTAGAAGTTGGATTAGAATAAAATACTATATGGAAGTTTATAAATCATCTAGGACAACCTCATTTTACAGATGAGAAAGCTAAAGGTCAGGGAGATTGAACAAAATCATAAAAGTAAAAGTAACAATAGGAAGGAATTGAACCTAGGTTTTCTAACTCTACATCTGGTGTTATTTCCACTGTACTGCAATGTCTCAATTACGTTTAAGGTTCTTTCCTCTAGTAGAATGAAAGCTTCTTAAAGTCAAAGTCATTTAAGGTCATTTTATCTTTTTATACCCAGCACATTGTTTTATACATAGAAAATCCTTAAATATCTATTTCATTGGAATCCATCTCTAAAATTGTAATTCCATGAAATTACCTATTCAAGCCCTAGTTAAATTGTTCTTAAGAAATGTGTTGTGGAACAATAGTGTTTTTGAATTTGCTAAGAATGCTGAGAAATTGTGTCCTATGTAGGTCCATCTAAAAATCATAAATTACAAACTTTAAGCTTTTACTTCCACTACAGTGTTGGTTCCTTTTGAGCTCAAAATTAATGCTATGAACCACAAAGGAAAAAAAAAATTGAATCTCCTGAATTTCAAGATTTTGGAAATTTTTAATGTTTCTATTAAAAATCTTTTTTATTCCTATCTCCTACCCTCCCCCATTATAATCACCACCACTACACTAGGGGAAAACAAACACAAAATAAAACCTATATAACAAATAGGAATCATAAAGTAGAAAAAAGAAATCCCCATAATGTCCAGGTTTAAAAAAAGTCTCATTCTCCACCCAAGTTCATTCCCTTTCTGTTATGATATAGAGAGCCTGCTTATCATCTATCCAATGGAATCACTGCTGGTTATTGCATTGATCAAAGTTCATTGATCAAAATTCTTTGAAAGTTGCTTATATATTTTATGATGTAATTGCATAAATTGATGATCTGATTCTGCAGACTCATTATATATCAGTTCATAAAGGTCTTCCCAGATTTCTCTGAAGTTATTTCTTTCTTATTAACAATAGCATTCTTTTGCATTCATATACCACAAGTTGTTCAGCCATCCCTCAACTGATGGGTTCCTCATCAATGTCGGGTTCTTTGCCACCAGGCAGATATAAATAGATATTTCTATCTATAGACCAAGAGAGAATATGTATAGAGTATATGTATATATAGTAAATGTATATGTATGTATGTATCTGTAGATATACATATCTACACACATGTATACACACATTTACATGTATACCTTTTTCTTCTTTGATCTCTGGATTATAGGTGATATTTCTGAGTCAAAGGGTATATGCTACTTAGTAACTTTTTTATAATAGTTCCATTTTCCCCCCAGAAAGACTGAACCAATTCACAACTCTACCAACTGTGAGTTATTGTGCCTATTTTCCTGTAGTCTTTGTTGTAGTTCAGTCATTTCAGTTGTGCCTAACTCTTCATGATCCCGTTTGTGGTTTTCTTGGCAAAAATACTGGAGTGGTTTGCAATTTCCTTCTTCAGCTCATTTTAGAGATATGTAAAGTGAGGCAAACAGGGTTAAGTGACTTGCCCAGGATTTCACAGCTTATAAGGATCTAAGGCCTGATTTGACCTCCAGGCCCAGTGTTCTATCCATTATGCCACCAAACTACTTTAAGTGTTGTAGTCTCTACAACATTTGTAATTTTCCTTTTTTGTTCCTCTCAACTTTGCCAATCTAATGGGTATGAGATGGAACTTCAGAATTGTCTTGTTGCTTCCCCCAATGTAATTATTAGCAATTTGGAAATTTTTTTGTATACAGCTATTAAATATTTGTATTCGCTTGAGAATTGCCTGGTCATATCCTTTGCCCACTTTTAAATAGGGGAATACATCTTATTCTTATAAATTTGAATCAGTTCCTTTAATATCTTGAAAATTAAACCCTAATCAGAAAACAATGCTGCAACATTTATTAGTTTTGAAGTGTTCTTACCTCCACTGACCCTAATACCATCCTTATGCATTCTTTCTCCCCACACTCAGAATTATCCACATTTCCTGCATCCTCTCCCTGGTCTCAATTTGCTGCCTGCTTTTCTGGGCTTAGGTAAGGAAGATCATTATAGCAGTTCTATCCCTATAGGTAAAATGGTACTTCTTCCACACAATAGATTTGAGGGGCTTTTTCCCTGAACCCATCTTGACTACCAACTTAAACATTCCTCATTGAAAAGAATAGCATGTAATGAGAAAAAAAAAGAGTTTGGGGCCTAGCTTCTGTAATTAGTCATCATCCTTTTCATGTTTCATCAATTTTCATGTGGAGTTCTCATATTTTACCTAGGCCAAAATCACATTGTGTTGCACAATGTAAGAAATTATACAGGCTATTAGTTTTATGCTTCAGATAAACTCCAATATCACTAATTTTACCTTAGGAAAACTCCACATGCTGTTCACGTATTACAGTGAGATAATAGATTTAAATGGGCAGACATGCAAATGAGCCTATTTTGACTATTCATTGTTATTTTAAAAAATTTGACATTTTCTCTTTCACATTGTTTAATTTAAAACAAGTGAAATAGAGTTATCTTGCACCTATTTTCTCCAGCTTACTGGTCCTTTGCTTCTTCAGAGTACCCACCTTGCCTTGAGAGGCTCAGCTAAAAGCAGAAACCCAATTATGCATTTAAAATGGCATCTAAATGATTCTGGTGAAAGCCTGTGAGCAATGCTAATCATGAGAGTGTTTGTTATTCCTCACTTCCTGCTGAGCTCATGGTCAAGAATGAAATTATGTCCTTTGAATCAGAGGTCTGGAGTACCTAACTGATAATAAAAAAGTGTTTTCAATTACTGTATATACAAGCTATTTGCAAAAACAACTGAAAGTACAAGGAAATGTCTACTTTCACAGTTGTTCCTGCACCTGTCCACTTCTCTCCACTTGTATAGTCAACACCTTTATTTCAGCCCTGTCAGAATTTCACCAGGATTATCGCAATAACTTCTGCTTGGATTCCTTTTCTCAAGGTTTTTCCCTCTCCAATCTATCCTTAACATAACTGCCAAAACTATTTCTGAAAGTACAGGTCTGATTATTTCATTCACTTATTCAATAAATTCTATGGGCTCCCTATTATCTCTAGAGTATGGGTTCTTGAGGGCAGTTGGTAGATCAGTGAATAGAACACATCATAAAGATTCACCTTTGTGAGTTAAATCTGACCTCAGATACTTACAAGCTATGTGACCCTGGATAAGTCACTTAACATAATTTGCCTCAGTTTCCTAATCTGTAAAATGAGTTGGAGAAGGAAATGGCAAACTACTCCAGTATTTTGGACAGAAAACTCCAAATGGGCTCACAAAGAGTCAGATATTACTGAAGCTACTAAACAACAACATGAGTTCTTGACCTGGCTGAGGGCAGATAAAGGGGATATTTCCATGAGTTTAATATGCTTAATAATTGCATTTTTGTATAATTGATTTTCCTCTAATCTTATTTTTTAAATCTAAAAAATATTATTCTGAGTTTATAAACTTCACTAGATTGCCATTTTTTTTTACACCATAACACACTCTAAAAGATTAAGAACTTCTGCTTCAGAATCATAAACTCCTTGGTTTGGCACATAACTCTTCCCAGTTTGGCTCCAAGCTATATTTCCAGGATTATTATATATTATTCCCTTTTGTGTATTTCTTGGTCCAGCCAAAGTGGTCTTCTTGCTGTTCCTCACACCTGACACTCCATTTCCCATTTTTATGCCTTTAAGGATTCAAAGTATGACTCATTCCCGAAATGTGATTTTTTTTTCCCCTCATCCTTGCTCTTTGAGTCCCTAGTCTTCTGGATAGTTCCACTCAGATGCCACCTCCTACATTAGATCTTTCCTGATTTTCATACTTTCTAGTGCTTACCCTCCTTATTTGTCTTGTGCTTATTTTGTTATCACGTATGCATTCCTTTTTCCACATATATTTATAGGTACACATACTGTATATGTGATCTTCTCCTCTGGAAAATAATTATCAGCATAAAATTTCATTTTTGTTTTTGTATCCCTAGCAGCTTCCATATTTAGCATAAAGAGTTGCTAAATAAACGTTTGTTGATGGATTCATTGATTGGTTTTCCTGCTCTACTGCTCCTGTAGCAGAGTTCCTTGGATTACGTATGGGAGCAGGGGAGACAAGGAGCCCTGTTCCATCCCTAGAAATACTCCTGACAGTAGGTTGATGGAGGGCTGTGTTCTCACAAAGGACACAGGGTTCCACATTGTACAACCCTTTACCAGCAGTGATCACAGTATTAGATACAGTTGATCTGAATCAATAGTAATTTGAAAAGGAATTTATTGGCATTGAGGAAAAAACAAGTGTTTTTTATTTTTTAGAAAACCATTCTAAACTCCTCTTTGCAAGACACAGATGTTGAAAAAGATTACATGTGCTATGTACTTTCTCAGGGTCTTCACCATAAATATCAGGTAGCAAAGTGAAAACTATATTTTGAGATAATTATCTTTGCCATCCTTATCTTTCCCTTACTTAAAAACATCTCCAAGGCTACTTATTTGTGAAGTACAAGATCATGGACAACACAGATTCTTTATACTGTCAAACAGCATACATCGCTTGAAAAGGATGAAGGATTTTGTGTCTGAACCTTCTCATTGGACTGATGCCTAATCCTTCATTTGAAATATCCATTAGTTATTCTGAGGACAAGAGTAATTTCAGAAAAGGAACAAGCAGCGGGACCTACACAATTCATAAGGAATGGAAAACCTATTTCTGATCAACAGTGTTCTCTCTCAAATCTCAAAAATCTTTAGAATACAAGAAAGAAATTGTTTACATGCATGTTGTTCTTGAGTTGTTTCAGTCATGTCTACCTCTTTGCACTCCATTTGGGCTTTTCTTGGCAGAGATACTGGAATGGCTACTATTTTCTTCTCTAGCTCATTTTACAGATGGGGAAACTGAGGCCAACAAGGATAAGTAATTGCCCATTATCACACAGCTGGTGAATGTCTGAGGCCAGATTTGAACTCGTGAAGCTGTCTTTGTGATTCTAAGATCAGTGCTCTATTTAGCAATATTTTTCATCTTGATATTTCTTGGTAAGGCAGTACGATTTGGTAGAAGAAAGCACCGGCTTTGGAGTCAGAAGATTTCTGCTTGAGTTTTGACTCTGACAATCATGTTAGCTGTGTAGTGGACAACTAAACTCAGTTTACTAATTTGTAAAATGACAATAAAACATTGCTATCCATTGAATGGGATTATTCAAAGGAACATATACAGTAAACATAATGTAAATGTAATCAGTTATTCTGGAATAGGGACTTGACCTGTGACTTAATTAGTATAGGGAACACCCTATAGAAGATATTCCTTCTGTTAATATAGGACAGCACCTAGTATTAAAAAGCTGACTAGAGAAGAGGTATCAAATACACTGCCTCCAGTGGCATGCAGGGAACAAAACACTCCTAAGTGCACCTGATTGAAATGTAATTTTAGTTTAAATGTAATTTAAAATTATATTTACAGATTAAAATGTAATTAGAAAATATGTAACAAAATAAACAAATATACTGATTAATAACAAGTGAAAATAAAAATTGTGCCATGCATAATTTGAGAACTGTTGTCCTAGTTGTTCTAATTACCCACTAATCTTTTCTCATTTAGTCAGTTTTCATAAGGATTTTTTTATCTATTACTTAGGCCCAAACCATACTATTACATTGATAATATTAATATATGATTTTCTAAATCACTATACTGCCCATAAGGTTCTTTATTAATGACTGAGTTGTTCCCATTTCTATTTGAGTTTGATCCACCTCCTCATCTGTCCTGACCTAGAACACTGCCCATAAGATCCTTTATTAATGACTGAGTTGTTCCCATTTCTATTTGAGTTTGATCCACCTCCTCATCTGTCCTGACCTAGAACTCAAACAGCTTAAGTAACTTTCCCACAATCACTGAGCCTTGTATGTGTGCTATAAAGCTCCATACCTGCCTTTCCCACAGATGGGTGGGAGCATAGGGGAAAAAGATTAATTATTTGTCTCACTGCAGACCTGTTTCTCTAAAAACGTCATCAAAGCTGTCGATCAATCAATCAATCAATCAATCAACCAATCAGCTTTATGAAAACCCTGCATTGTGCCTGTATTGTGCTAGATACTGTGATAGATACAATGCAAAAACAAGCTAGGCCCTGCCATCAGGGAGATTACCTTCTCCTGGATCCCATGGATGAGAAGTTAGACAGTTGATTCTGGTGTTAATAATTTCAGATAGGGAGGGAATGTATTCTAGGTGTGGGGCAGTAGGCAATATTCTGGGGTATTAATAATTTCAGGTAGTTTAGAGAAAATGTAGTTGAGGTATGGAGCAATGAACAATATAATGATGTCAGTTGAAGTGTCACATGTGTGGAACAGGAAGAAGGCTAGTTTGATTGGACCTCTAAGTCTAGGAAAGATAGCTTGTATAGTTCATAAAGTGCTGAACTTGGAGTCAGGGATATCTTACTGGCTATGTAGCCCTAGGCAATTCATTTAACTAACCAAACTTTAGTTTCTTCATCTGTAAAATGGGGATAATAATGTCAAGCAATTATAAGATTTGCAAAGTATTTTTGCAAACCATAAAATGTTATATAAATGCTAGTGGTGATGATGATGATGATGATAATGATGATGATGATGATGATGATGATGATGATATAATGGTAAGGCACCTGGTTTCTTGATCTGTGAAATGAGGGATTTGAATGAGATGATTTCTGAGATCTCTTCAAGATTTCTGATTGCATGTTTTATGACTCTATGAGATAAATAAATACAATCAATTGTCTTCACTTTGGGTTGTGCAGACTCAAATCTACTCCACTCTACATTAATAGACAGTAGTGATGACGATGATATTGTATATTTAATTATTGCTTTATAGTTCCCCTTTTATTCATTTTTAGCACTTTATAGCAGTTAGAGGGCTTTTGGATTCCCCACTTGATTTCTAACAAAGTACCTATAAGGTAGTTATGAGAGATTTCTCCCAGTTAACAGATGAGGAAATAGACTCAAAGAATTTATGCAGCTTGGCCACAAACATAGCTAATTAGCAACAGAATCAGACATCATGGTCCCAGGTCTATGCGCTCAGTCAAGTACTATAATAGGAACCAGGGGGGTTCCCCCAGTTTAGACTAGATATTGTCTTAAGAGTCAAGGAAGCTGCAAGATGGCAGCATAGAAGCAGCAAAGCACCACAGCTCCCACACAAACACGCTAAAAAACTCATAAAATGGGACGCTAAACAGATTTTAAAGCTCCCAAACTCTCCACAAGACAGAAAGCACATCTGTTGCTACAGGCAGCGCAGCAGGCGGGGCTCTTCGCAGCAGTCTGGGACCTGCAGCTGAACCCCCGGCCAACTCAGGCCTTGGGGTATCGGGCAGGGAGCTGCGGCTATAGGAGAGCAGATCAGCAGCACTGGAGGCACAATTACCACATCTATCAGACCAGAAGAAAAAAAAGGCTAAGAGAAAGGTTAGTGGATTTTGCTAACTGGGGAGGAGAAGAGCGGTCCGGCCAAACTGCTCCCAGGCCAAGGAGGCAGCAGGAGGCGGCTGTTGCAGCAGGAATGGCTGAGAGCCGCAGCAGCTTCCACTGGGCTGCGTCAGAGCCCTCGGCCTGCAGATAGCAGAGGGGCTGACGCGACCCATCGAGGCCAAGGGCTCTTGCGTTGAGCGGCCTGGATCTGGATCAGGGTCTTGAGTGGTGGTCCTGGGGTGCACTTTCAGTGAGCCAAAGCTGGGAGGGGGAGCTGCAGCATCCCACTAATAGCTCTGGCAGCTGAGAGGGACCCAGTGATTTGGGACAGAGCTTTCCCCCTCCAGGACACAGAGTTCCACAGAGCTAAAAAACCAAGCAATTAATAGACTGGCCAACATGAGAAAAAGGAAGCAGGCTAAGAACAGCAGTAAAACTCTAGAATCCTTTTTAATGGACAAAAAAGACCAAAGTATGGAGCAGGAGGAAGACAACTCAGTCAGAACTCCCTCACCAAATGCTTCCAAGATGCTGGAAGAACGCCTACTAGCTATACATCAACTGAAAAAGGACTTTGAAAACCAAATAAGAGAAGTGGAGGAAAAATTGGAAAGAGAAATGAGAATGATGCGAGA
>CM053593.1:336740392-336757253 GCA_028646575.1 Pseudocheirus occidentalis | reverse complement strand
TTTCTCTCATTCAAATTCGACTTTTTAAGGCATTCTTCTCCTCATTGGCTTTTTAGGACTCTTTTGCCATTTGAGTTCATCTAATTTTTAAGGTGTTATTTTCTTCAGTCAGGTTGTTGACTTTCTTTTCATGATTTTCTTGCATCATTCTCATTTTTCTTCCCAATTTTTCCTCCACTTCTCTTATTTAATTTTCAAAATCCTTCTTAAGCTGATCTATGGCTTTTAGGAAGTCTTCATGTTTCTTGGAAGCTTTTGATGTGGGAGTTCTGACTGTGTTGTCTTCCTCCTGTTAGATGCTTTCATCCTTTTTGTCCACCCAAAAGGATTCCAGAGTTCAGTTGCTGTTCTTACTTTGCTTCCTTTGCCTGCTCATGTTGCCAATGAATTAATTGATTTTTTTACCTCTGTGGAACTCTGCTTCCAGGGGGGAAATCACTGTCCCAAATTGATAGGGTTTTTGCAGCTGCCAGAGTTTTTAGAAGGCTGGTGAAGTCCCCATCAGCTTTGGCTCACTTAAAGTTCATCCCAGGACCACCACCTAAGACCACTCTACATAAGAGTACTTAGCTTCTGAATGATTGCTTGACCCCCTTGCAGTCTGCAAGCCAGGGGCTCCAAAGCAGCCAGGTGGAAGCCACTGCAGTGCTGCTGCTTCTGCCTCTTCCTTGTCCTGGAGGCAGTTTGGCCAGACCACTTTTCTACCCCAAATTTAGCTCAATTCCATTGACCTTTCACTTAGTTCTTGTTTCTTATGGCTTGATAATTCTGGAAACTGCCACAGCGGCTGCTGATCCACTGTCCTGAAGGCTCTAGCTGCAGCTCATCCTGGCCGCCCCTAGGGCCACATCTTGGTTTCAGACTGGACTGATTTAGGCTCCCATTGCTGAGATGAGTCCTTTCTGTTGAGCTGACTTCAGTGGGCAATGTGTTTTTCTGTTTTTTTGTGTGTGAGTTTTGGAGCCCTAAAATCTGTTTAGATTCATATTTTATAGGTATTTGAGGTAGCTATGTGTGAGCTGCAAAACCTTGCTGTTCTACACTGCCATCTTGGCAACAAATATTTAATGTTATTATAATTATTATCCTATATTACTAATATTATATTATGTTATTAAGTGATAAACTCTTCCCAATTTTTTATTTAAGGAAGGCATCCAAAGCAGACATCTCATCATTTCCCACCCTACTGCACCATTTTGGACTTTATCAAATTTCTTTGGAATTTCATCATCTTGCAAGATCATATCAATGTTGAATATATTTTCTCAATATCCTTTTTCTCTTGGGTCCCTCCCTTCTTCCCTCCTAGAAACTGTCCCCTACCCCCTGGATTTTATTATGTCTACTTTGTATACTCCCTCTGTACCCCCTCCCCATTTTTTTTCTCCCATTAGACCTCTTCAAGAACAAAGACTTTCTTTTTTTTTTACCTTTATAACCTTGAAACTTAAGACAGCACCTGGCATACAACAATGATGGGGTTTAAAATGTTGAGGTTTAGGGGTGCTTGGGATGCCAAATCCTGGCACATTGGGTCCTGCCCAAATGAATTCTACCAAGCCTTCCTTTAGACAAAGAAAAACAAAATTTATTAAAGATTTACCATTTTGGGGATATTCTTAAGGAGCCTAAGCATTTGTGAGGTTTGTATTGACAAACAAGCTAGTTTTAATCTGAGCTAGATTGAATCTGAGTACCTTTATGGATATAGGATGGGTCTTATATACAGGAAGAAAGTGGGAGGGACCTAGGCATGGTTAGATAGTCTAGAGTGACTGGAGGAGGGGTTTAGGGAGGGTCTTGAGGGGGAATTTAAGGAGGATCTTGATGGGACCAGAGTGACTAGAGGTCAGATTCCCAGTGTGTGCACCCCAAAACTGTGTGCAACAGAGATCCTTACCCAAATAATATGCAGAGGCTTGTCAAGGTAGGAAGCAGAAAAGAATGGTTTATTACAATCTTGAGCAAGTGCAACCCTCCCTCTGACAAATAGTGATGGCTGAGAAGCAATTTACAAAAGGAAATGGTGAAGTTATAAAGCCCAAATGTGGAATTCTTCCCCACCCCACTTCTGACCCTTTTCTTCCATTGGCTGGAAGTCAGATGTACAATCTAAACCCAATCTACCTTGAGTACTGGAACAAGGAAAGAGTAGACCACCCAATGTACATCTAAGAAAGCACTTCTGTCCTTATTTGGCATATCTTATGCTGAGGTGTCACTGAAGAAAGGGGTGACTCCCTACTGCTCCGAGTTTCGAATACTTGTAAATCATGTAAATTATAGTGAAAGGGAACTTGGGCCTGTTTCCCATGATAAGCCTCATAGTCTGAGATGTTTTCACCTCTCTCACCACTAACCAAGAGAATGGAGTTTTTAAGGGATCCAGGGTGGGAAGCAGCCAGAGGCAATTTGAAGATAACAAGCAATGGAGGGTTAGGTTAGGTTAGTGAAAAGCTGCATTTTTTCCTTTGGATTGACTGGCTATTATTTCTGGATGAAAGACCAAGCCTTAAACACAATTCACTCCAGAGCTCTATGATTGGACAATTGGCCCCTGCCCTCCTAGCACAGAGTGAATGTAAATACTAAATAATAACTATTTCTCTTTTGGTCTGGAAGCTAGAGGGTCCTCCCCTCCTATTTGATTTTTTCTTCTTTCTTGATTAAAGGGGCCACATCCTTGATTAACTTCTTAAAGGACTCTACTCACTGAATGGGTCTTACCTCAGTCATAGTGAGAACCTTACTCCACAAGGGCCAGAGTCTCACAATGCATCCTGGGCCATCTCCCGTCATCCTGATGAATATCTGTTCACTGGACCCAGATGACTTTGGAGGTGAAAGAGGCTAGTGATCTTGCACACCCCTCCCTCCTCAAATCCAACTCATCTACAATTCATGTTATCATTCCCTGATGTCATGATACTCTTCAAGAATGAAGTTACAAATGGGGTGGCTAAGTGGTGCAGTGAATAGATCACTGACCTTGGAGTTTGGGAGGACCTGAATTCAGATCCTGCCTCAGACACTTAACATTTACTAGCTTTGTGATCTTGGGCAGGTCACTTGACCCCATTTGCCCTCCAAAAAGCAAAAAAAAAGAATGAAGGACAAACACAATGACACAAAGTTATTTTAAATGTAACAGATTTGGGCATGAAAAAGGCATATTAAGTAAGAAGATTCAAGGAGAATTCAAGGTGGGAGTTTCCCAGGGCCTATGGACAAATGGTACTCAAATTCTTTTGATATAAAGTCAAAAGGTCTTGGATTGGATCCATACTCTGTTGTTAGTAGCTTAATAAATATTTACTAATAAACTGATTTCATACTGCATGCCTGGCAATGTGTAAGCACCATGGAAACAAACAAAAGCAAAAAGATGCACAATGCCTGTCTTCAGAGAGATTAGATCCTAATGGAAGAAGACAACACACAAAAGGGAGCAGAAAAGTAGATGGGGAGTGAGATGATGAAGTTACCCATGAAGAGGCATGGTGCTTGAAATCTTGTGTCCGAAGTATAGCCAGAATAGGAATGAATTTTGATTGGTCTAAGTCCTTCTACAAAATGGAGGATCTTGAAGGAATTTACCAATGGGAGAAAGAACAAAGGCAATGCAGATTGATGATGATGATGATGATGATGATGATGATGATGATGATGATGATGATAGTAATAATAATAATAATAATAATGACTAGCATTTGATAGTATTTTAAGGTTTTCAAAATATTTTACATATAATATCTCATTTTCTTCTCACACTGAAGATGTGAAGTTGTAGCAATTGCTTTACTATTTTGCAGATAAGAAAATTAAGCCAGAGACTGGCTAAGTAACTTAAAGTCACATTGTTATTGTCTGCTCATGAAGGATTTAGCCTCAGGACTTCCTGACTCCAATTCCAGTATTTTATCCAAGATGTCACCTGTATAGATGGTTATTAAAGGTTGAGGAATCCCCAGGCCTTGAACAACATTCCAGGGGGAAACTGAGGCTTGTTGTCCAAGAAAAGTCAGAAGCCCTTCTTGAAAGTAAAAATAGTCTGACTGACCTGGACCCCTCTTTGAAATGAGGAAGATGAAGAAACTAGGGAATAGAGAGGGAAAGTGACTTGGTAAAAGTCACATAAATAATACATGCCAGAGAAAGGATTTAAATCTAAGCTCACCTGCTCTAAATATAATATTCTTTGAAAACTGTGTTATACTACCTCCATAAGCTCCATGGGGAGCCCACAGAGTTGTACTATCAGTAGATATATTTTGGACAGAGATGGGTCAAGGATAGATTAAGAAGAGAGCAAACTACATAGTGTTTAGGAAATTTTGTAATGCTTTAAGAGATCCCAAGGGTCACTGATACTAAATCCCAGCTTTTAAACAGGACTGTTCTCTAAGTAGAGCTTCATGACTGTGAATCACTGAATATGTCCTCCAAAGAATCAAAATTATTGCTGACCTAAAGAACAATAGGAATGGAAATTATAAACATAGCATACCATATTACCAGTGATTTCTTTCTTTTAATTTTCCATTGTGGATTTAACAGACAAGAATGCCCTTTAATCCTGATATTTTAAAACTTCATTAGCAATAGCCTGTATAAAATTTACCCTTTGAGGTTACTATAATGTAGAACCATCTCACTTCAAGTACAGAAATGGACTCATTGGCATTTATCCTTAGTTTATTAAAATTTTATCATTAGTATTTATGATTTTATGCTTTTGTTTTATTTCTACCATAGCAAAATGTGAAGGTATCTGATTTGTTAATCCCAGATGCCATGCTGTTCAGGACTTCACTACCCTTTCACTCTACTTTTTAACTTCCTTCTATGTATTTTTTTCCACTATTAGAATGTAAATTCCTTGATATCAGTAAGCTTTTTGCTTGTATTTGTATTTCTAATATCAGGACACTCAGCAAGCACTTAATAAATGCATGTTTTTTTCCTTTGTTTCCTTTTCAGTTTTCTAGACAAGGAAACAGAATCACATAGGTGGAGTGATTTCCCCAAAGTCACAAAAGTGGAAGATCTAATTTAATTTGAGTCTTGATTCATGCCCAGTGCTCTTTCCATCATTTCATACATGCTTGATAACCCCACACTGTCACATGCCCTGGGTTACCTTTATTTTAAACATCTTTCTTGTTTGAATACGTGATTTCTATAACAAAATAAATATTCAATAAGATTTCACTTTTAGAATTTAAAAGTAGACTCGGAGTTTTTTTTTTTTGCTTGATACTTCATTAAAGTTATTAATCATGGATTCTTCTTTGGATAGGTAATATTGACCTGTACTTTTACAACCAATATAGAAGATTGGTATTTTTACATTCCAATCCCTTGGGCTCCTCTCTCCAATTGACAGGAAAAGGTGGAGGGTAGACATGAGAAGGCTCTATCCACACTCTTCTAATAAGGACAGGGCTCCAGTGTAGGCAATTAATTTTCAAAATGGCAACAGGATACATCATTCTTCAGCTCCCAGGAACCTGTACAACCCCTAACCCCTTTTCAGTTTATTGTTATGTTATCTCCTGCCTTTAGACAATGAGCTTCTTGAGCCAGGAGATTTGTCTTTTACCTTTCTTAATATCTCTTTGCACTTAGCACAGTAGGCACATAGAGGACTTAATAAGTGTTTATCGACTTGCTGACTTTTTAAGTTTTGGAAAGAATACTAGAATATGTATTATCATTAATCATCACAAACTTGGATGATAGCTTCTATTCTTCTTCTTTAACAGATGAGAAAAAAATGACCTAAGAGAGCTTCCTTGACTTAGCTAGTAAGTATTTGAGATAGGTTTTGAACCAAGGTCTTTCTGACTCTGAATCCAGCATATCTTACACTGAATCCCGTCATGCAATATTCAATTGAAAGTATGATTTAATGGGTAGTTTGAATTTTTGTTTGTTAGATAAGACAACAAGATTTCTTGGGTAAATATGGAATTTTTATTGCAAGTTGTGAAACTTTTCTATAAAACAGTGTTAAAAGTAGGAAGATATTACCATGAGATTTTCAGTATGAAAATTTCATATTGTGAGTGACATAATATATTTTTCAGGAATCTTGGAGAGTCACCAGATAATACTAAAGAAATTAGAGTGAAAACTGATAACAAAGGCTTAGAGAGATGAAATATTATGTCTTTCAGTCAAGGCATATTTACTGAATAAAATGAAACTCAGCTCTCTTTGGAGCATTTCAATAACAGTGTTTGAAAAGCCAGGGTTGTGGTTTTATTATTTTCCCAGGGGGTGGGGAACTAAATCCTAAATTATAAATCAACCAACAAATATATCTGATGAGAGCAAACATTAATCCATAGGGAAACGTTTCCCAAATAATACTTTCCATACCTATGAATTTGTTCCATAGACCCAAAGGACCTAGTTGTGGGGAGAAGGGAGACATTTTCCAACTCCCACCTCTCTCCTGCTCCAGTCCTGGTTGTTGTTTGGTCATTTTCCAGTTTTGTTGGACTCCTTGTGGCCATTTGGGGTTTTCTTGGCAAAGATACTAGAGTGGTTTGTCGTTTCCTTCTTCAGCTCATTTAATAGATGGTTATTAACCATCAATTCAGATATCTATACTAACTATCCATTAACCTTTCTGTCCTTCTAATCCATACTTCTCCCCCTCCCACCATAACCTCCTTTCTCCATTACAACTGAAATCACTTTTAGTCAAGAGTGAATGTCTGCACTGGACATATTAAGATATCTTTATAAGAGTGTCCCCATGCAGTGTTTTAAAAATAGTACTATGGATTTTTTCTGGAGCAGCTCAGAAATTCCAGTACCCATTCCATGGTTTCTACAGCTGCTGTGCAAATATAAAAGATTCAGAGATTTGTCAGAAATACAGCACATAGTCTATTGCTCTTAAGTGTCTAAATTTTTTTTAATGCTAAATCTTCATTATACACACACACACACACACATATAATTCTTATAATAGTTTCCACCATCATTTTTTAAAACATGTAGTCCCTGAGAAATTGAAAGTTGTAAGACAATTCAAACACAATGCTAATTAAAATCCAAACTTAATTCAGCTTTCAACATACGATATGCATGCTTAATGGGAAAAAAGTCTCTTCATGTTAACAGTACAACAGACATTTTATTATCCTTTTTATAATTATCTAAGGTTTATTGTCTCTGCAAAAGGCAAACTTGGACAATAGACATCATACCGTGACACATTAACATTTTTTTCTAAAAGACTAATTAGGATAATGTCTAAGAAAATGTTGAAATCCCTACCATCAGCAAGTAACGATGGGTAACATGTTTTGATTTTAGGGATGCTATAGCAAATAATGTCACGGAATAAGACCATGGACTTTCATTATTAAACTTGCCCCCTAGTTCTCTGTCTACTAAAATCTTTTTATTTTTTGCCTTTTTTTGGGGGGGTGGGAATGCAAGCCAATTGGGGTTAAGTTACTTGCCCAAGGTTACATGGCTAGTTTTTGTGTTAAGTGTCTGAGGCCACATTTGAACTCAAGTCCTCCTGACTCCAAGGCCTGTGCTATCTTCACTGCACCACCTAGCCACCCCTGTCTACTCCGATCTTTATGCCTAATTTACTTTTCCTGATCCAGAATCAGTCAACAAATATGAAAAGGTGACATGAAACAATGGAAAAGATCATGGACTTGAAGACAAATTTCAGGCCTACCTCTTAGTAGTTGAGTGAATATAGGTTATTTATGTGAACTCCCTGAGCCTCAGTTTACTGATCTATATAAAGGGGATAATAGGACTTGCCCTATGTTCCTAAGAGATACGAAAGAGCTTTGTAAAACTGAAAACTTGGTATCAATGTAACTTATTATTTAACTAGTTTTTGAAGGTTTTGAGAGGAATATCTAAGGAAACTGAGGAACAGAAAGTATAAGAGTTTCTGATTCCAAGTAATTTGTCTCATATTAGGAAACCTTAAAAACAGCATAATATTTGAAGGGAAATATATTTACTGATGGAAGTCAGGGTCATGTCTTATGTTGAGTAGTTGAAAAAAATGAATTGGAGTTGAAACAGGAACCAGGCCTGTTGAGGATTGCTTTTGCTTTAACCAGGTGAATCTGGTGAGATTTGAGTACTTTGGAGGTCTAGCTAGGACTGGTGGCAGTAATAGAGAGATTAGAGAAGTGACTATGACCTCAATATATCTTGGAGTGTAGGCAATGATGGGCAGTGGGGTGGCACAGTGGATAGACTGTCTGGCCTAGAATCAGGAAGACCTCAGTTTAAATATGGTCTTATCACTTACTAGCTCTGTGACCCTGAGAAAGTCACTCAACACTGTTTGGATCATTTGCCTTACATGTAAAATATGGAAAAGGAAATAACATATTACTCAATATTTTTGCCAAGAAAATCCCGAATCGGTTCATGAAGAGTAGGACACAACTGAAATTACTGAACAAAATAACAACACAGGCAGAGAGAATAAGGAAAGTAAGCAGGGAACAATTTCCTATGGTTTACTACAAAAATTTGTCACTTTACTGTCTGGGACAAATTTTTCCCAAGCTTAACTTGGTGTAAAGAATAATGGGATGTGGCGCGATCAGGGAATGTCCTCGTCAGTGTGGAGTTGATCAATCTGATGTGGTTCCAGGATGTTTTTTGGGGGGAGAGGGTTGGGGAAATGGGAGTGTTTTCTGATTGGTGCTTCCCATGGAAATGGACAAGTCCACCTTTATTTAATAGACAGGTACCACTTCTGTAACTTGTACTGGCTTTAAGAGGATGGGTTTATTACACCTCAGTGGGACAGATTCTAGTCTAAGGAGCTCTTTTGATCTGCATTGTCTCTTAAAGTGAGCTACCCTCTCCCACTTTCTTTTTTCAACTTCAAAAGACAGATGAGAGGATATATATTCTGGACTGGGAAAAGACTGTTGCTTATGTTCAGAGATTTGGAGGGTCTGAGACTACGGTCAATTAGCAGATCAAGAGATATTTATCAAGTACCTACTGTGTACCAGTGTTTGCACAGGAAAAATTATTTGATTTTGAGCTGTATGGTCTTTTTTTGGGGGGGGAGGAAATAAACATATTCAGATTATCATTAAGCAGTATTCTGGGGTTCTGATGGACAAGTAGATGTTCCCTAATCTATTACTATTACGTATTACTATGGTAAGCACAAATATTCATATTTATTATTTATATATCCTGGGTTGTCCAAACAATTTTGAGAAGATAGATTACACAGTGAATTGATCATGTTCAACTTTTCTACAAAATATTCTACAAGTGCAGGGGCACTACCTTGAGACTTTCAGTACAGGAATTCCATATTGAGAATGACATAATATATTGTTTATGGATCTGAGAGAGTCACCAGATGATACGAAAGAAATTAGAGGGAGAGTTCAAAACAAAAACTTGGGGATGAAATATTATTATGTCTTTTAGTCAGGGCATATTTATTGAATAATGAAACTCAGTTCTCTTTGGAACATTTCAATAAGAATTGTAGCTTCTACCCAGAAGGCAAACATACGTCGTGAACTGCTAAACAAGAAATCCTCTTCCCAGTCCCACCTGCACTATGAACAATTTATTGACTTTCTTCTCTAAGGAAGAAGCTGTGCATAAATTGTATGGGGTTTAGCATTCATTCATTAAGGAGTAGGGTACATCAGGAAATTCTCTTATTTCTCTTAGTCTTAGCCCTGTAGGCCCTTGTAGGATCTTAGTCCCTCTTCTTTAAAATGAGGAATTTGGGAGTAGGTAACCTCCAAAATTCCATTTTAACTCTAAATATTAAGATGATATACTCTTGCTATAGAAATTCCACATTGCTTTAGTTAAGGAGTTTCATAGAAAAATTATTCAATGATTCTATCCTTCAATGTTAATAATCATTCAAAACAATGTAGATGAATAATATTTTTTCACTTCATTTGATTAAATATAGTCATAGAGTTGGGAAAGACTGAGCCACAAATTTGACAAATGAGGAAACTGAGGCTCAACCAAGTTGAGGTAACTGCCAAAGTCCATACTGCAACCCTTGGCAGAGTCAGGATTTGAAACCAAGTATATTGACTCCTCCATTGATCATTATTGCACTATATCACTGAAAATTTGCTTTAATTTCTCATTACCCCAAAGGTGAATAAGTATGATGCCATCATTTTCTTATAACTGACCCCCTGCAGTTTGGATGGTGGCAGCTAGGTGGAACACTGAGTAGATTAGAATTAGAATCAGGAACACATTTTAAAGATGTGTTTAAAGAGTCCTACCTCAACCTGGATAGGTCACCTGACCTCTGTCAGCCTCAGATTGCTCATATGTAAAATGAGCATGTTCATTCCACCTACTTCCCAGAATTGCTGTGAGCATCAACTGATATCAAGTATGTAAAAGCCTTGAAATGTTTCTAATAATGACTTTCATGCATCTAATCGATTTTTAAAAGATGAATTGACTTTTTATCTACGAGTCCTTTGAATATAGGATAATCATCATTAACAATAGTTAATATGAAAGAAACAGCCTCATGGCCTATTATCTGGTGTAAGACAGTGAGAAGATACAGGGACATTTACCATCAGAGGTTTGCTCATGAATTCTCATTTAAACTCCTTCAAAGGAACTGTCAAATTGGCTTATATTGAGTATGTGTACACACACAAATATAAACATTTTACTGATTTTCCTTTGCAAACATCTTTTACATGAAGCAAGTCAATACACTAAAATGATATTACTATAATCTTGTCTATACCTTATGAGTCACACACTTGAAATGGTTCCAAAGTAAACTAGATGAAAAGATTAGCATTGTAAGCACACATTTAAATATGTCTATTTAAATCATTCCTAGAATGAATGCAAATCCTTTCATTCCATGTCTCATCCCAGATGCTCTAATCCTAACTGAAATAGACACAAAGATCTCTATTATAATACAGCTCATTAACTCATTGCTTTGGCTATAACACGGGCCAAACTATGTTCTCTAAATCATAATTATTGCATATAACAGTTATTGAGAGAAGGAGCTTTAGTGGCAAAACAACAAGAGATTTGAACTCAGACTATCTGGGTTCTAATCTTAACTCTGCCATTGCTAGGCAAGTCCCTGAACTCCTCTGGGCCTCAGTCTTTCCATCTTTAAAATGGGAACAATAAAGCTCATTATTAACTTTTTTGTCACAGATGTTGTAAAGAGAGTTCTTTGTAAAGATAAAGCTCTGCTGATACTAATTTTTGTGATAAATATGTCATACGGCTTATTTAGCTTGCATAAATGAAGTTTATTGGGAAAATAATGAAATTTGAAAACAGATACCTTTGTTTTAAACACCAGCTCCTGTATTTCCTAGTTCTTTTGCTCAGATGAAATCTCATCTTTGCAAATAACTGTATTTGCCATTATACAAAGTGCTTTCTTATTTGTAAAAAAAATGGTATTATCTGCCTTTCCTACCTTATAACATTGTTGTGAATATATACTAAAATTCACATTACTTACTATTTTGAGTGATATGTCATGTAATCTCATCAGTGTTGGCATTCCTTTTAATTATGCACTCATCCAGCCTGTGGAAATATGGCTCAAGCCCTTTTGCAAGCCTCTAAACATTCCCTATAAAATTTTAAATCCTGCTTCTGGCATTTAGTATCTCTCTGACCCTAGACCAGTCACTTATTCTCAAATACTCCACTAGGATTAATCATATAAAGCATAGATGGGTTGCAATCTGCCATCAGTAGGGGGAGTTGTGATCCTAGGAGTTCCACTCAAATACATATATTCATCCATGCATATGTACACACGTAGATATGTGTGTATGTGTGTATAGACAACTCATGGATGTTAAGATTATCTCCAATAATGTTCACTCAGACATCACAGCTCACCCCTTGTCATTCTGCCAAAAAACAGTGGGATCTTTCTCATTTTCTCCAGATATCATAAAGACCCAATGAAGGACACAAGCTATCTGTTAGTGATCCCTCACTCATATTACCTAATATGTTCAAATAATTTGCTTCACATTAATGATAATGTATTAAAAGTTTTCTGTCTAGCACTTTGTCCTGTAGACTGGACTGCCTGTAAAGACTGCTTATTTGGAAATAAATCCAAGCACGTTTCTCTCTGACCAAATCTATCTGATGATTATATAGTTACCATATCCAGTAATAAATTAATTGAGATTAGGGCTTTCTTTTTATACCCTTACCCTCAAGGCATAAATCCCAGTTTCCTATCTAACACAAAGTTAGAAACTCTCAAATAGTCCCAATGTCCTCTCTGGTTTTACTGCAAATAAATTTTAAAAAGAACAAAAAAAATTAAGGCACTTAGATGAGTGTTCTCTACTTAATTAGTTTGCATTCCAGTCTTTATTATACATATCTACAAGCAAGAAAATCTGATTGTTTTGAAACTGAATTTTTATTGTGAAAAAAGAAAGCAAACCATTGTTGCTGGATTCATTTCTCTCTGAGAGACTAAGTAATGCATTTAAACAAGAAAAAAACTAGAACAGTTGAAGGAAACAATCATTAAAAAAGCATGTACTCTTTTATAATTAAAGTCATATTGTGGTAAAATATAGCATTAGCCCTGCCATATTAATTTTGAGATTTAGAGCAAGAAATAATGTCTTTGGGTTTCACATTATTCATGTATTAAATGAAAAAAAATAGACAAGATGACCCGTAAGGATGTTTCTAGTTCCAATAAACCAGATCCAACTGTGATCTTATTTTTATAGGGAGGCTTTTGATTGTTGTAATCTCCCTGAGGACTGGGAGATTTCTAAATGACTACAGGAGCAGAGTGAAATCTAATGCACGATTTATATGCAAAGTCAATATTGCAAAGGAAGATTTTAACAATGGATCATACAACTGAAATAATTATAAAATTACTTTGGCTTATGAAATGGTCAGTTAAAATTAATATATTAGTCGGATGACTTAGTGCAAGATCAGTCCCCGGAAGTGAAAAGAATACTCAGTCATAAGGAAAACTGATGCTGATATGTTGGTTTGAATCTTTTTTACTAAAAATGGCAAAGAATATTAGATTGAGCACTTCAGAAACAAAGGATGATGAAGAAATTAGGTATTTTAGTATTTCATTGTACCTTCCCAAAAGTTACACCTTTTACTATTAAGTGAAGAAATGAATTGGAAGAATCCTCCTCCTAAGTTCAAATCTGACCTCAAACATTACCTATGTAGCTTTGGACAAATAACTTACCCATTTGCCTCAGTTTCCTCATATGTAAAATGAGTTTTAGAAGGACGTGGCAAACCACTCTAGTATTTTTTGCCAAGAAAACTCGAAATGGGGGTACAAAGTTGGACAAGGCTGAAAACAACTGAATAAAATGTGTTTTTTTTTTAGTATTAACTACCAAATGATTAGCTATTAATAAGGGAAAGATCTGTGATTTAGTCAGCTTATGAACTGTCTGACCATAAATATTATGTGAGACATTAAAAAGGAAATGCTTTGTTGTCAAAAGATGTCCACAATGTGATGGAAGAGATCTGTAGAAGCTAAAATGGGATTCCATATTGATAATGAGCTACTCAAAATGATGCTGTATGTGAATGATGATACGCTAGTTAAAGCAAATCCCTGAATATTGCAGAGTCTCCTCGTAGAGGTCAAAGGATTTAATCTGAACACACACAAGAATGATCATGTAGACAAAAAAATGCCTCTTTCCCAGATTGTTACATATAGCTTAATAGGCAACAATCTATGGATCTGACATGAACAATCAAGATACACAAAGAATTGGGCTAAAGTTAAATGGCAGGATCGTGTTTGATGACTTATAAGAAAATGCAAAGCTCATTTAATGATCCAAATTTCTTCCACAAAGGTTCATCTTTTTAATAATAAATTCTACTTAAGTTGAGACATGGTTGTGAGAAATGGAAAAGAGCTGTTTGCAGAGATTTAGAAATTCATATACCCCATAGGTAAACTGAGAGATACATGGTAGTTATGAATACTCTGTAACATCAAATTAACATAATTGTCACAGAATTCAAAAAAAATAGGAGTTAAAATACCAATGCAAAAATATGTTGTTGTTTCTCTTGTTGCTATTGTTGATGCGCTGCTGCTACTGTTACAGCTGCTGCTGCTGTTGTTCTTGCTCCTTTTGTGACTGTCATGGATGTTGCTGCTGCTTCTGCTGCTCTTCTTGGTGGTGTTGTTATTGTCCCATGTCAAGGATGTTGGATGAGGCAGACAGCCCAAGTACTCCAAAGGTGGCATAATAGTGTCAGGAAAAAGTAAAGAAGGTTCCCAGAACATTATGTGGACTCCCTATATGAAAGTAACGGAAGACATGGAGAATAGCTAAACAGGATAAGTAAGCATGGAACAATCCAAGAATAATTTAAGGGAAAATCCAAGTTTATGAGTTCAAGAGTCCATTTGAGTAAAACCCCTGCTGTGGAAACTCATTCCATCATTGCCGAGTGTAAGGTTAATGGGATATAAGATCGTCCCCACGCATTAATAGACCTCACATGGAGCCCTAACAGCAGAACCAATTAGACTCTGCACTAGAGGAATCCCCACACAATTCCAATTAAGTGCTGATTTCCAAGCTTCTCTAAGGTACTAAGTCATTCAAGTGTCAAGTCAGATTGGAAACAGTATATATATATATACTGTATTTCTTAGAGGGACAGAGGTTGGCTAAGAGAGGCTGGGACTGAGACAGAAACAGATGGAGCAAAGAACTTAGTAGAGGAATTTGTTTATGGGGAGGCTTGACAGAGAACACTTGCACTGTCGGCACTCTCTGGGTTGGTGATGAGTATCTTACTAAACTTTGATCTCTGGTATCCTAATAGCAGTGTCCTAAAGAAATATTTTGGTTTTATCTTAGAAAATTGGAGTTTATTGTATTTTGTAAACAAACCTTGGGAATACATATGCATAGTCATAGCAGCTGCAATGGGTACTGAATTGGTGTTACACAGAGTGTGACTCATCTGTCTCTTAGGAAAGAAATCATAGGCTTCCTCTCCTTGTCCCCACCGTGGAGAGAACCGCCCTCTTCCTGCAAGGTAAGAGAATAAAAATTCCTGTTCCTTTCTCAAGATACCTCTGACTTTTAATTTTTCTTGGAACAGAGATCTCTCCACATTCCCTGGAGCTGAGATTTCTCTTCCTTCTTCTCTCAGTGCAGAGACCTCTGTGCCTTCTGCAGGTGCCAGAGCTCAGCAGCTTCTCTGATGTGGACACACTGCTGAGGGATACTGTGGCAGTATCTCCCATGTCACAAATCAGTTCCAGAGTTCTTTAGAGGAACCATGAGACTGTCCTTGTATCTTTTCTTCTGACCACCAGGTCAGCTTGCTGAGGACCAAAACCTCTTCCTAGAAGAGAGATCAAAGAGAATGGCCCCCGGGGCCCAGAGACCCTTGTCCCAGGAGCTGGTAACTTTCAAGGATGTCGTCATTGATTTAACTAAGGAGGAGTGTGGCCTCATGGACCCTTCTCAGAAAGAGCTGTACAAGGAGGTCATGCTGGAGAATGTTCAGAACCTGCTTTCCCTGGGTAAGGACCATTTTCTCTCTTTTCTTGATGTTAATTATCAGGCCAAAATTGGCATAAACGCTAAGAATGGATCCATATACTGGTGAATATCACCCCAGAAGGTTTATGGAGTGCACAGGCTTCTGCATGCTACAACTCTTCATACACACATACACACACACATACCTATTTGTATGTAATGGTAGCCAACTCTGAGGGAAAAGAGAAAAAAAACCCAAGAGATTGATATGATAATTGTGCTCTAAATTTGAAAGGAATAAGAAGTTGGCCATAGTATATTTCCAGTTTCATGTAGAATCATCTTTTTTTTATAGTACTATGTTATAGAAAAACTTATTTCATTACAAACATCTTGAAAAAATTAAAAAAAAATAATTAATCAAAGGGGTAGAAATGGTTTTTATTTCAGTGGCCTGTGAATTCACATGATTAAGCACCATTGGAAACCTATGATGGGGTATAAGGAATACTCTTATGGGCCAAATGGACAGGTTGTCTAATGTGTGATTAATATCCAATATGATCCAAGAGGTTTCATGATCATTTGTGGAATATATGTCAAAATATCTGTACTGCTTGCCAAAGTATGTTAAAAAAAAGAAAGAGAATTCACAAAATGCCAGGAATTACCCCAAGAGGAGGAAATGTTGTACATTAGCAGGTGTTT
The DNA here is from genome assembly GCA_028646575.1 of Pseudocheirus occidentalis. Classification (NCBI taxonomy): domain Eukaryota; kingdom Metazoa; phylum Chordata; class Mammalia; order Diprotodontia; family Pseudocheiridae; genus Pseudocheirus; species Pseudocheirus occidentalis. The sequence goes on along the minus strand of CM053593.1, from coordinate 336,740,979 downwards.
TAAGAGGTAGGAAATAAAATAAAATTAGGTAGGATGGGGTAAAATGGAGCAGTTTAGACACAAATTAATATTCTTGGAATTAAGTGGTTGTGAAGGCAGGTAACGCTGGAACTTTATTCTCATGGGATTAAAAGAAGAGGAACTAGAATACCTAATAAGCCTGTTTTAGAAAAAGAAATTAAGGGGCAGCTAGGTGGTACAGTGAATAGAGCACCAGCCCTGGAGTCAGGAGGACCTGAGTTCAAATGTGGCCTCACACACTTAACACAAAAACTAGCCATATGACCATGGGCAAGTCACTTAACCCCAACTGACCTGCCTTCCACCATCCAAAAACAAAAAGCAAAAGAATAAATTAAATAGGAAAAAAATGAATTTCTTGAGTAGTGGTAGTGGTGGGAACATCAAGACCAGATGGATGTGAAAGGGAATTTTACCAAATATTAAAGATAAACTAATTCCAATTTTAAATCAGTGATTTGGAAAAACAAAGAAGGACTACTACACGTTCATTTTATGAAAGAAATATGGTGCTGATTCCCACACCAGGAAGAATAAAAAAGAGAAGAAAAATAAGAAAGCAATTT
>CM053593.1:336730252-336740292 GCA_028646575.1 Pseudocheirus occidentalis | reverse complement strand
ATTTCTATTAAAAATCCCCAGTTTTCTCTCTAAAACAACAAAAAACTATTCGCCCATGGAGAATTACTCTAATCTGTTTGCATAAAGTGTGGGAGTTATCTTGCCTTGTTGCTGCTGCTTTTGTGGAATGTGAATCTTTAACTTGAAATGAATGAGTGTCTGATGGGTCCAGCACTCTGGTGTGTACACCTCCTGTGTTACTCCCTCAGCCTATGTGTCTCTTCTGCTTACAATGATATAGTCTATTTAAAGCCCATGTTTGGTCCAAGAGTACACAAAGTTCTGTTGCATTTAAGTTGGTGATGAGAAGTTCATGAGCCCTATAAGTTGCAATTAACTGTTGCTAATGCATACACTTATATGTGTATATCTTTTGGTGTATATTTGTTTGATTGTTTATTTTCTTCCGATGTAGAGACCAGGTTTGAAGTAAATGAGGTAACTGGGAATCTTGGACTTTTTCTGGAAAAGGATGACGTGCAAAGACTTGTGAGTGATAGTCCTTGGGCCTTCAAGTTGAGAGGAATCCATGACTGTAATATCAAGCCTGATAAAAATCCAAAGAGGGACTACGAATTTGATGAAATCAGAAAGAGATTCAGACAGTCTTGTATCCTAAATCCCTGTAAGGACACGACTTCAGAGAATGATGGTGTTCAGGACAGTGAATATAGCACATGCTTCACTGCACATGTAGTTCTTGGGAATGCCTCTGAAATGACAGTGTATCCAGGTAATCAAAGGGAAACGGACTGGAGTTCAGCCATCATTAAACATCAGAAAAATGATACCGGAGAAATACTTTGTGCAAGTAATAAAGGTAGGAAGACCTTGAGTAAGGTCATTACTCATCAGCAAATTTCCATGAGAGAGGTGCTTGATGAATATAATGAATGTGAAGTAGCCTCATCCCATCACTCCTCTCTTCCATGCTAGCCTAGATTTCACCCTGGAATGAAAAGTTATGCCTGTCCTCAATGTGGGAAGGACATTGGTTTGAACTTAGATCTTGATAGATCTCATAAAATTGATACTGTGGAGAAGTATTATCAATATTATGAATGTGGGAAGGCTATCTGCTACAAATCTCTCCTTATTGGACATCAGAGAATCATCACTGGAGAGAAACCTTATAAATCTCATCAATGTGGAAAGACTTTCACACAGAGCAATAGTCTTGTTGTACATGAGAGAATCCACAGTGGAGAGAAACCTTTTGAATGTCATCAATGTGGAAAGACTTTCACACAGAAAGGCCATCTTGCTCAACATCAGAGAATCCACAGTGGAGAGAAACCTTTTGAATGTCATCAATGTGGAAAGACTTTCACACAGAGCTGCAGTCTTGCTGCACATGAGAGAATCCACAGTGGAGAGAAACCTTTTGAATGTAATCAACGTGGAAAGACTTTTATACAGAGAGGCGATCTTGCTCAACATCAGAGAATCCACAGTGGAGAGAAACCTTTTGAATGTCATCAATGTGGAAAGACTTTCACATAGAGAATCCATCTTGTTTGACATCAGAAAATCCACAGTGGAGAGAAACCTAACGGATAGAATCAATGTGGAAAGATGATCTTTTCCCACCAATTTTTGGATTAACCTTTCCTAATAAGAACCAAGACTAAAAGGCTAATATCTGGGCCCTCTGGGCTATAGGACTAGGGTGATCCTTAAATTGATCCACAAAATCTGGTCCTGGCAGGAATGGCTTGCAATTTATGGCCTGCCATTTGCCCCATTCCCATGGCTTGAAGGTATAATGAGTGGTGTGAACAAGCATGAAGGTTGGTTTAACTTGATCTGATTCATTTTTAATAGCTACAGTCTGAGGGTTCTGCTTCTTCACTACCTTAAAAGGATAGGCCCTGATGTGATTAGGTTCCTTCCTCTGTTCTGTAGAATAGTTATCTGCCTCAGGACCACAGCCTTTAATGGAGGGGGAATGGAGGTGAAGGAACAATGGAGGAGAAGAGCAGAGCAGGTAAAACAAAGTGGTCAAGTGTAACCATCCTCCCCAGGATCAGAGCTTTGAAGGGAAGGGAGGGAAGAAGGGGAGAAATAGGGTGGGGGAAATAAAGCAGGAGAGACAGCTGGGTGGGAAGGACAGACTGGGGCTATAGGGCAAGAGTGGAGTGGAGGGTAGAGGGAATCAGTAGGTACTGGGGAAGGAGGGGGTCAACCTGGAGAAGAAAGAGTGCTCTTAAGTCTGCCCCATCTGGGGTTATTGACAGAGGAATGAGTATTCTCTGAGTAAATTTAGAGTACAAAAAGTAAATATCTGTTAGGCCTAGGGGCATCTCCTTCTGGTTGATTAGTTCAGGCTCTGGACCTTATTGGGATTTGAATATTAAATTATTGTCGCTATTTATCTCAGCATAAAATACCAGTATTCCCATAGTGATTCAGTGTTTGTGAGGCATTTTACAAATATTGTTCAATTCCATCCTCATCTCTACCCTGGGAAGAAGATGCCCATATTAGCCCCATTCTGCAGATGGGCAAACATTGATGAGGTAGTGTGTGAGATATGAAGAACCCTCATAAAACTTTTGGGCTAGAATTAAAGGTTGGGTTTTCAATTCAATTTTTCTGTAAAAACGAGCTCCTTACCCTGAAGAATTCCAGGAGAGGAGGATAGGAACACAGGATAAAAAGATGTCTGTATGGTTACCGAGTTCAAGAGACTAATGAAGATGGGAGTTGTACAAGAATTTTTAGGTAACTAAATCTGCAGGATAATCTTACCTGCTTAGTTCCTTGCCCAGTTATACTGTAGGGGCAAGCTGACCATGAAGTGTTACATGAACAAAGACAAAAACACAGGCTTTGATCAAATCTGTTCATTATTAAAAGGAAAAGGGCCCCCCCAAAGTCAACAGACTGCTAAACTCACAAAATAATTGCATGTGCTTATTGTATATATATATATATGTATATATTATATATATGTATATATATATATATATATATATTTATACATGTCATCCCTGTCCTTTGGTTTGATTTATCCCATTTTAGATTGTGCCCTCAAAGGTCATCAGATTGAGCTGAGAGGAAGGGAGCTAGAGAAGTAGGGAAGGGGCATTGGAATCAGGTAATGGAGCTGGGGATATAAAAGTATGTATCTTCTCTGTGCCTGGCACAGTCTGACACTGAGAATGTATTGAATGCACTCAGTGTGAGTCATTCTTTTCTTGCAAGAATTGTAATAAACTTTCTACTTTCTAAAAAAATTAAAAAAAGGAAAGAAATCATAGTAGTGTCTTTATGGTGCAGATAGTAGTTATCAAAGGTAATAGTTAAATACACCAGTCAGTCAATAAACATTAATTGACTATTATTTGCCTATCACTATGAAAAGCAATTACTTTGTACTCTAAATAAGCTCTTCTTTACTCAAAACTAGTCTTCTGTTCACTAAGCCATGTTGGTTCCCTACTATTAAAAAAATTGAAAAAAGGGTTTCATAATGTTTATATACTGAGGGTTAAATGTCCTAGAATTTGAGAGAAAAAGTAAATTAAAAGTAAACGTCAAGGTGAAACGATACCTAGGGTGATGACATTTATATTAATCATTTTCTCTATTGCTAAACCCTAGACTGTATACTTGAATCCTGGATTGTCTTTGTCTCTTTTCACCTCTGAGGATGTGAAGGGCTATAAATTTGAATACTTCCTGGACCAATCCTAGAGTTTCTGAGGATACTTCTATATATGCACATGTAGGGACAGAAAAATCATCTCTAGGTCACCCCTTATATGATCATTCTGACAAGTTCAAGGCTAAGGGGTGGGGAGAACTTAGCTGCACATTTCCTTCCTCCATCATAAATTGATGACTTTATGAAATCAAGTATAGATAAACAATACTTTAGATCAATGGTTCTCAACCTTCCTAATTCCATGACCCTTCTAATACAGTTCCTCATGTTGTGGTGACCCCCTAACCATAACATTATTTTTGTTGCTACTTCCTAACTGTAATTTTGTTTTCTGATGGTCTTAGGTGACCCCTGTGAAAGGGTCATTCAACCCCTAAAGGGGTTGCAACCTACAGGTTGAGAACCACTGCTTTAGATAAAAACCTGACAAGATCTATAGTACAGGCTCTGTTTTGTTCTTAAATTAAGTAATGGGAAAAATATACTCACAGTATGAGAAAAAACGGCACCCTCCTTTCCTTTTTCTCCCTATGCTCCAAAAAAGACCTACATGAAATGAAAAGTTTATGTGATGAGGAATGGGTTCATTTTTTTCCCTTCAAGGACTATTTTTTAAAGATATTGCAATAGAAATTGATACTGGGTAGTTAGATGCTAGAATAGCTTAATGTATTCCTCAGCAATAAATACCAGAAACTGTGGAATATGACTAAATAGTCAGGACCTTGAACCACCATGACATTCACCCAAATGAAATCCTTATTAACCTGATGCCATGCTTGACCATTATTTCTAAAATGACTAATAGGAAAGAATTATTTGTTATTCTAATCTGACATTCTTTCATTGTTTAATAAGTAACTCAAAGTACAACAGCCAGCCTGCTATTGAGAGCATATAAATGGAAAATTCTAGTCTAAATATTTTTGAAATATTTGAAAATATTTTTTCATTTTTTTGAAAGCATAGTAAAAGTAATAATAATAATAATAATAATACTGGTAAACATATCTGTAATAGTGCATCAAGGCTTATGAAGCTTTCTAAGTACATCATTTTCCATTTGATCTTTACAACAACCTTACAGATGGGGAAAATAAAGGATTGAGCCATTTATTTAGGGTCACATAGCTTGTAAATGATTGAGGCAGTGTGCAAATACAATTATTTCTGTCTCCCAATCTGGTGCTCTATCTATTACAACATTCTGCCTCAATAATCTGGGCTAATTTGATTTTATCAATTACCGGCATATTGTTTTTCTGTCTACTCCCAAATTACAGGAGTTAGAAAGGATTCTTTGTAGAATGAGGTTGTTTTTATTGGAACAAGTCAATGATCTTTTTAGGGACAAATTTTGGTACAGAAAAAGGGGGTTAGGGAGTAGAATCACCTTTGGGTCATTGTCTTTCTGAGTAGTAGTAGAAGAAAAAACCTCTATACAAATTAGTGGATGAATTCCCCATGGATGTACTCATTATTGGTGGTTGATCCCAAATTTTAGATCACCTTAATTTAGAAAAGATTGAGAGAGACACACTAATGAGGAGTTCTGTAATGGCTGCATGCCAGGGAATCAGTCAACTGAGCTCTTTCAAACTCTTTCATTCACCTCATTAAGCTACTGAAAAATGGAACTGGGACTTTCTCAACCTTATTCCCTCCAGACTCCTGACTCACTGAAGGCTAATCGTGGAGAACAGTAAGTCTCAGTTAGCTATAATAGGCTGCAAGTTGGGCAGGATATGCTGAGAATAGCTGAGGGATTGAGCTTGGTGACTACTCTCTAGAACCACACACAACAAAATCGAAGTCCAAGTTGCCTCATTTTGTTGTTGAAGTGAATATGGTATGATTTTATTTTAGGTCACAGAGTATATTAAATTTATTTTGCATATTATAAATAAGTTATTCCTTAATCCATCAAAGAAATAAAACAGTTAAAAAGTACACTGTCTCAAAACCCTATATATCTTTTTTTTTTGTTTTTTGTTTTGGAGGGCAGTTGGGTTAAGTGACTTGCCCAAGGTCACACGGCTAGTTTTTGTGTTAAGTATCTGAGGCCGGATTTGAACTCAGGTACTCCTGACTCCAGGGCCGGTGCTCTATTCACTGCGCCACCTAGCCGCCCCAAAACCCTATTTATCTTTGAGTTTACCTCTGTAAATACTTTATTGAACCCTTTTTGATAAATGGGTTATTCATATTTCTTTCATGTTGTTTTGAAATTTAATACTTAAAGCTGATGTTGCTAAATGTCTTAATGCCACATCAAGTGGAGATAAATAAAATATAGACACCAACAAATGATCAAAATCCATGTTGTCAGGGAGGTAGTTTGTGGTGGATAGAAAGTTGCCCTCAAAATCATGAAAAACTAGGTTCAAATCCCACCTCTGACATACCCTGGTTTGACTGAGCAAATTATTCTAATTTTCAATGCATTATTCAGTTGCTTAAGACAATAAGGTATTACCTATTAGTAGGTTCAGATGCAAGTGTCTATTATTTGCCAGAGAAAGGAGATACATGTAAAATAATAATAATAGTTATTATAGCTAATATGTCTGACTAACATGTATGTAGCACATACTAAATGCCAGATATTATGCTAAGGGATTTGCAAATATCTCATTTGATCCTTTTAGTAACCCTTGGAGGTAAGGGCTCTTATTATTCTGATTTTGCAATTGAGGAAACTGAGGATTTACCCCAGGTTTGCTAATTATTAAGTGTCTGAGGCTGGATTTGAATTCAAGTCTTCCAGATTCCAGGCCTCACACTCCAGCCACTACAGCAGCTAACTGCCTCAATAAATGAAATTACAGGCCTGAGTAACATTGAATGAATGAATGAATAAAAAATAAGTGCTTACTCTATGCAGAGCACTGTGCAAAGAACTGAGCGTACAAAAAGAAAAGCAAGAAAGTCCCTGTTCTCAACATTCTATTGGTGGAGAGAGTATATAAACATATAGATTTTAATACAAGTTAGATAGAAAGTTTAAATGGTTTTTAGGGTTCAGTAGCAAAATAATGTATATTATTTCATTGGCTTTTTATTAATGATCATATTCATTTCTGATGCTGTAAACAGCTGACAATGCCAAACACTCAGGTGACAAGAACTTTATTCTTCTGGTCTTCAGTAGTTTTGGCTGCTGAGGAGACCTAGAGAGAAACTGTTACCAGGTCAAAAAATCTAGATGTTGTTAGGGATTTTTAATGACACAAAGCCTAAATCTGTACTTTCTTAACTTCTACCTATGTGTATTACTTCTGCTTTCTAGGTCCAGGCAAAATAAAGGAATTTCCTTTTCTATCTGATAGTCTTTCAAATATCCAAAGATCTTTCCATGCCATTCCAATTCAACAAGACATTTTTAAGCACATTTTAAGATAAAATTTCCTGTCCTTAAGAAATGTGCATACTACTGGATGGATTTAAGAACAGTAATAACCAGGATATAAGAAAAGTTGATACCTGCATAAGACTTCTCATGGCTGCATTATTTTAACCAGTTCTCATATAGAATGATGTTAGGCCCAACCCTGTGCTAGTTGACCTTCTCTGGGAACCTTTCCTTCCTATGATTAGCTAATAAAAATAAATTAATCAATTAAACTTCCAAAAGATAGAGAAAAACTTTTTTCTTAATGTTTCTAGGTTTTTCTCCCAATGTTTCATTATTAAAAGGAATGGATTTTTGTGATCATCTTATCTAAATTCTACATTTTTTTTACAGATAAGGAAACTGAGTTACATAGAAGTTGACTTTTGCCCATGATCTCGTTTCAAGTAACTAAAAAAAATATGAAGTCAATTTCTCTGATTCTACATCAAATTGTCTTTTTACAATACCATGTTGGCTCTCTAGTCAAAGCTATAATAAGTTTAATAGATATTAGCAATATTCAGAATAATTCCAAAATAAAAAATCAACAGAAATTCAATTACAGACTCAGAATTTTAGGGTGGATGGAACCTTGGGGAAGTCTAGTTCAATCCCTTCACTTGATAGATATGAAACCTGAGGCCTACCTAGAAAAAATAAATAACTTGACTAATACCACACATATAGCCAGACTAGCAACATAGGAACTGGTCTATATTATAAAATGTATCGGTTCAGTTCTTGCCTTAATAGATATAATAGAGTAAACCAAATTGTAAGATTATAGGTATAGTCCTGAAAGGGTCCTCAGAGGTCATACAGTCAGAGCTCATCAATTTAAACAGAGGGAAACTAAGGACCAGAGGGAAAAAATAACTCACCTTATTTTGTGATGATTGAGAATCTAGATGTGTTCTAATAATCTATGTAAAAAACCTGTATGTAAATGTAAACTTTTATTACTATTATTTCTAATCTCATTTTCCCCTGTCATTCTAACAAAAGACAATACTCTCAATATTCCTCATACATATAATGATCTGTGTACTGTTGCAAACTATAATTTTTGTGATAATAAAAGAACTGCGAACATCTTTCGTAATGTCTTAGTATAGGTATTCATATTGCATCATTCTTCTCATCTTTTTAAATGGAGTGCAGATAAATATTGTCCTTGGATAATTCGCTATCTCACTATTATTATGTTACATTTGATGTTCTGAAGTCTTTTTACTAAGTAGATAAAGTAACTACTATTTGTAACTTGGTAACATTAGTGGACTACAAGCTCTTTTGATTGGTTGTCACATTTTAAGAGCTTTTGGTTCAAAGTACTTTTGAGATTATTTGGACTTGGTTTGGTCCACAACTTTTAAAAGCATTGTTCTTAAACTTTTTTATGGATCAATGTTAAATTCAAGTAATTGCAGGTAACAGTTTTGTGTGTGATAACAATTGCATTCTCATTTATTTGCTAAATTTTAAAGCATACTTTGAGGTCAGAATTTGTAGAGTGGGGATTTATTGTCTTTTACTTTAGTTTTAAAAAAAAGATAACTTTCTAATGTATAATCCTCACTACCAGGCTGTACTTTGCTAAATATGTGGTAAACTTTTGCAACCGGCACTGATGCCTTGCACAATTTATACCATTTTCTTTAATAATTAACATTGATCCTTAAGCCTGGGGATTTATTTTTTAGTTTAGTTTAGGAAAGATAGTAAATTTCTTTTTCTTTTTTTTGTTTTTTTTTTGCTTTTTTAGAGGATAATTGGGGTTAAGTGACTTGCCCAAGGTCACATGGCTAGTTTTTGTGTTAAGTGTCTGAGGCCGGATTTGAACTCAGGTACTCCTGACTCCAGGGCCGGCGCTCTACTCACTGCGCCACCTAGCCACCCCAAGATAGTAAATTTCTAACATAGTAATCCTAACTACTGGGATGTACCTTGCTAAATATGTGCTAAAGTTTTGTAGCTAGGAGTGATACGTTGCACAGTTAATACCATTTTCTTAAATAATCAACATTGATCCTTAAGTCTGGTTTTCTGAAGGCTAAGCTATTATTTTTAGTGTCTGTTGATCTTGAACAACAAGCCATCATGAATGCTTGCATTTCTATGAACATTTGTTAATAATTCAAACATTAGTTTGATGGCTTGGAGAGAATTGCTTTTGGTTTTGTTAATGTGGTTATCACCCACGAAGAACCTTTTGATTACTTTCTTCACTATTTCACTGGCTCTACCCACACACAAACCATATTCGTTTTTATTAAACAAATCTAACAAATCTCCTCGCTGCCCTGTCCCAGTATCCAACTTTACTATTTCTTGGATATTCCTTGTTCTAAAAGTACCAATTCTCATTATAAAAGAGATAGTTTATTAGAGTGTGCGTATGTGTGTATGTGTGGGGAGTACTGCCTCTAAAGTGAGAGGATCCTTTTTGAAATATTTCCTCTTATGCTTACTGTGTATGTGATCTTCGATAATAAGTTACTTGATCTCTACAACTTACTGACCTCATATACAAAATTAGGTTTGAACCAATTCCCTTATGAGTCACTGAATGAAATGAGGATGACTCTTCTTGCTCATCTTGGCCCCAGCCTCCTACTATTCTTCAGGGTTGGGACCCAGAAGGCATAATCAATCTCCAAATTATCTCCTGAGAGAAGATAGTAAAATTCAAGGGATTATAGAGTTTTCAGGGCATAAAAATAAGACTGCTAGTAAGCTAAATATTACCAGAAGGAGGAAACTTTGTAGTTTGGCTGGTTAATTTATGAACAATGGGAGTCAATGTCAATGTGTGCCCTAGAGGTGAATTTCATGAGTTGTGTGGATTAATAAAAGATCTTTTAGTGCAAAGTGACTTCAGTACCTTATATTGTTATGATAGAGAGGCCTTATCTTTGTGCTAGGTCCAGTCTGTGTGGGATCTGGCAGGAGTAGCTATTTAAATGTGAGTTCTTG
>CM053593.1:336694932-336729752 GCA_028646575.1 Pseudocheirus occidentalis | reverse complement strand
GATATACAGGGCCTGGGATAAGGAGACCCTCCCTGCCCTACCAGAAAATAAGAGAGCAGAGCAGGGAAGGGGCTTTACAGTGGGATTGCTGTTTTGGGGTTGGGGCAGGGGCAAGACGGGGAGAAAATGTGTAATTCAAAACTGTAATGAAAATGAATAATGTAAATTATTTTAAATTAAAAATTAAATAAATAAGAAAAAATATAAAAAATCCAGCACCAGACACTTAACAACAACAACAACAAAAACTAGCTATGTGACCTTGAGCAAGTCACAACTCCCAATTGCCCTCCAAAAAGAAAAAAGAAAAAAAGAATGAGAATTTCTTGAATGATGCTTTCTAAGTTCTTTTTTTAATCATGGCTTTCAGGTAGTCCAATAATTTTTAAATTGTCTCTCCTGGATCTGTTTTCCAGGTTAGTGTTTTTTTTCAAGGAGATATTTAACATTGCCTTCTTTTTTTTTCATTTGTTGGTTTCTGTTTAATAGTATCTTGATTTCTCACAAAATCATTTGCTTCCATTTTCTCCACTCTAATTCTGAAGGAATTGTTTTCTTCAGAGAGCTTTTGAGATTATTTTTCTATCTGGCAAATCTGAATTTTTAAGGCGTTCTTCTCCTCATTGGCTTTTTGGGCCTCTTTTGCCAATTGAATTGATCTATTTTTAAGGTGTTATTTTCTTCAGTCAGGTTGTTGACTCTCTTTTCATGATTTGCTTGCATCATTCTTATTTCTCTTCCCAATTTATCTTCCACTTCTCTTATTTGTTTTTCAAAATCCTTCAGCTGATCTATGGCTTGTAGGCAGTCTACATGTTACTTGGAAGCTTTTGGTGTGGGAATTCTGACTGTGTTGTCTTCTTCCCATTCCATGCTTTGATCCTTTTAGTCCCCCAAAAAAGGAATCTAAAGTTGGATTACTGAGCTTGTTTTCCTTCTTTTGCCTGCTCCTGTTGCCAGTCAACCAATTTGATTTTTGAGCCACAGTAGAACTCTGCTTTCAGAGGGGAGAGCTTTGTCCCAAATTTGCTGGGGTTTTTGCAGCTGCTGGAGCTATTAGGAGGCATAGTCTCTGCATCCCCCACAAGCTTTGGCTCACTGAAAACATAGCTCAGGACCACCAGCCAAGACCACGTTTCTGATCTAGCCTGGTTAAGGCAAGAGCGCTTGGACCCTGAATGATCACTTGGCCTCCCTGCAAAATGCAGGCTGCGAGCTCTGAAGCAGCCATGTGGACGCAGCTGCAGGGCCACCACTTCTGCCGCTTTCTTTCCCTGGGGGTAGATGGCCTGACTCACTTTTCTCCCCTAAATTTAGCTGAGTTTAACTCACCTTTCACTTTGTCCTTGTTTCTTATGGGTTGATAATTCTGGAAACAGCCACAGCTGCCCATGATTCACTCTCCAGAATGCTCTACCTGCATCTTGTCCTGACTGCCTGGGGATAAGCCAAGGTTTCAGGCCAGGCTGGGCTTGGGTCCCTACACTCTGCAATGCGTCCTTCCCTTTCTGCCTGCTGGGCTGTCCCCAATGGGGGATGCATTTTTCTGTAATTTTGTGGGTTCTGCGGTCCTCAAATTTGTTTAGAGTCATATTTTATAGGTATTTGAGGTGGTTATGGTGGGAGCTGCAGAGTTCTCCTGCTTCTACACTGCCATCTTGACTCTGCCCCCCACCTCTGCATTTGTAATGGTGGTATTTGTTTAGAAATAAAGATACTCTACTTTTTATCTACTTAAGCCAACAGGAAGCTATATCATCATTTTTTATAGTCCCCTAGACCATATAAATCTTGATGACAGTTTCAAATAACCAAGATGACACTTAGGGACCATAATAGATGCTGCTACTTATATATCAGACTTTTGTTAAGTTTCTAAGAAGGAAAGCAGGCTGCATAATTATAACTATGTCTCATGTACATGTATATTACTGACTTGAGCTAAATATATCCTGTGATATAAAAATGAATATATGTATACACACAGAAATACACATATACATATGGAACAACACATGTATGGACACAAATACATGTGGAACACTATTTTATATAATTATATATGTTTGTATGCAATATGTATGTATATACATATACACATATGGAATAACACATTGATGGCAATGCCTTTCAGGGAAACATTCTGTTAACCTAATGAAGATTCCAACTTACTGTCATAAAAATAAAGCCAAGTTAAGTGAGAGGTTTTCATAGACTAAGCTGCTTATGAGTCATTGAAAGAATTATACAAGAAAATCACCCTCAACTATTTTTTAAAATATGTATTTTTTGAATTTAGAGATTGCTACCCAAGGAAAGAAAAAACTCATGCATGAAATTCCAAGAAATTTACTAGTGAAATTTCAGGATCTCAAGGACATAGATATGGCAAAATTTGTAAGCATTCTTGATAAAATTCTGCACTAATGGAGAAACATCCATTTGAATAATGAAGATTATTCAATAGCCACAAGAAATCAAGAAAAAGAATGAAATAATTTATTTCCAAAAGTGAAGAGTTCAAACTTCAATCTATACTATCAGATTATGCAAAATCAAACTGAATTCAATGAATAAAAATATGGAACTACTGTAATTATATTTTAAACAATCCTAGGGGGAAAAAAGTGATTTGAACACTCATTTTATAAATAATCCTAACAAAAGAAGCATAAGAATAGTAAATAAATGCAATTATAACATAAAGATCAATTAAATGATTTACATTGTGTATATTTGGTGGTGTTGTTGTTGATTTGAGAAGTAAATGGATGAAAGAATAAAGATAAATCATCAAAGTTTAAAAGGATCTAAAGTATTCATATTTTAATGAGATTTTAAACAGTAAGCATAAGAAAATGGGAAATAACTGAATTAATAATACAGAGACTAAATCTTGTGTTCCACTGTAATTTTTTTTGATATGTTCTGTGGGAGGATTACGCCATTGGAAGTCATTTAAGTAGAGAGGGAGGCAGTTTAAAAAAAAAAAGAAAGTTTTGGAAACATATTCACCTCCTGCCTGGAGGTAAATAGATAAAGTCTAGTGCTTTTTTTTCTTGTTCCCTCAACCAGAGTGAAAGACTACGAGAGTGGAAGATTAAACGGGTATAGAGAAATGGCTGAAATAGGGGGTAATGGAAAGAGAGAGAGAGAGATCAATCTAGAAGAGGAAATAAAATTTGAGTAAAGAAATATGACGTGGCAAGAAATATACTTCTTCTGGGAGAAACAACACAATCATGTAATGGGTTTTGCCCAGGGATATAGACATGCAGAAAATTACCTTTTTTCAAGTTGTGTCTGCTTCTTAACCCCAAAAGAGGAACACATGGGTCCATGGAGTCAGTCAACACTTTGGAAGAATCAGGACACATAAATCTAGAGTTAAGATAACCTGACCTTGGAAATGATAAGCAGTTATGGTAAGGATAGGAAGCAACCAGGTTTCATGACTATGGATACAGAACATCTTCCATATTTTTTAAAATTATATGGATTCCTTCATGCAATAATATTTCTAAGACTGAGACACCAAAAAAGATAACACTAAAAAAATTACAAATAAAAAAAGGAAAGACCATGTAGATGAGAATATAAATGTAATGGCATAGAAATGGTGTAGAAGGAATTCAAATTTGTAACCTCAGAAATATTACCTCTAATAGCTGACATTAAAGGAACAAAAAAAGATATTCATGAGCATGGGTATAGTCCATGAATGTGAGAATACAGTTCAGAGCAGACTAAAAGTTGATCAAAATAGGGAAGGAAAAAAAGTCAAGGAAAGCTTTTCCATTCAAGTCAACAAAATTGGTATTGAGAGATGAGGAGAAGAAACATTGAACCATATGTTTATGTGGTAAAAGAAAGAGAAGTTGAAAGAGATGGTGGTGGAGGAGGAGGAAGAGGAGGAGGAAGAGAAAAAGGAGGAGGAGATAACTGGTAAAAATGACCCTGATGTTAATTTTGTAGTTGATGTGAGGAAAAAGATATGCAAAGGAAGGGAAGATACAAGTTATTAGATGACCAGATAAGGTAATCCATGATTAAAGTATTTCTAGGAACATTAGGGAAGCCCTGTCAAATAAGGAAAAGATGGATTCCCTAATGCACCTGTAGGATTATTACAATAATTACTTCCAGAATGGAATATGGAGACTAAAAATATTTTTTAAAAGTAGTATCCTTGGCTACTAGTTTAGTTCTAGAAAAACTGGATTGCCATAAGAAGGAATATTAAAAATAAATCATGTTTACATATTTAACAACTGAAGTCAGTTATAAATTTATTTATGGACATTTAATGGATTTAGTAGCACCAGATTAAAATGACAAAACTGATTGGTGGGAGCCTATAGGCCAATGATGGGAAGGAATTTTATCAGGTACACAAATTTTTTTCCCATTAAAGAATCTATGATAAGACGGGAATACTAATATATTATACCATTGATGGAGTTTTGAAGAGCCAAACATTCTGGAAGACAGTTTGTATTTATACTAAGAAATGAGTGTAATGCGTATCCTTTGTCCCAGAGATCACACTGCTAGGAATATACTCCAAGATGGTCAGCAATTAAATAAATGGAAGAGGGCTATATAACTGTAATTACCAACACTGGCATCAGAGTAAAGATGGAAAACTGAATATTTTTTCACTTTCAGTGCATGGAAAAGTAAGGCATTATTAATATGGAACACTGCAAAAATTATCAGATGTGATTGAAGTATAATTTGTCTCTGCTAAACTGTTGTTAATATCACTGTTGGTTTATATTTGTTACAAAGAAGGGAGACTTACTGGGTAAAAGCATACATCCAAATTAATGTGATATAACAGAAAAATAATTTTAAAAATTAAATTAAATTCAATGAAAAAACCAATTTAATATGTATGTTGCATGGGAGATATGGCTAGGCATATGTTCCTATGAAAAACAAGTGGATATTTAAATGAAGTATTGGAAATAGGCTTTTGAGCAAGACAGTAATATGGTAAGATCATAGGGGAGATTATTTAGGCAGCTCAAGTTGGAGTGGCCATTGAGGTCATTACCATAAGAGTCCTGATGAATGATAAGTGTATGAACAATTTAGGAGTCTATGTAATTGAAGAGAAGTAGAGAGTTGTGAGAAAAATTATGGAGTTAGAATTCAGAGGAATTGAAAACAGACTAGATATAGTGGGTACAGGGGTGAAGAAGAATCTTGAAGAATCAATGATGATTCAGTTTTCTCATCTGTAAATTGTGGTAACAGGTCTTATGCTATGTACTTCATAGAGTTATTATAAGAAAGTTTCCAATTGATTTCATTCCAAAGATTTAAATCTTTAGTCACTCAGGTGATTCTACTGTATTATGGAAATGAATCATAGGAGTCTAGTTAACAAATATGTGTTACGCTCCAATTAAGTATAAGTGTGCTGAGCATGTTACCAAAAACATGGGGGATGGGGTGTAAAAACAGTGCTTGCTTTCAAGAAACTTACACACTAGTAGGGGAGACAAATACAAGTAACTCTGTACAATCAACATATATATGCAATAAATTAAAGACTACTAATAGTATAAAATGATTAAAAATAAGAAGTACTAGGAAAAGCATTTAGCATAAGATGAGATTTAAAGTGCATCTCAAAGGAAGCCAGAGAAGCCAAGAATCAGAGAGAGAGAAAGAGCATTTTCAGGCATGGGAGATAACAAAAGAAAATTCTCAGACAGACTAAGCAGATGGAGTGTAATGGAATAAAAGTAGATCAGTATCACTGGTTGCAGAATATGTGGAAAGAAATTGGGTGCAACAAGACTGGAAATGTAGGAAGGGGCTGGGTGATAAGGGGTTTTCAAAGCCAAACAGAAAATTTTATATTTGATCCTTGAGGTAATAGGGACCCAAATTCTTACCTAGTTCTTAGTCATTGAATGGAAATTGGCTCAGATAAATTGAAACCTATTGAAGTCCTTAATTTAGGAAGGTCAAGGTCACCCATTGTATCCTGGGCCATTTTTCATCATCTTTACTTTTATCTTGCCACTAGATTCTTGTGAGTCTAACAACTTTGTGTGGCTCTGCATCACTTACATCCAATTCACATAGTCCTCCTCAAGAACAAAAGCCAAAGACAAAATTTTGAATTCAGGAGTTTTCAATGTTGAGTGTATCCATGTGCTTATTATTTTGATCCCCAAATCCTTTAGCGAAAGGATGACATTTTATGGTGTGTGTGTGTGTGTGTGTGTGTGTGTTTCTGTGTGTATGTTTCTGTGTGTGTGTGTGTGTGTAAGTGTGGTCATCATTCATAGATTGACTCACACTCCTTTGGATAAAGCAAAGACCTGCTATTAATTGTATGTAACCAAATTAATCAGATATATTTTGATGATACCAAATTGATAAATTTAGATTGGGAAGGATCTTTGAGGTCATTGAGTTCAATCCTCTTACTTTATAGATGAGTAAATCATGGCAGCAAGAGGTTAATAATTTGCCCAGGATCACACAGCTGGTAAATGGATAAGGTAGGATTTAAACTCGGAGTGCTCTGACTCAAAGTCTAATATTCTATCCAATACACTACATTACACTGGACATTTCTCTTTTACTTTTTATGGCATAGGGAAAAATCGATTTTTAAAAAACTGAATACCTTGGCTTTTTAGTTTATGTTCTTGACAAAAATAATTTTAATCCATTTTGAAGACATTAGTGATTAGTATGTAGTCACATGATGAGATCACATTTACTTTTGAGCACTGAGAGTTTGACTAAGAGAAATAAACTTCTTAAATTTTTAAGACTTATTTTAGTATCTCTGTGAACATTGAAATAAATTATTTTACAATAAAAGTTTAAAAAGTGGCTAATTTCATTGTCAATTATAATAAATTTTTTCAGCTTGCATAATAATGTTCTACATGATCAAATTTCAAAGTAATCCAAGATTTTCAAGTGGATTAATGTAAATAAAAAACTTTGCCTTTTTCCCTTTATAATTAAAGTTCCAGTATGATATATAACACAGATTTTGATATTTTAAAAAGTATTATGGAAAGTTTATATAAAGAATTTTCAGAAAGCTGAAATATGTATAAATCCTAAGAGAGAGATTGAATGGTTCAGGTGGTTTATAAGGCAAATATTGGACATATATGTCTTTAAACAATAATTTTAATGATAAGATGGAAATGTAATGTAATAGGAAATAAAATATGAATAATTAATGATAGAAGATTCATTTGAAAGTGTATGTTGGGCAAAAGCATTTTTGATTTTATGTTATCACAACTATCCATTTTATCCTTTCTCTTCCTCTCTATCCCGTGTTTAATTTTGAATTCTTTCTCTCTCCATACTTCTGATAAGACATTTATATATCCCCCTTTCTGTAGTTTGTTTGTGATATGACCTCTTGTATATAGTTCATGAATCCATTTGGAATTCACCTTTATATAAGCTGTAAAGTAAAAATTAAAAAGTATACAAGTAACATAAGCTTCATTTTGACCCAGTTTCATTCTCTTTATCGATGTATTATTTGTGTATGTATGTGTATATATGCATGAATTTATCTAATTAATCATTCATTTTTCTATCTATGTTTTTATTTTCTCAGTTATTTAAGAAACTCAATCTCATCCACTCCTAAAGTTGAGGGGACACTGATTGATGGACCCAATCTCATTGTTGATCTGCACGGAAGCTTCAACATGATCTATTTATGACCTCAGCCAACAAACTGTCTATCTCCTCCTCCTTGAGGTCTTACCATATAAGTTCCTGACTGTGCAAATGCCCAGGAGACTTTAACTCTACCATAGCTCAAAACTCCTGAGATGAAGTGATTCCTTTGCCTCTACCACCACCAGGAACAAATAATGTATAAGTGTGCTACCATGTCCAGCCTTGCATAAATATTAAAATATATTTTATAGACACTTCAGGATACCTGAAATTAAGCAATCAGTAGATATCCAGACTCTTAAATCTGCTACTATTACAGCTTTTGCCATAATGGCCAATTTGATACATTTCAGAGAATATCTCTTTACTATCAGGATGGGGACATGGCTTACAGGAAGAATTGATATCAAAGGGCTAACTTTTTTTTCTTCTTTTCCCAGGCATCTTCAGTAAGGAAAAAAAATGTACAAATGCAAATGAAGATCAGTTTTTCTCACAGCTTGAGACAGTGCTCCTTAAAACACATTTCCATAAAGCTAGAGGAGGAGAAGAGAAAAGAAAGGTACTGGGCTGTTTGGTTGTTTCTTTATAAGTTCAGAAATACCCTGAATTCCTAATTTTTCTTTTTGCAATGCTGACTATCCTTTGAGTCCTAGAAGAAAAAAATACAAGAGTTAGAAGTTTTCTCAGTTGAGCTGAAGCAAAGAAATGATTATACTCGACCTCAATTTAAGAAATTCATATCTAGACATTTAAATGGGACCCTTAAATTAACTGGCTCTCTGAAAATGTTCAGTTAATGGTAAGATATGGGAATGAAAGAAAAAGAATGGAAGAAAAAATAGAGATGGATGGTTATAATGATGTGCAAGGAAATTAAGGTACATATTACATTTCATTAGAAATATTTATGTAGGGGTTGCTAGGTGGCACAATGAATAGAGCATCAGCCCTGAAGTCAGGAGGGCCTGAGTTCAAATCTGTCCTCAGACACTTAACACTTAACTATCTGTGTGACTTTGGACAAGTCACTTAACCCCAATTGCCTTATCTCCCCCCCTTCCAAAAAGAAAAAAAATTTAAAAAAGAAATATATGTGTATATGTACACTTCATGTGTCCATAAGAATATGTAGGCATATGCATATTTGGATGTTCCTGCTACAACATATCCTGCTCTTAATCCATTTCACATCCTGGATTTTCCTATTTGGCTTATGCCTTTGGTAAACCATTACTACATACTTCAGATCTTTTCAGTTATTAAATATTTAGTAGGTATCTACTGTGTGCCAAGCAATGTGCAAATCACTGGTAATGGAAAAAGAGTCAAAAGAAAGTCTTTGCCAGCAAGGAACTTACAATTCAATGGGGAGAAAAAAATACGAACAAATATATACAGGCAAATTATAAAGAAGACAAGTAGGGAATAATTAACAGAGGAGATCATCAGAATTCAGAAGGATTGTAAAAGATGGGATTTGAGCTGGACTTTAAATGAAGTCATGAAAGTCAATAGGTAGAAATGACTTAGGGAGAGCATTTTCCCCAACTAAATAAAATACTGCAATTATTTTTGTGCTTCGATATACCAGTTGATCTGTAATCTTGTCAATGGAAATAATCCTTACAATGATGCAGATCATGAGCTATTCATATCTTCTTTCTCATGTTCTGTGATTCTTTTCAATCACATCCCATAAATCTGCCTCAAGTTTTCCATAGGACCTCCTGAGTATTTACCTCTTTAAAAAATATTACAATATACCAGTAACTCACATGGAAACCCCATTGGTTATCTCTCAATACACGACAAATCCACTTCTACATCTGCAAAGACAACTTTGATAATGCCCTTTGCACCATGACTTTTCTGCAGTTCCTCGTTGGTCATGTAGGCTGCTTACAGTGAACATGTTTCTCTACATTATACTTCTGGTGGTCTTCAACTTTAATTGTCTGGAAATTGTAGTGTTATTCCATGACTGTCAGTCAGTCAATAAGCATTTATTAAGGTCCTGCTATGTGTTGGGCACTGTGGTTAGTGCAAAGGATGTAAAGAAAGACCAAAACAAAAAGAGTCTATCTTCTCAAGGAGCTTAAAGCTTCAAAACATGTTCATTTCTCATTTTCCCTTGCCAATTAACACTTTTTACAAAGTATTTATTAAGTTTGTTCTATTTGTATGCATTAAGCTAGACATTGGTGATGCAAAGACAAAAATGAAAATAATTTCTCTGAAGGGACTTACTTTCCATTGAGAGACACAATAGCTGCAGAGCTGCTTATGTCAAAAACAAATACATAGTATTTTTGAGGGGTATGAGAGAATAGTTAATAATAGCAGGGAAGGCAGATCTAGGGGAAAAAAGTATTTTAGAAGATGGTATGGGAGTTGATATTTAAAGGATATTTGGGATTCTAAGAGGCTGAGGAAGAGCATTAGTGGTATGGGGTCAACTTGAGAAACATCAATTTGTCTGGAACATGGAGTTAGTGAAAGGGAATTTTTGTACAATAAAACTTCAAAGGTAGGTTAGAGCCAAGTTATACAGTATATTAAGTTGCCACCCAAAGCAGTTTGTATTTAACTGTGGAGAAAGTAGGGAGCCAGTGGAGGTTATTGGGCAAGAGAGTAGCATGATCAGACTTGTGCTTTATTAACATCACTGAGGCAGCTGTTTAAATGATGGATTAGAGAGGAGAGAAAAGTATCAGTTAATCCATCAGTTATCATAAAAGGAACAGGCCTTTCTATACTGTTCAAATATGGATTCAAATATTTTATCTCAAATAGGCTAGGCATTTCTGAATTTAAAAAATATTAACTTTATCCTGACTGTCCAAAATATTGTATTTTACATTAACTATGCCCACTGTGTACAATGCATTGTGCTAGATTCTAGAGTTAGAGCTAAGAAACAGGACAAAGTCGTAGTCCAGTAATGCAACAATCTATTAAGAAATAAAATAAATTTCTAGGCAACTGTAAGATAATTTACAGTATGACAAATTAATGGGAGAAACTTGACAGGTTGATATGAGAGATTCCAAAACAGAGAAATCACTCAGAGCTGGGGAGATCAAGAATGTCAGCAATAAAATTATAAATGACAGAATAATGATCCAAAAAGATCTAAACAGACTGGTATGATGGGCTAATATGACTAATTTTAATAGAGATAAATATAAAATCTTAGACTTGAATGAAAAATGCATGTCTCAATAGCAATATGAGAGATGCATCTAGAACAATTTGCCTGAAAGGACCTGGGTTAAGTGGTTAACTAAATGTTCAACAGAAATCAATATGGTATGGCAATCAAAATAGTTATGCAATCTTATGCTTCAAGAAGAGAGATAGAGTGTACACACCGAGGGTGATGGTCCTGCTCTTAAAGTCTGCCTCCTAATTGGGAGTGTTGTATTCAGTTCTGCGAGCTACTTTTTAATGAAAGTCATTGATAAGATAGAGTGCATCCAGAGTAGGGCAACTAGTATGATGAATGGTCTTGAGACAATGTCATATAAGGATTTCATGAGTACACTGATTATTTTTAGCTTTAAAAAAAGGAAATGTTAGAAGTAGTGAATTATGTATTGAAAAACTCTGCTGTAAAAAATCGAATTAGACCTTTTGTCTTGTTCTGAAAATAGTAGAGCTCAAAGCAAAGGGTAGAATTTAAATACAGACTTAGGCTTGAGGGAACAAAAATTCCTAAAAGAGCCATCTGAAAGTGAAAATGATACTTTAGAACCTAATGGATCTGCCCCTCATTAGGGGTTTTCAGGAAAAGATTAGGGTAATAATAGCCTACTACTCTCTGACTCCATTTTCTCTCTTCTCCAATCCATCTGCCTCATAGCTGCCAAAATTGACATTGCTAAAACACATCTCTAAAGAAGCCACTTCTCTGGTCAAGAAGCTACAGTGAGTCCCAATTATATCTAGTATTAAAAACAAAATCCTCAGTTTGAAATTCAAAACCTTTCATAATAGGTTCTGAACAAACTTTGTTAAACTTATTGCAATCAATTCTCTTTGAAGACAAACTACTTTTCCCATTAAAAAAATTCTAATCCCAAGGTTTTTTTTCCTCTATGCTTGTCATGCACCTTTTTTCTCCTCTCGACCTCAAAATATCTTCATTGAAATGTCACATCTGTAGCAGTTCTATCTTAATCCATCCATTGCTAGTTCCTTCCTCTCTGTAAGAAATTTCAAATGTATTTTGTGTTTGCCTGCTTTCATGCTGTCTCCTTTGATAGACCATAAAATAGAAGAGGGCAGGCATTGTTTTAATTTGTGTTTTTCTTACCAAAGAATAACAGATTTCCCTGTTCTAGGCACTAAATAAATGTTTGTTGAATGAATGTTAAGTCTATAGTTGTTTAAATATAGTTCTCCCCTTTTTCAACCTTTCATTTTTTCCTGTTCTATGAGAACACTATGGTTGTTTGCTTTTATTAATTCTGAAAGATGTATCCCCCTACTCTGTAATTGTACTTCATTTACCCAACATCATTGGGCAGGAAATAAGATAGTCCATATATATATATATATATATATATATATATATATGTGTGTGTGTGTGTGTGTGTGTGTGTGTGTGTGTGTGTGTGTGTGTTTACCAAGAATACAAAAACGGGGTTACCAAGACTGTCCATTCTTTCTTTTTTTAACTTTCAAGTATTTTTCCATCTCTCACTCCTCACCTTCACCAAAAAAGAAAAAGAAAAAAAGCCCTTATAACAAGTAAGTATCATTAAGCAAAACAAATACCCAGATTGGCTACATCTAAAAATGTGTCTCATTGTGTATATTACTCTATTACCTTTCTGTCAGGAGGCAGGTAGCATTCTTCATCATCAGTCCTCTGGAATCTCAACTGATCATAGTATCAATCTGAGTTCTAAAGTCTTTTGATTTTGTTGTTGTTTTCACAGTGTTAATTTTGTAAATCTAGATGTTATAGTTTAAATTTTTCTCCTGCTTCTTTTCATGTCACTTTTGTATCACTTCACATGCTTCCCCAAATTTCTCTGAAATGGTTATTTTCATCATTTCTTTCAGCAAAATAGTAGTATGATATATCCATAGGCCAAAACATATTTATTGAATTCCCAAATTATGCTCATTCCCTTAGTCTCTGGGTTACTTTTTTGCCACTGCAAAAAAGTTACTTTCAATGTATGGAATTATGCTTTTTCATTTCTTTGGATTCCAGGTGATCTATCAAAGTCAGTAGGAAGTGCCTTAATTCACCAATTATGTCAGTACTCTTCAATATATTTGACTTTTAAACTCCTATGCATGAGGCTTTATAACAGACATAATCCTAAGAAAAACAATTAAACAGTTTATTGTTGTTATGAATAACTTTGAATCACAATTAGCTGTTATCTGCAGGAATAACACAGAAGTAGAAATCAACCCCAAGTTACTTTGTCATTCTTTTTCTTTTTTTCTTCCCTCACAATGACATCTGATCATATTTTATTGTTTTTCAGGTTCTCAGCTGCAGTGACTTTCTATAGATGATGTTAGTGTGAAAGTGTTTGCATCATATGAAGTTCAAATATTTTGGTACAATAAATATTTAACCTTTCAATGAATTTTTGATATTTGATTCTGATGTTAGAGAGGGACTTCATGCTTCACTTATTAAAAGTAATACTTTCATTTATAAAATGCTATTGCTACAAGAGTGAGAATAATTAGAGATTTATTTTATTTAGGGCAATAATATTACTAGTTAGAAGATGTATTCCATATTTTCATATTCATATGTATGCTATCTTTTAAAATGTCTGATTAGTCAATATTTCATTGTTTCTGCCTAGGGAATTTTTTAGGGCTTTTTTAAAGATTTTATTTTAAAAGCAATGACCGTTTGTATTTTTAGTTGAAAAATACTCTTTGTGCCAATTGATTCCAGCATGCATCTGAGCAAAGGAGAATAGTTTACAAAGATGCAGTCAGGAGAGGTTTGTCATGGTTTCATCACTTCGGAAACCACATCTGCCTTTCCTGTGTAAAACAGCTATCCTGTTTAAAGTCAGAATATGAGATATGGACGATTGCATCTTGTAAATAGGTATAAATAAAAGTAAAGGCCCTAAAATGAGGCCAAGTAAATGTATCACGGACATAGCAAATGAAAGCCCAGATAGAAGAGCCAACTAACAGCATTTTGTGAATCCTCAGCCAGGCTGCTTTTTAAAGGAACATGTCTCTTCATGCACAATGAGAATCTGTATATCAGTATGCAGCTCTGAACTGTCACATGCATATGTCCCATGGGATTCTGAAGGTCTTGAATATATTGCTATGAAATCCTAGAATCTTAAAAAAAGATGAAGATAAAATCTAATCCAAGTGCTTCATTTACAAATAAAAAAATAAACATTAAAACTGTTCAAAGATCTGCCTAGTAAGTGAATATCAACAGTTTCAGGGATCAGTCACAGATCTCCAGATTCCCAGTCCACTTTCCCTTATATGATAATGATACTCTTCCTTTGGTAATTCTTTAAGTTCTTTTCCTTCTATTGTCTATAGAGTCCTATATTTTCAATTGGGAATATCTGGGTTCAATTACTAACTTTAATGTTTGCTAGCTCTATGATCTTAGATCATTTCTTAACATATATTACATAAGAGGTCTTTTGTAATAAAGTAAATCACTTAAGTAGAACTAATACTATAGTGACCTCAATTTAAAATGCATTCATCTTTTCCTATCTATAGCCCTCCTGAACATTCTATTTTTAAAATTAACATAAAACTGTTTGCTCTTCTAACTCTCCCAGCACCAGTGAGAAAAGAAAAAGAAAATAAAGTTAATATAATAAATAAATAAATAGATAGATAGATAAATAAAGAAAAATATATATAACCAGGCAAAACAAACTTCCTCAATGGCTTACATGCAAAAAGAGTCTCATTCTGTAACTTAAATCCTTCACTACAATTTTCATCATCAGTCATGAATGGTCCTTATATTGTTCATAGTTCTTATAGAATTCAAACTGATTGCTTTTACTATGCTGCTGTTATTGTATAAATTGCTTTCAGTCCAAGTTTCTTCTGAGCCTTGCCAATGATTGAGAAGCAGAAATTATGAATCCCACAATTTGTGAACCCTAGAACTTGTGACCTCCTGCAATATGAAGGGGAGGAGCTAATGACCATATATAAGAAGAGGCCCAGGCTGGAGAGAGCAGAACTGAGAAGGGATCTCATGTGGTGAAGAAGGTGAAAACCTATGGTATCCCAGCCCTCTATTTGTCTCTTCTGTCTGTGTTGATGTTTCTTTGTGATACTTTCTACAGAAGCCCTGGGATCCTACTGGAAACCCTGAAAGAGGATTTTCTGGTTGTTTGTTTACAGAAGTCCTGGAGGAGGGTCTTGGAAGCCCTGGGACTTTAGTGATGTTTTGTATCAACCTCTTGGACCTTGTTTTTGGGTCCTTGTTGATTTCTGTATTGATTTGAGTTGAGTTCTCAGACCTTGTTGTTTAGTCTGTGTTGATTTCACAGGCAGATAGTGAATTAATGATGGTGCTGGCAATGTTCATGAATGCTGTTTTGGCTATGTTAAGCCTCCCAGAAACAGGAACTATGAAGGACTTGAGGTGGACTGGACACTGTAAACTTCATTATGGAATGGGAACTGAACAAGGCACTGGATGAAGAACTGGACTAGGTTCTTGACAAGGAACTGAGAGCTCCCTGCCCTTGAATCCAGGTGGCAGTTGGGCAGATTCAAGCAGGAGATGGTACAATAGAAAAGGAACCATAGAAGTTGAGAGCCAGCCTCAAGTCAAGATGAAAGAAGATTTTACTTGAATACTGTGCATTGATTGAGAAGATCATGATTTACTGTGACCTAAGGATGGAGAACTTTGACCTTTGTACTTTGTGTCCCTTATGAAGGCAAGCCTCCTTATGGATAAATGAATTAAGGACTTACTAAATGATTGAGTTACTAAATGATTGTACCTTGTTTAAAATTATGTGGCCACTTTGTTGAAAACCATGTGGCCATTTTAGTGATAAGTTGTTATGTCGTAACATTGTGAATGCCATACTTTGATTTTTGTGAATGTTTGGCTTTAATTTATTACTGAATAAGTAGAGAGTTCACTATACTATATAATAACCTTTAAGCTGTTCACAGCAGCAGTCCTCTGGAAAGCTGCTCGTGTTTGGCTTTACTTTTATGTATACTTCATTATTGTTCAGTATGGATCACAACAAAATGTGTCATCTTCAAAGAGACCGGAGTACCAACCAGATCACCTTACTTGTTTCCTGAGGAATGTGTGCACAGGTCAAAAAGCAACAGTTGAAACAGAACATGAAACAATTGATTGGTTTAATATTGGAAAAGGAATATGGCAAGGATGTGTATTATCACTTTATTAACCTTATACATAGAATATATCATGCAAAATGCTAGGCTGGATGATACAAAGCTGGAACTAAGTTTGCTGGGAGAAATATTAACAATCTCAGATAGGCACTGATACTACTCTGATGGCAGAAAGTAAAGAAGAAGTAAGCCTCTTTATGAGGGTTAAAGAAGAGAATATAAAAGTTGGCTTAAATATTAACATTTGAAAAACTAAGATCTTGGCAACTGGTCCCATCACTTCCTTGCAAACAGAAGAAGAAGAAATGGAAGCAGTGTCAGATTTTATATTCTTGGGCTCAAAGATGACTAATTATGGCAAGTGTAGCTATGAAATTAAAATATGCTTATTCCCTAGAAGGAAAGTGGAGGCAATTCTAGACAGCATACTAAAGAGTAGAGACATTACCTTGCTGACCAAGGTCAATACAGTCAAAGCCATGGTTTTCTGGTAGCAATGTGCAACTGAGGGAATTGGAATATAGGGAAAACTAATTGCCTCAGAACTGAAGCCTTTGAATTGTGGTGCTAGAGGAGACTTCTGAGAGTTCTTTGGACAGCAAAAAGATCAAAGAAGCCAATACTTAATGAAAGTTGTTCAGACTATTCACTAAAAGGTCAAATACTAAAGCTAAAACTCAAATACTTTGGCTATATAATGAGAAGACAAGACTCACTGGAAATACTTTTTTCTCTATAGCAGTGGCTCTCCAGAACTAATTACCCTGTATTGATACCAGGAGTGGTGAACCTGTGGTCTTGAGGTCAAATATATCCCTCTAGGTCCTCAAGTGCAGCCCTTTGACTTCATAGGGAACAAATCTCCTTAATAAAAATATTTGTTTTGTAAAACTTGGACTCTGTCAAAAGGCCTCACCCAAGGACCTGGAAGGGAATATGTGACCTGGAGGCAGCAGGTTTACCACCCCTTCATAGGGCATCCTAGGATTTGCATTGATCATAGGTCTTTATATCCTTCTTTTAACAGTTTTTCCCACTCTGAGGCTTCAGTTGAAGGGTCTTAGAGTCTTCCATTTAAAGATTAGAGCATTAATACTTTTACTAAGATATCTCAGTGAAAGTGTCATTTTATCAGTGTCGGAATTCCCTTTGTGAGAGCAGGTAAAACTCATTAGAGTTTTCACATACTGTGTAAGTCTGTCTGTTTCCTTCCATTTATCTCCTATTGAGCCTCTGTCCAATTTGTTAGAGACCTTCCAGGGCTAGGTTCCCTTAACCTGAAATCTATGAACAATTTTTTAAATAAGTTTTGATGACTACATTTAATTATAATTGATATCTTTTGCAATCCTAAAATGTCATTTTGAGAAGGCATTTATAGGCTTCACCAGACTGCCAAAAGTGTCTAGTACATAAAAAAGTTTATGAATCATTGCTCTATATTATTTTATATTTTGAGAATACTATTATAGCGTTTTAGCTTACCATTTTGACTTCCCTCATCATACAACAGTACAACCTTCCTAGCCAAAGATCTCCAAAGGAAGCCATGAATATACTAAAGAGTCTGTAGCTCAGACAATACATGGGGGTATGTCTTATACATTCAATCAATCAGAATTTGATAAACTACATCTACAGTATTCCTCCAATCTACCAGTAGGAATACTTGATTAAGAAAGAGATTAGGTTATTCTGATAAGTCCTATTTTTCATGAATCTTTACCTGTTATCACTTCTTTTTCCACGTATGTTTAAACAATATCTCTTAAAATATTGCCAGCAATCTAAATCAAGTTCAGTAACCTACAACTCATAGACTTCACTAACTTTACTTCTCTGACACCCTGTGGTATTCCTTCTGTTGTCTTTCTTCTTTTAAACATTGCTTTGCAATCATTTCTGTCAGTTCTTTTACTACCTAAGCATGAAATTCTCCTTGGCCTAATGACTTAATTAGTTCTCCTGAAGGCAGTTAAATGTTTCCTTATTACCTCCTCACATATTTTGAGTATCAACTCCCTAGCAATATTTTTTGTTCTACCTTCTCTGGTTCAAAGATAATTCTCCCTGGTGGGGAAAAATCCAAGGAAGATAAAATCTGAGCAGCTGATTTTGCTTTCTCATCAGTTATCATTATCTTAACCAAGTCAAGTTGTATTATCTTTCTTTCTTTGACTCACCTCTTCTCCCTAATATAGATTTTAAAAGCCCTTTTTGTTGTTTTTTAGCATTTCTTGCCAGCTTCAGTTATTCTGAGCTTTAGCATTCCCAAAATCATTCTTACAAGACAATTCCATAAAGTTTTATCCCTTGTCGTTATTATTATCAATATCACCATCATCATAGTATATAACACTTCAAGATTTGCAAAGTGATTTACAAATATTATTTCATTCAATTCTCATAATAACCCTGTGATGCAGGTGTAGTTATTATCCCTAGTTTTACAGATAAGGAAACTGAGATAGGTATAAATCAAGTGAATTGGCAGGATCAGATTTTTAAGAATCATCTGAGGTAGGATTTGAACTCATGTCTTCTTGATTTCTGGTCTAGCACTCTATCCTCTGGTCAATCTTCTATATGTATTTTTAATGTATTTTGGAGCAGTGAGTTACCTGTGGCCTAACATCAGTCTTTTGGGGAAACTCCTCCATGTGTTTTACTTCAAAGTTGTTTTCAAACTGTATTTCTAGAATTCTATTCTTGAAAGATTTCCATTCCTCCAATGACTTTTCATAGAGATTTGTGGGATCTCATCCATTTTACTTCTTTGAAGAGACAATTTCTTATGAGTGGGTCACTATTAGAAATATTTTGCAACCTATTCACCTTCAATATTATTCTTTATTGTCTCATGGTTCACCCTTATTTTTAATTCTTCAGAGATTGTGGTGTTCCAAGATGGTGACCATTAAGAACAAATAAATGTGTAGGTAAAAAAGATTGCTATTCTTTGTGTCCTAGTCATTATTAGAAAAGCAAAACTTAGTGCTCTCCATTCCCAACGGGAAATAAGGAGGAGTTGCACTAAATGGTAAAATGTGAATGTTGACCAGTAGGGTTTAAAACATTCATAGATAAGAGGGCATGGGAAAGAACAAAACAAAATTGTCTAGACACAAAAAAGGTCTAATACAAATAGATTTGTGGGCCAGAAGTAAAGATAGCTCTACAAAACTGCTGAAGGAACCTATTACTGTGGAGGAAGGATGTCTCCCACCAGAGAGAAATAGATTTTTCCATTGTCCATTTTCAAATGGCCAGAAGGTCTTTGAGATAAAAGCTAATGATGAGTAACCACATTTCACGATGTTTAGCCAGGAACTGAGTATCTAAAACAGCTTTAGAAATCTGAGTCATCACTGTAAAAAGTGTTTTTGTGTGTGTGTGTTTCTTTAATGATGTAATACTGTAAAGTGTTTTATTTTTAATTGAGTTGAATCTCTCCTTATTTGCCACTGTCTGGCACAGGAGGAATTTAATGGTAGAAAAAAAAGAAACATACTTCTGAGACCCTAACTGATGTTACTTGAGATTGAGAATGGATAAACTATAAAACTTTTCTCTCATTTCATTTTTTCTGCTTTTTTATTTTCTTTTTTTAGTGGATTAAAAGCCAACAAATCAATAAACATAAGCATCAGTTGTGAGCAAAGAGCTTGCAAGTACTATCTGGGAATCTAAAGGAAACAGTATCTCTTCTTTTGCAAGTAATTTAAGATTAGCCTTGTATCCAAAATGAAAAGAATGACTATTGCACTTAATTCCGCCCTGAGGAGATGACATCTGGAGATTTGTACTCACTTATTGATGTCAAATTTTTTCAAGTTCATTAAAAAGCTTCAGAAGAGTCACTCAGTTCTTGACAGAACTGCAAAACAGGTCATAAGAAGCTCACTTGAAGAAACTAGGGAATGCAAGGTACACAAGACACAGCAGTCAATAACTATAGTAGTCTGATGTTTGATGAGCCTAAATATTCCAGCCTCTGGGATAGGAACTCACTATTTGAAGAAAAAAAAGTTTCTAGGAAAACTGGAAAATAGTATGGCAGAAATGAGATATAAAACAATATCTTACACCCTATACCAAGATAAGGTCAAAACGGGTAGACATAAAGGATGATACAAAAAAGAAATCAGAAGAACAAGGAATGGTTTATCTTTGAGATCTAGGGAGAAAGGAAGAATTTATGACCAAACAAGAGATAGAGAACACTACAAAACACAAAATAGATCATTTTTATTACATTAAATTTAAAAGGTCTTACACAAACAAAACCAATAAAGCCAAGATTAGAAAGAAAGCAGAAAGCAGGGGAACAATTTTTACTGTCAGTATTTCTGATAAAGGCCTCATTTCTCAAATATATAGAGAATTGAATCAAATGTATAAGAATACCAGTCATTCCCCAATTCACAAATGGCCAAAGAATATTAATAGGCAGTTTTCAGAAGAAGAAATTAAAGTTATCTATACTCATGTGAAAAATACTCTAAATCACTATTGATTAGAGAAATACAAATCAAAACAACACTAAGGTACCACTTCACAGATTAACTAATATGACAGAAAAGGAAGGTAATTAATGTTGGAGAAAGTGTGGGAAAATTGGAGCACTAATCCATTGTTAATAGAGTTGGGAACTAGTCCAAACATTTTGGAGAACAATTTGGAACTATGCCCAAAGGCAATCAAACTGTGCAGACTCTTTGATTCATCATTAGCACTATTAAATCTATATCACAAAGAGATTATTAAAAAAGAGGGAAAGGGACCCACATATACAAAAATATTTATAGCAGCTCTTTTTGTGGTAGCAAATAATCGGAAATTGAGGGGATGCCCATCAATTTAGGGATGGCTGAACAAGTTGCAGTATATGAATTAGGGGATACTACTTTGCTATAAGAAATAATGACCAGGCAGATTTCAGAAAAACCTAGAAAGACTTAATATGAACTGATACTGAGTGAAGTGAGCAGAAGAACATTGTACATAGAAAAAGCAACACTGTGTAATGATCATCTATGAGATATTTAGCTATTGTCAGCAATACAATGATCCAAGACAATTCCAAAAGACTCATGACAGAAAATCCTATCAACATCCAGAGGAAGCACTATGGCATCTGAATGCATACTGAAGCTTACTCTTTTCAGTTTGTTTGGTTTTGTTTTTTGTGACTTTTTCGGTTTGTTCTGTTTGTTCTTTCACAGAATGACTAATGTAGAAATATATTTACATAATTTCACATGTAAAACCTACATCAGATTGCTTGCTTTCTTGGGAAAGGTAGAAGGGAAGCAGAAAGGGAGAAAAAAATGAAACCTAAAATCTTATAAAATAATGTTGAAAACTATTTTTACATGTATTTGAAAAAAATACTATTTATCAAAAAAAATCAAATGAACTACAAAAGTAATAAACACTCTACTTGAGGTAGAAAGGGAGGAAGGAAAGAAGGAAAAGAAGGGAAAGGAAAGGAATGGAAAGGAAAAGGAAGGGGAAAGGAAAGAAAAGGGAACAGAAAATGAAAGGAAAGGCAAAGTATAACAGGGGATCCAAGATGGCAGAAAAATGGGAGAGTCTCACCTGAGCTTTCTTAAATACCCACCCAAAAAACTTTAAAATGAAGCCTCAAAATGAATTCTGGTGGCAGAAACAACAAAAAAGATGAGGTGAAAGAAGTTTCCAGACCAAAACAACTCAGAAGGTCCATGGGAAAAGTCTGTCACACTGGAGTGAGAGTGGATTGAAGTCCAGGACAGGCAACTAACTGTAATATTAATGGGAGTTGAGAATCTTCCCACCTGTTGAAAGACCCTAGGTGGAACCCAACAAGAGAAACTTGATTAGGGAAGCCTTGGTTTCCAGGAAGGCCTACACCTTTTGCTACTTTGTAATCAGGGGTTTGTGATGCCCTCCGATCCTGAAGAAGTGTAGATATGTTCTGAGGTTAGCATTTTGCATTGGGACTCACTTATAGGAAGAATGTTCCAGTGATGCAGCCATGTGAGACTCTGGGTATGTATGTGTATATGTATGTGTATATGTATGTGTATGTGTATGTGTGTATGTGTATGGTATGTGTGTATATGTACATGTATATGCATATTCATATTCATGTGCATGTGTATGTATGTATGTGCACATGTATGAGTGTGCATGTGTATGTGTAGTGGGTGCAGGTGCAGGTGTAGGTGTAGGTATAGGTATATACATATATATGTATGTATACATATGTGTATGTATGTATATAAGTGTGTATATATCTGTTTAATTAAAGACTGTCAAACCCTTTGAAGTAGCTTTCCTTTAGTAAAGCAGATCAAAGAACCTGTTTTAGCAGCCATCCTGGGTACGCTAGGGTGCTTACTGTTACAGTAACAACTCAGCACTCACATAGCAGGCTGTGGGACAAGTGAATTGACAGCAATGCCTTCCACAACTCTCAGACCACAGATGAAAAAGGAGTTGGTCAACTAGTCCAAAAAATGAAAATTACAGGGAACCCTTTCCTGTCATTGAGTATAGGACTCAGCTGAATGTCCCATATATGGTGGTCACATTCCCAGAGAGGAGAGGCAACAGAGATATCAGTACCCTGGTCATAGTTTCAGGGTGAAAAAGAATATTTGTGGTCACCAAAGTACAAACCAAGAAAACAATGACCACAGCTCTCCTTAGATCATACCAGCATGGAAGAAGTGAAAACTAATAGACCCCCCCAAAAAAAACTAACTTTGAAAACAGTCAAAAATTAACCTGAAGCTTAGCAGAATGCCTCCTCCAGGAAGGGAGAAAAACTTAATTTCAACATAAAAGTTAAAGTCAAGAAATAGAGTGGAAAGAATAGCACAAAGAAAAGACCATAGAAAATTACTATGATGACATAAAAGATCAAAGCACAAACTTAGAAAAAGACAACAAAGTAAAAACTTCTATACCTAAGTCCACAAAGAAAAGTGTGAATTTAGTACAAACCTAATAAGAATTCCTGGAAAAATTAAAAGGAAAAAAAAATTTTAATCCAATAACAGACATAGAAGAGAAATTGGGGAAAGTAACAAGAGAAGCACAAGAAAAATATGGGGGGGGAGAGTCAATTGCTTGGTAAAAGAGGGGAAAAAACTGAAGACAATAATACCTTAACAAAACAAAACAGACCAAATGGAAAAAGAGGCACAAAAATACACTGAAGAACTTGTGGAAGGTAATGACTCTCTGATATATCAAAAAAACAATCAATCAAAATCAAAAGAATGAAAAAAATTGAAGAAAAAGTGAAATCTCATTGGGCAAAAACCAAAAGACATGGAAAACAGATTGAGAAGAGATAATTTAAGAATTTTGGGGCTACCTGAAAGCCAAGATTTCTTTTTTAAAGACTCTATACAATATCTTTCTGGAAGTTATCAAGTAAAACTTCCCCAATATTCTAGAACATAGGGTAAAATAGAAATTTTTAAAATTCAGCAATTATTTACTGAAAGAAATCCCTAATTAAAGAGTTCCAAGAATATTATACCCAAATTCCAGAGTTCCCAAGGCAAAGAAAAAAAATATTGTAAGCAGTTTAAAAGAAACAATTCAAATATTGCAGAGTCACACTCAGGATGATACAAGATTTATCAGCTTTGGCATGAAAGGATCAGAAGGCTTCAGATGTGATATTCTGGAGGGAAAAGGAGATAGAACTACTACCAAGAGTCATCTACCCAGCAAACCTGAGTATAATGTTTCAGTGGGAAATGGATATTCGATGAAATAGAGGATTTTCAAGCATTCCTAATAAAATGACCAGAGATAAATAGAAAATTCGACTTTTGACTTTCAAATACAAAACTCAAAAGAAGCATAGAAAGGAAACCAGCAAAGAAATTACAATGGATTCAGTAAAGTTAAACTGCTTATATCCTTTCCTACATAAAAGATGTTACATGTAACCCTTAAGAACTTTATCATTATCATTACATAAAGATAGAACTTTATCTATGGATACTACAACCGCAATATCCATAGAGAGTGAGCATGTGTAAAGCCAAGCATGAGAAGTTTTCCAGAGGACTGATGCTGTGAACAGCTTCAGGCTTCTGATTACATAGTATAGTGAACTTTCCATTTATTCAGTAATAAATTAAGGCAAAATATTCACAGAAAACAAAGTACAGCATTCACAATGTTATGACATAACAGCTTATCACTAAAATGGCACCATAGTTTTCCCCAAAGTGGTCACATAGTTTTAAGCAAAAGATGCAATCATTTAGTAAGTCCATAATTCAATTATCCTTAAGGACTATTGTTTCCTTAATGGACACAAAGTACAAAGTTCAAAATTCTCTACCCTAAAGTCACAATGTCTTAATCTCTTCAATCAAAAGGTCTTCTTTCTTCTTAATTGGAGGAGTCCTTAACTGAATCATCTAAATGTAAAGGTCAAAGTTCTCCACCCCTAGGCCACAGTAAATTGTGATCTCAGTTTGAATTAGATACCGATGAGAGGTCTTTTCATCTTTACTTGAGGCAGGCTCTCAGCTTCCATGGTTCCTCTTCCATGGTTCCAGCTCCTGCCCAAATCTATCCAACTGTCATCTTAATTCAAAGAAAGTAAGACCCTCCTCCAGGATTTCTGTAAACGTACAACAAGAAACCAACAAACCAACAACAAAAACCTCTTTCAAGGTTTTTGAACCAGCAATAAGGTCCCAGGGCTTCTGTAAGAACAGCAATGTCCTCTATCACAGAAGAATCTGACAAAGTACATCAAAACAGACAAAGTATAAGCACCACAGCCATGCCTCCTCCCAGTTCTCTTCTCATTTCTCAGTTCTATCAGTTCTTCTCAGTTCTCAGTTCAGTTCTAATTCTCTGTTCTGCCACCACAAGTTCTGTTCTCCATTCTGTTGTCAATTGATAGCAATTCTCAGAAGTTCTCAGGATCCTAGCAGTTCTCTTCCTGTCAGCAATTCTGGCTCTTTAGCTTGTGATTTTCCTTATATAAGTTATTACTTCCTCCCTGTTCCATCCCTTCCTGTTACATTAGCAACTTCCTCCCACTGTGGGATTCACAAGAAATTGAAACAAGCTGCTAAGTACCTTTTTGATTGCCAATACAAGGGACAGGAAAGATCTTCAAATCTCCATTACGATTACAGCATGAGTGTGAGTTAAATATGTGATGATACTCCAAAAAATAGAGTGAAAAAGAGGAATGCTGTAGGAGAAGAAGACAGGGAGAGGTAGAATGGGCTAAATTAGCTCACATAAAATTAGCAAAGAGGGTCTTTTACAGTGGAGAAGATTGGGGACATGGAGGAGTACTTGAACCTTACTCTCATCAGAATTGGCTCAAAGATGGATTAACATATGCATTCCATTTGGTATAGAAATCTATCTGACCCTGCAGAAAAATAGGAAGGGAAAAATATAAAAGAAGATAAGACTGATAGAAGAGAGAGTAAATTGGGAAAGATAGCAATCTGAAGCAAAATATTTTTGAGGATGAGTAGGTGAAATGAGAGAGATAATAGGATAAACACAATGAAATATGGGGTGAAGTGAATACACAGTAATCATAAATGTGAAAAAAATTACAGTATGATTTTTTCTGATAAAGACCTCATTTCTCAAATATATAGAGAATGGAATCAAATTAATGGACATAAAAGTAATTTCTCAATTGATAAATGTTCAAAAGATATGAATAAATAGTCTTCCTAGTAAACAATACTATCTATAGCCATATTTTTAAAAAAGTTTCAAACCATTAGTTATTAGAGAAATACAAAATTTAAAAACTCTGTGGCACCACCCCACACCTACAAGATTGAATAATATGATAGAAAAGGAAAATAGCAATGCCCCTATAACCACAATCAAGGCATCCCTGTCCACACTAATATTACCCACTTATAATCTGAAAAAAAAACTGAGTATTGGAAAATTGGGGAGGGGGGAAATAGACAAGAACAAAAGGCTACCATGAATAAATGAAAAGATAAATGGATGAGAAAGGTACCTAAAAAAGCACCTTAGCATGAGAAAATAAAATGAGAAGTGTGACAATTTCTGAAAATACAAATAAAAAATCCAGACAATAGTTGCTCTCACAGAACTGGTATTATAATAAAGGGAGATTACCTGTATAAGAGGCGTTAGCTATAAATTAGAGAGAAAATTATAATGATCCATAGGACACAGCAGCCAAGTATACGGTAATTCATCTTCTTAATGTCATTTCAATTACTAAAACTATACCTATTACTAGTATTGAACCATTTGATTGTACCAGTGACTTAGGTGTAAAGTAAAGCTTTATTTTGGTGGTCCTCAGTAGGAAGTAGGGCCGTAGCATCAGTAAATATAATTGAATAGTCCTATTTCCACATATATTCTTCCTTTGGACTATTTGAAGAGATAGGTTAGAAACAGGTTTGTTGGGAAGGTGATGCTACTCATGGAATCCTTGGATGCACATTCTTGGGCTTCCTTAACTGAAATCAAAAAGGAGGTGGTCCTGGTGGTTTAACACTTGTGACATATGTCTATCTCAAATTTAAGATAATTTGCTGCTGCAACCAAGTTTATTGCGACCTAGAGGTAGCCAGTTTGGGGTGGCTGAAGTTGTTGTGGGCAGGAATGTCTGAAAGTTGGCTACATGGGCCCAGCTGAAAGCAGGACCACTGATCTGGGTATGCAGTTGTTTGTATTTTTTTAAATCAAATATTACCTTTATTTTTTATTGATTGAAAAAACATTTATGAGCTTACAGTTTCTAAGTACATAGAAAGACACAAATAGAGACAATACAAAATGAAAAATATTCCCTAGTAGGTAATTTGCATTCTATTTTCGTTCTTGTTTTTACAATTTATATTGTTTTCAACATTCATGTTTATAAAATTTTGAGTTCTAAATTTTCCCTCCTCCCTCCGCATACCGTTTTCGAAGACAACACGCAATTTGATTTCCACATTAATTATATTATGAAAGAAGAATCAGAACAGAAGGGAAAAAACATGAGGAAGAAAAAACAAAAACCAAAAAAATAAAATAGTATG
Organism: Pseudocheirus occidentalis; assembly: GCA_028646575.1. Classification (NCBI taxonomy): domain Eukaryota; kingdom Metazoa; phylum Chordata; class Mammalia; order Diprotodontia; family Pseudocheiridae; genus Pseudocheirus; species Pseudocheirus occidentalis. The sequence continues at coordinate 336,702,618 of CM053593.1, read as the reverse complement.
CTTTAGTATGCATTCACACTCCATAGTTCTTTCTCTGGATGTGGATAACATTTTTCCTCATGAATATTTTGGAATTATCTTAGATGATTCCACTGCTGAGAAGAGCTAAGTCTATCAAAGTTGGTCATCACACATGGTGACTGTTACTTTGTACAACATTCTTCTTGTTCTGTTCATTTCACTTAGTGTCAGTTCATGTAAGTTTTTCCAGGTTTTCTTTTTTTTCTGAAACCCACCTGCTCGTTATTTGTTATGGAACAACAGTATTCCATTGCATTCATATAAGACAGTTTGTTCAGTCATTCCCCAATTGATGGGCATCCCCTCAATTTCCAATTCTTTGCCACCACAAAAAGAGTTGCTATAAATATTTTTGTACATGAGTGTCCTTTTCCTTCTTTTATGATCTCTTTGGTATATAGATCTAGGAGTGGTATTGCTGGATCAAAGGATATATGCACAGTTTGATTGCCCTTTGGGCACAGTTACAAATTTTCTCCAGAATGTTTAGATCAGTTCACAACCCCACTAAAAATGTTTTAGTGTTCCAGTTTTTCCATATCTTCCCTAATATTTATCATTTTCCTGTTTTGTGATGTTAGCTTATCAGATAGGTGTGATGTCATACCTCAGAGTTGTTTCAATTTGAATTTTTCTAATCAACAGTGATTTCAAATATTTTTCACATAACTACACAAAGCTTTAATTTCTTCATTTTAAAATTGCCCGTTCATATCCTTTGACCATTTATCAATTGGGGAATAACTTGTATTATAATAAATTTGACTCAGTTCTCTACATATTTGAGAATGAGGCCTTTACAATGGTTGTAAAGATTTTTTCCCAGATTTTTCCCTTCTAATCTTAGTTGTATTGGCTTTGTTTGTGCAACAACTCTTTTTTTTAATTTAGTGTAATCAAAGTTATCCATTTCACATTTCATAATGTTCTCTCTCTCTTGTTTGGTCATAAATTCTTCCATTCTCCCTAGATCTGACAAGTAAACTATGCCTTGCTCTCTTAATAGTATCACTCTTTATGTCTAAATAATGTACCCATTTTGTACTTTTCTTGGTATACGGTGTAAGATATTGGTCTATGCATAATTTTTATTATACTATTTTCCAGTTTTCCCAGCAGTTTTTGTCAACAAGTAAGTTCTTTTCTCAGACACTAGATTCTTTCGATTTATCAAATAGTAGATTACTGTAATTATTGACTACTGCATCTTGTGCACCTAACCTATTCTACTGTTCCATCACTCTATTTCTTAGCCACTACCAGATAGTTCTGAATATTGCTGTTTTGTAGTAGCTTTAGATCTGGTATAGCTAGGCCACCTTCTCTTGTATTTCTTTTCATTAATTCCCTTGATATTTTGTACCTTTTATTCTGGGTGTGCTATTACTGATGGGGTTCTTCGGCTTTTCTGCTCACCATGGAAATGTTACGAGGAGTCATTTTCTGGGATACTATAAATATATGGACAAAGAATAATCTAAGAAACTATGGATATTTACCTTTATTCATTATATTTTAAATATTATTTTAGTTATCCAATAATAAGTTAAAAAAAATAGCATTCATTTTTTTACAAAATGTTGACCTGCTGATTTTTCTCTTTCCCTCCTTTCCCTACCTCTCTTACTAAAACAGTAAGTAATTTGACATAGGTTATATATGTGAAATCAAGTAAAACATAGCTCAATATTAGTCATAGTAGTGAAAGAAAAAACATATCAAAAGGAAAAAAAAGAAAGTCAAAATGGTATGGTTTGATGCTCAGTGAGTCTAACAGTTCTTTCTCTGGGTGTGGATAACATTTTCCTTGAAGAGTCCTTTGTAATTAGCCTTGCATTACTCTTTTGCTGAGAAGAGCTAAGTCATTTACAGTTGATCATCCCACAATATTTCTGTTACTATGTTTTTCTGCTTCTGCTCATTTCACTTTGGATCAGTTCATGAATCTTTCAAGGTTTTTCTTTGTTTTTTTTTCTGAAATCTGCCTGCTCCTCATTTCTTATTACACAATAATATTCCATGCTACTCATATACCATAGATTGTTCTACCATTCTCCAACTGATGGGCATTTCCTCGATTTTAATTTTTTCCAACACAACAAAAAGAGTTACTGTAAATATATTTGTAGATATAGGTCATTTTTCCTTTTTATGTCCTTGGGATACAGAATTAGTAGTAGTATTGCTGGATCAAAGGGTATGGGCAGTTTGATTGCCTTGTGGGCATAGTTCCAAATTGTTCTCCAGAATTTAATCATTTTAATCAAATCAAATTTCACTAGGATCTGTTTAATTCAGGCTTTTCTTATTCCTTCTGCTTTGATAAGCCTTTATGGTTTGTTGTGGTTTATCTATCATTTCAGTAGTGTCCAAATCCTCAGGTTATCATTTGGGGTTTTATTGGAAAATATACTGCAATGGTTGGTCATTTTGTTCCTCAGTTCATTTTACAGATGAGGAACCTGAAATGAACAGATTTAAGTGACTTGCCCAGGATAACACAGTTAGTAAGTTTCTGAGGTCAGATTTAAACTCAAGAAGATGAATCTTCCTGACTTCAGATCAGGTACTCAATTTAGTATACCACCTAGCTGCCTTGTGAATTGTAGAAATTCTTTAAACAAAGTTACTTATCCAGGTGCAGTGTGGGAAATCTGCTGCAGTTTGTAACTTTGGGATCTTTGTTTGTTGCTGAGCTATTTCCTGTGCCTGTCTATTTGCAGTGGGAGAAATACTTACTTCATCTGATCTCTTTCTTTAGTCTATCTTTCGTTTCCTTTCTTTTTATCCCTGTCAAAATAGGGATTGTTCTTCATTAACTTTTTTTCTGTTGACTCTTGTTCCTTAAACAGATGCAATACCATTTACTTCTCTTACATTGAAAATGAAGCATCTCTTATATTCAATTTCTGGTTCTTGTTTTACTGCAGTCTGTTTATTCCTATCTCTCTCCTTAAAATATTCTAACAAGTGGCATTCCATACTTCTTTGTGAAGTTGACAGCATCTGTTCATTTCTCTTCATAAAAGTTCAGCTTGTTTCCCTTTGGATAAATGCTAGCTGATGCTCAAGTTAAATGTTTTCTCTTGAGTCAGAAATGAAGTTAAATTTTACCAGGAGGCTTCACTAGGCTAGAATTCACCCCTTTTATTCTATGGAATTTTTCTGAATGGAATTTTCAAAGCCTTCCTTCATAGCTGTTATTGCCATGAAGAAGAACAGAGGAGGTGAGATGGAGCCAGAAGATCAAGATTCAAATCCAGCATCAACTTTCTTTCTATTGATTTTGTTACCATGGCCAAGTTCTTTCACCTCTGAGAGCCTCAATTCCTTTATCTATGAAAGAAGATAAGCCACCTGTCTCCTAGGATTAAGATTTCAATGAGATGATGTATACACGGTATTTCAAAAACTTTCAAGTACTAAATTCATGTCAATAATTCACAAGATGTAGACTTAGAACTAGAAGAGACCTTAAGGAGAAGAGTAAGTGAGGCCTTAAATAAATTAAGCCTAGGGGCAGCTATGTGGCACTGTGAATAAAGCACCAATCCTGGAATCAGGAGAACTTGAGTTCAAATCCAAACTCAGACACTTTATACTTACTAGCCGTGTGACCTTGGGCAAATCACTTAACCCCAATTGCCCTGCCTTCCCCCTCCAAAAAAGCAAAGAGAGAGAGTGAGATTAACCCTATTTTTCAAGATTACACTGGAAGTGATGTCAGACCCTAAATTTGAACCTAGGTCCTCTGACTAGAAAACCAGTGCTCTCCTCCATTTTATCAAGCTGTCTCCTTTTTGTTTAGTCATTTACTGAGTTAGAAATTAAGGACATTTCACAGCAGGTTACACTGATCACCATGGTAAAATTATGTGGGAGCTCAGACAAGAGTTGTAAAAACTGTTCAGGCTTGGGTAGGTTGAAAAATATATCCTGGAAAGTAATTCCCAATTGAGTTAAATTCAACAACTCAAGGATTAAATACATACATTCCAGGTGTTCTGCAAGGTGCTATACATACAAACACCTCAATGAAAATGTAGTCTTTATCATAAAAGGGTTTATGTGCTCCTAGAATGTAAGTGATATAATTGGATTCAATTTTTATCAATGAGATAATGTACCTGTTGGTTCATTGAACAAAGATTCTTAACTTGGATTAATGATTTTTAAGAAAATATTTCGATAGCTGTAGTTTAATATAATTGATTTCCTTTATAAACCTTTGTGTATTATTGTGTTCACTTTATTCTGAGGAGTTCATAGGCTTTATCAGACTGCCAAAGGTCTTCTCACACAAAGACATACACACATACACATATGCACAAATATTAAGAATCTAGCATTGTAGTATTATCTATAAAGAGACTGCCATACATTGCGTACTTTTCTACATTCAGATAAATGTCACTGTGAAATAGACTCAGACTGATACAAGATTAATTTCAATTTCTTTGCTTAAGCCACACACAGTTATTGGCTAAGGAGGCATATAGATTATGATTTGTTCAAAATGCAAAAGAATAGCACTTCTTAATTGTGATAGACATTGGAATGCCACAGAAAAAGCACTCCACGGATGTCATTTAATGTCTTTGTGCCAGAGTTTTCTTTTCTGTAAAATGGGGATAATTATAGATTTTCTGTGGGATTCAAATATTGCTCCCACCCCCCATGCCTGGAACATTCTTTCTTTTCATCTTAGTATCTGAAAATCTTTGTCTTCAGTAACACCCAGCTCAAACTTCTCTTCTTCAGGAGTCCTTTTTCCTTCTCTCAGTGGCTAATGCCTTCTCTAAGGGGATATATGCTAATGTGTACTGATATAATTACCTCTTAGGGCTATTTTTACCTGTCATATCTCCAGAGTTTAGCACATAGAAAAAGATTAATAAATGCTTATTATTTGAATGATTGCTAGAAATCACTTTGCAAGCTTTAAAGTAATATTATACATATATATTTATACATATATGTATGTATGTATACATATAATGTATGCTATTATTGTTGCTGTTTATAATAATATTATTGTTGCTGTTTATAAAATATATCAAGATTTAAGGCTAACAAAGCACTTTATAAATATTTTTTCATGTTATCTTAACAAGACCTGTGGGATGTAAGTACTATTATTACCCCCATTTTACAGATAAGGAACCTGAGGAAAATAGAGGTTAAGTGACCTACCCACTGTCACATGGCTAGTGTCTGAGACAGGATGAAATGAAATACCATTAGTTTCAAGTAACAGAGTTGATTTTCTTGTGTAGTTTGTGACAGCAAAATTATCATAGCAGGGAGAAGTATTAACATTTCAACTAACATTAGCAGGCCTTTTAAAGTTGATCAGGCAGTCTTGAGGTGGGAACCATGAAGAACAGAAACATTGTTTTGCATACATAGAAGAATCGACTCAATAAGTAAAGGATTTGGAGCTAAGATCAAAGAATTAAAAACATGTGATGTGAGAAGCAAAATATATTCCATAGTAAGAAATTGTACACATATACATGTGGGTATATATTATATACACACATATATGTATGGCATACATGTATATTTACATGCATGTGTATATATACATACCTATATACACACATGCATAGATATAGATAGAGATGGTAATGAAGTAATATCCAGGTAGAAAGCTGAAAGAAAAAATGTCCATGACTACTCCCATAACATTTTCATGTAAAGAAAATCATGAAAAAAATTGGCTTGTCCACATAAATAATTAACTCAGGGAATTATCATGATAGAGTTAAATTTAGGTTACAAAACATTGAAGTCTTCTCCTGAAAGAAAATTTTAAAGTGAGAACCATTTTTTATGATGTTCTTGTCACACACTTTGAATGATGAATAGAAGTGGTTGAGATTTGACATTTGTTCTGACCTTTCAAGGCAAGCTGGACAAAGTAATACTTTCTGAGGAAAAGAATAACTAGTAATGAAACAGGATACTTCAGGATACTCTGGAAAAGAATTCAATTCAGTTCCACATTTATTAAGTACATGACACTGTTTTAGGCACTAGGGATTTTTTTTAACAGAAGAGGGGAAGAGACAAACCTGTGATTTTATACAGTAGAGAAATTGTGTAAAAATTCCCTCCACTAATAAAGAGCAGCAACTTGTCTGTAACTTATATTCTTAGAAAACTGCCTACAACACTGAAAGGTTACATTGGTCAAACAAGCAATATATGTGACAGGAAGAAACTGGACCAAAAATTTCCAAAATTTAGTTTAAAAAGATGAAAATGAAAATAGTCACTGCTCTCAAGGACCTTATACAAAGAATTACAATCCCTAGCAGAAAATACCAAACTCCCTCAACCCCAAGGAAGTGTACTTGTCAATATTTCAAGTAAAAACAGTGTAGATTTGTGGATTTAATAGCCATGGTGTTTATTCAAAATGTATCCTGCCAAATCAAGTAGCCAGACAAGATTATTATTGAAATATTCAAAATCACTGGAGAGATGCTATGTGGTGACACATAAGTGAATTGTAGATCAATGCTTATATTCTCTAGGATAAAAAGGAGTGTTGAACCCAAGCCACATTACCCATGTTACATACTTTATTTTTTTTTAGATTTTAACTTTATTCACTCCAGTAAAATATTAATTCCATGAGTTCTTTCTTTGTATTTGTCTACCTAGCACTGCATTTACACATAAACTGTGCTTATTAAATATTTATTAAATTTTAAAAGTACACTTATTTGAAGTGAGGTTTGGTTGTTTCTAAATGGAAGTGGAGTAGCTAGGTAGTACAGTGACTAAAATCAGGAAGATGAGTTCAAATCCAGCCTCAAACATTTATTAGCTATGTGACCCTGAGAGAATCAATTAACCCTGTCTGCCTCAATTTCCCCATCTGTAAAATGACCTGAAGAAGGACATGGCAAACCACTCCAGTATCTTTGCCAAGAAAATTTATCAGGAAGAGTAGAGCACAACTGAAATAACTGAAAACCAACAACAAATACAAGGGTGGGAGTTTCAAACCCACTTCAGTGGGAATTCTTGGTGAATTTTGGATGATAATTGTACTTCAAAACTAATGAAGAAGACAGATGATAAAATGCAAGAAAAATCTCCTGATTGAGCGAAGAAATAAGAAACACCACTGGCCTACATATATACAAAGAAGAATCAGCCAGCAGTAATATATCAATGCAACAGTGGGAGACTTTCATCTTTAAGACTCTCATGGGAGGGGAACCTGTGACCTTGAGGCCATATGTGGCCTTCTAGGTCCTTGGGGGCATTCTATAAAACTAAATCCAAGTTTTATAGAATAAATGATTTTTATTAAGGAGATTTGTTCTATGAAGTTTGAATTCAGTCAAAGGCCTACACTTGAGAACCTAGAGAGGTACATATCTAGTTCAACAATTATTACCAGGGGCAGAGCCAAGATGAGAGGGAAGAAACAGAACTTCTGTTTGACTCCGGCTTCCACCTCCTCCAATTCATTTAAAAAATGACTCTAAACAAATGTTAGAGCCACAGAACCCACAAACTGACAGATAGAAATAAATTTCCTGCTGAAGGAAGTCTGGCAGGCTGGCAGGAAAGGTCAATTGCAAAGTGCTGGGAGCCCAGCACAGTCCTGACTGAGCCTCTATTTTATCCCCAGTGCAGCCCCAA
>CM053593.1:336676450-336694432 GCA_028646575.1 Pseudocheirus occidentalis | reverse complement strand
CATAATTATTAACTACATCCAAGTGGGAATTAAGATATACAGGCACTGGTAAGGAAATCCATCTTGCCTTACCAGAAAGTCAGAGGGGCGAGGGGGAAGACATAGGAGAGAGAAGATTGGGGAAGGGGTTATTCAGTGGGATGGCTGTTGTGAGGTGTTGTAGAGGGGAAAGATGGGGAGAAAATTTGTAACTCAAAATTTCATAGAAATGAATGATGTAAACAAGAAAATAAATAAATTAATTTATTCCAAAAAAGACCAGTAAATCCCATCAGTGAACATTATTAGTAGAAATGTAAGCACTGACTGTTTCCTTAAAGCAACAGAAGTTGTATTCTAAAGAAACCTCAGGTTCCATTTCATAATCTGAGTAAACGTTAAATGAAAATATAATAAAATGTACATTGTCCAGCACCTATGAATGAAAGAAGTAAATAAACATGTATTAAGTACCTACTGTGTTCCAGGAACTGCTCTTTAAAAATATTATCTCATATGATCCTTTCAAATACCCTTGGAGGTAAATACTATTATTTGTCCCATTTTATAGTCAAGAAAATTGAGGGAGAGGGAGGTTAAGTGACTTGCCCCAAGGTCACATAGCTGGTAAGTGTCTAAGGTCAAATTTATAGGGCCTAATAACTCTACAATTTTATCTTCCCACCGTATATCAATTAAGAAAGACAGAGTAAATGTAATGAGTCATATTTCCATAGAATTTTAAGGTTTACAGATTTACTTCTTTCTGTCTGTCTACACATATGTGATGTGTATACATAGGTACATACATATATTCTTGGGCATATATATGTATTTATACACATTTTCATATGTGTTTGTACTAATACATATACAGGTGCATATATGCATTGTCTCCCTTATTAGAACCAAGAAAAAAGAACATTTTGATATTTTTGCTTTGTATTTCCCACTGCACTACCTTGGATTATAGTAAGTGCTTATTCCATGCTTGTTGATTGATCAGTTCATAACATTCCTCACAGCAAAACTTTCAGGTAAGCACTAAAGCAGCATTTTCATTTTGAGTTAGAAATGAGAAGAGTTTCAAAAGGGTCAAGTGACTAAGAAGCTATGTCTCTATGTTTCTCCCATTTTCCCTTCACAACATAGGTGACCTATTGGATAGATCTCTGGGACTGGAATCAGGAAGACCTGGATTCAAATCTGATCTCAGACACTAAGTGTGTGATCCTGGGCTGATCCTATGAACCCTGTTTGCTCCAGTTTCTTCATCTATGAAAACAAGTTAGAGAAGGAAATGGCAGACCCAAATGTAGTGATGAAGAATCAGACATGACTGAGATGACTGAACAACAGATGAGAGCCTAGGGGTATAGCAAAAGCAGTCTTTTCACTGTACCATATTACCTCTAATATCTCAGGTTACTTTTTTGGACTCATATAATGTCATGAGTAATAGTATACATTTGCAAGTAGTGAGTGGACTCTCATTTTTTTATCTTCACATACAAACCAAATGTCCATTTTTGGGGTGTGGTCATTTTCCCCAAAACCAAGCTACCACACCATTTTGCAGAGATTTCCAAAACATTCTACATGTTCTCAGTCCTTCCTCTTCTTCCCACTGATAGTCCTAGAACTCTGTCCTTGAGAACCTGTTCCCTACTATGTAACCTTTCACCTCTCTTATCCAGAACCAAGGCATGACACTATTTCCAAGATATTTCCACAACATTCTACATGTATCTCCTGTTTCTACCAATAATACTTGGACTCTGCCCTTGAGATTGTTCTGTTAGGTGGCCTTTCTCATCCCTAATTCAGAATGAGTCCAACACATCACTTAACAGACATTTTCATACGCTCATGTTATACCTTGTTTTCTGCCACAGAGTCCCATTTATGTATAATTTTCAATATTGGCATATAAGTTTGGAGGGCAAGAATTGCTTGTTTCCTTTTGTATCCTTAGCATCTAACACAATGTTTGAAATATAACAAATGTTGAGAATTTTTTTATTTTTAAATTAATTAATTAATTAATTCATTCATTCATTCATGTTTTAAAAGCCAGATATTTTAACAGATGGGTTGGATTAAAAGACCACTCAGGGACCTTCGATGTCTGAAATCCTATGATTCCTCTAGTTATATGTCATGAAATTTTCTATATTTCTTTTGATATGCTCTATGCTTGAACCTTTTCCTGATGCAAAGGTAACATTTTGATTTATTTTTCTTAGAAAATTTTCTGTTAAATATAGAAAAGCTTTACATGAATACTTACAGACACATTAAGAAAAACATCCCAAGGTCTTGTCTCCATGCAGTTAGGTTTGGTTACCCTCCTGATAAGAAGAGTTCAGCTTCTGCTTTACTAGGACTCTTTTTTCAAGTGTATGTCATAGAATCAAAGTAAGGGAGGTGCATCACAAGAGAAATAATATGGACAGAGGGATATAAATGATCAGATGAGATCTCTCTCTCTCTGTCTCTCTGTCTCTCTCTCTCTCACACACACACACATACACATACACATTTTTCTTTTTCTTTCTAATGTAAAGGGAGAGAGAAATGTGTTTGGCTAAACACTTTTGCCTTGTTATACTGGCAGGAAATACTGGTCTCTATGAATCTCATTATGTGTGAGAGTTCACACCTGATGAATTCTAACTGCTATTTTTAAAGAAATCACCTATTTTCATGTTGCTTTCTGGATGGCTTAAAAGTGTCACTATAATCCCTTCCAACCTTTTATATCTGTTCTATGTCCTAAAGTTCTCTATTTTTCTCCTTTTCTGTCAAATTCCATCAAATACTTTGTTCAATCAGTATAGGAATCACCAATAGATATCAGTATGGGTTGCTTCACTTAATATTTAATTTGACTGAGTTAAACCACACTGAAATATGAATCACTGGTTATTGTCATGAATTCTTCCAATTATATTTACCCTAAGAAACAAAAAAATCTAAACATCAGAAATAAACATTAGCTAAAATCATTTTAATTAGAGAATTCTAGGTATTATAGGGCAAAAATGCTTCAGATCATTAGATATGAGGGGTTCTATTGTAAGACCAACTCAGAGAGGTAGAAGAAGTATAAACATTTTATGATCTCCCCTTTTACCTTCCCTGCTTCTCAAACTTCTTGTGGAAGTTTAGACTTTGGCCATGCTAGGAAAGGGAGAGTCAAAGGTCTGCCTTGTTCCAAGGCAAGAAAATAGCAGGATTTCAGCTTTACCTTGTCTTACCTCTAGGTCATAGTTACAGAAAAAAACAGGAAAGTGGTGACTTCCTGAACATTGCTTCGTTGAAGCAATTTTAGTGAGTGCCCTCTGCTTCTTTATCAATAGAACATAAATTTCCTGAAGGGAAAGACTTTTTCATTTTTTTAAATCCCTAGTACTTACTACAGTGGTATTTCCTAAATAATATATATTTAGGAAAAGCTGACAGATCAATTAAATTCCATTTGGAACAATTTTAGAGTTAATCTGCTTCGAGCATACAACTATTGCCTAAATTAAAGGGATAGATTTTGTTGATCTCTTTAATTCCTCATTGATTTCAGTGATTTGTTGGACTTGGACGGTTCTTTGCTCTGGCCTTATTCCTTTCAGATTACTACTTAAACCTTCAAACAAACTCAGTGCTTGTGGTTAGGATGGAAATAATGTGATGAATGGTTCTATATTCCAGTTCATAGTCATTCTGGCAAGATATTGAACTTGTGTCAGTGAAGAATCTTAAGTCAATATTGAGAGCAAATACTTATAACTCCCTAGAATGAAGAATTACTATTTAAAGTAATGGCATCATGATGTGACTAATTGAAGCAAAGGCAATGCTTCTACTAGATAAGAACTGAAAAAGGCAGCTGAAGCACACATTCTCTAAACCATTTGGATTGTCACATTTTCATCTCCTTGGAGTGCATATTAATTTTGGTATGATCTCATCTGAAAAGCGGTGTACTTCACACAGATCTTTTAACTATTATTCTCATATCCATTGATGTATTATGTCATGCCATATCACATTGTATTATGTTCTTTATGTTGTATTGCATCATTAAATTTTATTATGCATCATACTATGTCAATTTAAATCATATAATTATGCTATATTATCTCACTAAAATTCTATTATTTTCTATTGTATCAAATGATACGATATGACATGATATTTATGATGATGTATTCACCCATAGTGTTACAACAAATAAATATACTCTTCCCTCTGAAACTTCAGCAGTTATTCAATTAAAATAAAAGTCCTCTTAATTGTCTATTAATGCAAAACAATAATCCAAGATGATGCTATAAGATTCACCTAAACTAAAAAGATCATTTGATGAGCTGATCAGGGTTCAGTGCCTACAGCGATGAATTACACATTCTTGCCAAGCTCTTGAAATGTTGAGCTGCTCTACTGAAATCATTGAGAGCATTTTTTTTCTGTTGAAAAACAATGGCCCTTTTTGTTCATGCTCTGGTTCGTTGCTCCCTGTGCCCCATTATATTGACACTCTGGAAATGAAAAGAAAACTGCAATTTGGAAGCCTAAAGTAGAAATATAATAACCTAATGGACACTCCCTCTGCTGTTCATGCTAATTAGGAAGAAATATTATATTTTAAAGGACCATTGATCCATAAACCAAATTTCCCCTCTTTATAGTAAGTACGTTTATGCTTGGTTATGAATTAACATACACTTTTTTATGAAAAAGATTCCAAGGTTTTTGCTTTGAATAAATGTTTCCCAACCACTCCCTTAATGTGGGTGGGAATGCCCTTTGACTCTAGTTGGGTTGATTCCAATTATAGGTACTCATACTCTAGGTCATTCTTATTGTTGTTGTCTGTTTGCTTGGTTTTTGGTTTGTTTGGTGGTTTTTTTGGTGTTTTTTAAAATATTTTTTTGTTTCCTAACCTTCTGAAGGAAGAAAAAAAACTAGGTGTCTGATATTCTCTATTTCTGCCTACAACTGCTTTGCTTTAAACCTTTTGGAAAAAAAACAACTGTTGCTATTCTTCTTATCTTCATCCTTCTGTAGAGGAACTTGACAAGTCCAATAAAAATAATCTTCTGATTTCAAGTAGCATATATTCCATTTGGCTGATACAGTTGAATTCCCATTTGCTTGAAGGAAAGGTCATAATAATGCCCTTGTACCATTTGGTGGGGAGAGGAACAGGAATCTACAGAGAAATTCCCATTATAATGATAGTCACATGCTACAGAAGTATGGTTTGTATGTGAACCTTAATAAGCATTATGATAGCAGAAAGTCACCTCCTGACCCCACTGACAGAAACTACTCCAAGACATAGAAATATAAATTTTTATAAATATAGATCTATCTGTATATCTGTACCTATAAAGACATATCTCTATTCATATTTTTCCAGGATGAAAGAGAATACCCTTTGTTTTCCTTCCTTGTGAGGAGGACTTTAATTATGTCATTGAGAAATTCTACTCTATTCTAATTTCTATGAAAACATCTTAGTTCTTATGTGAACAATTCACAAAAAGACTCATAATCATCAGTCCTGCGTATGAAGCATTTGTATATGTGGGCAACATTGTAACAGACCCTCTACAAGGCATAGAAGAGAAATTTGCAGCTACTTAAATGCCAGTGGAAATAATTTCTAATCTGATGTAACAAGCTGTTTAAAATATAGGGAATGATGTAGAAATGGATTCATAGGCAGATGTTAGAGAAATAGCAATTCTTGACATCATTGGAATCTGTTGGGAGGAAATAGGCAGAGATATAAAGAGATGGGCAGTGTCAAGGGATGTCTCACAGTAAAAGGAAAGGCTTCAGGAAATAGAAACCTAAGTTCAGAGGTGAGAATCTAGTCTTTTGGAATGCCTATTTCTTTCAGAGGAGACAAGCCCAGAAGAACCAGGGAAAATAAGAAGAGAATTGAAGCAGAGATATACCCACAGCATGGAGGAACAATATAAGATCTTAATTAAGGGAATATAGGGTATAAGGCAGATTGTGATCACAGTGAAACAAATCAAAGACCCTCATATTGTACTGAGTATGAGTATTAGCTAAGAACAGTAACAGCAGCAAGGCTGATTTGATATGAGCTAATGAGCATGTATAGCTTAATGCCTAGGTACTGTAACATGATCCCTACTTGGTGCAATGGTAAGGGAATTTATTGGCTTCAAGTGGAACCCAACAAGAGGGGCTTGATTGTGGGAAATCTTATTTTTCCAGAAGGTGCACACCTTTTGTTACTTAGTAATTGGGCAGTGGGTCACCGAGGCCTGATGTCCTCTGACGCTGAAGAAGGTTTTATATATGTACTCTGAGATGACGTTTTGCTTTGGGGCTCGCTTATGGGAAGAGTTGTGTGATTTGGCCAGATGAGGCTCTGGGTAGCTATTGAGCCACCCCAGCTTTGAAAAGTCAGATGTTGGTACTTCTCTCTCTGGTAATTAATTATGTGTGTATGTAACGGTCACACAGCCATCCTGGATATGCTAGGGTGCATCTAGTTATACTTAGGAATAAGGTTTGTACTAGAATCTGAGGAAGGGCTGAATTTGCTGGAATGGATTAATTCAGGCTAAGGGGTAAATGAGACAAATAGATCTTTATAGAGCAATACAGAAAAAAAGGAGAAAACTATGAGAGAGACAGAAAGAAGGGGAAAAAAGTAAAGGAAATTGAAAGTATGGAGTTACTGATATAAATTGTTATTTTAAGGCTCTCAAATCCCCCTAAGCTTTGAGAGTTATAATTATACTTCTTTGAAATCCTAATGAATCAACTGATCATTAGAGTTAACTAGTGGCACAGTAAATAGTGCCTTGGGCCTAGAGTAGGAAGGCCTGAATTCAGATCTGGCTGTAGACACTAAATTTGTGACCCTGGGAGAGTCATTTAGCCTCCATTTTTCTCAGTTTTCTCAACTGTAAAATGGGGATAATAATAGCACCTACCTCACAGGGTTATTGTAAAATCAAATGAGATAATGTATGTTTAAAGAAAAACTATATAAGGTTACATTCATCCCTCCCAGTTCATCTTCTAATGTTAAGAAACTCTGATGTGAAAGGGATAATAAACATATCACATTATTACAAGGAAATTAGGTTCTAAACTTCAGTGCTTCAAATGATACTACCCTTGAATCTAAGGAGAAGAAACACAAGGTCAAACAGCCCCCATTCCTAGTTTTATGTGTACTGTGAAGTATTTAAAAGGATTTATCATTAGAGAGTATATAAAGGTCATGAAGCATTTCTGTCACAACAGTCTTGTGTGGAAATAATATGAATATTATTATTATTCCCCATTTGTAGATAAGGAAAAAGGGTTCAGAGAGCCCTTGCTGAAGCATAGAAACATAGGAGACCTAGAGCAGGGATGAGGAACCTGCAGCTTTGCAGTCACAAGTGGCCCTCTGGATCTTTAAGTGTGACCCTTTGACCTAGTCCAAGTTTTATAGAACAAATCATTTTATTAAGGGGATTTGTTCTGTGAAGTTTTGATTCAGTCAAAGGGCTATACTTGAGGACCTAGAGGGCCACATGTAGCCTTGAGGCTGCAAGTTCCCTATCCCTGACCTAGATAAACTCTTAAAGAGCTTTCTGCTTCAAGCCCCTTTTACAGATGAAGAAGCTGAGACTCAGATTAGGCTTGGCCACAATTACATAGTAAGTAGAAATTCAAATCCATCTCTTCTTTTTTCATTACCATATTACTTCTTGCTACTACCATCTCTCATTCTTATCTAAAACCTCCTCTCTAAAAAGTAAAAATAAAATAAAAATGAAATAAAATAAAAATAAAATCTCCTCTCAGGCTACTTCTTCAACGACTTCTAACTCTTGCAGTTTGAGTCTCCAGAGGACATCCAACTATTCCCTTCAGGATTCCAGAGTAACTCTAAAAGGTTAGTATTTTTTGTATTGTTGTTCATGAGTCTCCATCCACTGTGCATCCACAATATCAATCAAGCAGTTGATACCAGTTTGCTTTTTTAAGAGATTTACTAAAAAGATATATCAAGAATAGTAGTCACAAAAGCAATCCTTAAAACTGGGAGAACATTATCTCCTTGCATGGTACACTATTCCTTGAGAGAGTGGACTAAAATTTTCAGGGACCACATGTGGATAAAAATGTACAATTGTAGCAACTGGCTTTTGGAAGTCTTTTTTTCCAACTCTTTTCTGGAATCTGTACAACAATTCATTTAGATGTGCCTCTGTTCTGGGCTCCAGGGAACAACATCCTGAAGCTGAACTTCTTCAGTCTATATAGTTTGCTGAAGGGATGCCTCTCATGAGTTCTTAATACAGAAGCTGCCACGAGTCACTGGTATTTCATGGACACTGGACACTACTTATGACCATAGGGGTTTCAGATGTTCTTAAATTTCAAAATTCCCAATGCTATTACATAGTGAATGAATGGATGGAGGAAGCGAGAAAGGAATACTAAATCTCTCTTCCCTTCATGACAATTTCTTCAACACTGTTCCATTGACAGACCTACTGCAAGAATGAATAAAATTCAGGACTAGCTTGCTCTTTTTATCCATAACCACAAAGGGAATGACTGATTCTCTTTAACCAGGTACAGAATATTTTCTATTCTTTTTTATATTTATTTATTTGTCTATCTATTTGTTCGTTTGTTTAGATATTTATTTATTTATTTTATTTGGTTTCTTTTTTTAATAAATTTTTTATTTGTTTTCTTGTTTACATCATTCATTTTCATGAGATTTTTGAATTACAAATTTTCTCCCTGTCTTTCTCCTATCCCAACTCCAAAACAGCAATCCCACTGTAAAGCCCCTCCCCTGATCTGCTCTCTAACTTTCTGGTAGGGCAGGGAGGGTTTCCCTACCCCAGCCCCTGTATATCTGAATTCTTGGTTGCATGTATTGCAGAGCTTTAAATTCTACATTCTCTTGGTTCCTCCCTTGTCACCCACCCCCCACTGGAAGGACAAGCAATTCAATACAGGCTGTGGATGTATAATTACACAGGACATCTTCATAGTGGACATATTGTGACAGTGATCACATGTCCCTCCTTCCTCTCCCTCCCCCCTTGTTCTGTTCTCTACCCTGTCCCTGTCCCTTTACTGAAGTGTATGCTTCCAGCATCCCTCCCACAGACCCTCCCCTCCATCATCCCACCTCTCATCCCTATGCCCCCTACTCTCCTGTGTGGCATGATGTCCAGTTTAGAGTTTATGCTATTTCTTCCCTAAGCCAAATTCAATGAGAGAAATTGAAAGTAAAGTTGTAAAAGTTATCCCTTGCCTCTTCTATATGGGATGCTGAACCCCATTTTGTCTCTCCCTGTCTCCTCTCATTCTAGTCCTCTCGCACCTCAGAATTTCACCATGTAAAGTATCATACCTCCGTATTCAATTGATCCTATACCCTCTATATACACATATACACACATGCTCATATATGTATTCATATGCATATATAGCCTTATATTTAGAAATATGTATTAGCATATATATATATATATATATACATTTGTATTCCCTTCACCTATCCTCATACTAAGAAAAGTTTCATATTATCATATTTTCCATACTGGCATGTAAATAATTCAAATTTGATAAATTCCATATGATTTCTTTCCCACGTTTACCTTCTCATGTTTTTTGTGTTTGATTGTCAAATTTTCTATTCAGCTCTGTTTTTTTCAACAAGAATGCTTGAAAGTCCTCCACCTCATTGAATGACCATATTTTCCCATGGAATAATATGCTCAATTTTCCTTGGTAGTTGATTCTTGGTTTTAATCCCAGCTCCCTTGATCTTTGAAATATCGTATTCTACGCCCTTCGATCCCTCAGTGTAGAAGCTGCCAGATCCTGTGTTATCCTAATAGTGTTTCCGCAATATTCAAGTGGTTTTCTCTTGGAGGCCTGTAATATATTCTCCTTTAACTGGGTATTCTGGAACCTGGCAATAACATTTCTGGGAGTTTACTTTTGAGGATCTTTTTGAAGAGGTGATCAGTTAATTCTTTCACGTTCTATTTTGCCCTCTGATTCTAAAATATCAGGGCAATTTTCTTTGAGGATTTCTTGAAGGATGCTTTCCAAGTTCATTTTCTGTTCATGGCTTTCAGGTAGAGCAATAATTTTCAAATTGTCTCTCCTGGATCTATTTTCGAGGTCAGTGGTTTTTTCAAGGAGATGTTTCACGTTGCTTTCTATTTTTTTCATTTCTTTGTAACAGTCTAATAGTATCTTGGTTTCTCATAAAGTCATTAGCTTCCATTTGCTCCACTCTAATTCTGAAGGAATTTTTCTCTTCAGAATGCTTTTGAGATTCTTTTTCCATCTGGGAAATTTGACTTTTTAAAGCATTCTTCTCCTCATTGGCTTTGTGGGCCTCTTTTGCCATTTGAGTTAGTGTATTTTTTAAAGTGTTGTTTTCTTCAGTCAGTTTGTTGACTCTCTTTTCATAATTTTCTTGCATCATTCTCATTTCTCTTCCCAATTTTTCCTCCACTTCTCTTATTTGTTTACAAAGTCCTTTTTCAGTTGATCTATATCTTCTAAGTATTCTTCAACTGTCTTGGAAGCATTTGGTGTAGGAGTTCTGACTGTGTTGTCTTACTCTTGTTCCTTGCTTTGATCCTTTTTGTCCACAAAAAAGGATTCTAGAGTTTTATTGCTGTTCTTATTTTGCTTTCTTTTCCTCATGTTGGCCAGTCAATTAATTGGTTGATTTTTTTTAGGTTTGTGAAACTTTGCTTCCATGGGGGAAAGCTCTGTCCCAAATTGCTGGGATTTTCCCAGCTGCTGGAGCTATTAGGGGGCTGTTGCAGCCCCCACCAGATTTGGCTTGCTGAAAGCACACTCTAGGACCACCTCCCAAGACTGTGATCCGGATCCAGGCCACTCAATGCAAAAGCACTTGGCCCTGATCAATTGACTCAGCTCCCCTGTGGGGTCTGCAGGGCAGGAGCTCTGAAGCAGCCCAGTGGGGGCAGCTGCCTGTTACAGCAGTTTCTGCCCTTCCCCCACTGCTTCCTTGCCCTGGGTGCAGATTGCCTGGATAGCTTTTCCTCCCCCAAATTTAACCTGAAAGCTTCACTTTCACTGACCTTCTCTAATCCTTGCTTGATAGATGTGAAGATTGCTCTAGGTGCTGTGGATCTGCTCCCCAGGGTAGACTTACGCTGTGCCTTGGGAGGCTTGGCTCCTCCCGACTACCCTGGGGCCTGGACAAGGTTTTGGTTTCAGCCTGCCCTGGTCTCGGCTCCTGGCCTGCCACACAGAGCCCCTCCTGCCAAGCTGCCTTCAGCTAGAGATGTGTTTTCTGTATTTTTGTAAGTTTGGGAGCCCTAGAATTTGTTTAGAGTCATATTTTATGGGTATTTAGGGTGGCTGTGTAGGAGCTGTGGAACTTTCCTGCTTCTATGCCACCATCTTGGCTCCAACCTACAGATTATTTTCCATGTATCATCCTCCCCTTTCATCCAATTATCAAAGCACTTCATATCTCCCATCTAAATAAGGACTTCTTCACAACAATGTTAAGGTCTTTGATTAATTGAAAGAGTGAAGATATCATGGCCTTCTATGTTTATTGGGTTTGGGTTTTAATAAAACACACTTAGACTTATAAATAAAGAAGTAAAAGATAAGGAAAAGATAAGGAGAGGAGAGGAGAGGAAAGGAGAGGAGAGGAGAGGAGATGAGAGGAGAGGAGAGAGGAGGGGCAGGGAGGGGAGGGGAGGGCAGGGGAGGGGAAAAAGGAAAGTAAGGAAAAGTTCTTAAGGTACGACAGTACTTCTTTGGAAAAGTTGGCATATGGAAAATGAGTTACAGGATATTTAAACTGGCAGAAAGCAGAGTGATAATATAATTTAACCACTTCCTTCTAAAACAGAGAAAACTGAAGCTCAGAGAGGAGAAGTGACTGGAAATAAATGCTGTGACATTTTGCATGAGAAAATAGGTGTGAGAATGCATGTGAATGATGAATTATTTTATTCCTAGTTCAATGAATGAGAGCTGACATTTTCCCACATTAAAAAAAATTTCGTTAGTCAATTAGCTGCGTTACATGTGTTTTTGTGAAAAATGTAGGTATAGAAGATATATAACAAATTCAGTCTTCAGGCTGGATGCCTTTGTAATTATGTGTGTCTTTATAGGTGAATTACTCCAGCTTTCTTGAGTCCAAGGATGAAGTAAATAAAACTGTCTAGGATTTATTTCAGAACTCTACTGCAATATCACCTATGGTTGTTTGCATGTACTCAGATTTTGTTGGGTTTTTTTTCCCCATCTTGTCATCTCTATGTTTAATTGCAAGTTATATCCAAATTATTTATCTTTTTCTATGGGGTCAATGGATTTAAAATTATATGCCATCAGTGAGACTGAAATTTATTTTAGGCTAATACTTTAAAAAAGATTCTGTCACTGTAAATTGCTAACACTGCCTATGATTAGAAGGCAACCAAGCAAATGATGAGCTATACAGAAGGAGAAAAACACCCCATTCATAATCATAATACAATGTTATTGGATACATATCTGAATGAGCTTAATATCTATTAAAGCATTCATGACAATTAATTGCATAAATACTGTATGAAAGAAAATGACCATTAGCATTGTTGTATTATGACAAGACACAAAATACACTTGCTCTGTGTAATTAAAAATGCATATTACCTTGAAAGCAATGGAGGTGCACATGGTGTATATGAGGATACATATAACCAATGAGAATTGCTGAAGAATAAGAAAAAAAGTCATCATTAAGAACTGTATAAGGGGAAAAGAACATCACCTTTGTCTATGATGAGAGCAAGGAATGACAGCTGAATAGCTAGAGCCCTGCTTTGGTATGGTTATAAGGTTAGGAGAAATTGAACAAGTTCTCATGATGAACTCATAGGAATATATGGAGCAATCAGAATGGATGGACAGACACAGATAGACTGGCATCTAAATTGTAGGAGGGAATTTCTGAATCAATGAGATCATAGCCATTTGAATATTAGAACATTTGAGAAATTCACCTCGGTTTTAACACCTAAAACCACATATATGTGTATACATCTTTGGATATATATTTCTGTAAATGTGTGTATGCATGCATGCATGGATGTTTATGTGTATTGTGTATATGTGTATGTGTACATGTATATGTGCATATGTGTGCATATATTCATATGTGTTTATGTGTATGGATGTATACAAATGTGTGTGTGCACATATACATACACATACATATATACATCCATCTATATAAAATTTCTTTGGTTTCAGTTGCTATTAATGGACTGTACCTTACAGATAATACACACATATTTATCTTTTTTGTGGTAAGGGTGGTATTTAAAAATCGTATCTATTGTTATTATATCATCTTTATTTCCCAATAGAGTCCTTTTGGAATCTACCACCAAGAAATCCTTCCCTTACAACAAAGAATGAGAGGAAAAAGAAAAAAACAATACAATGAAAAGATTCTGGGAAGATGGCAGAGTAAATCAGAATATTCCAAGCTCTCAAGACTTTTCCCCACAAAAAGGATACAATAGTGCCTTGGGGTAAACATAGAGCTGTAAAAATAAATAAGAGTAGGGGTAGAACAGTGGTCCTTCTGGAACAATTGGAGAAGATCTAAAGAAACATTCCAGGACCAGGTTTGGTCCCTGTAAAGAGTAAACAACTTCAGGCTAGGAACTCTTAAACCACAAGCAGCAGGCCCTGAGGTTAGCAATGTTGGGAGGTTATCACACCTCCTCCTGCCCCAGGAACTTTTACCCCAGAGACAGTGAGGGGTGTTGGACATCTGAGCCAAGGAAGATCAAGGGAGTCTCTGCTGACAAGGAATGCCAGACACAGCTGTACAGCACAGATGCAGTCTGGGGCAAGAACAAACCAGCACACACCTGGTGAGTGCAGAAGCAGTGGGAGCAGGGACAATGTTGGTTGAGGGCACTTACAGGATGCAGGAGGCCTTGGTCAGGGTTCCAAGTCAGAGAGTGGAACTAAAGGAGGATGTGAGGCCTGAGGCACCATCAGCTATACCCTAGGACTACAGATAATTACAAAAATTAAACTACTACAAAAATATAAATAGATAAGAGCACAAAAGATTGGATACAGGGAAGGACCCATGATGGTAGAGTAAAAGCAAGAACTTGCTTGATCTCCCACTCCAACCACCTCCAATATATGCAAAAAAAATTGACTCTAAAAAATTTTAGAGCTACAGAACCCACAAAGTGACAGAGAGAAACAAATCTCTTGCTGATGGCAGCCTGGCAGGCTGACAAGAAGGGTCTATCCCACTGTAGTGGGAGCTCAGCATGGTCTCATGTGAGCCATGCCTGCCCAGACTCATGACCCAGACATCCTGGAGCAGACTTCAGGAGAGTGAATCACTGGTAGCTATGGTGGTTTCCAGACTTCTCAACCCATAAAAGCCAAAGAGAAAGTAAAAGGTCAGTAAGGGACTCTTGGAACTGGATGGAAAAGAATTCAGTTGGCCCCTGCCCCCAGGGCAAGATGTGGTCCACCATGAGTAGGCTGCAACTGCTGCTGTGTGGCAGGAGGACAAAGCAACCATTAAAAGTGTAATTGTTCTTGCTTTGACCTTCTTGGAGCTGGGTCACTGTCTTGGGTGGTGGTCTGGGGTAAGGAGCTCCAGTGTGCCAGAGCTTGTGGTGGCTGTAGAGAGTGTGCTCCCTCCTCATAGCTGTTACAACTCCAAAAAACCCTGCAAATTGAGACAAAGCTCTCTCCACTCTGGAAGCACAGTTCTACCATTGCAAAGAGCTCAAAAGTCAAGCAATTGGCTGGCAAGATGAGTAAAGAAAAAGAGCACAATCAGACCACAGAAACTTTTTGGGGTGACAAAAGGATCAAAACATGGAATCAGAAGAAGACAACAAAGTCAAAACACCTGCATCAAAAGCTTTCATGAAATATATGAATTGGTTGCAGGCCATTGAAGAGCTCAAGAAGGATTTTGAAAATCAAATAAGAGAGGTGGAGGAAAAATCGGGATGAAGAAAGAGAATGATGCAAGAAAATAATGAAAACCCAGCCAACAACCTGACTGAAAAAAATAACACCTTAAAAAACAGATTAAATCAAAGGGCACAAGAGGTCCAAAAAGCCAATGAGGAGAAGAATGCCTTAAAAAGTCAAAAGGGTCAAATGGAAAGGGAATTTGAAAAACTCACTGAAGAGAATAATTCCTTCAAATTTAAACTGTAGCAAATGGAAGCTAATGAGTCTATGAGAAATCAAGATATTATGGAACAGACCCAAACAAATGAAAAAAATGGAAGGCAATGTGAAATATCTCATTGGAGAAACAACTGACATGGAAAATAATTTTAAATTATTGGACTACTTGAAAGCCATGGTGAAGAAAAGAACCAAGAAATCATCCCTCAAGAAATTCTCAAGGAAAATTGCCCTGATACTCTAGAACCAGAGGGCAAAATAAAAATTGATAGAATTCACTGTTCACCTCTTGAAAAATCCCCAAAAGAAAACTCCTAGAAATATTATAGCCAATTTCCAGCTTTCCCAGATCAAGGAGAAAATGTTAATAGGAGTCAGGAAGGAACAATTTGAGTATTGTGGAAACATAATCAGGATAACACAAGATCTAGCAGCTTCTATATTAAGGGCTCAATGGGCTTGGAATATGATATTCCAGAGGTCAAAGGAGCTAGGATTAAAACCAAGAATTGCCTACCCAGCAAAACTAAGAATGATGCTTCAGGGGAAAATATGATCATTCAATGAAATAGAGGACTTTCAAGCGTTCTTCATGACAAAAACAGAGTTGAATAGAAAAATTGACTTCCATATATAAGAAGCAAGAGAAATATGAGAAGGCAAACGGGAAAAAATCATAAAAAATTATTAAAGTTGAACTTTTTACATATCTACATGAAAAAAAGGATAATTGTAACTCATGACATTTTTCTCAGTATGAGGATAATTGAAGGGAATATATATTTATATTTACATGTATACATACATATATATATATAGGAGGGTATATGTGTATATAAATATATATGTATATGAGTGTATAAGAGAGAACAGATTGGGAAAGAGGTATTCAGAAGGTTCGCTATTTTAAGGGGGGAAATAGAGGAAATATGGGGAGAAAATTTGTAACTCAAAATCTTGTGGAAATAAATGTTGAAGACTAAAAATAAATACATTGATTTTTTTTAATTAAACATTTTAAAATTTTAAGAATATTTTTACAAAATCTTAAATGTCAGGGGTAGACCTGAGTATGACATAACTTTAAAAAGTAAAACTGTTTAGGAGCAGCTAAAATGAGCGATTATCTTATACAAATGAGGCGAGAGAGGAAGAACAGATGTAGAGGACTTTTAAAAGGGAGGAGGACTATTAGTTCCAGTAGCCTACTTTCATCAGGAATAGGTTCATGGGGAAATAATACATACACATGTAGAAGAGTAAAAGAGTCTTCTAAATTCTACAAGAAATAGAAAACTAAGAGAATAAGTATGGGGAAGAAAATAATGGAGGGATCTCTAGTGAGAAGGGTAGGGGAATAGGTTAAGGGGAGTATAGAAAGATGTTTCAATTAGTGGTAATGGGAGCATAAGGGAGGGATCCTTGGGGACAGAGGCATAGATTAAGTAATAGAAAGGCAAGGCAGTGGGCAGAAGTGGGCAGAAGTGAAGTAGAGGAGTCAGGAGGGATGAGAAGTAAGAGAAGTTCACAAACATAAAACAAAGATTAGGAGTAGAATTTGTTAGGAAAACAATATTTTATGTTTGTATGTATATATGTATATACATATATATTATGTGTGCATGTATGAAATAGATACAGATATAGATATAGATAGATATGGATACAGATATAGAGATAGAGATAGTGATAGAGAGAGAGATAAAGATAGAGATAGAGATAGAGACATAGAGATAGAGACATAGACATAGACATAGTTATAGATATAGATATAGATATAGATATATAGATATAGACATAGACATAGACATAGCTATAGATGTAGATGTAGATATAGATATATAGATATAGACATAGACATAGACATAGGCATAGGCATAGATATAGATATAGATATAGATATAGATATAGATATAGATATAGATATAGATATAGATGTAGATGTAGATATAGATATATAGACATAGACATAGACATAGGCATAGACATAGACATAGATATAGACGTAGATGTAGACGTAGATGTAGACGTAGATGTAGATGTAGACGTAGAGATAGAGGTAGAGGTAGAGGTAGAGGTAGATGTAGATGTAAATATAGATATAGATATAGATATAGACCCCTGCTAAATTGTAGCATGCTGGGGTGGGGGAAAGTGGGAGGAAGGGGGAGAAAGAACAAAGTAAAAAGTGTACAGCAGAGAGCAAAAAAAAATGTACAAGTAAAAAAAGAAAAGATGAATAGCTCTCAACCCAACAAACAGCATCAATTACATAGGCATTCTTGAAATAGAAATCAGTTGCTATATATTTTAAATCTTTTCTTATGTTCTTCTCTGCAAGTGATACTATTTTTATTTTCTTATTCTGTATTTAAGTTTTACAAAAAATAAACTAAAAAAACAAATTAAAATTAAAACAATTTAATAACACTAACACATAAATCAAACTCAGCAATATATGAAGGGTAAGACATCCAAACACTCATGACTGCAAAGAAGAAGGGAGACACATTCCTATATCTCATCCATATAGGAAAGTTGTTATGAAAAAGAACCTTCATGACTCCATCAAGAAGAAGGCATGCAGGGGGGCAGAGCCAAGATGGCAGCGTAGAAGCAGCAAAGCACCATAGCTCCCACACAAACATGCTAAAAACCTCTTGAAATGGGATGCTAAACAGATTTTCAAGCTCCAAAACTCTCCACAAGACAGCAAGCACATCTGTTGCTACAGGCAGCGCAGCAGGC
>CM053593.1:336651382-336675950 GCA_028646575.1 Pseudocheirus occidentalis | reverse complement strand
GGGAGGAGCTCCCTGCCCTGCTAGAAAGCTAGAGAGGTGTTGGAGGAGGGCATAAAAGGGAACAGATTGTGGGAGGGGTCTTACAGTGGGATCAATGTTCTGGGCTGGGAGGTAGGGACAAAAAGGGGAGAAAATTTGTAACTCAAAACCTTGTGGAAATGAATGATGTAACCAAGAAAATAAATTAAAATTGAAAAAAAAAGGCATGCAAGACTAACCTCATTTCCTTCTTTGACAGAATTACTAAGGTAATAAATGAGGCTAATGCAGTAAACATAGTTTATCTTGATTTCAGAAAATCTTTTGATGAAGTATCTCATCTTATTTTTTTGTGGAGAAGATGGAGAGATAGACACTAGAAAAGGATACTATGATCAAGTGGATGCAGGACTGGTTAGTGACTGAGATCCAAGATAGTTATTCATGGGTCCATGTGAATGCATCAGTATGTCATCAGAGAAGTACCCTAGGGATTTGTCCTAAACCTTATGCGAGTTAACATTTTCATCAGTGATTTGGATAAACACGTTGATGATGTACTCATTATATTTGCTTGGTCAGTATATCTAATATACTTGATATCAGAATCAGGATTTGAATAATGATAAACTAAGACGTGGTACTTAATCTAATAATATAAGTTACCTGTTGTTTGTAATTATATTCCTTAAACCAGAGGCAACTTAGTGATGCTGTGAATTCAGCATCAGGCCTGGAATCCAGAAGACCTGAATTCAAAGCCAGCCTCAAACATTTGCTAACTGTGTGGCCCTAGGCAAGTCTCGAATGCATTTTTGTCTGTTTCTTTATCTGTGAAAATGGGAATAATAAAAGCTCTGACTTCTCAGGGATATTGTAAGGATATAATGAGATAATATTGATAAAATTCATGCTATAATACAACACTGTATATGCAACATAGTTGTTGAATTGTTCAGGCATATCTGTCACCCGTTTGGCGGATTTGCTTGGCAAAGACACTGCTGTGGTTTGCTACTTCCTTCTCCAGCTTATTTGACAGATGAGAAACTGAGGCTTACAGAATTGACTTGCTGGGTGGCATACAGCTAGCAAGTGTTTGAGATCAGATTTGAACTCACAACAATGAGTCTTGATGACTTCAGCCCAGTGCTCTGTACATTGTGCCACCTAGTTGGCACATAGTAGCTACTATATAAATTTTATTCCCTTTCTCTTCCTCAGCACAGTGCCTAGCACAAAGTCAGTATTTGACAAGTTCATGGAATTGATTATAATAATAGGAATTATAATGACCAGGCCTGGCCCTGGAGAAGAGTTGGGAAATTTATTTCCTTCCGTTCACCAAATAGATGGAGAAGAAATTCTTTGAATATTTTAAATACTGTTAAGCATGACCAATGTATCTTTTGGTTATGTTGAAATTATATTTATTCACCCATCTATCATCTATTTATTTATTAGCTCTCTGACTGTTAATTCATTTAGTTTTTTTAGTTACTTATTCATTCACTCCGTTAGTTGCTCATTCCTTAATCTGTGTATTTAATTATTAATTGCTTTTCATACTTCATTGTTTCAAAGGAAGATTCTCTGGGTAGAAGAGATAAGGAAAATATATAATTGCAAATGAGTGTAAAGTAAAAACAAAAGAAATGAATGGAAAATGTTTTTTTTAGTTACACTGAGTAAATTATATTGTTATTTCTGAAAGCGTTCAGAATGGTATCTTGGCTTCACTAAATATAGCAGTTTGGAAATCATTCACATGAAATCATTGACCAGAAACTGCCTCTGGTGGCCTGAAATTGAATTATTTTTGATACTGAACAGTCTGTAAAGGAATGTCATACATGCCACACCAGTTACATTCAACCCAAAGCTTCAAGATATCCTTTGGAAGTATGCTCCAATATACACTCCTTTTACAGGTCCTTTTACAGAAAGAATTTCTGCTAGTGATGCTTTCCTTCTCAAAATCACTAGTAATCAGAGATGTGCTGGAGCCCCTGTGAACATTTAAACCTCAGAAATCAGCATTTATAAATCAGCATCTGATTTACGGCTCTGTGGGATTCTAGACTTAAGAAAGTTTTAATGACACTTAAAAACAGAACACTTAAGATAATGTTCATAATTCCGATTAACCTTAAAAGTGTGCATGCATCCTTTCCTCGCCCTGAAGCACCTTGTTATTTAATATTAATGACTACAGCCCTATATTGCTCTATATACTCTGCTTGAGCTCAGCATGGATGCAGTGGAAGGAAGGCTCAGGGAATGAAGTCACTAAACTGAAGGCCTGATGTCTATAACACTGATAATGATAACAGCAACCACAACTGAGATTTATACAATGCTTTAAGATTTTCAAAGTGTTTTACATTCATTATCTGTTTAAAGCATCACAATGCCCCTGCTCCTAGTATTCCATGTCCACCTTGAGTCTCTGCTATAACGGTCAGCTTTCAGGTAATTTTTGCAATGTATATTTTCAGTCATAGTTTCTTAAAATGTTTGTGCATTTTCTTCAGAGTGAAGGAATCTGTGGACCAGAATCTTAGCCAAGCTGTTGTCATTGATTCTCATTACCTTCAAGAAGACTGTCTAGCTAAAAAGATCCACTGCCAAGGATGCCCAGAAGCGTTTTGGTTTGTTTTAAGGAGATTGGCCAACAGGACTGAACACATTTCACGTTCCTTATCATGTTACTTAATCTTTAACAAAGGATCAAACTGATTCTAAATTCATAGTCAGGCAGTATTTCAAGACTTGTCCACATAATCTTCACCTGAACTCATTTTAGAATTTTATATACATATATGTATATATACATACACACATGTATATATGTATATACACACATATGTATGTGTGTATATATATACACATATGTGTGTATATATAATCCTGCACGCTTCTTTGTCTGCTAGTAATACACACATATTTGGCTCAGTCTTTGCCTGGAAGTATAGTGAGTAGAACAAGTTAGTTTTCTTCAAATATAGTTCAGTACATTGGCTTAAAAAATCTTATAAATTTCAGTATAGATTTGCCATATTGGTGATGATGTTAATAAGCAATAAAATTATTCCATCCAGAACAATTTGACAAGAGCCAAACCGTTTAAAGTATTCCTTCTCACGCCATTTGTTGTTACCATTTCACTTATATCTTCTGAGAAGTCATTCAAGCCACAAAGTGGAGGAAATAAGAATCCTTCTCTCCTATCCAATAAACCTACTACACTGGAGACATTTAATAACTGCTAAGGATACAATATATATGGAGAGATAGTGGGTTAGTCAGGTAGCTAAATGAAGTTGAAGAAACACTGATTTGGGGATCAAGACGAAATATTTTTCCTTATGGATCAGTCACTAATTTGATGTGCCATCTTGCACAAGTCATTCTACCCCCATTGGCCTTAGTTCCTTCATCAGTAAAATGGGAGTAAGGTCCACCCCCCAAAAAAGTGTCCTACCCTATTCACTTCAATTAATGCAATTAACACAATTTCCTCTATCTTTATCAGATGAGGACCCCTTTTTAATTGAGTTACACAATCAATCTATTAGTAAAACAAAAGTACAAAAAGGATCATAACAATACCTCTGATGAATGAATTAATCTCTCAAAGGTGTGAATTGGTTACAAATTATATATCCTACATAAAATGATCCCACTCAAGAAATTTCTTGTGATTGGTTGAGGTGTTTTATGGGGTTTTAGATAACACAGCTAGCCAGTCTGTAATTCAGTATTCCAGTAGGGGGTCACACTCATGGTTGAGAAGCTTCAGACAAGACCTTGAGAAGTTACTGCTTGCTGAAAGAGATGAGTCTGCCTCTTTTCCCATACCTTGACCAAGAATTCAGAAAATTTTAGCTTCCCATTGCCTTAAGTATCAGTGTTCTTCGAATATCAGTGTCTTATTCAACATTTGTATCAGGAGCTGAGGACAAACTAAACATAACCTAAGGAAAAGTCACTTCAGTTGTCTAACAGCACCAACGAAAATAGACTCAACTTTCATAAGAACTAGAGTTCTTTGCCACATCTTTGACCCATTTGCTCCCTGAACCTGACACTACTTTCCCCAAATACCTTATTTGTACAAGAAAAGACTGAATTCCTTTTTTAGGGGGATGTTTTGCAACAATTATTCTTTTTTATACTATCTCAGTGAACATCCCCTTTTAAAAGTTAATTAACTCTAGCTGGCTTATTAATGACCAATGGACATCACATGAAATGCTGGCTTCTTGGAAACAGTACTAGAGTTAGTACTAGAAACTATAACCCTACTCTGAAGGTTAGCCTTATAACCCTGAACAAAGAGTAGTCAACAACTCCTTGAGGACAACTCACTGTCAGTGCCAGTGGGATTTGGGATAGTCAGCCCAGAATTTCTATAATCTCTAAGATGCCTTCTAACTCTCAAATTCATTCTATATTTTCAATGTATTTAAATTCCTGTTAAAACATTTCTTTTGAATGATTATAAGTAAAAACTCCTCCCAAATTTTAACAAGATTGGTTTACAGTAGATTTGTAACAACAAAGCATAAAATCCTTGTCTATTTCTCAATATATATATTTTACAAAGTTTTCATATATTTCAAGGCAATATGGTGTAATAGAAAGGGTGCTAGACTTGGAGTCAGGTGCAATTCAGTTCAAATCATGCTTCTGACACTTATTACCAGAAGTAAATTATTTTTCCAACTGTAAAATGTGGATCACACCCATGGTACTTATGTCCACAGGGTTATTGAAAGTGCCAAATATGATCATACATATGAAGCACTTTACAAATCTGAAAGCATTACCTAAATATTGGTTATTATTGTCATCACATATTTTATTAATATTTGTCCATCTCACCCAAATATGGGGTAACAAGGACAGATATAGCTCTCCACAATTTCCAGATAGGAGAACAGAAATAAAGGGTGAACCAATGATTCACTAAAGATTACATAGCTAGAGAACAAAAAAACTGGGATCCAGGTATTTTGGGACTTCCATTCCAGTCCTTTTGCTGTTTTACTCTACTTTGGAAATAGCTACCTTCTATATGTGTAGCACTCAGAGGCAATGTAGTTGTCAAGGCATGGTCAATCATTCAACAAGAATTTAACTACTTACTATCTAAGTGTTAGAAAGACAAACAGAAGTAAAATATACTCCCTTTCCTGAAGGAGTTTACATTTTTATGGGAAAGGCTACTTTAAAAAATATAAATGTTAAATAAATACAATTAGATGGTCGATTAACTTAGAATAGAAAATTCTAGCACATGAACAAGATCATAGGGATAGACAAGTCTGTCTCTATCTTGGTAAGTCATTTTCTTGCCTTAGTTCTACATATTAAGGTGAGATTCCATGGGAAATGAATGTTGTTTTTTTCTGTAAAGTGGTGAGGTTTTTCCCATAAATCTTCACTCTGCATAGCCTGTGCTCCGGGGACCTCAACTGTAAGGACTCTAATCTCTTTCTGGAAGTGCTAATGGAAATAGGTCACAGAGTTTCTGAGGCTTCCCTCTGTGTTAGAGGGAACTGTCCAAGAGGAAAGGAGAGCCAAATCTAAAGAAATAGTCAAAGAAACTTTTGTCATGTTGTCTAAAGCTTTACCTAGGTCAAAAGTTGTCCACCCTAATAATACAAATATCTGCCTACTTATGTGAGTTTTCCAGGTTTCTCCAAGTATATAAACTTTGCATTAGATCTTGGAACAAGGCTGGGGGTTCTTTGAAACCTGTCTTCACTACTGAAACCAGCCTCACTCTAAAGAATGACTTTGGCAGATATGCGTTCCACCACTTTGGGCATGCCAGGAAGATGGATGGCATAATGTGCAAGCTTCCAACTGAACAAAGCCAATGAGCCTTGGTGTGAGCTTGGATGGCAATGAAAGATGAGCTCTTGCTTAAAGAACATATGCCATTTGTGAAAGCTCTTGAGAAACTATTAAAAACGAGCCATTTGTTTTTAAGGGAGGTTTATTTACTCCTTCAACAGGGTATCTTCTATTATTCTAATCTGTCTGTTGCAGGACTCCCTGCGAAGGTTCACTTTTGAAATATGCTATACAGATTTTCTGAAAGCTGGAAGGCAGAAGAGATAAGGGCTTTCTTTGTGTATCAGTGGGAAAAAATCCAATAAGACAATCATGGTGCTAAACTGCTCTGAACGTGATCCAGTTTGAAGTTTCAGACTCTCAGGATTGTCATTTCAGGTGCCTGATGGATTTTTTTAATCACAAAGTTTATATAGATTTAGGAGTATCTGGGACTGAGGACATGTGTATGTATGTATGTATATATGTATATATGTATGTGTATATATATATACTTACATACTTACATATTTATACACATGCCTATATACATATATACTAGTATGTTGTTGTTATTTGGAACTTTCAAATATGCACTGTGTGGTAGGATCGATTATGAGATCATGTACTCCAGGCAAGAGGTATCATGACCATAATCTCAGACTCTTTCATTTAGAACAATTTACTTAATCTTAGAATGCTGGCCTTGAATCCAAGAAGACCTGAGTTCAAATCCTACTTCTGACATGTACTGGCTATTTGAACCTGAGCTGATCATTTTCGGTGTTCTAGGAAACTCTCTAAGACCATAAATTACAGAGAAGCTCTCTATACCAATGAAATCAGTCAAATACAGCCAGTTCCTATGTCCTATCAAAAATGATCTTTTTGACCAGACTTTTTTCTCAAGTGATACTTAGAACTCTCTTCTCCAACATAGTATGAAAACAGAGTTCTCTTATGAGCAATCCTATATGACATGCGAGAGATGCTGATTTTGTTTCATTTTCACAGTTTAATGGAGGTTTGCTTTCAGGATGATAAAATGAATCCTGACAGAGACCTGTAAATAAGGTCCAACACACTCACTTTAGAGCTGATATAAGGATATAAGTAAAACTCTAAGGCTAAGTGACTTGCTCGTGTGTGTGTGTGTGTGTGTGTGTGTGTGGTGTATATTACACCTTTTATACACCATATGAATCTATCTATGGCCTAAAGGGAGGCATGAAGAGCTATTGCTGGCATCTACTCCATCAATATATTTTTCTTTGTCTCTCAAAGCTGGAAGCCTGAAGACTACAACCTCTCTACTCCCAAGCTCTCACTAATTCTACCATTCACATAATCAAATAGCAGTGCATAATAAATCTTCACCAATGAGGTGAATCACATGCACATGGAGTTTGAGATGTGGGTTATGCTCAAAGTCACATAGGGATGTAATCTGAATCTAGGTCTGATAGCCTCAAACTAAATATTATTTTAACTGTTCTCTGCTAGTTCTTAGTGTTCCATTAACTTTTTTAAGCAAAGGAAAATAAAAATGTCTATCTGTAACTTTCACCCATGCCATCCATAATGAAGAGGAGTCAGGCAAAGGTACAGGGAGCATTTATAGGCTGTTTGTTAACAAAAAAACCTTCTTTCCTACCATTGCAATTGATGTTCACAAAAGGAGACTAATTACAACTGGAAACAACAAATGCACCTTTGCTAATGTGTATCATATAAGGCATTAAGTCACAATTAATATGGTTTCAAATAATGTGTAATTTGATTTAATGTAAATTATAAAGTAATGTCTGCAATTAATGAAAACCAAAATTCAATTAATGTGATAGATGCAAGCTAGTTGATGGTTTTTACATGTTATTAGTCTGAATCTGTCTATCATAAGCAAAAGGAAAAATATAACAAATGGAAACATTTCCAATAAAAAATTGACTATGTGCAGTATTATCAGAAAACAAAAATTAGATGCAACTGCACTGTATGAACACGGTCATGCTAACTCTAAAACAGAATGACATGTCAAAAAACCTGAATCTATTCTACAGAATATTTATTAAACAAGAAGTCAAAATAAAAGAATAAAATGTTTCATCATTTTTTAAAATTTCTTTGCTTAATAATAACTACATCAAAACAAAGTTTTGGAATAACAGAAATGGAATGTCTTTTAGTTGTTTGGACTGAAGATCTCACTCAAAAGTTAGTACTTTTTTCCCCTATTTATTTCAATCTGTTTATTTTTAGTTTTCAACATCCACTTCCATGAGTTTTAATTTCCTCTCACTGCCTCTTCCCTCCCCAAGATGACATGAAATCTTGTATGGGATTTACACATACATTCCTATAAAATACATTTTTACATTAGTCAAATTGCATAGAAGAATTATAATGTGAGAATGTGAGAAACAATGAGAAAGAAAATAAAACAGCAAAACAAAATAAAACAGAAAAGAAAATTGTCTCCTTTGCTCTTCATTCCAACTCCTTATTTCTTTCTCTGGATGTGGATGGCATTTTCCATCATGAGTCCTTTGAAACTATTTTAGGTTCTGGCATTGCTGAGAAGGGCTAAGTCTATCAAAATCAGTCATCACACACTGAGGCTATTTCTGTTCTGTGAACAGCATTCCCCTGGTTTTGTTAACTTCACACAGCATCAGTTCATATGTCTTTCCAAGATTTTCTGAAGTTCACCTATTCATCATTTCTTATAGCACAGCAGTATTCCATTACATTTGTATACCACAACTTGTTAAGTCATTCCCCAACTGATAGGGATTCCCTCAATTTCTAGTCCTTGGCTACCAAAAAAAGAGCTGCTATAAATATTTTTGTACACATGGGTCCTTTTCCCATTTTTATGATATCTTTGGGATACAGCCCTAGAAGTGGTATTGTTAGGTCAAAGGGAAAAATGAATTATTAGCAGATCTCTTATCTTCCAGACAAATACTTAAACTTTATTTAAGGCAGTGAAAGAAAATGGAAATGAAGTGGATAGGAGGAAAATTCTTTTACTGCGAGTGTTATTTGTTTCAATCACTTTAAAAATTAAGTTCAACTGCATAATGTGAATTAACTGGAGAGGTAGTCAATATAGAAGAGGATATGGCAAATAAAGAGCCTAATGCTTTAAGGAAAATAATAGAAGAAAGGAGATACACACATACACACACATATATGTGTATGTATCACTTACATATATACATACTATTTTGTTTTGCCCATATAGCTTATGTATGGCCATATGGGTCTGTCAAGATGTGACATGCAGTGAGGTGTAATGGTAATGGGGATTTGAAGATCTTCCCTGCCCTTTAATAAGCCTAAGAGAATTTGAAGACCTTCCCTGCTTTCAAAATACACTCTGCCCCCTAATAGACTGAATGTAATCAAAAGGAACCTGTGGTGGGAGAAGTTTGCCAAATGGTGAAGAAGAGCCCATAGGAAAATGAGAGTCAGAGCTAGATTAGATGGTTGGGAGGTGAGCATTCTTCTGAGGGAGATAGACAGGCTTGTGAGTAAAACCTGGCATTTGCCAGCTAGGCTTATGTTGGTTTGTGCTAAGGTTAAAGAATGGTGTGGCTCTCTGCTACTTTGTAGTGCATTAACTTCTATATTGCTATGATGGATTTCATTTCCTGGTGTTGAGATTTGGTTTTCTGGTGTTTGAATAAATGTTTTGCTTCACTCTTCCAAATGGAGAGTTTGTTAAATTTTGTAATTGAGCACCATGCAGATAGAACCCAATGTTTTAAGTAAAATAATGGAAGAAGGAAGCCACACACGCAATCATATACATACATACATACACACATATACATGTGTATTTGTGTGTGTGTATCTTAAACATGTACACACTATTTTGTTTAGCCAATATGGCCATATAGGTCTGTCTGGTTGTAACTTACAGGGAGGCAAGTAACAATGAACTTCTCTAGCATCTACTGTTTTCCCCATACTCTTTCTCCAAGAGAGACTTTGAATCCTGCCAAGAAGGAAAGCAGAAAGTTGGGGCCAAAGGCTGGCCACACTGCTCTCTACAAAGGGAATATTATCAAGCTAGAATTATATTTCCATGTTCTGTAACACATTTTTCGTCTACTGGACACATTTTTTTAAGTTCAAGCTCTATTCCTATTCAGCATTGCTTAATGAGAAAGAAGTGGACCAAGCTATATAACCAAGGCTTTATTTCCTTTCTACCAAATGCCAGTTCCACAATGAACATATATAGCAAATAGGGGAAAATATTTGTATTCAAGTCTAAAGTAAGACAGATATCAGAGAAAGTTTACAAGGGAGAATTTATACTAGAAAGAATAGTGAAGAAAGTCTCACATTGGAAGTGTGATAATTCATATCAGCTAAGAGAGTACCAGATCTCACTCAAGGAAAAATTCCCCAAAGTCTGTACTATAGTAAGCTGGGGATAGCGGCATGACACATAATTGTCGAAAGATAATTTAACACTTTTATTAGGTGGTAATAAAAATTATTTTAAATTAACCAGTCCTTAATTATTGGTCTTGAAATCCTTGAGATTTAAGAGATTCTAACCTAAGTCCATTTTAAAATATCCTTCTGGTGATATTATTTAGCTACAAGTTAAATAATATTGTATTCTTCAGAGAATTAAATTGCAGTTCACAAGGATACAGAGAGACATATGGTAGATATGAGAAGTCAATAGCATAGTGTTAAATTTGTAAATCTATGTGTGGAAAAGATGTGAGGTGACTAGAGAAAGGTGATATAGTGAACCACTGAATAAACCACTGCATTTTTGCCTTCAGTCGATGTTCTAGTGTTTGATTTTCTTTTTCAAATAATTGAATTTGGTCCTGGAGTCCAGATCAGATTTAGAGATGAACAATTCAGTAATATTTAGTAAATGAAAGGTACTGTTTTAGGCCCAAGGATAAAACCTTGGTCTTTATTATAATGTTTTCCGTAGTGAAATACATTAGTAATAACTAGGTTTAGTTTATTTGTCATTTGCATATGGCTCATTAACAGCAGAGGAAACACTAGCCACATCTTGATTAGCCTCTAATTAACCATTTTGGCTGTAGCCTTCCCTTTGATGCAATGAAAGGCTCTGTTTGGAAACAAACACTGTGATGAAGCATTTTATATCTTAGATCAGAATACCTCAATAAGGAACTAACAGCCAATCCCCTAGGGACCCATTCTTCCCTTTTTCATGTGCCTGTTAGAAATTTTGCAGAGGGCAGGAAGCAGAAAGACTGGTCTTAGGCACTATTGGAAAGCAAGGGATATTTGAATTCAAAATCTTCTTCCTTCTTTTTCCTAGGGCACTTCCTAGTTAGAAGTTTCATTTCAGCATTCTTTTTTTTTTTACCAAGACAGTCAGCATTTTCAAGGTGCTTAATTCTCAGCATGTTCCAAAATAAAGTGATCTGATAAAATATCTTACACTAAGGGTATATGAAGGATATTGAATGTTTTGTGCTTCCAGAAACTATTTAATTTAAAAGAGAACCTCAAAGGAGTATGGGTTAGTGAAATAGGAGGAGGTATTTTTAGGCAACTGATTTTTCAAACCTATTAAATAATAGCATGATAGGAAGATGATAAGTCCCTCCACTTGGATTAAGAATTCAACCTTGTTGTAACAGGCATAGGATCTGAAGACTATAATCTTCTTGAAGGCAGAGTTGTTCATAAAAAATGTTTATTGTAGTCTTCTAGTTTGTGTAAAGGATTGCTGTTAGTAAGGAAAACTATGAAATTGGCACTGAATTCATTGAGAAGGGAGAAATAAAGTCTTAAAATTTGGCAGAGAATAGAGATCAGAATTGTTGGTAAATTGAGTTTTTAATTATAAGTAATTTTCTGAGACTTTACTATTATACATTATAATATAGATAGATGAATAGTGACATTTAAAATGTGGACATTTGCATTAGGGAGATAGTGGGGAAAATAAGTTGGTCATTAAAATCACTGAAAAATACAGAGGCATTTCAGTCTTCTTTCCTACTCAGTCCTGTTTTCATTTAATGACCAATATTTAGTATCTATTCAAGATATATCTACATAAGTGAAAGATGTGTGTGTTATCCATTTAATATCACCTCACAGTGTGGAGAATATACATTTTACATTCATAATTTATCTAAAAGTTAAAAAAAACTGATTAAGGCTTTATCTATCCAATCTAGAATTACATTTCAAAGTTCAACTGACATTACTCTTATGGATTCAAAACATGGCACATGTGTATATTTTGAAATATTAAGTCATATTTAGACAAAATATATGGATGATGGGGTTTTTATATTTCTTCATGGTATTTGTATCATTTAAATGTAGCCTGTATGATCTGAAACTTTCAATTCACATGAATCTTTATTTCATATCTTTTTTATACCTCAACAACATGATGCCTAAATTTGTTTACTATTATTTTGCTACATGAAGTGGCTTCATACCTATGAAATATTGTTATAAGATTTTGAAAATGGAATAACATCAATACCAAGAAAAACTGTATGGGTAATGAAGTGATGTGTGTGTGTGTGTGTGTGTGTAACACAGACAACAGAATTTTATGTATGTCACCATTTTTAAGTACCTTTAGGCTTACATGCCATATTTTTGTATATTCAAAATTTATTATTGAAGTTATGAAGTGAATCATCTTTTTACCATCTTCTAGCCTTATAAAGTACATATAATTTTAAGATCAAGAAGCTAGTAATCCTGGAATAAATTAAAAAATAGATTAAGAGCTATTTTGTGATGAGTAAATTAAGGTTTTAATACTGAGGTCCTTGCAAGTAAATCTCTTTGCCAGATTTTTTTTCACTCACTTGAAAAAACAAAACAAAACAAAAAACAACAAAGGTATCAGCAAACTACTGAAAATCACCTTATAAAAAGTGATAGAAAATTTAAATGTTACTTGTGAATTTCCTAAATCTTTAATGATAAAATTTAACCATCATGGAAGCTATAATCTATCTTTCATTTTAATCTATTCTTCTCCCAGTCTTCCATCTATGACACAGCCTACCTTGCCAATTTTTTTTAGCATTGGCTGCACTTTCACTCATTCTACTTGGCTTACTGGTCAAGGCAGGAGAGTTAGAATATTTATTGATTCCTGTTTCTTCTTCTGCTTTCTTCCTCTTCCTCCTTCACTCAGGAACCGTTCTTTCTTTGAGTTCATGCTATTCTTATCCCCATTCCAATCAAAATCCTTGTAGTACTTACCTACAGTGTCCAGGTCATTTGCCTTCCTTCATCAATGAGTTTGATGCCTAGCTAATAATCGTTCTCTCCTTCTCAACTCCTGCCCTCATACTAGGACACTTCAATATATATATATATATATATATATATTCTAATGAACTACTCCTCCATCCCAATTCAGTCACACCCACAAGTGGTCATACCCTCTGTCTTGCTATCCATCATCCATACCTGTAGCACCTTCATGTTCAAGATTTCTGAAATCCCCTTCTCTGATCATAAACTATTGACTTTTCACCTGTTTCTCTGGCTCCCTTCTTCAACTCTACTCTTCATCCTCACCATAACTTCTAAAGCTTTGATCACTCAACCTGCACTAGTGACTCTCTCCTCTTTTCCCTATCTTGGCTCTTTGGTCCATTCAAGTCTACACTGCCCTCTCTCTCTCTCTCGAATTCCTTATCCCTTTATGATATCACCAATCATACCCAGCCAAACATCAGCCTTGTATCAATCCCACCATTCATCATCTGTGTATATAAACACATTCTGATGAAGAATGCTGAAGGAAATAATGTAACATTTCTGACTGGATCCACTTCAACTTGATGTTCTTAATCTCAATGGGCCCTTGTTGCTGATAGGCAATCCTACTATACCTTATTATTATTATTAACTCACTATCACACTCTCCACAGAGGCTCTTCTAAATACTGTCATCCCTTCTCAAAACTCTCATGGCTCCCCCCTCCCACTCTCTCAGTTGACAATCTTGCCTTGTATTTTACATAATAGATAATAGGGGGATTTACCATGAACTCCCTCTTCTTTCATTTTCCTCATCTATTACTCAGGTGCATTCTTTCACTTTATCTTCCTTCAACCCCATTTTACATGATGAAGATGCCACCTTACTCCTTAGCAAGGTTAACCTTTCTACACGTTCAAGTGATCTCATTCCATCTCATCTCCTCTGACAGATTGCCCTCTCTATCATCCCCACTCTCTGACTTATTTTCATTCTCTCCCTTTCTGATGGTTCATTTCCTACTATGAATAAATGTGCCCATAACTCAACTACCCTGGGGCAGTGGGGAAGGGGAAACTTACTTGATCCTTCCATCCGTTCTACCTATAATACTATTTTTTCTTGTGTTCTTGTAGTCAACATTCTCAAAAATGTTATCTACAATAAGCGTCTCCACTTTTTCTTTTTCTTCTCAATCCCTTATTGTTCAGTTTCTGACCTAATCATTCAACTAAAACCGACCACTTCAAAATTTCTAATGAACCCTTAGTTGCTAAACCCAGTGAACTATTCCCTATCCCTATTCTCCTTGACCTCCTATCTTTCCAAACCTTATGCCCCAATACTTACTGTTCAGTCCAGTGACACTGAGTTCCTGGCTATTTCACAAACAAGGCTCTTCATCTCTCTGCTCTGGGCATTCTCTCTGGCTGTCCTCCATTTCTACAATGTTTTTCTTCCACTTTGACTACTGACCTCCTTGGCTTCATGTAACTCCCAACTAAAATCCTAACTCCTAGCCTTCCCCAACCCTTAATTCAGTGCCTTCCTTCTGTTAAAGATTTCCTTTTTATATAGTTTGTTTTGCATATATTTGTTTGCAAATTAAATTGTTCCCTTCATTAAATTGTAAGTTACTTTAGGGCAGGTGACTGTCTTTTGCTTCTTATTATATCTCTCAAGTTTAATACAATGCCTGGCACAGAGTAGGCACTTAAAAATGTTTATTGAATTGTATTTCAGAGAAATGAAACATGTGTAGTTTATATCATAGAATCAGATATTTAGAGTTTGAAAGGGCCTTGGAGGTCATCTAATATAACCCATCATTTCACAAATGAGGAAATTCACACACACATTAAGAGACATACCCAAGGATGAACAAGTAATAAGTAGAAGAGTTGAGATTTTCGTTTACATCATCTGATTCCAAATCTAACACTGTTTCTATGAAGTTTTTGTGGGTTTTTTAATTCCCAGTATACAATTGTTATTGCTCACTCAAGATCCATCAAAGATATTCTAATTACTAAAGCTTATTAGCTTTAAATTTCTCATCTACTTTGTTTTTCTTGTAACATCCTACTTCTCATAGCATGCTCCTTTGTCTTAAGAAACATAGTATTATATGCAGTTTCTCCTCCTCTCTTCCTTTGCTATTATTGATCTTCTGAATTCACCCTATGTTTCTCTATGTCTGTTCCTTTGTTTAAACTGGTGTTTATAATTGTAACATCCCTTTTGTGTATATTTCTTTGTTTAATTCCCAACCATTTTTTAAAATGTCCAATTTAAATTTCAGTTTCACCATTAAGCCTTCTACTGTTAGGAGCAGCTTCTCCTCTCAGAATTTATATTGCACTGCATTCTGTCCCTCTATCCTTTGAATTTACTTATTATCGGTCATTGTGAAGCACTGTTTATTTCTAATTGCACTGCTCAACCCAATATATTTCCCAGCACAGTGCTATCTCTTGTAAAAATATGAGAAAGATAAGATGGAGTCTGTGTTCTCAAAGAATTTATAGTCTAGTTCAGGAGATGGCCTTCTACATTTTCTCTAAGCCTAATTCTTCCACATATTATTTAAATACATCCTCACCTCCTGGACTCCAAACCTAATTGCCCAGTCCTAGGGGAGAGAATTCATTTATTTATTCTAAGCAAGAATTTCACTTGGCTTGATCCATCAATAAATCAATAAATATTTATTAAATTCCAATTATGCACCAGGCACTTTGCTAAGTTTTGGGGATACAAAAATGCAAATGGCAGGCCTAGCTCTCAAGAAGCTCATAATCTAATAATCTGCAATGACAACAATTTAATAGAAATCACATTATTTTAACTTATCTTTTATTTTCTCCCTGACACTTGGAAAAAACACAGATTTAGGTAACCCAGTATGGAATTACGGTTACATTATCTAATAATTTACAAACTACCTATAGAGATCAGAGGATTTACATTTAAAATTGTTCAGTAATTCTCAAACTCATAACATTAAATGCAAAACTCAGAAGAATGAAATGATCCCAGAATTACCCCAAAGATCACAAACCCTCTAAAAACTTCAAAACTGGTCAACAAATTGACAAAAGGACAAGAGTCCTGTATTTGCTACTTGAAAATTATGCAATCTTGGACAAGAAATTTAAGATTGCCTCCCTATGACTAAGCACAGTGCCTGGCACTTAATAAATGTTTGTTGAACTGAATTTCAGATAAATAGAATAGATGTAGTTCTCTTGTAAACTTTATCATAGAATCAGAGATTAGAGTTGGAAAAGGACTTCAGAGGCCATCTAATATAACCTTTAAGATCTCTTAAGATTTCAGTTTCTTTATTTGTAAAATAAGATCATTTCTGAGGTCCCTTTAAGTTCTAAATCTATGATACAATGATCCTAAGTTCAATGTGCTAAGAAAGAATTCATTTTTGCTGTTAGTTTGAATTGGCAAGACAAATGAGAAAATAGAAGAGATAACAGTGAAAGAATATCAGGAAAATGTGGGTGTGGAGAAAGACATTTCTCATAAGTGTATGACAAAAAAAAAATTGACAGACCAAATTAAAAGAATGAAAAAGTGAGAAATTAATCTTGACTATCTCTCTTGTGATGAAAGAAAAAAGAAATGTTAGGCGAACAAGCATGACATTCCTCAGTTTTCCATTCATTTATGAAAAATTAATACAAACCTGCTTAGAAGAGAATATTTCATGTTACCACAGAATGTCACATTGTTAGATTCCAGTGACTGATGTCTCTTTCTTGGATTTTTACTGTAATATACGCCAAAACTCTTTGGTGATAGGAAAATTGCTTTATTCCTAGTATGAGGTAACAAATGGGGCACATTTGCAGAATGACAACTTTTGAGTGACAAGAGGGATAAATGCTCTCTTTTGAGACCCATCTTATTTTGGAATATATTTCTTCTGTTTTCTAGTCCATTCAGAAGAATATTGGAGAGTATATTCATCATAAGGATGGATTTGCCACATCTAGCAATGAGTTTTATATATAACATATGATGTTTTATTATTCTTTAGGGATTTCTTTGGAAATAAGATAAAGTCCTACAGGGGTTCTTCAGTTATTTACGTTTTTTAGGTAGTATGGCTACAAGAAAGAATAAACTAGAGCTCTGCTAGGCTCTTCAGGCAATTTTAGACTCTCCTCAAGTAATTTCTCATAGATGTCATGGAACGCCAGATTTTCAAAGAAGTAAAAGTGATGAGGAGCTACAAAATTTCCCTAAAAGAATACGAATAGAGTTGAATAAGTAGAACTTTTAAAAGTATTGACAAAAGTTGTTCTTTCTTATATTCTCTCTTTCAAAGAAAGACTATGAAGTGAAATGAATGGGGCACCTAACTTGGAATTAGGAAACCTTAGTGTCAGATCTCATCTCAAAACCTTATTTTTTTTTTACCTTGACCAAGTCATATCTTCTGAGCTTCAATTTCTGTCAATGTACAATGAGTTAAACAAGTTCAGGAATATCTACTTCATGAAGGCATTGTGAGCATCCAATGGAGTATTGAAGATATTTCTTTGAAACTTAAAGTGTTATATAAATACAAGGTATTGATATTATTTCAGGGAAACAATATGGTTCTCTGCCCTAATGCCAACATAACTTTGGTATTTTAGGTAATTAAGATTACAATGCAAGACTATCCTAATTCAGGTTAGGGGCTTTGATAACCTAATTTGGTTAGCTTTTGTGTGTGACATGGGCTTATCTCTAAGGTAACTTTCATCTCTGAAATCCTAGGATGCCACAATGAAAACCTTTAAATCAAGCATAGAAAGTACTCTAAACTGAGAATAATTATAAATTTTAATAACTAACCATATTTGCAAATGTATGCATGCTATTTGTTCTGGGTTTTTCTTCATTTACTAATATAATATGAATTAGATACCTGTATACAAGACAATAATCTCTCATTAATATGTACATAAATAAAATGTCTTCATGGTTTTATTAGAAATAGTCATTGTTAGTGAGACCTGTAAGTCCTAAAAAATCAAGAATTCCCTCTCAAACTCTTACTATTTCTTATAACACCCTAAATGGAAGAAGCCTGGATATTCTTTCTCATACTTATTTGTTAGATTTTCATCCAATTGCTGTTAATATGGATGTCCCACAAATATTTCTCCTGGGTC
Source organism: Pseudocheirus occidentalis (assembly GCA_028646575.1). NCBI lineage: Eukaryota > Metazoa > Chordata > Mammalia > Diprotodontia > Pseudocheiridae > Pseudocheirus > Pseudocheirus occidentalis. Next base: position 336,657,683 of record CM053593.1, on the reverse strand, counting down.
CTCTTTTTCTTCTCCCTCTTTTTTCTTCTTATCCTCTTTTTCTTCTCTCACTATAGTATCTTTCATTAGCTCTCACTGAGCTGAGCTCAATCATCATCTCTTTGCTGATGATTCTCAGAATTATCTGTCTTGACCTCCATTTTCATATCAACAATTGCCAATTGGACATCTTAGACTGGATGTCCAGTAGATATCTTAAAATTAAAACATCCAAGATTCAATTCTATCTTACTGCCAGCCAAAACCCTCCCCTCTTCCTAATTTTCCTTTTACTATTGATGGTACCATCATCTTCATGCCACTCATACTTGAAACCAAGTCGTCATCCAAAACTTTTCCCTCTTTCATGCCTCCTATATCCAATCAGTTCCCATGTCCTGAAAATTTTACCATTTAAGCATACACACAGGCGTGCACACACGCACACACACACACACACACACACACACACACACACATACATATGCCTTTTCCTCTGATACTGGCACCATGTCGGTGCAGGTTTTAATCAGCACATAGCTGGACTATTGCAATTGCTTGCTGGCTGGTTTCCATATCACAACTCTCTCCTCTAGTACATCCATCCTTCTTTCACTTTTCAAAATAATCTTCTTATGGCATAGAACTGGCCATGTTAACACCCATCTAATAAAATCTAGCAACTTTCTATCACTCCTAGGATTAAACATAAAATATTGTTTGATGTTCAAAACTTCACATCATCTGCCTCCTTATTTTATATTCTTACTCTCTCCCCCTCCCCATATATTCTAGATTTAACAATACTGGCCTTATTGCTGTGCCTTGTACAAGGCACTCCATCTCTGGATTCTAGGAGTTTTCACTGGCTATTCTCCATACCTGAAATCTTTCTCCTGATTTCAATTTCCTGCCCTCCCTGTCTTCTTTCTAGTCCCAGTGATGTTGTGCAATGGGCCTAGAATCAGGAATACCTGATTTCAAATCCAATCTCAGGTACAGACTAGACATGTCCAGACAGACTCTGAACATGCATTTAACCTCATTTAGTCTCAATTTTCTGAACTGTAAAATAAAGATAATAATTACTCCTACATCCCAGAGCTATTTTGAGGATCAAATGAAATACTTGTAAAACAATTGGTAAACAGTACCTGACACATAGTAGGCATTTTCTAAATGCTTATTCCATTCCCTACAAGAAACTTTTCCCAATTCAACTTAACAACATCTTCTCTTGGTTGATTATATCCAATTTATCCTATCCATATTTTATGTGCAAATAGTTGTTTCCATATTATTTCCCCCATTATACTGTGAGCACTTGAGAGCAGGGACTATTTCTTGCCCTTTTGTAGCACCAGGGAGAAGGAGAGTTCATGAAGCATAATAGGTACTTAATAAATTCTCATAGACTGATTCTTACTCCAACCACAGAAATATGAATACGTTTTTTAAGCTAAAAAATAAATTCTTTTAAAAAATACAAGACACTGATGAGCACTAATGAAATAAAAATAGAAAATATTTAATTGCTAAATGAAGGAGTTACTTAAAAACTAAAAAATAAAGAAATCATTAACTAACAAAATTAAAAAAAGAGGAAAGCAAATGTCCAGGAAAATAAACAGATGAAAAACAAACAATTGTTACTCAAACAAAGGAACTTCTTAATCATATCCTCCTGTTTCTTACCAAAAACACTGATAATAAATTGAATATTTTAAAAAATATAAACATAAGGAGATATTTATTGTTTTTATTTGGGCTATGGCATTATAACACAAATTACAATATATCCTAAACTAATTAAAATTAAGAACATAAACAATCAAATTGCCAAAGAATTATTTTAGACAGTTAAAAAATATAAATAACTCTCAAGGGACAAAATATCAATAATCTTAATGAAAATAATGTAAAGAAAAAAACAAGAAGGAAGGAGATTCAGCTATGTCAGATATGAAACTATATTGCAAATCTGTAATTCTCAGATCTTTGGGAAATGATATAAAAAGTCAATCATTGAAACATCTCGTAGAAAATACAAATTATAAACATTTTTCCAATTTATTTATTAATTTTTAGTTTTCAACATTCATTTCCACAAGATTTTGAGTTAAAATTTTCTTCCCATCTTTCCCCTAACCTCCTACCCCAACATAGCGAGTTTACTCAATACCCCTTTCCCTAATCTGTTCACTCTTAAATCTTTTCACATCTCCCCCTAGTTTTCTAGTAAGGCAAGATGCATTTCTATACCCCAGAGACTGTATATCTTATTTCCCAATTGCATGTAAAAACAACATTTTTTAAACATTTCCTTTTAAAACTTTGAGTTCCAGATCTTTTTCCTCTTCTTCCTAACTCACCCACCCCCACTGGGAAGATAAGCAATTCACTATAGGTTATAAAATGTGTAGATATGCAAAACATTTCCATAGTAGTTATATTGTGAAAGACTTACTATAATTCACTCCATCCTGCCCTGCCGCCCCACTTATTCTATTTTTCTTCTTTGACTCTGTATCTTTTAAAAAACTTTGCTTCTAACTACCCTCTCTCCCAATCTGCCTTCCCTTCTATCATCTCACCTCTTACTCCCTCCCCCTTTGTTAAACAAAAAAAGGAACTTCTTAATCATATCCTCCTGTTTCATAACAAAAACATGGATAATAGACTGAATATTTACAAAAATGTAAACTTTTGTTATCTTGATTGTGTTTCCACAGTACTTAAATTGCTTCTTCCTGACTGCTTGCAGTATTTTCTTCTTGACCTGGGAACTCTGGAATTTGGCTATAGTATTCCTAGGAGTCTACTTTTGGGGATCTTCTTCAAGAAACAATCAATGCATTCTTTCAATTTCTATTTTGTTCTCTGTTTCTAGAATATCATGGCAATATTTCTTGAGAATTTCTTTAAAGATGGTATCTAGGATCTTTTTTTGATCATGGCTTTCAGGTAGTCCAATAGCCTTTAAATTTCCTCTCCTGGATCTATTTGCCAGGTCAGTGATTTTTCCATTGAGGTATTTCACATTACCTTCTATGTTTTTTTCATTTGTTTGGATCTGTTTTATATTATCTTGATTTCTCATAAAGTCACTAGCTTCCATTTTCTCCAGTCTAATTTTGAAGGAATTATTCTATTCAGTGAGTTTTTGACATTCTTTTTTCCATCTGGGAAATTCAGCTTTTTAAGACACTATTTTCCTCATTGGCTTTTTGGGCCTCTTTTGCCATTTGAGTTCGTTTATTTATGAAAGTTATTTTCTTCAGTCAGGCTGTTGGCTTGATTTTCATGACTTTCTTGCAGTGTTCTCATTTCTCTTCCCAATTTTTCCTCTACTTACTTGATTTTAAAAATCCTTCTTGAGGTCTTCCATGGCCTATAACCAGTACATATTTTCTTGGGAGCTTCCGATGCAGGAGTTCTGACTGTGTTGTCTTCCTCCCATTCCATGCTTTGTTCCTTTTTCTCCCCAATAAAGGAATTTATACTCATATGGCATTTCCTCTGCTTACTCATGTTGCCAGTCAATTACATGACTTTTGAGCTCTTTGCTAGGGTAGAACTCTGCTTTCAGAATGGAGAGAGCTTTGTCCCACCTCACTGGTGGTTTTGCAGCTGCCAGAGTTATTTGGATGGTGCCCTCCCTGCAACTCCCAGAAGTTCTGACACACTGGCCACACACCCCAGGACCACCAAACCAAGGCTGAGCTCCATATTCAAGCAGGTCAAGCCAAGAGCAATTACCCTCTGAATGTTCACTTGGCCCCCCTACCATCTGCCGGTCAGCAGATGTGGAGGCAGCCACAAGGCAGTAGATGTACCTGCCTTAGCTCTGCCACCTCTCACCCTGGGGGAAGAAGCCAAACAGTGTGCTTCTGTCCCCCTCTTCCAACAGAGTTCTCCCCTGACCTTTTACCTTCTCTTTGGCATTTATGTCATTTATGGGCTGAGAAGTCTGGAAACCACCACAGCTGCTGGTGATTCACTCTCCTGAAGTCTTCTCCAGCCACTGTTGGTTGGGGAGCCCCAGGGCAAGAACCAAACAGTTCATGTAGGACTGCACTTGGCTACCAGTTATCTGGGATAGGCCCTTCCTGTTGGCCTGTCTGACTGCCTTCAGTGGGAGATGTGTTTCTTTCTGTCACTTTGTGGGTTCTATAGCTCTAAAATTTGTTTAGAGTTATTTTTTACATGTATTGGAGTGGTAGGAGCTGGATCCATGTGGAGGTCCTATTTTTACTCTGCTATCTTATATAAACAAAATTTCAGTACGAACTCACCCACTCTCATCCACTAATCAAGTAACCAATATCCAGAGGTAAACAGGCATAGCAGTAGTGTTTAATAAATTCTAGGACCCCAACTACCATAGTAAGGTTCTACTTTCAATTTTAAAAAACAGGGAATAATGGGGGGGGGAGGAACAGTAGGATTATTTTAGACCACCATCTCATATGCTGTGCTAGAGAAAAAAAATAGACAACTTACAAATGAATATTAAGATTTTAAAGTAGTTTATGAAGTTAGAAAGGCGTGTTAGATAGTTAGGGAAATACTTCTATCTAAACTAGAGAAAGAAAGGATATCGTGAGATTAAAAATGCACAATTTAGATTGTACAAATTCCCTTCATTGCTATTGTTCTTTGATCCAGCAACACTGGTACTAGTCATGTAAAAGAAAGTGGAGAATCAGTCACATGTACACAAATATTCATATCATACTTTTCTCTTGTAAGAAAGAAATTGAACCTAAAGTAGTACCCATCAGTTTCAGAATGGTTGAGTAAATTGTGTTGTATAAAAGCAATGGGGTATCATTCTGCCTTAAGTATGACAAAAGGGAAGGATTAGAAATGAAATGAATGTAGAGTGAATTGAGCCAAACCAGGAGAACAAATTCTATTTTGCCTACAACCCTGTAAAGAAAAACAACTTTGAAAAACTTAATGATTTTGATATGTGCAATGTCTGGCCACTATTCTTGAAGGTGGATGAAAAAGTTTGCTTTCGGTTTCTTGATCAATGGAGAAGTAGTGTTGAATGAAACATAATGTTTTAGACGTGGTTAATGTGTGGATTTGTTTTGCTAGAATATGCTTATTTGTTACAAGAGAGGGTTTGGGAAGTGGAAGGTTACAGCCGGGCAGAGAGGTACAATGATAGTAATTCCCTTAGAAACAAAATTAAAAATGAAAAGAAATGAATGGCAAAAGAGCGTCATAAAAAGCAATGAAGAGAATAGAATAAAATTGACAGGGAGATATTGAAAAGCAGCCTAGTTTTGGAACAAGTGTGATGAATATCCTAATTACTTTTTAAAAGTTGCATGTTATAAAAGATTTGTGATTTTATATTCAATCCTCCATTTCTCAAATAAGGGGAGGGTCACATTTATATAGTCAAAATCAAAGTAATTAATTAGATTTTTAGAAACACAGAGGCAAGTTTACTTGTCTGTCTTGAAAATTATTCTATTCCTTCTTTCAGCGTATTTAAGTAGGTTATTTCTTTTTAAAGATTCCTGTGAATGATATGTCCAGAAAGAAAATATATGCAAGACATGGTCAAACCTCTCTGTATGACCACAAAAAAGGTAGTAGGTCACCTCAACTCTTTGGGTCTTAATTTCTTCATCTGGAAAATAGGAGATTTTGATTGAATAGTGAGATTCTCAAGTTACTTCTAGCTCTAAATCTGGGATTACCTAAGGTAATCCCATTATAAGGTACATGACCTTTACATCAAAACTGATCATGTAGAAGGGCATTTTTGGTCACTTGTAAAATGGTACTTGGTAAGCTATTTGACCAGTAAAGAATTCTTGCCAGGAAATTAATATAAAAACAATCCAAGTCTTTCTATATTATCTGACTTGACTGACACTGTTAATCATAGTTACTCAGTTTGGAGCTCTATAGACCAAATTAAGATAATTGAAGGCAAAATTTACAGATGATTTCAAAACAGGAACAGGAGCTAGAATGGTCAGTTCAAGTTTCAAGTTTACCTCAAGCACATCCTGTCTAAAACGGAAGTCATGGGGGGGGCGGAGCCAAGATGGCGGCATAGAAGCAGCAAAGCACCACAGCTCCCACACAAACACGCTAAAAAACTCATAAAATGGGACGCTAAATAGATTTTCAAGCTCCAAAACTCTCCACAAGACAGAAAGCACTATAGGCAGCGCAGCAGGCGGGGCTCTTCACAGCAGTCTGGGATCCACGGCTGAAACCCTGGCCGACTCAGGCCCTGGGGCATCGGGCGGGGAACCACGGCTATAGCAGAGCAGATCTGCTGCACTGGAGG
>CM053593.1:336625291-336650882 GCA_028646575.1 Pseudocheirus occidentalis | reverse complement strand
CCCCCACTGCTTCCTTGCCCCGGGGGCAGATTGACTGAACTGGCTTACCACCCCCAAATTAATTCTCAAAGTTTCACTTTCACTAACCTTTTCTGAGGATTTTAAGATCCCTTTACGCAGGTGCTTTTGATTTTCTTTGAAGTTGACTCAAGCTGCAGTTTGGGAGACTCAGCTCCTCCAGGCTGCCCTGCGGCCATTCTCTGTTCTGCTCGAGCTGCCCCTCTCCCATCCCATTCATCAGCCTTGGCAGATGTGGAGGTGCTGGAGGCTGTAGAACCCTTGCTGACTGGCTGTGGTGCCCACTCAGCTCAGCTCAGCCCGGCTCCTTCCCACCATCCCAGGCCTGACCATGGTCTTGGCTTCAGGCTGTTCCAGCCTCCGTTCCAGCTGCTGTGATGAGCCCCTGCTGCCGATCAACCTTCAGCGAGAGGTGTGTTCTCTGTATTTTTGTGAGTCTGAGAGTCCTAGGCTTTCTCTGGGCTCATAACTTTATGGGTGTTTAAGGTGGCAGTGTGGGAGCTGCGGGACCTTGTTGCTTCTTTGCCGCCATCTTGGCTCCGCCCCATGGTGTTTTACTTTTTCCACCAATTACTTGTCAAGAAAATTTTTAGCATCAGTTTTTACAAAATTTTGAATTTCAATTTTTTTCTCTCTTTCCTTCCCCTTCCTTCTTTTGAAAATGATAGGCAGCTTGATATAGTTCTTACATGTGTATTACATAAAACATATTCATATTCATTAGAGTTATAAAAGAAACATCAAAAGGGGAAAAACACAAGAAAGAATAAAGTAAGTGAAAAAAATGTTTCAGTCTGTATTCAGAGTCTGTCAATTATTGATCTGGATTTGGATAACATTTTCTTTTGTGAATCCTTTGTCTTGGATCATTGAGTCATTGCTGAGTTTTGCTGAGAAGAGCTGAGTCATTTATAATTGATCATGAACTGGTACTCCTTCACTCTGCTTTCTACTATATCCTCCCCCACTCCTCCTCTGTCTTCCAAGTAGGGCAAGATGGATCTCCATACCCCAGTGCCTATGTATCTTATTTCCCAGGTGCATGTAAATAATAATCATGATCATAATAATAGTAATGGTATTTTTAAACATTAGCTTTTAAAAGTTGAAATTCCAGATTCTTTCCCTTCCTCCCTCATCTCCAATCCTTACTGGGAATATAAGCAATTCAATGTAATTTATACATGTCTAGTTACACAAAACATCTCCATAGTGAATATATTGTGGAAGACTGACTATATTTCCCTCCATCTTATCTCACCCCTCCACTTGTTCTATTCTCTACTTTGTCCCTGTCCCTTTACAAAAGTGTGTGCTTCTACCTACCCTCCCACCTAAACCTGTCCTCCCCTCCATCATCCCTACCTCTCATCCCCTTCTCCCCTACTCTCCTGTAGGGCAAGATACCAAATTTAGAATCTATATCATTCCATCCTGTAACACCATGCACTAACAGATTCCCAAAAGAGTGCTACTGTGAGCAGCTTTTAAGGTTCTGATTGCACAGTATAGTGAACACTCCATGTATTCCATTACAAATCAAGGCAAACATTGACAGCTAATCAAGGTACAGTATAATATTCACAACATTACATCTTATGACAGAAAACCACAATATAGTGTTCACAAGAACTTAACATTAGAATGGCCACATAGTTTTCACTACAGTGGGTACAATATTTATAAGAAAGAACAAAAGAATAATCATGCAGTTTCCCTAAGGGGGAAACTCTCCTTATTTAAAAATTCTGTATTTTCACAATACAATAATCCATCTTCCACTCATGGGTCAATCATAGATTAACTTAATCAGTCACTTATCTAGCAATCAGTCACTAAATACAATCATTAGAAAATTACACAGCCCCTCCAACCCTTGATGTCTAGTAAACTTCAATTTTATCATGCATACAAGGGGAAGTTTTTTCTTCATCTTGACATTGGGGTGGTCTCTCAGATTACCTGGATCCCCTTCAATGGTCCCAGATCCTACCTGAATCCCCCAAAGAGTCATCTGGATTCAGAGACAGACAACTCCCAGGTTCTCATCCAGTCCTCTGGGCAGATCTTGGTACACATTGAACTTCACTGAACCGGCACATCTCAAAACCATCACAACTTCTATTGCAAGGAACTCAAGGATCAACCAAGCCACAAACAAAGAAGGACTTATCCCAGTAATGCTTCTTCAGTTCTCAAGCAGTTCAGCTGACCCTAGGACCCAGAAGGAATCTCAGCCTTTTGGGAGTCAGCAAATTCATCCTTTAAAAGACTCTGTTTTCAAGAAAACTTCAACTCAGTTCTCAGTCAGCCTCCAGATGCTGGGAGAGAAAGAAATACACACTCTATGTCAATGTCTCTCTGTCTCTCTCTCTCTCTGTCTCCCTCTATCTGTCTCTGTCTCTGTCTCTCAGCTGGCTTCAGAGCTATCTAGGAGGAAAACTCTTGATTCTGATTCTCTGTTCCTGGGACTCTTCACACACACACACACACACACACACACACTCACACACTGGCTTCCTGTCTCAGACAACCCTCTCCTGCCATGTCAGCAACAGGAGACAGATTTCACACCCTCTGCCACTTTGACAGAAGTACTTAGCCCTTAGTTACTAAGGACCAAGTACTGGCTAAATTAATTACCTTACACTTCCCTAAGCCAAACTCAATGAGAGTAAGTTTGACCCATTCCCCTCTGCCTTCTTGTTCTTCACCTCCATTTTAACAATTATCTCTTGCCTCTTCTATATGAGACAATTAACTCCATTCTGTCTCTCCCCATCTCCTCTCATTATATTCATCTCTCACCTCTCATTTTCACATTTTAAATATCATGGATATATACATACATATATATGTGTATCTATACATATATATGTATGTGTGTATATGTGTGTGTGTATACACATACACACACATTTATATTCTATTCAATTATCCTCATACTGAGAAAAGTTTCAAAATTTACAATTGTTTTTCCATGTAGGCATGTAAATAGTTCAACTTTGATAAGTTCCTTATGGTTTCTTTTCCCTGTTTACCTTCTCATGCTTCTCTTGTTTCTTGTATTTGAATGTCAAACTTTCTATTCAGCTCTGTTTTTTTTTCATCAAGAATGTTTGAAAGTCCTCCACTTCATTTTTTACATATATTCACCTGAAACATTGTACTTGGTTTTGCTGATAGGTGATTCCTGGTTTTAATCCTAGATCTTTTGACCTCTGGAATGTCATGTTACAAACCCTGGGATCCCTCAATGTAGAAGCTGCCAGATCCTGTCTTATCCTGATTTTGTTATTCAAATTGTGTCTTATTGGCTGCTTGTAATATTTTCTCCTTGATATGGGAACTCCAGAACTTGGCTATAATAATCATAGGAGTTGTCTTTTTGGGATCTTTTTAAAGAGGTAATCAGTGAATTGTTTCAATTTCTATTTTACCCTCTGGTTCTAAAATATCAGGGCAGTTTTCCTTGAGAATTCCTTGAAGGATGATTTCTTGGTTCTTTTTTTAATCATGGTTTTCAGGTAGTCCAATAATTGTAAAATTTTCTCTGCTGGACCTATTTTAAAGGTCAGTGATTATTTCCATGAGATATTTCACATTGCCTTCTATTTTTTCGCTTGTTTTGATCTGTTTAATAGAATTTTGATTACTCACAAAATCAGTTGCTTCCATTTGCTCCAATCTAATTCTCAAGGAATTATTTTCTTCAGTGAGCTTTTGAGATTCTTTTTCCATCTGGCAAATTCGGATTTTTAAGGCATTCTTCTCCTCGTTGGCTTTTTGAGCCTCTTTTGCCATTTGACTCAGTCTATTTTTAAGGTGTTATTTCCTTCAGTCAAGTTATTGGCTCTTTTTTAATGCTTTTCTTGCATCATTCTCATTTCTCTTCCCAATTTTCCTCCGTTTCTCTTACTTGGTTTTCAAAATCCTTCTTGAACTCCTCCATGGCCTGTAACCAGTTAATATTTTTCTTGGAAGCTTTTGTTGCAGGATTTCTGACTGTGTTGCCTTCCTCCCATTCCATGCTTTCATCTTTTTGTCCCCCCAAAAGGAAGGTAAAGTTGGATGGCTGTACTTTCTTTTCCCCCTTTTCTTGCTCCTGTTGCCAGTCAATTACTTTTCTTTTGAGCTCTTTGCCACAGTAGAACTCTGATTCCATAGGAGAGATCATTTTCCTAAATTCCTGGGCTTTTCACAGCTGCCAGAGCTATTAGGAGGGTGCTGTCTCTACAGCCACCACCAGCTTTGGCTGACTGGTCACACATCTCAGAACTACCATCTAAGACTGAGATCCACTCAGATTAAGGCAAAAGTACTTAGTCTCTGAGTGCTTGCTTGGGCCTCCCTATGATCTGCATACCAGGAGCTCTGAAGGTGCCATGTATAGGTAGCCACAGGGGTGCAGCTTCTGCTGCTTCTTGCTCTGGGGACCAGTGGCTGGACCATACTCTGCCTGCCCCCAGATTCAGCAGAGTTCCACTGACCTTTTACTTTGGCATTGATGGGTTGATAGTTCTGGAAACTGCCATAGCTGGTGGTGATTCAGTCTCCTGATGTCCCTCCAGCTGATTAGGGCCTCCCTGGGGCTAAAACTGAAGACTACCATGATCTTGTGATCCACTTCCAGAGTACTGTGATGGACCCTTCATGTCTGGCTGTCAAGCTGCCTTCAGCAGGAGATTTGTTTCTCTCTGTCATTTTGTGGATTCTGTAGCTCTAAAATTTTTAAGAGTTGTATTTTATAAGTATTTGAGGTGGATATGGTAGGAGTAAAAAGAATTTTCATGCTTCTACACAACCATCTTGACTCTGCCTGAAAAATTTTTTAAATTTAATATAATTTAAATTTTTCATTTTATATATTGTAATGCTCTTGGCCCCCCATTTGATTATGGATTCTTCTCTTATTTATAGATATGACAGGTAAACTCTTCCAGGCCACCCTAATTATTCCATGGTATCACCTTTTATGTTTAAGTCACATGCCTGTTTTGCACTTATCTTGGTATACTGTGTGGGATGTTTGTCTGTACCTAGTTTCTGTCATACTCTTTTCCAATTTTCAAAGCAGTGTTTGTAATATAGTGAATTCTTGTCCCCAAAACTTGTGCATCTGGGTTTACCAACCACTACATTACTATAGTTATTTGTGACTGTGTATTGCTTACCTAATCTGTTCCACTGATCCATCTCTCTACCAAATGGTTTTTATAACTTTACAATACAGTTTGAGAACTGGTATGGTTAAGCTGCTTTCATTCACTTTTTTTCATTAATTACTCTGATATTGTTGACATTCGTTTTTCCAGATTAATTTTCTTAGAATTGTGACCAGTGCTGTGAACCAGATGCCCATGTGTGCACTGAAGCAGAGTCCTGAACCTGGTACTAATAAGGTATTCCCTGAAATTTTCTTTTGACCAATTGTTCTTCCCCCACCCCTACTTTCTTTAGGCTGAGAGCTACAGAGTCACATCTGCTAATTTAGTTAACCCCCAGGGCCTACACTGACTTCTGGGCTGTGGCCTGCTACTGGCTTATACTACAGGTTTGATCAGGGGTGTGGGACCCCCCTACTAGCTTTTGCAGGGACTTAGGATCTTCCTGCTGGCCTGCACTTAGGCATGGAAAATATGGGCAAGGAGCTAAGCTGATGGCTTGTGTTGGGCATGGGACCTTGCTGCTGGTTTGCACAAGGGTTCAGGGTTTTGCTACTGACTTGTTGGACCCAGCTGGCTTCTGACTTGTCTAGTCCAGTCCACCCGCACTGGACTGTGCCACCACCTCAGTGAGATAGACTTTTTCTGTAGAACTTCTAAGTTGTCTTGGACTGGAAAATTGTCTCAGCCTGTCAATTATTGCTTCTGACACTCAGGAATTCATTTTGAGGTGTCATTTTAAAGTTATTTTGGAGGTAAATTCAAGATAGCTCCTGTGAGTTCCTGCCTTACTCTGTCATGTTGGTGTAAAGCCAAATACCAGTAGATTCCCAAAAGAATGCTACTGTGAACAGCTTTTAAGATTCAGATTACACAGTAATAGAGAACACTCTGTTTATTGCATTACAAGTCAAGGTTAAGTACAATATTCACAATATTACATCTTATTACAGAAAGTCTTAACATTAGAATGGCCACACAGTTTTTGCTAGAGTGGCCACAATATTTAGAACAAAGAACAAAAGATGAATCACCTGGTTTCCCTAAGGGGGAAACCCTTCTCACTTAATCATTAAATCAATCAATTCACAATATGCCAATCTTCTACTCATGGTGCAACCGTTAACTTAATCAGTCACTCATCTAGCAGTCAGTCACTAAGCTAGATTACCAATTACTAAATATCATTAGTCATTAATACAGTCTTTAGAAAACCACCCAAACTTTCCACTGCTTGGTTTCCAGCAAACCTCAGTTTAGTGAAAGGGGAGGCCTTTTCTTCATCTTGACTCTGGGAGGTCTTTCTTATTCCCTGGATCCCCTTCCATGGCTCCCTCCTGAATCTGCCAAACGATCACCTGGATTCAGAAGCAGACAGCTGCCAGGTTCTCATCCAGTCCTCAGAGGTAGACAGCTCCCAGGTCCTTATCCAGTCCTCAGGACAACCCCCGGGCACACACTTAAGTTCACAGGGTCCAGCACATCTCAAACCCTTCACAAATTCTCTTGCCTGGAGCTCAAGAATCAGCCAGGCCATGGATAAACAATGTCTCATCCTGTTCATGCTTCTTCAGTCTTCCAACAGTTTAGCTGGCTCTAGGACCCAGAAGGAATATTGGCCTTCTGGATGGCCTTCACCAGAATCTAGTCTCAGGAAAACTCCAATCCAGTTTTCAGTCAGCTTCCAGATACTGGGAGAGAAATTCTCTTTCTCTCTGTCTCTGTCTCTGTCTCTCTGTCTCTGTCTCTCTGTCTCTGTCTCTCTCTGTCTCTCTCTGTAACTCTCTCTGTCTCTGTCTCTGTCTCTCTCTCTCTCTGTCTCTCTCTCTCTCTCTCTGTCTCTCTCTCTCTCTTTCTCTCTGTCTCTCTCAGATGGCTTCATTCTCCATGAATCTTCCTTCACTCAGGAGCCACATTCCAATTCTGTTTCTCTGTCTCTAGAATTCTTTATATACAGCACTGGCTTCCTGTCTCAACCAATAGCCTTCTTCCACATCAACAAGGAAGTTCATGCCTTCTCAACAATGGACAGGGTTCACACCTTCCATACTTAGCCCTAAGTTACTAAGTGCTAAGTATCTGATAAACTGATTACTGTTACACTTGGTCACAGAAGTGTTCAGTGATCTCAGTAATAATAAAGATCCTGAGACAAATTTTAATATTCAAAATATATACCTAAATAAATTAATACTTTTTATCTCTTAACTAATGAATAGCAATTTAAATGAAATCACAATAAGAGGATTATAGATGCTTGTAATGTTTCCTTCTTGATGACAATAGGTGAGAAGGGGGAAGAAAGAGAAGAGGGAAATGAGGAATACATTGATTTTCTACAAAACAGATGAAGAGTGTAGTGATGATGTAGTACTTTGACATTTCTAAATTACTTTATATCTGTTATTTAATTTGATCCTGGCTTGACAAAGTTAAAGAAAAATTGAAAATGCAATAAGAGAAGAGAGGTAAGAAAATGCTGTTTAAACTTGAAAGATCATGTGAGAGATTACCATCATTATTTAAAATGAGAGTCATGGACTTATTTTCGAGCATCAGGTAAAGAGTTAACAGATAAGGAGAAAGGAAGTGGTTTTCCCATAGATACTTCTAACTCAACATATCCAAAACCACTCCATTATATTTTCCCCTGAACTCCCCTTACTTTCAGTCTTCTCTATTATTATTCGCATCTTCTTGGTGACTCAGGATTGCAACATAAATGTCTTCTTTAACGGTTTGCTCTTTTCAGTTCTTTACTACTATTTTACCTGTACATTTGGCAACATCTTTGGTATATGTCCCTTCCCTTAACTCATACTCAGAAGTATAGTTTAAAGAGCTCATTATCTTTCATTTGGATAATTGCAGTAGCCTTCTTTGTGGTTTTCCATGCCTCAAGTCTCTCCTCTCTCCAATCCCTTTTTTCACTCTACTAATGCTAATATAATATGATTCTATAACTTATGAGGAGTAAAAATATGAACTTCACAAGGCAGTCTTCATACAGTGTTGCATCCACAGCTCTATATGTACTCATACATTTCATATATATTACAGTTGTTATTGACAATAAAATCACTATATAAACTTGAAATTTTTTATCAGTAATTAGCTGGATGCTAATAATGCTTCTGGATCAGTTGGCTCCATTTCTGCTCAGTACTTTAGAAACACAGAGACACACATTCCTCTTTCATAAGAAGTAGCTGAAATGATCAGCATTGTGGCATACAGTGTATGCAAATGTTTTAGCACTTTATATTTCATTAAAATGAGATATTTCACTCTGAAATTTAAAGTCTCACTTTGAAATTCCATAAAAAGCCAAATTTGATTCAAGTATTTAATTAAAAAAATTTTTTTAGGTAAAATGAAAGCCAAAATATACATGATTATACAGTGGAAAATATAACTTGAGGCAGAGTAGCAGAATTTGGTCAAACATTAAACAAAACTGAAAATCTTTCAAAAATAGCTAAGTATCAGTTGAGGACATGGTACAAGTTTTAGTAATGAAGTTGTGGCATGTTCATTTTAGAGTCCCTGCTAGTGAACACTGAAGAATATGATGGTATGTATCATGTTTAATTCAGGCATGTTGGAGGGAATGTGGGAAAAATAAGACATTAATTCCCTGTTGGTGGTGTTAAGAAGTGATCCAACCATTTTGTAGAGTAATTTGAAACTATGCCCAAAGGACAATAAAACTGCACATACATCTTAATCCATCAGTATCACTACTTGTTCTATAACCCAAACATATTATAAGAAGGGGGAAAGATGTATTTGTACAAAAATATTTATAGCAGCTCTTTTTGTAGTGACAAAGAACTGGAAACTGAGTTCATCGATTGGGTAATAGCTGAACAAATTGTGGTATATTACTGTATTGGAATATATTTTGCTCTAAGAAATGACTAGCAGGATAATTTCAGAAAAAAAAAACCTAAAGAAACTTGCATTAACTGATGCAAAGTTAAGTGAACACAACCAGGAGAACATTGTCCACAGTAATAGTGATATTGTATATTGGTCAACTGTGAATGACAGGTACTCTCAGAAGTACAATGGTTCAGGAAAATTCTGGATAACTTATGGTGAACTATGCCATTTATGTTCAGAGAAAGAACAGATGGAATATGAATGAAAACTGAAGCATATTTTTAAAATTTTTTGGGTTCTTTTCTCTTTACAATATGATTAATATAAAATATTTTGCATTATTGCACATTTATAACCTATATCAAATTGCTCACCCTCTCAGGAAAGGGTGAGGCAAGGAGGTAGCAGAGAAATTAGAACTCAAATTTTAAAAAATGACATGAATATTAAAAATTATTTTTGCAAGAAATTGTGAAGAATAAGATATCTATAAATAAAATTATTTATATACAATTTGACCCGTCCTATATATATTTTAACAATTCATATGAATTTTAAAGTCATTCCCTTTTACTTTTGCTAGAGCAATTATTTTTAGGATGAAGTTCTTAACATCTTTACTTTTATCATATATTTGAGATTCATTATATTTCTCATTGTTGGAAAGAAACTCAAAATTAATTTTGTTTGTAACTGCTTTAATCTTTCTTGTCTTGCTGTAATATCATTTACTTGTCATTCTAGTATTGAAGATGGAAAAAAGATGTAGATCTCTTTAGCTGAATTTGTAGGTTACTTTTATTAGAATTCTGTGAGTTCTATTTTCAAAATTTTCATTAACTGCACATGGGATTTTTATGTCATTTCTGAAGATAATGTGCTGATTATTTTCTTCTTCATAGTTTTTAATATCACAAAGTTACTTTTTCTTTCTTGCTTTATCCTCTAGATTTGACATCTTTTATTTGAATTAATTCCAGAAGGTTTCCTCTTTTTTTCTAGTTAGGAATTTTATTTCTCTGTGTCTGCCTCCTCCACTCTTCTTGCGTTACATTCCAGTAAGACTATTATTTAGAAAAATTAGACTTCCATTTTGTTCATTACCCATTTTAGTCTATTGAGGAAATTCAACCTTTTGATGTTAATTTGGTGTAATATTAGTATTTTTCTGCTATTACTTCATTTTTTGATTAATCATATTTTATTGTATTACAATTTATGTTTGCTCATGTCTTTTTTTTTCTTAAATGTAATTTTGAGGACTTCTGGTGGTTTTGCTTCTATATTTTTTCTTTATGTTACTATTTCTAAAGTTGATAGTGAATGTATAGATTGCCTCATAACCTTTCACTCTGCCTTTTTCCCAGAAACTCCTTTAACAGTTTTATAGCAAAGAAAGGAGAAACGATACAGAACCCTAACAGTCTTTTTGATTGATGCTATATGTCCTTTTGAGTTTATAATAAGTGAGTTGTGAGTCAAAGGCCATTTGAAATAATGTTTTTATTTGCAATGAATCTAAATCAATTGACAAAGTACAGAGATGGTGAATTTCATCTTCGGAGTGTCTGTGATATCTGTGATGTTAGCGATGTTAGTGCATATGCAGTCCTAGCCTTTGTAAGATCTTATCTTAATGTATTTAATATGTCTCTCAGAAGACTGCTGAAATATTTTTTTTTTTGCTTTTTGGAGGGCAGTTGGGGTTAAGTGACTTGCCCAAGGTCACACGGCTAGTTTTTTGTGTTAAGTGTCTGAGGCCGGATTTGAACTCAGGTACTCCTGACTCCAGGGCCGGTGCTCTATTCACTGTGCCACCTAGCCGCCCCTGCTGAAATATTTTTGATGGGCATAATTGCACGTGGCTTTTGGTTATATCATGGCATAGAGGAATGGTAATAAGTTTTCACATCACTCAAGTTACTAGAAACTTTATCAGTTTTTTCCACCATTCCCAGCTGCTCCATTTTTAAGCATGAATACACAATTTGAATAGACACGTTAATGGAACTTCCAAAAGTTGAATGTGATTATCTTATAATGTGTGCCTGACTTTGGTGTTAATTACTCTTACCCAAAATAATTACCATGAAGGAAAATAATTGTTGGCATATTCAAGTCATTCTAATTACGTGCTTTTCTCACCATTTACTTGTTTCTACGAAGTAATTTTGAAGTTATACAATTTTCAATAGCAAAAGTGTTATTATTATTTTAAATTCAGGTTATAGTTATCTTCACATTCTGAAGTTACATGGACAGTGGTTTGTACCTCAACTTGTGCCAGTTCCCAACCATACCAAAGAAAAATGAGCTGGTTATGTGGCCTATAAATGTTATGTCTCAATTAGAAGGTCACTAACATGGTCTGTTTTATACCTACACACATTCCTCCTCTTTAATACTTTCTCCATCCTTGATAATTATTGGAACTCTTAGGTGTGCGGAGCCTTTGAAAAATTAGCTCCCTTCATTTGTTTCTAGTTATTTGTTTCTAGATTACACTTTCTACTTGCTTCTTTAAGAAGGACTTTTAGCAGTCCATCGTCTTGAATACCTGAACTTTATCTCCAACATATATAAAGATTATAATTTCTGATTGGTGACCATATTCTTCTTATGATCAGGAAAGGTAATAGGGAATTGAAGGCAAAATATACATTTAGCCATTAGGCTTCATTCTTTATCAGTTATTCCCTCTTTGCAAATTTATGTTGAAATTGAAACAAAATTGTCAAATGAGAAAAATTTCAATTTGTAGTCTATATCATTTTAGCAATTGACCCAGAAAAAATCTGTCTGTAGAAGAATGTCAAAACACTTGCTAATTTCGTTTGATGTAGACAGCTCTTTTTACTTGTGGATTCCCTACAATAAAGGAGTCATTGATTTAGAACGTTTCTATATGTGTAGATATAGACATCTATCAATATATAAATTTATTGATAAATATCCTTCAAGTTATAAATTAATAAATGCTGGCATTATAGTTGCACACAAATTACTTTAAGATTATTTCAATAACATTTATGTGCGCATACCTATACACACATGTACACATATACACACATACATATATATGTTAACCTTGATAAATATAGAGAGATGATAGGTCTAACTAGATATCTATCAATACATTTAGATCTGTAGCAATACGTGTGTATTTATATTTATACACATATTATTAAAATAATTTCTATGTAATCAACATGTTACCAACATTTCTGCCTATATATAAATCAGATTGAGAAAACTTTCACAACTTTTAATTC
This sequence comes from Pseudocheirus occidentalis, assembly GCA_028646575.1. Lineage (NCBI taxonomy): Eukaryota > Metazoa > Chordata > Mammalia > Diprotodontia > Pseudocheiridae > Pseudocheirus > Pseudocheirus occidentalis. The sequence continues at coordinate 336,638,542 of CM053593.1, read as the reverse complement.
AAATATTTTATCTCTCTCCCTTTCCCCTAAAGATTTATCTCTCCACAATGAACCAAAAAGAGAAAAAAAATAGTTAATTAAATTTACCAACATATATAAAAAGGTTGACATGGTATATAACATTTCACATTCATAGTCCCCCACCTTTGCAAAGAAGGGAAGAAATGCCTACTCATATGTTTAGTGAATGTAAACTGATAAATAGAATCTAATATTATAGTTATCTTAAACTTTTATATATTTTCAATGTGTAAATTTTGTTTCCTCTTTTGAATCATATTTAGAGCTTGAAAATGATAGAGTAACAGATTTTACCAAAAAAAATTCTATCAGGTGTTTCCTTGAGCCAAGGTGGAATAATGAAAAAATATAATAGTATTTTAAATTTCATTTTGCACAAAACATCAATTTTACCACCAAATATTCTCAAATTATTATATGATCTGGATGAAATTATCAAGGATGAAATCACCAAAATTGTGTGCTATGTCATTTTACTAACAAACAATTCAAAATTATATTGGATGGAGCTACTATGTTTATAAGAGGGATTTAATTCATTTCAATATCACATGAATCTCTTCTCCTTTTCTGCAGCCAAAGTAATCATTTTGGAGAATTATTTTATAGGGCTATGCTTCCCAGTTTTCAGTAAATTATTTTCTCTTGCTAGTTAAGGAAGCAGGTATTGTTCTTGAACATTGTTGTATGCATTGCAGGGATAACTAAGAATTTTATTTATACTAGGCTACAGAACAGTATGTGTTCATTCAGTCATATCCTAGCAAACTCATGGGTGAAATACAGCACCTCTATTTTTTCCTCATTAGAGATGCAACTCTCTATATACCGTAACTCTTAGAAGCTAAATTTACCCCCCTCTCTAGTTTCCTTGGGCTTTTATTCTTCATTTACAACATAGCTCTGCTTATTTAAAATTTTCTTCATATTTCTGAAATTATTACCTCTCTCTTTTTAAAGAAACAATATAATGCTATATTCCAAATTCTGTGTTAGATATAAACCAAGGCACAAGTACATGCATATATAAAAGAGAAAAAAAAGTGAGGGAGAGATAAAGGTTGCATGTTACCTATTCTCCTAGAAAAGTCACACTTCATGATATCATTTGCAAAGGATAATCTTTGAAGGAATTTTTTTTATTGTTTTTTTTACTCCCATATAGATTCTCAATTGTATCATTTTGTAATTTTAGTAAATATCTACAAAATTAAACTCATACTTCTATTCATCTAAATATCTCATATCCTTTTTCTTGACTATAAAGGGAAGACAGAGGGAAGAGTAATTGTTAAAGTTTCTTCTAGATATAAATGCCCATTACTCCATTCCCAGGAAATTTCTACCTAAAGAACAATATGCCCAGAGGGTTTTTATTGTTGTTGTTGTTGTTTGAGACTGGGTCTCCTTATCATGGCCAGGTTGGAAGTCAAGCATCCCGTAGATTTGATCACACAGTATTTAATCAGCACAGTAACTTGGATCCACTTTATTTCTACCCTGAATTGGTTAGTCTTTCCTTACTAAGTTTGGGGATCATGCACTATATTGGTACAGGACTTAATGTGATAGCCTTATATATTTTAGCCCCACTATAGCACAAAATCCCTGAGTACAACTGATTCTGTGTTCTCAGTTTCCCCATTAGTAGGGAGTAGAGGCATTTGCCACCATATATGGAATATTAGATGTTTCATGTCTTGCAAGAGCACATATAGAAAACATTATCTTTTCTCATCAGACTTCAAGAAATATGGTTTCCAATTTAACTCATTAATGTAAATAATAGATTCTTTTTCATATTCATTACAAATCAGTTTTAGAAACAAACCATTATTTTTCTGTACACTTGTTTCTTCAGTGGTTTTATTCAAAGTCTTTGTCCAATTTATGACTTGAGATATGTTCGATTTATCATCTATTAATCATTTTGTGTTAATATTTGCAAACCTGGTGAAACTTTTTATCTTCTGGAGGCTGGAAAAAGTATGTGTATGCATAGCAAGTCTTATCTTTTTGAGGGAACCCATAGCTGAAAGGGAACTTCAAATAGCTTCCCTTCTCTCTCTCAGTGATATGGTCAAGGTACCTTACTTGCCATACACTGAACTGAACAATTCCCTGATCCCATGCCTCTGTAAACTTGCACAATTTGTCCTCATGTTCACAGTATATATCTTTATCATTTCTTCCTCTTAGAATCCTTTCTTTTTTCTTTAAGCCTCAGCTCAGGGTCTACCACTAGTTAGTACTATTATCTTTCTCGTGAAAATTATGCTTTATTTGTTTAATTTATTATTATTATTATTATTATTATTACTACTACTACTACTTTTATTTTTGTATCCATAGCACGTTACACAGCTTGCTGCAAATAAGAGATGCTGAACATTTATGTGGGTATCATCTTTTTTTTAAACAAAATTTTCATTTTCAACAGTTATTTACACAACTGATAAAGGAAGGGAAGGAAAAGTAATATGAAAAATACGACCCCCGTGGTTGAAGCCAAGCAATTCTCAGGTGTGATGTGATATTATTAGTCCTGCCTGACAAATGTGTATCCAGACTATTCCACACAGAATAATGCTTCATTTAAATTTGCCCTTATAAATAACTCCCTTTCTTATATACATGCATTGATTCAAATCTGTTTCAAGGTGATTTGACTGTCAGATAAGAGATGTAAAGTGAAAATTTAGGGAGTAATTAGAGGCTTCAAAAAATCCACTCTAAATCAAGGACAATGAAGAAAATTAAAGATATCTATATCGTTTTCATAATCTATTTGCTACCTATCATGTAGTTGTTAATTTTCTATCAATCCATCATATGTATGTATGTACATACATGCATACATACATATGTATGTGCATATATTGTATGCTGTACTATATATTATGCTATACTATCAATATAGTATACAGACATATCAATATCCATATCTATCTATCTATCTATCTATCTATATCATGTGAATATATATAGTGTACGTGAAATGTTATAGCAAAAGTTAGATATATATGTTTTACTTACACTAAAATATATCAGAATCTTTGACAACTATCAGATAAAATCAGATTGAGGTGTTTTCTACATATTTAGTTATCAATTAAGTGCTAATTTCATACTGTGTACATGTGTTTCTTACTCTTTTTCACTGTTTTAAATTTTGCTTAATGAACAAGATTAAGTACTTTTGTGCCAATATAGTTGTTACGTAATCTAATTATTAAAGTTATGTAAGTATTGTACAGACATTCATATATGTGTATACTTGTACATACAAATTTTTTCTGTCAAGGGTGTCATCATCCTTCTAGTTCTGCATGCTCACAACCTAGATGCCATCCTCACTTATTCACTCTCTCATTTCCCCTATGTAATCTCTCACCAAATCCAGTCTATTTTACCTTTATAACATCTTTGGAATATAAGCCTCTTGGCTCTCTAACATTACCACCATTCTGATGAGGTCTTCATCTTATTAAACCAGGTATATTGCAATAGATTGCTTGCTCCTGACACAAGTCTCTATTCACTTTAGCCCATCTTTCACTCAGCTATCAAATCGATCCTTTCATTGCATTGGTCTGACTATGTCACCCCTTGATTCAATAAACCTCCCTGGTTTGTTCTCAACTTCAAACTCAAATATAAATTTTTCTGTTTGTTATTCAGACCCATCTATAACTGATCCCCTCCTGCCTTTCCTGTCTTTTTACAGCTGAGTCACCCTCACACAACTCTAGGTTTTGGTCCCGGTGGATTTCTTGCTTTTCTTCAAGCAAGACTTTCCCTCTCTAGAGCCTAGACAATTTTGCTAGTTTCCCACATTCCCAGAATTCTCTCAATCTTCAACTCTAACTCTTGCCTTCCTTTCAGTTCCACCTAAAATAGTAACTTCTACAAGTAGAAGGAAATCAATTTATTGATATGAGTAATAAAAATATTTAATAACTAAAGATGAAGTTAAGACAATTATCATAAGTATATTATGCTATTATGTCAACAAAATTGAAAGCAAACAAATTAAGTGGATAAATATATATGCATGCATGAATATATGTATGTATATACTCACATATACACACATGCACATATATGGAATATCCTGATTAATATAAAACACAATTTAAATAAACCCATATCAAAAAAAGAAATTGAAGAATCCATAAATGTGCTCTCAAAGAAAATAAAACCAGGCTTATGTGAATTTATAAGTGAATTCTATCATATAGAGAACAATTTATTTGTACATAAAACTTTATGTAATATTTTTAATGGGAGGGAGATGATACCATATTTCTTCCATGATATAAATGTTGGTTCTAATCAACTAATAGAAAAAAAGGAGAGAAAAATAGACTAATATAACTAGTAATGGGCTAATAAATGAATGAAGAGGTGGCAAGAATATAAAAGAGAGCTATACAGGAAAGATCATAGCATCACCATGATATGGTTATTGGTTTAAAACCAGACATCCTGGAGAATGAAGTCAAGTGGGCCTTAGTAATTCCTGCTAACAAGTCTAGTGGAGGTAATGGCATTGCCGCTGAGCTATTAAAATTCTTTAAAATGATCTATTAAAAGACTGTACTCAATATTCCAGCAAATTTGGAAAACTCAACTGTGGCCACTGGATTAGAAAAGATCAATATATGCCCTAATCTTAAAAGAGGAAAAGGTCAAAGTATGTTGAAATTATCAAACAGTCATGCTCATTTCATATGCCAGCAAAGTTAGATCTAAAATTCTGTATGCTAGGCTTCAGCAACTTATTGAGAATTACCAGAATATGCTGATTTTCAGAGAGACAGAGGAACTAGAGACAAAATTAATGATATTCACTAGATTATGGATAAAACAGAGGCGTTCCCCCCAAAAAAAAATCCACTTCTGCTTCATTGGCCATATTTAAAGTATTTGACTGTGTGGATCACAACAAAATATGATTAATTCTCAAAGAGATAGGAGTACCAGATTATTTTACTTGTCTACTGGGGAACTTGTATGCAAGCCAAGAAGCAACAGTTAGAATTGGACATGGAAAAAACTGTTTGGTTTTAGTTTGGAAAAGGAGTATGACATGATTATATATTGTTACATTTTAAAAATTGTAAGCAGAGTACATCATATAAAATGCCAGGCAAGATGACTCAAAAAACAGAATTAAGATTGCTGGAAGAAATATCAACAGTCTCAGATATGCAGATGATACTACTCTGGTGGCAGAAAGTGAAGAGGAATTAAAAAACCTCCTGATGAAAGTTAAAAAATAAAAGAGGAGAGTCTAAAGTTTGGCTTAAAGTTTAACATTAAAAAATGAAGATCTTGGCTACTGGTTCCATCATTTCCTAGCAAATACAAGGAGAAGAAATGGAAGCAATGTTAGATTTTATATTCTTGTGCTCAAAGGTCACTACTTATGATGACTGAAGCCATAGAATTGAAAGACACTTGCTTCTTGGAAGGAAAGTAAATAATTCTAAAAAGCAAAGACATTTTCCATTAAAGGTTTGTATAGTCAAAGCTATTTTTTCCAGTAGCAATGTATAACTGTGTAATAGTAATCAATTTTTTGATCAGATACTTAGGGCTAAGTAGATCATATACTTAAGTTTAAGTAGATCCTAGTAACTTAGAGCTAAGTATAGAACTCTGTCCATTGGTGAAAAGGTGTGAATTCCCCTGTTGACATGGAAGAATGCTATTGGCTGAGACACTCCCCTGTGGACTTGGGAGAAGGCCAGTGTTTATAAGCAGGAGAATTTGGGAGAGACAGACTGATTTTGGATTTGGTTCCTCAGAGGAACCAAATCCAAAATCAGTCTGTCTCAGTAAAAATTATTCCTTATAAACACTGGCCTTCTCCCAAGTCCACAGGGGAGTGTCTCAACCAATAGCATTCTTCCACGTCAACAGGGGAATTCACACCTTCCAGACAAGGCTCACACCTTTCATACAGAGCTCACACCTTCCAGACAGAGCTCAAACCTTCCATACTTAGTCCTCAATATCCAACAAATTGATTACCATTACATGGTGCTAGAGACGACTTTTGAGAATCCCTTGGACAGCAGGGAGATCAAATCACTTAATATTTAAACTAATTCAGACTATTCATTGGAAGTTCAAATACTGGTGCTGAATCTTACATAATTAGGTCACAGTATGATAAGAAAAGACTCATTGGATAAAATCCTGATGTTGAGAAAGATTAAAGACAAAAGGAAAAGGGGACTGCAATGGATTTGATGCATAGATAGAATCACAGAAGCAGCAAACATTAACTTGGGCAGACTTCCTTAGATAATTGATGAGAGAAGTGCCTGGTATGCTATGGTGTACGGGATTCTGAAGAGTCAGATGTTATTGAACAAATGAATAGTAACGTTTGTCATATATTTGCTAAGATATGAGTAAGCCAAATATTCAGCATTCAATAATTTTTCTGTATATTTATATTAGCTTTTGATAATAATAATATTTAATAATAATAGTAAATATGTTCCAGAATTTCAAAAAGATAATTTAATTCAAGTAAATTAGTTGTAATTTAAATATTTATTTCTCTTCACTTTTATAAGAGGGGCAATATTTGTCTTTCTCTGTTTCTGAGGTATCTCTCCAGTCTTCTCCTTCAAGGTCTGCTTACAAGTGTTTGACAATCATATCTGTGAACACTTTCAGTTCCTTAGGATGTGATTCAATAGGATCTTACGACATGAGCTTTCATAGGAATCTAGGAATTCTTTTCATATGTTCTTACTCATTTAAAGTAAAGACCCTCAACTTTTTGAGATGGCATTGATATTATTGTGATCATCATATTTCGTTGATATATTTTTTTACAGCTCCATATAGTCTGCTCCCCTTTTCTTCCAGAAAACCATCCCTAGCAGAGAATTTTTTCTAAAAGTTAAAAAAGGAAGAAGAAAAAACATGAACAAAAACTGACCTCTTTCTCTCTCCCTCCTTTTTTCCCTCCTCCTTCCTCCCTCTCTCTTTCTTTCTGACATCTCCCATTAAATGTAATGTTTCACATTTGTGCATGGCTTATCTCTGCAATCTGATAAAGGGATATGTCTTTTTATCTTTTTTATATTTCTTTGGTGTCCATTTTTTTCTCTATAATTTTTCAATATTAATTTTCAATTATTTCATTGTGGATCTTCCCTTCATTCTAACTACAGCTTTTGAAATGATGATCAAATCAATACTTCCATCTTCTGGAAAAAAGATATCAATCAATTTCTTTAATCCTCCAAACAACATCTTGGTGACTTCCATGAGCAAAGTATTCCTCTCTCACTAATACTTAGATAATGTATTATCTTCTCCTATGCCAGTGGTTCTCAACCTGTGGGTCATGACCCCTTTGGGGGTCAAAGGATCCTTTCACAGGGGTGAATATCATATTTTCAATGGTCTTAGGAACCAAGACATTGCTTCTCCATCTATCTCCAGGCGGGCCTGCCCACATACAACTATTAAAGGGTCATGGCATTAGGAAGGTTGGGAACCACTGTCCTTTGCAATTATAATCTCCTTGAAGTCAAGGACTGTCTGATTCTTTTATATGTAATACCTTGTATCTATTCATTCTTGTGTCAGTTACTGCCTGATAGTAAATGCTTAATGAATATTTCTTATATTGATTTATTCATCTTTGACTTTTTATTTTGAAGTCATTTTTATTAGACTTGCAAGAAAAATTCATTCTTACCAGTGCTCATTAGTTGTACTTAATCCTCTGTTTATAATTCCTGAATTTTAAACTGTGGAACAAAAATTCTATTCTTATGTATACAAATCGTAACAAGTGATTAACTTCCAAATCTGCACTTTCTATTTTGAATACCCTGCCTTTAACAATCAGCAATGATAAAAACACTAGTTTTGCCAATACAGTCATTTGTTCACCACAGTCTTCATTAAAATAATTTCTAAAGCATTTCTTTCAATAACATTTATGCCCACATAAATCAACAGGTGTAAATAATACTAGTTTCATGCTGTTTGATAACTCTACTTCATCAAAGTTATATTCCTTCAGATTTCAAAATTTGTGTTTATTTTAAATCAAATGTTGGTTAACATTCATCTTGAAATATCAGCAGATTATCTATCCTAGGAGTTTCACCAGGTTTATTTTTTTTTCAAGTGAAGTATGATGCCAGAAAAAAAATGTGACTCCAATAATTGTTTTAAATCCATTTTAGAAAACTCTACCAGTTCTAAATCTAGTAATAGCATTACTTCTTATATACCCTTTTAAGCCACAGGGAATCTAACATACTGAGTCACTTCTGAGAGCACACGGCGGAAGGGAGGTTCTTGCCATGAGGTGCCCTCTTAGACACAGGATTCCCTTTTATTCTTTTGTTCTGTTTCCTAGTCTTTCCCTGAACACTGACTTTTTGCCCTTTGGTTTTCCCTCTTTAGCCTTTGCTGGAGTGACATGCATCACCTTCTCAGTATAGCACTGCTGTCTTACAGGGTATAGCCTGAAGGCTAAAAATATATATAGGAAGCAAACTTCTTATCAGGTTGAGAACATGGAGAGGCAGCTAAAACAAATCTCAAGTAATCCTGGGGGTTGAGGTTTTGATTTTGATTTTTTTTACAGTAAGATTTTGAAAAACTAATACCATAAAATTCAGTTAATGAAATTTTTCCTTCATTTTATTTCCATGGTGAGACAAAGGACAAAAAAATCAAAGTCATATCAGTAATGGAATCTTTAAAAATTTGTCATATATCTCTAGTCAGGACAGCATTATGTCATTCTCCCACACCTTTTATATTTATATCTACAAGATTATACAGTGACCATTGTTGTTCATAGATACTGATCCTGAAATAAAATGTTTAGTATCATAAATTCATTTCCCTTACTATGCTTAAGTCTTAAAGGTAGAAAAAGTATAGCAATACATATTCATGTGTTTTAAAGCAATTATTGATGCCTTTTGCCTTTTATCTCATAATCTTTTCCTGATATATCCACCCCCATGATTATGCCCTGGAAACAAAGAAAAACATTTAAGCAAAACTGAACAATTCACAGATCATTGTCTGATAGAATATAGAGCATACAAGACCCACACTCCCCCAACTCTCAAATAAAAGAGGAAAGTGCATTTTACAAGCTGTTACCTTCCAAGACTAGGTAAGCAGGTTATTTTATCAATAACTCAACAAATGAATATTTATCCTGACAGAAAATATGTGCCAGGCACTGTATTAGACGCTTAGGATACAAATGCAAAAACTGAAGCACTCTCTCCTCTGAGTGTGATTGCATACCCTCTGGGAAGATATAAAATATGTATATATAAGTATATATAGAAGAAATAGATAATGAAAATAAACACAAGGTAGTTCATGACAACATTGTTTTGGATGGATAGGGAATTTAGAGGGATAATGGAAGGCTTCAATTAGAAGGTAATGTTTAAGTTTCCCCTCAACAGAAGAGAGGTAGACTGTGAGGCAGAGGTAAGGAGAGAGTGGGCTTCAGTTAGGGTGGATGAACAGTGCATAAAATGGAGGAGTGTCATATGTGAAGAGAGAAAAGATTAATTTTGATGAATGGCAGATAGTGGAAGGGGAAGGAGAAATGTTGATATAAAATTAGACAATCAATATTTTAAAATATTGTGGTTTACTTAACACTTATAGTTTTTAAGAATTTGTTTGGGTATATGACTGTTTTGATTCCACTAGATTATAAATTCCTTAATATCAAAGAGCACATATAATTATTTTTATGTCTCAAGCACCTATTGTGTACTAGGTGACATCACAATGGCAACACCTCTAGCTCTGTGGTTACTTCCTGTGACTGGTAAGTTCTTCCACAAACCTCCATTGAGGCATCATTCACTGCAGTCATTCTTACACTAAACCTGATTGATCCTATAAATACCTAGTCTCCTATTGGACCTTGCCACCAGAAGGGTTTCACCATGTTGCTATAGCAGCTAGGTGGTGAAGTGAATATAGTGCTGGGCTTGAAGGTAAGAAGGCTTGAATTTAAAGCTGTCCTAAGTTACTTACTATCTGTCCTTGACCATTTACCCATGCTTGGGGAAGTCACTAAGCATATGTCTTCTACAGTTTCCTCATCTATGATAAAAGGATATTAATATCACCTGTCAGATTATAATGAGAATAATATGAGATAATGTCAAGCAGAATTTGAGTAAATTATTGCATTTGATATTTGCAGATTTTGGTTTTGATAAATTTAATTAACATATCATTTCTTTAGACAATGTTTTCCCTTGATTTAAATGGAAAAACTGATAGTAGCTTCTCAATGTCACAACATTCAAAACAATGTAATTTAACCATTTAATGGCTGACAATATTATAGTTGGCATCTTTCACATCAGTTGAAGATTCAGATGCTCACTCAGACTTAGCACTCTTTACATGTCCTATAAAACACTACCACATGATACATATATGAATATGACAGATGATAACTTAAAGGGGAGAAGCTCCCGTTCAAGCAAAGACGATGTTACAAGTTCTGATTTGTTTTAAAGCAATTAATGCAACATATTGAAAGAAGTCTTTCTAATGTACTTATATAGCTATAAATGAGTCTGTTGATTTGAACAAGTCGAACAATGTTAGTTTAATTGAGTGAAAATAAATTTTCCAAATTTTTATTTGACACCATATTTTTGGTGCTTATAGGCAGCATGGTAGAGTAGAGACTGTTCAATTTTCAGTTGGGAGAATTAGGTTCAAATCTGCTTCAAATATGTATTATCTTATGCAAGTTACTTCATTTCTCAGAAGACTTTTCACATCTCTTTAAAAAAAAGTGTAACATGGGTTCCAGTTGAAGAACCTTCTCTGCCTTGGAAGGATTACTTAGGACGACAAAGTTTTGTTTGTGAGAGGCAAAAGTTGACCCATTTCTTTTTGGTTCTAAGGTGACCCTCCTATCAGATACAGAGTTGTCCACAATACAATACAAGGCAAATTTTACAATACAGTTTACAGGAGAAATAGAAAATCTTGAAGAATATAGGGTACTGTATGCTTTTTGTGAAAAATTATCTAAACTACACCTTTACTTCTTCCTCCTTTAAAAATTTTGTTACGCATTTTCCTATGCCTTTTGTAAGTATGCGACTAATTAGAAAGCCTTATATATAAAGGTGCTAAGGATCTTTTATTTTCATGCACCTACTACAGATCTTAATTAGCAAACATTGCATTAACCAAGACAGCTTATTTCTCTTACTGGTTTAAATGAATTCCTAACTACCCTCTCTGACTTGAATAAGACAGGCCTTTTCCCCTTTCATCTCTCTTTGATAATGAGATGTCAATGACTAAAGCATATCATGATTCCAGTTGCTGAGGTTTCCCCTTAATGTAATGAACTCTATTTATATGATGTAGAGCAGTATTCTCAGAAGCCTGGTTCTTCTGTGTAAGAAGAAGAATAGGAACACCATTCATAAGAAGATCAGTGTTGTAATCTCTGAGAGCAATGTTACTCCAGGGACCTGCTGACAGAAAACTTTTGTTTCTCTCTTTATAAAGGCTAAAATAATAATAAAAATGATAACACCATTAAAAGCATGTAATAAATTCCATATATGACATGATTGTTATCCTAGAGAAATCACTACTCACAAATAGGGTAAGGCCAGAATTCAAACAAACAAGCATTCTAAAGTAAATAGCTCAAATGTCAACCCTGATCAGCAACAGAATTTTAATTAGGGAAAGCTTGAGATCCCAAATCCCTCCAAAGAGCCTATGCTGACAAAAAAGGAGAAGTAATAATGTTATTAGATAGCATTTGTATAGCACTTTAAGAACTGCAAAGTTCTTCACAAATATGAACTGATTTGACCATCACAATAATCTTTGAAAGTAGGTGATATTATTATTCCCATTTTATAGAGTAGTGGTCAAGTGATTTGCCTAGGGTCATATAACTAGTATATGTCTGAGACTAGATTTGGACTTAGGTTGTCCTGACTCTGAATCTAAAACTTTATCCAGCACTATTTATCTCTAGGAACAGGAGGAATATTTGCATTTTCTTTCCATTCATTCTGTCGCACATTAACTATTTAATGATTGCAAAGATATCTTTAGAGAATAGAATATTTGGGAGTTATTATAGACTATTAAAATCCTTGATGCTTCAAGTATCTTATATTTAGAATGTAAGCTACTTGAAGGCAGGCACTCCTTTTTCCTTTTGGATTTATATTGTGTTCCCAACATTTAGCCCAGTGCCTCCCACATAGTGCTCATTACATATTTATATTAATTCATTCATTTGTGATTTAGTGGTGAGAGTCCCAGGACAGAACTCCATGGCCATTACTAGAACTCTTGGCCATTGGACATACAGCACACCTGGGCAAGCAGCACAAAACTCATCCTAAAATCATTGCAATTTATGAAGTAAAAATAATGTAAGAAATGGTAAATCAATGCATGATGTGTAGGAGGAGAGGTTGCTTTCTATCATAACTCACAAAGTCCGGTAGTTTCCTCTTTTAGCTAATTGATATTTATTGTAATACTGTTGAAAGAAAATAAATTAAAATTAAAAAAAGAGAATATGTAAATATTTTACATTGAATACCCTGGTTCCTAGTTTATCTTTTCCGATTGTCTCTACTTCTTTTTAATTAAGAATTCATACCCTACCTAAAACTTTGCAAGGTACCTGAGTCATATTTTCAAAATAGCATGACCTTTAATATTCTGTTCAAATGTCTTTTTTGTGCTTATTGTGGTATATTCTATGAAACTAATCTCTGCTAAACTTTCCAATTTTCCTAGTGTTTTTCCTCAAGTAGGGATTTCTTGACCCTATTGAATGAATGAATAATGATGAAAAAAACCTTTTAAGTGCTTATTATTTACCAAGCCCCATACTTAGTTCATGGAGTCTGAAAGAGAATATATATATATATAAATATGAGGAGAGATTAAAAAATATTGATACATATATGCACAGTCTTCCACAGAAAGATAGAAAAAATAATTTGTCCCTCCTCTAACAAGTTTATTTTCTGATTGAGGGAAATAGAGAAAAAGTTTTGGCTGAAGAATGGATGGAAAAGCCCAGAAATCTTATATGTGTACAGCTAAGATATAGGAGGTACACAGTTCCATCAAATGCTTTTGACTGTTTTCTGGAGGGCATGGCAGAAAGACAGAAGATAAGAT
>CM053593.1:336603949-336619137 GCA_028646575.1 Pseudocheirus occidentalis | reverse complement strand
GAAGCCACTTAAGCCTATCAAAGGGCCTAGGGGCAGGAACAATCTTCAGATTCTCATTATAAGGTATATTCAAGAAGGAAAAGACTATGTTCATATGTGTAATACACTTATTTTTTGCAAAAATTGTTCTTCATTTGAATTGGTTCTTCTTATAAAAGATTAAACATTAGATGGATTCCAGAGTTCTCCCACAAACTAAGATGAAAAGAAATATGCTAGGTTACCTGATCATGATGGAGCTGTAGCCTACACAAACATGGAAGAAATTCCAGTCATAGGCAAGGCATGGATTAGGAGTTCACAAAGACAGAGCCTGGGATGAGGTGTCAGGATGAGGAAGGGGAAACGCTGTTTTTGATGTTGTTGTTATGTTTTTTAATGAACAAGATTAAAAAGACTGGGGGAGAATTGTAAAAATTTCCTTCACTGAAAATATTGAGATTGTTCATTGTATACTCTTCTTTCACCATTTCTCTTTTTCTAAATTTGTTAACCCCACCTTCCTACTCTTTCCTCTAGTGTCTGAAAGATTTGTTCCTTTTTCTTGCCCTTGCCAACATCTTCACATGTCTGTTTTAGCCTATCTTTTTAAAATAGTCTCTATTAGAATGCATATTATATTAGAATGCACCCTCAATCACCCTCTCCTCTCCTCTCCTCTCCTCTCCTCTCCTCTTCTCTCCTCTCCCCTTCTCTCCTCTTCTCTTCTCTCTTTTCCTCTCCTCTCTTTTCTTTTCCTCTCCTCTCATCTCCTCATTTTCATTATACCTATTTAACTGCTACTTCTTTGCTAGCTAACCACCTATGACATGCCTCTTAATTGTTGGTGAAACCAAAGTTTCCTCTCTTTTTCCTCTTAGTATTGGAGGCAAAATCTTTAATACATAGAGTGCCCCTTAAATGCAGATAGGCAGCCACATAATGACTTAGAAAACTGTATATTAATGTCTATTTTCTACTGTTTTAAAAATTTTGTTAATTATCTATTAATTGCATTTTATGATTTGATCCCACTTGGGATTATTGCAGGCTGTGAAGCTGTGTGTTTAACATCTTTGCTTTACTCTGTCCTTTTCCGTCTATATCTCTTTCTCAACATGGTGTACCTACATCAAATCAGGCACTGTGCTCTATAAGCAGAATCACAGTAGACCAAAGTAAATGTGAAATGTGACAATTTGGTGACATTTCCATCCCAAATGTGCATATAAACTACTTGTGCCTAAATAAAGCAGAGTCTTTTGAGCTCATATTGACTTGATTATTCACAAGTTAACACCGTATTAATTTACCTCCATATACGTGTCATTTTATCCTCTTCAATTTTGAAGGACAACAGCCCTTTAACCAGTTGTCATATCTTGCTATTTCTATTTCTATTGCATCTCTAGCATCTGGCTCTCTCCCATAGAAACCACTTTAATTTGGGCCTTCATTATCTCTGTCCTATGTGATGATAGGAGTCTCCCTCTCTTCTTTTTTTTAGCAGGCATAGTTCAATTTATTTGTTTATAAAAAACAAAAACATCTATGTGGTTGCCACAGCAGCTGCCTGGGTCCTCTGGACAGATACACGAGTGTGAGTCTTCACAGGATGGTCAGTGAATTCCTGATAAGGAGACTTAGTGAACACAGTCTCCTTCCACAGGTCTGGAGTTGGATAGCTGTATGTTTTGGAGATGCCATCAAAAGTAGTTTTAGGAAAGTTGCCCAGAGTGGCAGTACAGCCTATTACAGAAGTGTAGGAGTCATCAATTCCAGCCATCAGCAGGAGCTTCTTAGGCACAGGAACTGAGACAATGCCAGTACCTCTAGGGGCGGGGATCAGGTGAACCACAACTGATCCACATTGCCCAGTGACCTTGCAGGGTACTGTGTGAGGCTTGCCAATCTTGTTGCCCCAGTAGCCACATCTTACAGGAACAATGGACAGCTTGGCCAGAATGATAGCACCACAAATAGCTGTGGACACTGCTTTGAAGGACTTGACACCCAGACCAACATGACCATTGTAGTCACCAGTGGCCACAAAGGCCTTGAATCTGGTACATTGTCCAGCTCTAGTTTGTTTCTGAACAGGCATGATCTTCAGGACCTCATCTTTCACTGAAGATCCCAGTTAGAAATCTATGATCTCAGACTCCTTGATATGAAGCGAGAAAAGATAGATCTCTTCCAAAGACTTGATCTTCATGTCCTTGACTAGCCAACCCAGTTTAGTGACAGGAGCCCACTCCTTGTCTTGGTCTTCCTTCCCTGGGCCCTGTGGCCCCTCCATGGTCTCGACCTCAGCCCCCACTGCAGAAGCCACCACAGAAGGCTCCCCAGCCTCTAACTCCAGGGCCCCTGGGGCTTCCCACACCTCCTGCAGCACCAGCATAGTCCATCATTTGGTGTTTGCTAGAAGTAGCAGCTCTCTCTCTTCTTTCACCTCTTTAATCCAGTGTCCATCCTGCTGCCAAAGTGATTCTCTTTAAGAGTAGATCTGGCCACTTTACTTCCCTATTCAATCAACCCCAATGTTCATCTGTTTCCACTGGGGCAAAATGTACTCTCCTCTCTTTGTCTTTTAAAGTCCACACCTTTGCCTTAATGTTCTTTTCCAGAACCATTGTGCATTGGTCTTCCTGTACTCTGTAATACAGCTAAAATACCCCTATTTTGTCTCTCATATATGAAACTCTCCCTTCTATCTCTAAGTCTTTGCACTGGCCATTCCCCATGCCACAGAGCATACTCTCTTTACCTTTACCTCAAAGAATCCCCTCTGCCTTCAAGATGCTTAGTCATCGCCTTCTATATGAAGCTTTTCGGGATCTCCTCTATTTGTTAGTGATTCCCCTCCCACACTACTTTGTATTCAACAACTTTGTAGTCATTGAATGAGATGTTTATAACTCATAAAACAGTGTCTGATAAACAATAAGTGCTTAATAATTGCTCATTCTCTTCCCTTTATCCTATTTGCAATTATTCTCTTTATATATTTTTTGAATATACCTATGTATGCGCTTGCTTTCTCAGAATTAAAGTGTAGTAAGAATTATTTCATTGTATTTGTACCCATGTGCCTGATACAAATTAGGGAATTAATTAATGTGTTGGTTGACTATAATAAAGAGGAAAGCAAGTTCTTAAGTTTATTGTCTTAACTGTGTGATGTTTCAAATATGTCTGTCCTCTAATAAGAATTTTTTTTTACTGATTGAACAAGGAATCATTGGAGGTGTTTTTGGTTACTATTGTTTATTTGTTTGCTGACCTGAAATGCTGTTTTACATATCATGTCTCTATACTAGGAAAAATTACTTACCAGACCCAGAACAGAGATGCTGGACAAAGGGTGAATAAGGAAGGAGGAAATAATTGAAGATGATGATGAAAACAAAATTTAGGAAGAATGAGGCAGAAGAGATAGAAAAATGTGAAATGATGATGAAAGACATGAAAATATTTGATTTAGCACCATATAGCCAGCAGAGTTAAATGCGTGGAGCTTGGTTGTAAATGGCTCATGGGAGGTTAACATGAAATGTAGATAGGAGAATTGGAAGAACAAAGAAAGAAGTCATGGGAGTTGAGATTAACTTGGAGGTTAGGATGTTCTAGGAGACATCTATATTTATCTCTCTGCATGTCTGCACACACACACATATCCCCACAGAGATGCATCAACAGGCAAGATAGACAGAAGAATGTGACTCTTTCAAAGATTTAGTCATCTGAAAGTTTCATGAAAACATGATTAAAGCAATAGTCTTCTATAGAAAATCATCCATGAAGCCTTTGTTCCATTTTCATGTGTTTTTTTAAAATATGTAATCAAGGTTAACTAATTATGCAAAATACCATTTTCATCAAGATTTAATAGAAATGAGAAAAATAACTAGATGTATTATTTTTTCCCCTTTTATTCCCCCTCCTTTTTTGGTGGTGGTGGTAGTTTTTTTTTACCACTACTGTCAGATTCCCTCCTCCCACCACTCTTCCAATTCTTTCGTATTTCTTTAATCTGAATTACCTAAGATGTGAATTCCTGAATGTTTTTTTCCAAATGTGTTTTTTCTTAATTCTCTTTCCAAATTTTTTCTTTGTAAGTATTATTGCAACTTCCTTCTAATGTGTATCAAGGGCTAAAAATCAAATATTCTACTTCCACTTTCATTAATAAGATTTAGCAATGGGATTAAATATTTTGCATTTTATGTCTATTTTTTCACCTCCTCATTTTGCCTGTGTCTAATGCTGAGCTTTCTCCAAGCAGTTCCCACCTTTCAAGTTTTTACTGTGTTGTGAGGTGATATTGGGAACAAATACGGTAAAAACACTTTATAATGGTGGTAAGTCTAGATTGATGCCCGCATCAAAATGGGCATGGGCCAAATCAGAGTGTGGAATGATTGGACCTGAGCCAGGCAGGTTCTGTCATAGCAGTTCTCATTTATTGATCAGAGAGCAGGGTTTATATAATGAATGTAAAACAATTTTCTCTTAGATCCGCATGAGAGAATGTTTAATGTCCTTGTTGCCTTGGATGCATCTCTGTCTGAGTCACTGCTTGGTTATCATATCCTAAACTCCTGTAAGTCAGAAAGAGGTGGTGAGCCAATCTTAAGACATAATATAGCCTTCATGGGGAGCTGGCTTGGGAGAAATCCAGAACCAGATTTTTCCCATGTATGGACCAAGTCAGAACTGGCCCTCAACACTAGATAACTAGGAGAATGTGCTACTGACATAAAAGAGCAAAGGTGTGATGGGGAATGTGTTTTAGGAAGTAAGAAAATGAAATAAAATCCAATCATTTTCAAACCATTTGACAAAGTTACTCTCAACACTGAGACTCTTTAGCTCCTTATGCTGGTATTATCTATGCTAATTTTCAGAATAATAACTATCCTGATATTAATAATCTGCTCCCTTGGTATAAATTCAGGATGTCAAAATTTTGCATTTGCCATAGTTATCTGCCTACATGAATTAAGAGAGATGCATCAAAACCAGATTGGACTTAAGGCGCTGAATTATCCTCATACAGCAACTCTGAAAGACCATCTACTAAGTGACAGTGAGACCTATGTAAATGAAAGAATGATCCACAGTGAAAAATTATGGATCCTTCACTGCCAGATCAACTCACTCTTTGGAATACTCTACCTCTGCACCAGTTGCCTTACTAAATTAAACATAGTTTTGTCCTGGTGTGTATGCTCTTACCTCTCCTCTTCCCAGTTCTCATTTATGTTTTCTCTTTTTTTCTAATAGAATGTAAGCTCCTTGAGAGTAGAAACTGAATTATTTTCTTGTACTTGTCTACTAAATATTTAGCACAGTGCTTGATACATAGTAAGTATTTATTAAACACTTTATCCAAATTCTTCATCTATCCTTAAAGTATTGAAGGATGCTAGTATAATTAAATCATAACTTGTTAAATCATTTTCAAGTATCTTAAGTGATTCATCAAATTGTATTCCATTACTGTTCTAAAACATTCTTGCTAAGCCATAAATGTACATATAATATATATGTACATGACATTTTGCTAAAAGAAACCTAAGCAATATATCCTCAACAAAAATGGAAACTTTCATACAAGAGAAGTTTCATGTTATTCAAAATCCACACTGAAATTGACTATGGTAATTTCAGTTTAGCTGGCCCCATTTGAAATATTTGATTGAGTCATTCACTATGTATTAAGTGCTTGATTAATGGAATCAGTTTGATAATAAAAAACAAAGATAATGTTGACCCTTGAGACATATAATTGCATTCTGTTTATTCTATCTTAGGATTTTACGTTGAAATTTTCATGATTCTCTCACTTAAGGAAAATATATATTTGTGTGTAAACATATCCATATGTGTAAATGCATATATGTGCATGTATATCTGTATATATCTATATCTATATCTATATCTATATAAGCTAAATCAGTCAATTAAGTTGTGGTAGAATACCTGCTAAGTTTATACAACTCTATATTTAGTGCCATGAGGGATGAAAAGAGAATTATGAAATGTGGTCCCTGTCTTCAAAGTGTTCATATTCTGTTTATAGAAGTGAGAAACCAAATAAGAAAAAAAATAATTTATCCATGTGAAGTTAAGACTGCAATGTGTTATCACTTACACTAAGCTCTGATTAAATAAGCTTAGAAAAGAACCCAGAATCAATAGTTGGTTTGATGGGTAGAGTGGTAGATTTAGAGTGAAGATGAAATGGGTTCCAATCCTGTCTCAGGCAGTCACTGTGTGACCTTGTACTACTCCGTCAGCTTCTCTGATCATCACTTTATTCATCCAGGGATGATAATAATAGCACCTTTCTCACAAATCTCTTTTGAGAATGAAGTGATGTATGCTGGGTACTTTGCAAACCTTAAAGTCCTACATAACCACCAGCTGTCGTCATTGTCATCATCATTATCATCATCATCATTATCATAGATAAATTTTATATATCTCATTTTGCCTTCATAATAACTTTGGGTGATAAGTGCTATTATTTATTCCTGTGTGATTTACAAATGAAGAAACTGAGGCAGGCAGAAGAAAGATGACACAAGATCACACAGCTTGAAAGTGTTTGAGTATAGAACTGAATTCAGTTCTTCCTGACTCTAAGTCCAGGTCTCCATCACTGCATCACATCTAGATGCCTATTCAAATAATGTCCATTCTTCATTCCTACCTGTACAGTTGGCATTAAAAAGTTCATATGTTTTCATCTTTTATCCCTAAATCCATTATAAATTACAACATCTTTCATCTGGGTAGAGGAAAGAAGGTAAGATAAAAGACATGAACAAAGGAGAGGGGATGGTGGTCATGATAAATATCAGAAAAGGAACTGAAAATTTTCAAGACCTTTATCTGACCTCTTTCATGTTCAGATTTCTAATCCTGAAAAACCCTCCCTGAATTATTATATCAGAAATCTCAAAAACATTCTACTTGTCAGTGATGCCTGCAGCAGATTAATGTGTAATTGACAAATACTGAGTAAAACAAATACAACAGAAATTGAACATAGATAATGTCAATTTGTGGTTTTCTAAGCCAATATGCACCCTTTAGAAATTCTTTTATTTGGTTTAGTAGCCCTTGTTTATATTAGATTTTGACACTATTGTTTTACTCCATTTAGCTATCATCTATATTTTTTCTCAACATCACTATCCTCATGAAAGAGTAGTTACTACCAAAAGTTCTCTCTCATGAAGACTTTCTAAGATATTTTTTCTTTCTGAATTAATTATCTATCATTGTACCAAATCTATCCCTTTGAGGATCGTGGTGCTGTCCCTATCATAAAACTCAATGCTCTTTTTTTTTCTGCTAATTTCAGTAATGCTTGAAATATCATTTCTTCCACCGTCTAATAAAATTCTATACACTTCTTTCATAAGGCTTACTCTACTGCCAAATTCCACATTATCCTTAGGTAAAATACATAACAGTTATTCATATATGAATGTATACATATTCATGCATATGTGAATGTTATACAGATGTCTGTATGTGTGTATATATGTGTATATATACATGCATATATATGTATGCATACACACACATACACACATACACATTGTATATATCTTTAAAAGATTGTTCTTGGGGAAACCAGCCCAACAAGCAGAGGGACCACAGGGGTAGAGGTTACCTTCAGTGGGTGACATCCAGGACTTGCTTTTGCTTCTAGCTGGACAGGTTTGTAAAGCATTGTATTGTAAAATTTTGTAAAGATTTGCCTAAATGAGATTTGTATCAAAAGTAAATGGCCCAGCCACACATAGTGACAGAAATGGAAAAGAATGTAATATCCCCCAGATAATGGCATGCCTCTTGGAAAGTATACCACTGAGGAAGTCCATCAGGGCCTATATTATATCATAGGTGAACAATGAATTGAACAAAAAGCTGGATAAAAGTACATAAATCTTAATCAAAATTTGGAAATTGTTCAGTACTTTCGATGATTCAAAGTCTACTACTAAAACGTGTGTGTGTGTGCAATCAATGATCATGTTGCAAAAAAGATTTTATTAAAGACTTGAAGAGGAAGAGTGATTTTCATAAAATTAGGAGGGATATGAAATCAATAGCCATTTCTTTAGCTTATATCAGCAAAATGTAAAAGAACCAAGGAATGACTTCAGCTTGTACTCATTAAGCTGTGAGCCACTCAAAAACAGGTATTGTCTTCTATTTTTCATTTTATTCCCAACACTTATCACTTTGTCTGTCAAAAAGAATGTTTATGGACTGATTGTTGCTTATATCTATAGAGGATATATGGAGAAGTACTAAAAAGTTGCTCTGGATAAAGATATGAGACTGTGTTTTTAGCTCAACTTGTAATGACTATTAAGAACTCAGTGTCATCTTAGAGACAATAAGATCATAGATTTTGAGCTAAATGGAAATTTGTATGCCATCTGGTCTGATGCCTTCACTTTATATATGAAGAATTTATTTTATAGTGAACTCACAAAAGGGAAGTGCTCACAGGGAGGGCAGAAGAATCAATGCAAAGACACTTTCCAGATCTCTCTTAAGAACTTTGGGATTAATTGTGAGACATAGCAGACACTTTCAAAGGATTTCCCAATGTGGTGGGCACACATCAAAGAAGGCATGGTCATCTATGAGTAAAGCAATTGCAATAGCTCAAAAGAAACATGAAATGTACAAATTTAGACACATCCCCTCTCCAAATGTTCCTAGGGGTGGAGAACCTGCTGTCTCAAGGCCACATGTGGCCGTCTAGGTCCTCAAGTATGGCCTTTTGACTGAATCCAAATTTTACAGAAAAATTCTTTTATTAATGTGAATTGTTCTGTGAAGCTTGGATTCATTCAAATGACTTCACTTGGGGACCTAGACGGCCACATGTGGCCTTGAGTCCACAGGTCTCCTACCCCTGAATGTACTATTTGTGCCCCACCTGTGACAGCATCTTCTGAACTTGTATTAGTCTAATTAGACACAGTCAGGACACTATGTGTTTTATGGAAGAATCACAAATACATGATAATATTATTTGTGAGGGGAAATTACAACTGTTATGATAACACTAAGGAGTGCCAATGAAAGCAATCTATTTCAGTTCATTCTCACTGACCAAAGAAATGCATTAATTCTTCCTGATAGATGTCAAAGAAGTTAGAAAAGATAGCTCCTGAAATAATTAGATAGAGGTCAAAACTCAGTAGGAACCTTGGCTCCACTTCCCAGTGCCTCAGCAAAACTCAAATGTAAAAAAAAGATAAATAACAGTGAGGTGTGGAACTATGTATTAAGGAAAAGGTCTCTCTTTAACTATTGCTTTGAATTTTAGGTTACAAGGCTAGAAGAATATTACTTTGATAAGTTTCATTTCTCATTCTACATTAAAAATAAAAAGAATGAAAATCCAACATCCTGCAACATTTCAATCAGGAGGAATATCAAGATGACAACACACTATGTATTATTTTTCAATGGCTGTTTAATTATCCAGTACTTAGCCAATAGTAAAAAATTCATTTTCTAAATTATAGAAGTCTTATCCAATTTTATATGTGACACTGTCACCAGCCTTAATAGAACAAAATGGAAAAGCCATGGTCAAAAATAAACGTGTCACTTTTATTACTAACTCTGGAAAACAATCCATTGCTGACAAACATAGGCATTATAGGATAAAAGTGTACTATGTTTTAATGCAAAAGCTTTATTAAATTGGGATTTATAATACGAGATAAATTACTGTAATTATGTTTTTCCCCAAAAATGATATACACAAACAAACAGCTCTAGCCAATTGATTTGACAAACTTT
Organism: Pseudocheirus occidentalis; assembly: GCA_028646575.1. NCBI lineage: Eukaryota > Metazoa > Chordata > Mammalia > Diprotodontia > Pseudocheiridae > Pseudocheirus > Pseudocheirus occidentalis. The sequence goes on along the minus strand of CM053593.1, from coordinate 336,609,309 downwards.
CATTTATAGGGAAATTCACTTGAAAAATCTCCTGTGAAAAGAGATGTACAAAACAGGATAGAATTAAAAATTTAGGGGAAAATTTAGATCACATTTTCTCTCACAGAATTACTCAATTGGAAGAGATCTCAGAGTCTATGAATCTCAATACTTATTTGATAGAAAAATTTCCTCTAGAAAACACTTGACAAGTAAATAAGTCAGTCAATAAACATTTGTTAAGCACCTTCTATTTGCTATGAATTTTGCTAAATACAATACAAGTGACTATCCAGGCTTTTCTTGAAGACTTCCTTTGAAGGATTTAAAAATTTTTTTTAAGAAAAGACAAGGAAATGTTTTAAATCTTGCATTACTTGTTCTTACATACTTTACAACTCATAAAACTATTGATATGTAAGATATTATAATTAATATGGCTATTTATGAATTCTCCAGATTTCTGCTGATTATCCCTTCTTTTACTTGGTTCTTACTTGACATCTATGTACTGGGAAGTCACAGGCAGGAATTCATTTTGCCAAAAACTAAGCAGGCAATGAGGTGGTACTATGAATAGAGTGTTGAATTTGGAGGCAGGTAGACCCTAGATCAACTCCTGCCTCAGATTTTTATTAACTGTATGGCCCAGAGCAAATTTCTTAACCTCTTTAAGCCTCAGCATCATCATCTGTAAAATGGAAAGTAATAGGTATTACCCCAGAGAATTTTTGTGAGAATCAAGATAATATATGTAAAGCATTTCTAAATTCTAAAATGCTTTATAAATGCTATCTGTAGCTTCACCTTCTCCTCCTCCTCTTCTACTGCTCTTCTTACTTTTCCTCCTATTATTTTTATTACCTAGTTATTTAATGCAGAGAGATAGAGATTGGATATCTTTTCATTGTTACAGGAAACTCTCATTAGGAAAATCCCTTTACTAATGCAGTTCTCTCCCTTCTCCATGATATACAATTTTAATGAGATGTCTAGAATATTGAGCACTTAAGTAACTTACTTAGGGTTACGCCACCAATATGTGGCATAGGCTGAACTGAACTCAAGTCTTTTTGGCTTTGAGTTCAGAAATTTATCCACCATGCCAGGATTCTTTTCACACTACCTTTAACATGAATTTTCTTGAATTTTCTATTTCTCCTGTTTGAAAATTGTTATATTTTGTACATTTTCCTTGTGCTCAAGTCTTTTGTCAACTCTTTATGTGTTCCATGATTTTTCAAGTCAAGAAAATATCATTCTTTCTACCCATTGACTGCTATTCTTATTAAAGTCCTCTCCTGCCTCTGCCCTTTGCACCAGAGGAAGGACCACAATCAATTGAATAAAGGAAGATGATTGAAAGAACAAGTGACAGATTGAGAGACTTGAGAGAGAGATTCTGAAGTTTATTGGACAGAGAGCTGTGACCTTTGAACCAGGAAGACCTCAATTCAATCCACTTTTCTGATACATGTCTATGTGAAGTTCTTTGAACCTGGGAAAGTCATTTAACTCCTCAGTATTCTAGGCAACTCTCTAAAACTCTAAATGCCATAAAAGTTGCTTCCCCACTTTATTAGAAAGAGTTTCTTATCCAAGATTTACCCCTCCAAATAAAATCAGAGGTTCAGGTGCAGTCTCTATTCCAAGAGCACTCAAAGACAGGAAGTGAAGATATATTTTAAGAAATGAGTCTTTTAGAAAAAAAAGGATGAGAAAAAACATATGCACTACATTTTAACTTAGGATAAATTAAAAATTAAGCAGATGACACAGATCTAGAGAATAACACAGACCTAGAGAATTCACAAAACACAAACAGAAAAATCATAATTTTAAATGACTAAAAAAATCTTCAAAAATCAGAATTACCAATTGAGGAAAAAATATATGGATGTTTGCATGCTTTAGGAAAATCAGTCAGAGGAATATGCTTACTCCTCTTTTAACAAGTCAAACAAAAGAAAGCAATAGTCTGATATTCATATGACATTCTGAAAAGCAATGGGCAAACAAGGAATAGAGGAAGCCCATATTTATTAAGTGTCTTTTGTATGCTGGGCATTATGGTAAACACTAGATACATGTGGAAAAAAGGGAAATGATCCCTGCCCTCAAGGAACTCACATTCTAGTGAGACAATCAGCATGTACATACTACATAGTGATATACCAAACACATGCAAAGCATATGTAAAGTCAGTTTAGAGGGGATACAGTAGCAGCTAGGAGATCTAGGAAATGACTCTTGGTAGAGTTTGAGCTGAGTCTTGGAAAGCAGGCATTCCAAGAGATAGATATGAATGTATAGTATGGTGCAGAGTCAAGATTTGGTCAAGTCAACAAGAATTTATTATGCTTTTTGCTTTTTGCATATCCTATATGCATACAAGCAAAAGGAAAGAAAACAGAACAGCTCCAGTCTAATAGGTACTACATTCTAACTGATTAAGGAATAGATAAGTGAAAGTTGAAAATATTTGGTGGAAGGGGTGGGGTGGGGAGTGAAAATGCTTAAATGAGGGTCAAAATTCAGGGGAATGCAGGAAGTCCAGAGAACTGAAAATAGAGCAGGACGGAAATCAAGGCAGAAATACAGTTTTCCTAAGCATTTCCCTTTAAATAAAAATTCTGGGAGGAATTGATCAAAGGACATGACTACATCTTCTAGGGATGAGAAGGCCCCAGGAGTCAAGTTGAGTTATCAAGGCAAATAAATAGTAATAATGATGATGATAACAAAAATAAAATAATTTAAACAATGTTATCTAGCACAGATACATGCAATCACTGCACAAGGAAATGTAATGCATTGATGTGAACATTTCTCTACATATTGCAGCTTCTCCCAGTAATATGCTAAGTAGCTGCAGCAGCCGTCAAAGATTTGAGAAAGTCTCTTTTAACTCCCTGCCTTATGTGGGACCCATGTCACCTAAGATGGCCTTAACATACTAATTAGGAGAGCAGGTAAAATTTCTGTTGTTCAATTAGAAACTTCAGAGCACTGTGTATCTCTAAAGAACATTACCCTTCCTATATCCTCATTATGGGTATCCATTTTACAATAATTAAGACTAAGGGCCATGTAAGTGTGCTACATTTCTAGTCAATATAATTGGATGAAAAGTAAGGTAAAAGGAAAAATGATTCAAGAGACAAAAATTCTTATTCTTTCATTAGACCTGAATTTAAATCCTACCTCAGACACTTACTAGCTGTGTAACTGCCCAAGTCACTCAAGCTCTATTTGCCTCAGATTTCACAACTATAAAATCAGGATAATAACAATACTTATCTGCTTTTAAGATAAAAGGATCATTGATATATTTGCCTGGAATTTAGGAAAGTGTCTGCCACATATAAATGCTTATTCCATATCATTTCATCACCTAATAAAGAAAATATAAGCAAATGTGATAAAGACCTAATTGAAGTCTAAATTACTTCTTGAATGATGAGGTCAACAACAAAATCTAAAAGTATAAATATGTTAAATAAAATGCTATCAATGAGACAACAAACTTATTATACGTAGTTATTCTACAGATAAGGATCTTACTATATCTCAGAAACATGTGATTATTATATTATATCTCAGAAAATTTATATTAATAACATGAAAAAGATTAATGAACTGAGACTGAAATTTTAGAAGACTGAGTAATAAATTTAAAAGCCAACAATAATTCCAAAGGGAAACATATTCATACTGGAGGGGCATTTTTAAAAATGAGATTTAAAAATGTGGATTGGATAAAATTATATAGAACCAATAAGATTAGGAGTTTAAAGCACTTAATAAACCTGACAAGCCAATGGAAAATCTTCCGTTAGATAAAGAAGGGAAGAAAAGAAAATTAGTAAAACAAGGAAAAAAATTAATTCTTTATAGAAAGAATATGAAGAAAGTTGCCAGAAACTGCTATGTGGAATATCTTCCAGCAAGAATGGTATTTAAAATAAATGGGTAAAGATTTTGTTCATATATGTATTCATGCATATATTTTATTATGATATATAAATTATATATATCATATATACATATGACAGTCCTAATTAAGAAAATATGAACTTGAGATCTTAAGCCAATCTCATAAAGAGTGTTGATCACAGTCTAAATGAATTCTACCAAAAGGGGGGGGGGAAATCCCTCATCCAGATTGATTTAGAATTTTGTTTTCTCCTCACAGAGCTAACTTACCAAGTATGCTATCAAAATTATTGTAAAAATGAATAATAAAGTCAAACTACTAAAACATATTTTTGAAAGAAATATAGATCTGATGTTAAATAAGGGAGGGAAAGAAAACTGGTCAAAATTCCATCTTTCATATAACCAAACACAGATATATCTAAAATCAATAGCTAGCTCCCTCTTTCTATAGTGAAAAATCTTTTCTAACCCAAATGACTAAGGCATATTTCCCCTCATTCTCTAATATTTTAATACAAAATAATAAACTAGAGCAATAACAACAAAATATGGATAAAGTTAAATGTATTATCATCAACATATTGGACACAAAATTGTTTGCTGTTTTAAAGTATGCAAAAAACAAACACCTAAGAACACATAAAGAACAGTAGTAAAAAGCTGAGAAAATGAGTAACATTCAATAAAAGAGCAGAATGCAACACATCCACAAATTATTAGCCTTTCCACATATTACTAAAAAGGAAGCACTATGAGAAATATAACTTAAAATAACTTTAAAATGCATAAAATACCTCAATAAAGCTACTAATAGACTGAAAATTCATATAAATTTTATTATAAAACTACATTTGATAATTATAAGAAACATTAATTAAGAAATATTCAATTCTTATACTTGGAATATGCCAATTAAATTTTAAAATGACCACATTGCTTAAAATTAACTTAACAAAGTAGGATTATTTCACCCCTCCAGCCCTGCCAAATAAGGAAGTATTAATTTGAAGAACTAAATAAAAAAATAAACAAAATTCATTTTGAAGAAGAAAATGTATGGGCTCTCAAGAGCAATAATAGAATGCAAAATATATGGAAATGAAGGATTTTACCAGAACCCAAACTAAAGTGCAAAAAAAAAAAAAAGAAAACCTTTCTATACTGTGTTTTTTAATTGGAGAATAGATCAGTCCAATTAAGTAAATAAGCAAAACAGGAAAATATAGAAAATAATAACCTGGTGTTGACAAACTTAAAATAAGTTACTGGGGCAAGGATTATCTATTTGACAACTGTGGAAATAGAAAAACGGTTTTGCCAGAAATGAGGTTTAGGTTAGTATCTTATGTGATTTACTACAACAAGTTCTAAAAGGATATAAGATCTGAATATAAAAAATTCATACTATAAACAATTAGAGGTTGGTTAGCATGTTTTTTTTT
>CM053593.1:336583763-336603449 GCA_028646575.1 Pseudocheirus occidentalis | reverse complement strand
CTGAGAGTCCTAGACTTTGTCTGGGCTCATATTTTATGAGTGTTTAGGGTGGAAGTGTGGGAGCTGTGGGACCTTGCTGCTTCTACATCACCATCTTGGCTCTGCCGACATTGCAGTTCTAAAATTATTTATTTCTGTAATTCTATTAATCAGATGGTTAAATTTATTTAATAAATGCAAGATCAAGTACTGACATATGTATGTATTTGATGAGGTTCATCACCTTCTTCAAAAATAGAACCCATACTTAAATATTCTCATTTTTCAGGGGCTACAATTGAATCAAAATTGCTTAAGAAAGCATTGTCTGCCTCAATATAGAGCAGTGGTTCTTGACCTTCCTAATGCTGTGCCTTTTAATATAGTTCCTCATGTGGTGGTGACCCCCCAAATATAAAATTATTTTTGTTGCTACTTCATAACTGTAATTTTGCTACTGTTATGAAATGTAATGTAAATATCTGATATGAAGGATGTATTTTCATTGTTACAAATTGAACATAACCCACAGGCTGAGGATGGCTGATCTATAGCCTCTACAGTCATTACACTTCATTCCTTTGATCTTACATAAAATCTTTGAAAAATCTTCCATCATTTCTACTGGAGTAGCTGTAGAAACTTTTATTCTCTGAGTAACTGGGTCACTTTTTATTGTTATCCTTCTACTTTCTTAGTTTCACAAAATGTTTTTCCAAAGGAGATGAATTAAATATATCATAATTATCCAAGAGGAAGAAATGGGCATTTTCCCCATAGATTCTTCTACAACTTTTTTTTCTTTACATCTTCTCTATCTCAAAAACATGGATTAAATTCAAAAAAGATCTGGTTCCATAAACTGATAGTTAATCAATTCCTTAAAAAGCTAGAGGGTTTCTTGAAATATTAAGATAAGAAAAACACAGAAATTGAGACCATAGAGAAAATAATTCATTGTAACTGTCTAAACCTTGACCAAAAATAATGGTAAAAGAAAGAATGCTGTAAATATATGTAAGGTTTCTCTCTATCCATCCATCCATCCATCCATCCATGTATCTATCTATCTATCTACATACAATCATAAATGTGTGCATATATATACATATATACACACATATACTATACACACACACACACACACACACACACACACATACATATTTGTGTGTATGGGTAACTGCAGAGTCTTGCTACCCTAAAGAAAATCCTAAGAAAATGAAGAGCAAAACAAACACCACAAATGAAGAGCAAAACAAGAAACCCCACAAATGGAAAGGAACAAATTAAAAACCTAATGGAAAAATATGGAAATACCAAAAGGAAAGTAGGAAAAACTATACAACTTTTAATAGAGCAAATACAGTACTAGAAAATGACATATGAAAAAAGTCTTTTGTTTTTAAATCACCTAAACTTTTACCTCCATTCTTACACACACACACACACACACACACACACACACACACACACACACACACACCCCTTATGGATTGCAATGTCCTACAGCAAAGAATATGTTTAAAAGAAAAGAAATAGGAAGAAGAGAAAACAACCACCCACAAATCAAGTCAATGTATTTTTTAAATCTCAAAACATATTTAAAATTCTATTCCTCTGAATTTCTGAGTTAAAGAGTACATATGTTTTAGTCACTTTATTTGTATAATTACAAATAGTTTTCCAAAATGACTAAAGCTCTCTAAGACTAATGTTACAGATCTGTATTTATGACAAGCAATTGTTTTTCTATTGTATAACACAGGATTCTTGTGAGGAACATTGAACACAGATATGAGCTATGATTATTTCTGGAACATCTTGGCTTTAAAGATGGGCAGATAAATTTCAAGGAAGGTTTTGATCCATTGCTTTTTGTATCTAGTTAAAAAAGATTCTTTTTTTGTGTGTGTCAGTGTAGCACAGTTTATGATATGTAGTAAAATTGTATTGAAGTTTTATGGACTTGAACTGACCTGTACAAGCTACTTTTAAGGTCTTTCCCTTTCATATATGAACAATTTGCATTGAGTGAATGCTATTTAGAGTACTGTAACAATAATGCAATATTCACAACACCCACAGTGGTTATGAATATGCTGGTATAGTTGTGATTCATAAAACATAACAAACTCTCCACATGGAGGGCAGAACCAAAGCCTTTATTAAAGTACCAGAAAACCAAGTCCCAGAACCAGATAGCCAAAGTCATTACAGTAGTCAAGAAGCTGATACACATGGTTAATACAGTGAACACCCACATTCCAAAGCCTTCACAATAGAACAGGCTCCATCAAGCAGGGATCCCTCTCTCACTCAGGATAGCTCTTCATCCTGGTTCTTGGAGGTTCTTGGTAAAAGTTGCAGAAAGAGGATACCAGCAAAAAGGTGCAGTCTCCAGGTGGTCACTGAGAGAAAAGCTGACTCTCCTGCTGATTCACTTCCTTATATATAGAATAGCTCCTCCCTGTTCTGCCCCTTCATGTTAAGGTGTTAACTACTTCTGTGTTCAGTTAGATAGCTTACACAAGGTGTTAACTTGAAGTAAGGTGCTAAGTTCCTGTTTAGTAAGTGCCAATACAAAGGGGCATGGGAGATCTTCAGCTTCCATTAACATTATGAGTACTCAGCTATAATTACTGGAACTCAGAATTCTGAGAGAGTTGTTGCATTGCTGAATGTTCAAAGATCGTTTATATATACTGGAGTGATAAAAAATACCACCAGAGCTGCTTTATGATCATAGAACAAAAATTATTTACCTTACAATGGACAGAAAGTGAGAATTCTGTTGTTAAATAAGTTTGTACAGTGATAGTGCCCAGATTCTAAATCCTGAAAAGCAAGAGAGAAAAAGTGGAAAGGTATATGTCAGCAATGCATCATCTAAGCTTAATACTGAAAGTGATATATGCTACAGTTGCTGCTGAGAAATAATTCCAGCTGATCAGAGAAAGTTTGGAAGAAGAAAATGATAGAAGTTACCTAGAGAATCAACTAATTGAATAAAGCAAGATGCCTAGTATGGGGTCAATCAACAACAATGTACATCAATTTATCTCAGCAGTAGTACTATCTTTTCAGTATAAGAACTATCTCTATCAAGGAACATTTATGGAGAGATGCTGAATCAGAAAGAGAACAAGGAAATAAACGAGTGTTTTTTTTTCTCCCTTATCAATCTTCTTGTTAGTTCTCTGTGAGTACCCACTTTCCACCACAGATAATGAAGTCTTTTGGTTGGCAAAAGTGATTCAGATTTAAGTGTGGATTATGAAGTATTTGTTATCCCTACATTTCATCTTGCTATTATTTATTTTTATTTTTTTTATTAAGTGGTTACATTTAAGATATAAAACTCTCATTATTGTGAATGGTTTGTATATGTAAAGAGAAGCAAATCTGGGAGTACTGAAGAGAAGAAGTGATTAATATAGAGAGTATATTCCCCTTCAAAAGGGATATGCCCTGCCCCCATATTCATTAAACTAATATTTCCTTAAGGGGTATTGAAAATGTTCTCAATACATAATTGGCTAGACTCAGGTTTTTTATATCACTTTCTGGTCACCTGAGTAAACAGCAGCCATGAGGAACTCTATGTATTTTGATGCTCAACTGGCAGATGGACAGTGGGCAACTGAGACAAGTAAACTGAAGTCAGCTGAATCAATTTGAGGTCTCCTCAATGCAAATATCTGTTTCATTTTCTCCAGTTATGAGTAATCATTTTTGTTAACTATTGAATGACCTACAGGTGTTTCATTCCATTCAAATATTAAAAGTAATACAAGTTGATTCAGCTTAATCAGACCCAGCCCAGATGGCAGTCACACCTTGAAAGAGCTTCACTTCAACTGAGGGATATTTTTTTATTGTAGGAACATAAAATCTTCCAGTCAGGTTGGAGTGAGACAGTGCTGAGAATGACTCCTGGTCCACTCAATTTGGAGGAGGTGAGCCAATCCAGAGAACAATTTTGTATGCTACATTTGAGGAACTGGGTGGTGGTAGTCACAACAGATATATATTAAGCCTGAGTCATAAAATATGTGCATGAAACTCCTTGACAATTCGTAGCACTGAAAAAGGTTTCAATGTCAGAAGCACAGAGAGGTTTTATAGAAATGATGCCAAGTATCTATTTTATCATGGGACCAAAAGAGCCATTGATCATATTAATTAGCTGAATACATACACACACACACACAATCTCATTGGATTATGTTATATATAAACATATTATTATTAGATATTTATATATATATTTATGAACTCATTATAATGAGTTATTGTCTCACTTTCCAATTTATACCCTCAGTATTTAACACATTTTTGCACATATAAAATGAAATAAATGTTCTTATTCATTGATTCACCTGAGAAAATTGTTATCTAAGGTCAAAGTGTAATATATAGCTAATCAAAATTTGAGATAAACTTCCCCAAATTCCTTCTTTCCTCATTTCATTGAAAATTAAATGTGGAATGTTCTTTGGATAAACCAAATAACTCTTCTTCTCTCTTCTTTGGCCTCTTAGGAAAATCAGAATTCAAGCATAAAGCCTCCTTGAGGCTAAATACTGTTTTAATTGCCTATCTAATATAGCTCCTAGCACATAATACTTACTTATAATGCTTATTGAATAAATTAAAGTACAATGATATATCATTTCTTTTTTCAAAATGTTCCTCAATTTCTAGTATAATTTTTTAAACTAAGAGATTAATATTTGCAAATTCAAAACTTCCTCTACCCCATAAAATGTTTTCATTTTATCTGTCCTTCTGACAACCAATTCAATGCTCCCTTTTTCCTAGCCTTGCACTTAGTGTTCTTCCTATTAATATGAAATGAAAACATAAGTACATCCATCAAATTCATTCAATAATTATCTAAGCATAAATATAATTTCTTAGGAAAGCTTAACAAAGGAATACAAGAAAGAAGATGTTTAGTTTATTATCTTCAATTTAGGTATGCTGACTGAATACTTGAGAGATACAAGCTTGGGACATACATTAATTAGTATGGATACTGTAACTTTGAAACATTTCTTGTCATTTCTAGGTAAAATCAGTATATTTTCATGTTGTTCCTAACATTCATCATTTGGCTAAAAACAATCAGGCAGCTCATGCACAGCATTAGCTAAGAGATGAACCTTTTTTGATCAAATAAGGTAATGGATTTAAAATACTTTGTAAACTTTGAAGTACTATATAAATGTCAGGTATCATTATCATCATCAATATTATTTTAAGAAGTAGAGGATTCTTAAATAATGAATAAATGTATCTAAATGAATCTATGTTCATGAGTATATGAATGAACAACATATTAATAAACATAAGGCAAGATGGCTAATGCTTTATGATAATGACAACTAGTATTTAAATAGTCTTTCAATGTTTGAAAAGCAGTTACCTGGATGATCTCATATTATTCTCATAAAACTGCTTTCAGGAAGGGGCAATTTTACACATGGAGAAACAGAGCCTCAGAGAGGATAAAGTAGTCTCCCATGTTTATATAGATCATTAGTATTATAGGTAGACTAAAAAAGGTTTCTGATTCCAGAAGAAGTAAGGTTCAGTGGAAAGAGTCCTGAAGTGATATCATAATTTCTATGTTCAAATCTTGTCTCTATCATCTTGACCTCAGACAAAACACTGAACTCCTCAGTTTTTCCATTTCTTTATTGTTAAAATGGTAATAATTAGATGGTCCTTAAGGTTCAAACTCTTCACCAGTGATCCTATGCTCCACTGTGCCATGTCTTTCTCCATTGTAAGACATGGCTAATGTTGGAAATTTGGAGCAATTTTTAATTTAATAATTATGTATTTTTAGTTTTTTTAAATTTAGTTATTCTAGCTCAAGTACTACTGTACAGCAATCATGTTTCAGAAGTAAATATCAGGACACATCATCTAACAAAGTAGAATATTTACTAAAAGTCTCATAAAAAGGACAACTTACTGTATTTGGATCAGGACTGCTAAGAAATCCAAGGTGTATATAGTCACCGTAGAAAGATGTCAAGTAGATAAATAGTGGATGATAGATGGATAGATAGATCAATAGATCGATCGATAGATAGATAAATAGATAGATGATACAGCAACATCATAAGGACATGTCTATATGCTCATAAACTGTGAATTAAAAATAAAAATCATTTTAAAGTTTGTTGCTCATTAGTTTGATTATAAATTCATCATAAACGTGTTCTTAAACTTTCTAGCTAAGACTAACCTTAGAGATCATTCTAATGTCTTACCCAACAGAAAAGTACATTCAGAATCAAAGAGGTTAGGTGATCTTTTCATAATGATACTAATACTGGGAAAGAACTTAAATCTAGGTCTTTCTGACCTAGTTCTTTATTCAGTATATCTTGAAACTTTCTCTACCTTCCTCTCTACAGAAGTCCATTTCTATTTTCTATCTCTTTATCAATTAGCTACTTTACCACCACCCCCAATATTGTAGATTCTAAAGATTTCTGCAAATTGGGAAATCTATTTTTTATTATTGCACAATTTTCTAGGTACTTGTCAATCTTCACCTTCAATACTTTCCTTGATTTATAACTCCTTCTCTACTCTTAATTACATCAGAAAGAAAATTCCAGTAAAATAGTAAGCTTTTAGTTTCCTTTCATCAAGCACAATATAGCAATGACTTTGAATATTTCGGCAGAAGGAAGAACTTTTTCAATACTGATATAGCTGTATAAGCTTTTTGGGACTGTATTCCAACTCCCATCAGAACTGATGAATTGGGTGCCCAGAAGTTTGGCTAGCTATATCTTCCCCATCCCCTCAGGGATATGGGAATATATGGCAGGGATAGTGGGATATCTTTATAATGGAATTTATTTGACACCTCCTGATGGGGATTTGATTATTCAAATCTTAATCACAAATTACAGTTCGTATCTTTCTTTTATCATTGATTTACCCAAAGATTATGATTTTGCCAGGTAACATCTATCAGCTTTTATAAAAAGATATTTATAGCAATAATCAATGCAAAACAATACTAACCATCATGACCATGACACACTACCTAGGGACTGATTTTGTCTATATCACCTTGGATTCTGGGGAGACTAGGGACAGATCCAAATCCAAAGATTTGGAACAAAGCAATCATTCTATAAAGTTCACTTTCAAATATTGTATGCCCATTGGATACACTTCTTCTCTGCTGCAGCACATGGCAGTATTTCTGTGGCTGGCCTGAACTATTGCTGTGCTAGATATCATATCTTGCTCCTCAAGAATGCACTAAGTTCCTCATCAGACGCAACTTCTGGAAAAATAAGGCATTGGTGACAATTCTTGGTAACCTTTTTGACCCTTTTAATCTGACAAGATCACAGTCTATTCAGTTCTATCCATAATATCTCATCAACTAGGAGGTGAAAAGAATATGCAAAAGAGATAGAAAAAAATCTCCTGTATCATGAATAATAAAAACACTTGTTGATTGGGATATAAAGTAGACTACTGATACTACCTATCTCTCCCCACCCAGAGTCTTAAGATGCGGGTGTCTTTCTCTCAAAGGAGAGTGATAGATCTGGCTTGTTGTGCACTTTGTAGTATGCAAACCCAGTTCCTGGCCAGCAGTCAACCAAAAAACCACTCAGAATTTCCATGTAGTGAGTGGATAGAAAACAGTCATAGACAAACTCTTCATTCTCCAAAGTGGAGAATGGGGATTTTCTTTATACATGACAGGAATCAGGCTCAAATAATATACACATAGATCATGTGTGCATGTTTCCAGAGTTGAGCCCTGATTTGCTAGTTAACTTATTTTTTTTCCTGAAAATCCTGAATTGGAATTTCAGAGAATTATTTACAAAGAGTATATAATGTAGGAGTAATGATCTTGCTTGCATAACAAGCCTTTATTGTATGATGCACTATACTAAATAGTGAAGATGCAAAACTGAAACAAATAACAAAATAAGCAAACAAACAAAAAATGCAAACTTTTCTTCCCCTCAAGGGCCTTATATTCTAAGGGAGGAAACTGTATGTAAGTATGTATGTATGTATGTATGTATGTATGTGTAGGTATGTGTGTGTGCATATACACACATATAAATATGTATATATCCAGACAAGAGATGGACAAAGTAGGTATTAGGAAAACAGAAGGAAAGACATTACCAGCTGACTAGATTAGAAATTTCTTCAGTGGGAAGGGAAATATGACATGACACATTCTATGCTTTAGCAACATCATTTTGGCAACTGAATGGACCATGGAATAGAATTGGAAGAAATTTCTTGTAAGAGGTACAATTAACTGACTACTGCAACAATCTAGTCAAGAGGTAATGAGAGACTGAACTAGAGTGGTGTTTTTGTAAATGGAGACAAGGGGACATAGGCAAGGGTTTTTGTAGAGAAAGAAATTGAAAGATGAGGAAACTGAAAGGATAGATATTATGAGGGTTAGAATAAGATGTATAGTCTCTTCTTCAGACCCTCAATTCAGGTAACAGATATATGACATTACATAAAAAAAAAGTTGCCTCCATTCTGCCAAGAAGTTTTCATACATTATTAAATGTCAACTATTTTATATAATCTACATTGTCTCTTTACTATCAGTCTAGCATGCCTTAATCCTGACTACTACTTAATCCCCAAATTGTTTTGGGAAAGTACTCTCACCTTTCTGAGTCCCAGTTTTCTTAGTGGTATAATGAAGGGGAAATAGATAGTTCTTAGGTCTTATTGGTAGACTCCTCTTGATAATTTACCAATCCCATTCCTCTTGCTTTGAGACGTGTGATCAAATCAACACTACAATCACTTTCATAAAGGACATCATATCTGCCCTATGGTTCCAAGTAATCCTTGAAAATTCCCTGATCAAAATACACTTCCTTGATCACCACTTGCTTATTTGTATTTTTCCCCTTATTATAATATAAGTTTCTTCAAGTGAAGTAAAGTTTTGATTTTATATTTGTATACATAAAAATTGTACATTGCCTGGCACATCATGAGTGATAAAATTATTTTCATTCATTCATTCATCCATCCATCCATCTATCCATTTATTCCTTCATAGTATTTCCTCTGTTTACATCCCCCATTCCCATTCCATTCACACTGATGAACTACATATACACAGAGCAGCTCCCTACTTCTCAGGTTTCAAAGGGATTAAAATGAGTGACGTGTTTTTAGTATTCACAATCACTTTATTATCTAGACCTAATGTACTTTTTAGAGAGTGCATTTGCTTATGTAGTATGGAAAGATTAGGTGGTACAAAATATTTCTTAAGGAGACAAAAGTACACTCTCCTGAAAGGAGTTCCATCAGAAGAGTGGGGTCAAACTTAGAGTAAAATAATGGCAAGTTACATATACAGTATATACATGTGCCAAAGGGCAACATAAATTCTAGTTTATTTGAAGGACTTTCTTGAAGTCAAAGCTGGAATTCTTCTATGGTATAAGGAGTCACACTACTTCAATCTGCTTCGTCGCTTGCATTTCTTTCTATATTTGCATTTGTGCATTTTTCTCCTTATTGTTACTCTAATTCTGAATGGATGCATTATCTCCTACTGGTTCAGTTCATATGATATCATGGTCTATGTTAGCTGGGGGTGGAAGGAGGGAGTGTGAAGAGGGAGAAAAAAGATCATCCTTCTGTGAATGACAATAACAGATGATCACTGCTAGAATCTGGACTTTCTTAAAATTCAGGGGATCTTTCTGAATGTTGACATGGGAAGGACAACCTCTTGGCTGGACTTCAGTCCTTATCTGGCAAGTTCATCATATGTCTCAGTTTTTTTAAATTAACTTTTATGTTTATTTTTAATTTACAACATTCATTTCCACAAGATTTTGATTTATAAATTTTCTCCCCATATTTCCCCTACCCTCCACCCCAAAACAGTGATCCCACTGTATACTCTATCCCCCAATGTGGTCTATGCTATATCCTCCCCACTACCCCCTCTGACTTTCGAGCAGGTTAGGATGTATCTCCACACACCAATATCTGTATAGCTTATTTCCCAGTTGCATGTAAATAATAATAATGATAATGATAATCATTTTTAAAACATTTGATTTTAAAACTTTGAATTACAGATTCTTTCCCTTCCTCCCTTGTCAGTCACCCCCACTGGAAAGATTCCCCCCCTCTATTATAACAGTCATCCCTTGGCTCTTTTTATGACATAATTTACCCCATTCTGTCTGTCCTTTTCTCCTCTCATTATATTCCTCTCTCACCTCTCAATTTCACTTTTTAAATATCATCCCTTCCTATTCAGAAGATCCTGTGCCCTCTGTGTATGTATACCTGTACACATATATACACATATGTATTCATATGCATATATACCCTCCTATATAAATATATATGTATGGATACATACATACACATTTATATATATATGTATATACATATATGTGTGTGCATGTGTGTATGTATTTATACATTTATATTCCCTTCAATTATCCCTATACTGAAAAAAGTTTCATAAGTTACAATTATCATTTTTCCATGTAAACATGTAATTAGTTCAACTTTGAAAATTTCTTTTCCGTGTTTAGCTTCTCATGCTTCTTGTATTTGGATGTCAAATTTTGTATTCAGCTCTGTTTATTTTTTTTCATCTATAATGCTTGAAAGTCCTCCACCTCCTTGAATGATCATATTTTCCCCTGAAACATTATATTCATTTTTTTATGGGTAGGTGATTCTTGGTTTTAATCCTGGCTCCTTTGACCTCTGGAATATCATATTTCAACCCTTTGATCCCTCAATGTAGAAACTGCCGGATCCTGTGTTATGCTGATGGTGTTTCCACAGTATTCACATTGTTTATTCTTGGAAGCTTATAATATTTTCTCCTTGATCTGGGAACTTCAGAACCTGGCTATAGTATTTGTAGGAGTTTTCTTTTGGGTATCTCTTTCAAGAGGTGATGGGTGAACTCTTTCAATTTCTATTTTACCCACTGGTTCTCAAATATTAGAGCAAATTTCCTTGATCCTTTCTTGAAGGATGATTTCTAGTTTTTTTTTTATCATGGCTTCCAGATAGTCCAATAATTTTTAAATTGTCTCTCCCAGATCTATTTTCTAGGTCAGTAGTTTTTCCAATGAAATATTTCACATTGCCTTCTGTTTTTCATTTGTTTGGATCTGTTTAATAGTATCTTGTTTTCTCATAAAATCATTCACTTCCATTTGCTCCAATCTAATTCTTTAGAAATTATTCTCTTCATTGAGCTTTTGAAATTCTTTTTCCATCTGGAAAATTCAGCTTTTGAGGCTTTCTTCTCCTCATTGGCTCTTTGGGCCTCTTTTGCCATTTGAGTTAGTCTACTTTTTAAGGTGTTATTTTCTTCAATCATGATATTGACTCTCTTTTCATGATTTTCTTGCATCATTCTCATTTCTCTTCCCAATTTTTCCTCCATTTCTCTTACTTGATTTTCAAAATCCTTCTTAATCTCCTCAATGGCTTGTAACCAATTAATATTTTTCTTGGAAGCTTTTGGTACAGGAGTTCTGACTGTGTTGTCTTCCTCCCATTCTATGCTTTGAGTGTTTTGATCCTTTTTTGTCCTCCAAAAAGGAATCTAACATTGGGTGGCTGTGCTTGCTTTGCTTCCTTTGCTTGTTCATGTTGCCAGTCAATTATTTGACATTTTCACTCTTTGTCACAGTAGAACTCTGTTTCCAGAGGAGAGAGCTTTGTCCCAAATCACTGGGGTTTTTGCAGCTGCTGGAGCTATTAGGAGGGCACCATCTGTAATGCCCCAACTGGCTTTGGCTCATTGCTCACACACCTCAGGAACACCACCCAAGACTACATTCCAGATCCAGACAGGTTAAGGCAAGAGTACTTAGTCTATGAATGGTTTCTTGACCCCTCCTAAGATCTGTAGACCAGGAGCTCTGCTTCAGGGCTGCCACCTCCTTTGCTTTTGGTTCTGGGGGTAGGGGCTGGACTTCACTCCATCCATGCCCCCTCCCTCAGAAACAGCAGAGTTCCATTGACCTTTGGCATTTATGGGTTGATAATTCTGGAAACTGCCACAGCTGCTGCTGCTGTTTGGGGCTGCCCTGGGGCTAAAATCATGGGCTCACATAAGGCTGGTCCCTGCTCCAGCACACTGTGATGGACCCTTCCTGTCTGCCTATTGGGCTGTCTTCAACAGATTTGTTTCTCTCTGTCACTTTGTGATTTCAGTAACTCTAAAGTTTTTTAGGTGGTTACAGGAAGAGCCTACAGTTTCCTGCTTCTCTGCTGCCGTCTTGACTCTGCCCCCTGACTCTTCTCCTCTCACCCCTGCAAGTTCAGCGTATGAACATTGCCTTCAGTGTTGCTGAATCTGCTGTCTTCATTGTTCCATCCATTTTCCAGGTCATGTCTCTGTAATGGACCTTCTGCTCACCTCTATGTCATAGAATCTCTATGTTCCTTCAAAACATAATTCGAGCCCCACTACATAATATCTTGACTGATCCATACAACTGCTAGTATTCTTGACTGATTCACGTTTAACTACCTTACTTCAGTTTGTATATATTTTACAATTCATCTTTATTGTGCTTATCTATGTACATTTTATAAGACAGAATCTACTCTCCTTTAGAGTAGGGATGGTTTCACATTCTGTTTGTTATCCCCAATTCCAAATAAAATTTTAGGCAAATAGAAGATTAATAAATGCTTTTTGATAAGTTTGCTCTTCAATTCTTCCTTGTATATGCATGGGGATGGTTTGGGCAAGAAAGGTATTTTGCCACTCTTTACAAACCAATGAGAAATGTGAATGAGAAAATCTTCAGATTAAAAGTTCTGATACTCTTCAGCTCCCACAGTTTGAATTCACCTAAGTTCCATAAGATACTATGAATGTGTAAGACCTAATCAGAGTCAATCTGTGACCTAGGAAATAGAAAAATACACTGCAGTCTGTGTTTGAATTGGTGAGCTTTGTAAGAAGTGAAGTAATTATAATAAATATCTTTCCAACTTTGCTAACATCTTAATGGATATTATGTGCTTTTACCTAATAATTTATTTAAGGAAATTGAAAAATGAGTCAAAATCAGCTTTGTTGGCCCAGAACTATTGTCCTAGACAAGAGAATGAGTTATTATTTCAAGGGACAAGGAAACACATTTCACCTCCATGGGAAATCTAAGAAATAAGGCAGGAGTTTTCATAGATCTACTTTCATGATCTCTGTTTGTCTTTGTGAATGTATTAGTTCAAAGTCATAAAATGGAAATGCCAGAATAAAAGTTCTTCTTTAGAGAGTACTTCACAGTTTACAAAGTGTTTTTTTTCTCATACAGTCCCCCAGAGGTAAATAATAGAAATAGAATTTTCTTTCATTTACAAATAAGGCTAAGATGAGCAAAGTGAATTGACCATGGTAACATTGCAAGTAGCTAGGGGAGGACTCAAATCCAAGTCTTCTGATCCCAGGATTATTTCCATCATGTTTTTTTTTTAATTGAACATCTGCTGCTGAATAAAGTGGTCTCCATTTTATCTTTTCTGCTCTTCTACTGTCATTAGGAAATTGACATTCTTTTCTCCCTGTGCTATTTCCAAAATGTACCTTGCAGTTATCTGACCATATTTTTCCTCACTGGTTTATGTTCTTTTAACATCCTTCCCCACTCCCGCTGCCACCCCATAATATTTGGGAATTATATCCTGCTGGCAACTGAGCTGCCAAATTGTTATGTGAACTAGATATTTCTCTACCTGATTTTCCTTGGAGAATTTTAAAACTGTCTTTTCTTTTACCCTAAGTTGCAATCCTGTTCCAATTCACAGCATTGTCATTGAAACAATTAATTTCTCTGCAGTCCCTTTTGCTCCCAGCAAGTCATTCAGTCACACATGATTCATAACTGTTTTAGCTATAAAGGTATTATAATTTAATTTTGGATACTAAATTATTTAGCTCCACATACTAATGCCATTAGTGAATTGTATCCACCTAAGAAACAGACGACGGTCAATGGGTTTTGAAAGAGAATCAATGATTACCACTGGGCTGTCACATATTTACTTCCCTGTGAGGTGAGTAAGTGAATGGGATATAAATAATCACTCATGATCTCTCTTTTTTAGAAATTATTACTCAAATGAAACACAAATATGCCTGCCAAAAGTTATGCACTTGAATATGAAAAAAGTACTGAGAGAACTGTCATGAATATTTAGTGTCAATATATGAAAATCATGCTATTAGTAAATAAAGAAAAATAATTTAGATATATTTCTCTTTCCTCAATATTATGTTCATTTGAAATGTATAATAGAATTTTACTGGGAATTTTATGTATATGAAAGATTTATCTATAGCAATAGAAAGCATGTGTATGTTCCAATCCCAGTTCCCTTAAAGCAAGAATTTTATTTAGTTGAGAATGATTTGTATGATTATTCTGACCGTGGAGAGTTTGTGGGGTCTGAACAATTTACTTGAAAATGTAAGGGGTAATGAGTACGGCAGTTCTGATACCAGTGGGAAATAAGGCAAAGGTCACCACCTCTACTAACCCCACCTGACTCTTTTCAATTGTGCTCTGCAGTTGTTACATGGCAAACAGTTTTATAATATGGTTTAATCAAATATGCTCTCTATGACTCTGCCCATTGCTCCATAGACTCCCCAGGATGAATTAAAGGAACTTAGGCTCCTGACCCAGGGGTATAAGAGTGGAAAATAATGTTTGATCTGTAACACAGGTAAGCATTTTGACTAAGAGATCCACATTTAAGCAAAAGAAGAGGAGTTCCAAAAGATGAACTTGTATGACTTCACACTTTTCTTGCGAGCTATATATGTAGGCAATGACAGGCTCAGGTGTTACAACAAATATAGATGTGCTGGGTTTTAAGTAATGGATTTCTTTCTGAAAAATGAATTTCTTTAGTAAATTGACTCACTCTTTAATGAAGATTTTGTATTTGTAAGATAAAAGTGCCTCTTAAAACCTAAATAGTTATTTCCCAAAGATTTACTTTTATTAGTTTCAAATTTTCCAAACTTTCCTACATCCAATGCCTATATATATAACAAACTACTTACTCTCCTCACCCAAACATTTCTAATGACCTGAATTTTGCCACAAGCCCAAAGAGCCCAGGGGTTGGCTAGAAAGAAGTGTAAACTGAAATTAAACCAGAGAGTCACATCCCTATTTAAATGGCAAGAATTTTACTAATTGTGGGTTCTAATAAAATTACAAAATACTGCTAATATTTTCTTTATGATTAACTTCATAATGCAACAGAAACTGGAACAGCAGAGACATAAGTTTCTATTAGTTGATAATAATATTATAATTTGTATAGTGTTTTGAAGTGTGAATATTCCTTTATATTTATTGTCTCATTTGATTCTGTGAGGTAGATACTCTTATTATCATCATTTTTAGAGTATAAAACTGAGGCAGATAGTGGTTAAATAAGTTACCCAAGGTTATACAGTTCCTATGTGCCTGAGCCCAGATTTGAATGTCTCCTTTACTTTAATTTCTGTAACTATCCATTACCCCATCTAGTTAGCCCTTGTCTAAAAGTGAGTTAATTATTTTAATAGAGTGGACCTGATTAAATCCCCAAACACACATCAGATGGGGAAAAAAGGCTGTATGAAATAACATTTGTCTTCTGTAATCTCCATATTGACTTCAGCATGATTTCCAGTTATTTGGAATCACTGGAAAAAATGTTGTTAAAAAACATAGGCTAAGGGCACAACTGTGCCATCACAGGCTCTTTGGGCTTGTGGCAGAATTCAGGTCACTAGAATTTGTGTAAAAACACAAAATTTTATTTTAAACAGAAACTTGGGATAATAAAAAGCATTTCACTGCACCAATGCAATCCAATCTACTCTTCCAATTCTAGGCCCAGTTCATTGTTTAGCTGATGTGGCTAGCTTATGTGCAGGGTGTTTTCAGCCATGTTGTCAAAAGTCTTTAGTCAGGACAAACATAGCATCAAGGTCGGCTGCCACACTGGTTGTAAATTCTTCAACTTGAAAAGGCTACAAGCCAAAACCAAAATGAAGAGAGTTGGTGCATGATTTTTTGTTTGCAGGTGATTGTACACTCAATAAAGCCTCTGAAGCTGAGATGCAACAAAGTATGAATTAATTCTCTGCTTCTTGTGCTAATTTTGACCTAACAATTGACACCAAGAAAGCACAGGTATTCCATCAGGCAGCACCACACCACTGTTCATGGAACCACTGGTTACAGCAAATGGAGAAGTTTTGATTTTGTAGATAAAATGGCTTTCCTTGGCAGTATGCTTTCTATGAATGTATACATTGATAATGAGGCAGACTCATGCATTGCCAGAGTAAGTTCAGTGTTTGGGAAGCTCTTGAAAAAAAGTATAGGAAAGGAAAGGTGTTAAACTAGCTACCAAACCAAATGTCTGCAGAGTTGTTGTGCTAATCTAATTTAATTGATATAGGTCTGTGAAACCTGAACAGTATACCAGCACTACGCCAGGAATTGCTTCCATTTGAATTGTCTTAGAAAGATTTTGCCATGGTCTTTTTTTCTATTTGTTTTTTAAGGCTGAATAAATGCTTTATTGAATGAATGACATTGGATATGGCGATTTTTTCCACCAAAAGAAGGCAACTTTTAACTGCAGAAAATGGTTACAAAGGTGTAAAAGTTAAACATCACTTAATTTTAAGACAACTGACATGACCATGACTTCTCTCACACAAGAGCTAGGGGAACATGGAAACAAAGCACTAGGAAAGTCAGCCCTAACTAAATTGTCAAGTATTCAAGATATACTGAAGAGAGTGCAACTCTGATTGACTGGCCACATTGTTAGAATGCCAAACACACGCTTATGTAAAAGATAAATATATTGAGAATACACACAGGGTGAGTGGTCAGAAGAAGGGCACTCTCAATGTCTGTCTTAGGAACTTTGGAATTGATTGCATGACATGGGAAACACTGGCACAGATCCACCCAGCATGGCTTTGAATACTGGCACAGAACCACTCATCAAAAAAGATGCTGTGCTCTATGAGCAAAGCAGAATTGAAGAAACACAAAAGAAACACAAGATGCACAGATTTAGAGAATGCACCCCAAATGTGCACATGGACTATTTGTGTCTTGCCTATGGTAGAGCATTCTGAGCTTACATTGGTCTGATCAGCCACAGTCAGGCACATGTACTTGACACTAACCTATTGACCAAATCCATGACCTACCTATTGCATAATTTAGCATAATTTAAATAATACCCACATTCATTTTCTTGATTCTTGCCATATGAATTCTTAAGCCAAACTCTTCATTATGCATCTTATTTAGTAGACTTTGTGACATTGCAAGAACATCTGGAGAACTTCATTTTCTGTAAAGAATCCTTTCATTTACATTTTTCCCTGGACAGCTAAATATGTAGTGAATACTTTGAGGGAGCATAATCTTGGTTTTTTTGTGACCTGCTGGAAACTAATGATAGAAATTAACTAATTAAGATATTAATGGTTTTGTATTTATCATAAGGTTGATTATGCTTTTGGTATAGCTATGAAAGAAAAGCCTTTGGATTTAATGCATCACATATTACCCTATTAGTTTTCTGCTTGTTTTGTATTTAGTTGAGAAACAATAATTACAATTGGGTCCTTTATTCATTGTACATCTCAGGCAATCATATAACTGTAAAATGTGTGTAAAATTATGCAATTGTAAAAATGTAGAATATGTCAACATGCCACCATCTTTAAGATCTGTGGTATTATAGAATGTAGAGGATTTCCCAAAAGAATTAGTGTTTTAAGATTTAATAACACATATACTTTATTCAGAAATATAAAAGCTAAAAACACAATAATTTAAAGGTTAGTTATTTAAAATTTTGAAGTATTTACTAAATAGAGGGAAAGGAGGGAATGCTCCAAAAACTTGCATGTATTGATGCTGAACAAAATTAAAAGAGTAATAGAATGAGTTATAGAACAAAACCAAGGTTATAAAGATAAATCAATTTGAAAGACTTAAGGATTCAGATCAAAGAAGTGACTAAGATTTCAGAAAACCAATGAAGTATGCTACTCACCTCTTTAGAGAGAAGTGATAAGCTCAAGATGCAAAATTATACACAGATCTTTTTAGGTGCATCAAATGGCAGAATTTGTTTTGTTTAGGTAAGCTTATTTGAATTATAAAAGTATTTTAATTTCAATTTTTATTGGAAGAAGGTAAGATGCAAAGATATTGATGGGAAAAGAATAAAAAGTCATTAAAGCATTTTTTTAAACTGAAGGGACTATAAGGAAAGCTAGAAGGAAGCACAGACAAGCAGGATTGATTTGAAAGGTTTAAGTTGAATTTTTTATATTATTCAAAAGAAAAAGTAAACTTTTTAATAATAGAAACTCTTAGTTCTTTGTGTAATCAATTCTCCATTTCTATTCCATTTTGTGTGGACTCACTTGGTAATTTTAAAGTTCAAAACAAAGAAAATTAAAGGAGAATTATATTTGAGATTACCTAAAAGAACCACATTTTCTCATATAAACACAAGCTAAGCAATTGATATTTGATATTTCAGCATTGAAAAGAAAAATACTGCCTAAAATCAATAATCATATTAAAACATTGCCATAGGCCCATATTTTGATTTTTGGTGCTCAAGTAACCTAACTTTTCTAGACTTAATTAAATAGTTTACCTTTTATATTTTAATGCACAAAATAATGATATGGCCATTGCTGTCTATTTTCTATTGCCCCGGAATGTTCTATTTTGTAATTTAAATGAAAATTAGGTGCCAAAGCAATAACAAGAGAGTGTTGGTTAGAGGAAACAATTTAATTTAAATTAAATTAAAATTAAATGAATTTCAACCACCATTTACAGAGTGCCTACTACAGTCAAGGCCCTCAACAAAGTTGAGAAAATCACAGCCTCCAAGGAGTTTATATTCTAGTAGATGATATAACATGTAGATAGAAAAGTAAATACAATATGATTTGAGGAGGGAGAGGTCACTAATTGGGGGGATCAATAAATGCTTCTAGGAGGAGGCAGCACCTAAATTAGGCAACAGTAAATGGATTGGTTTGGCTGAAACAAAGGTTTTATGAAAGCAAGCCAAATACAGTAAGTCTGGCCAGTTAGGGTGGAAAAAGATTATAATAGAATTTCAGTGCCAAGCCTAGTGAGAGATATAGCCTTGAAATTATTCAACTAAACTTATTGAAGCTCTGTCATTTAAAAGATACTTTCTAGGTAGAGGGTTTAATGTATGCTATGTATCATAGATGACAACCCAAAGTATCTAGGATATTACTGATAATTGTATAAACCTTTTAAAACATTGTTGTCTCTGTTTTGTCTGAATCAAGAAGGCTGTCATCCTGCCAGACCCCTAAAGTAGGTAATGTGTCTAGCGTATTATGTAGTAATATGAATAGCAAATCAAGCATGGGGGTGGAGACAAGATGGTGGTGTAGAAGCAGCAAGGTCCTGTAGCTCCCACGCAGCCACACAAAACACCCATAAAATATGACTCTCAACAAATTCTAGGACTCTCAAACTCAAAAACAGAAAACACATCTCTCGCGGAAGGCAGCTTGGCAGCAGGGGATCATCACGGCAGGACGCGAGC
>CM053593.1:336571844-336583263 GCA_028646575.1 Pseudocheirus occidentalis | reverse complement strand
ACCGGCTGGGTTTCAGCGGTGGGTCCCAGACTGCTGTGAAGAGCCCCGCCTGCTGCACTGCCTGTAGCAACAGATGTATTTTCTGTGTTGTGTAAAGTTTTGGAGCTTGAAAATCTGTTTAGCGTCCCATTTTATGAGTTCTTCAGCGTGTTTGTGTGGGAGCTGTGGTCCTTTGCTGCTTCTACGCCGCCATCTTGGCTCCGCCCCCGAAAATATTTTTTTTAACTCTTCTCAGAATTATTTTTGGTCTCATGTCCAAATGACTGTTTTTTTTTTACTTTGAGATCTCGCTTATACCTGATTTGTCTTCATAGTATTCTCAGTTTGTGTCCTGATGTTCTATTATCACCTTCATAGTTTCTATGCTCAGATTCTTTTTTCAAACATTTTCCACCGTACTTCTTAATTTTGTACTGTATCTTAAAATTGGATTTGCTTCCCAGTGGGAGGTGGGAATAGGACAGTATCTCAAGCTTCAGCTTTTTTAACACTACTTTTTTCAGAGCTAGTTCAGGAATGATTATAAATTTTCACTGTCTCCAAGACAGTGTGGTCAGAGGAGAGGTTAGTTCAATGCTTTTTTGAACTGCACTCTGGTCCTTATCCAGGAAGGGCTCTCACAAGATTTCAATAGATATTCATCCTCAGGGTCTCCTGAGAGTTCCCTTAGGACTAGAAGTGATACTGTTCCTCAGAGTCTATTATCCCTTGTTAGGAAAATGATACTTCCCCTGAGGATTTCTGATCCCTCTTATGCTCCCTTCTTCCCTTGATCTATGACCCAGAAGTGGGCACAAGCAGGGGTTATCAAATAGCTTCTAATCCATCATTTCATACTAACAGGAATCACCTGCAATCTCTTTCTGACCAGTTGTTGTGTACCTTTACTTTATCTGGCTTAAAAATTACCAAAGCTTTTACTTCATCTGCCACCACCACCTGTTACTACTATGGATATTTCATCCATGTGGGCTTGAGGTCAACCTCTACTCTCATGTCACAAATCTCTCTTTCTAATCTCCTAGTCACTGCCTCTCCAGAATTCAATGTGAGGTATTATTTTAAAGTTGTTTGGAGGAGAAGGTTGGCAAAGTTCAGCTGAATGCTTTCTCTACTCTGCGATCTTGGCTACAACTCTTCCCCACCACACACACCCAGATCTAAATCTATGATCCTATGACAAATAGTTTCCTTTGTTAAAACTCTAGAATTTTGATGGACTGATATGTGTGTGTGTGTGTGTGAAATTACACAGAAAACTGATCAAATACAATGGTTGTGTACTTACAAGGTGAACTCAGTTTGTCAGAACACATTATAGTTACCTATTTATTATAATTTGCTATCAAATGATAATAACCAAGTTTAATCCCAAAGAAATAGGATTTTTCACCCCTTTAATTTCAGAAATGAAGAATGATGTGTTTGTAACACTATATACAATGTCAGAAGTGTCGGTTACTTTTGCTGAACTATTTTTTTTTGGATTTTTTTTCTACTTTTTTTTTCTTTTTTATAAGAGATAGCTATCTGGGAAGGAGGCTAAAGAAAAAATACATTGGGAAATCCAAGTTATATAAAAATATATCTAAAATTCTAATTAAAATGTTCCCAGTATCATTCACCACTAAGAGAGTATAATAAACACTTTTGTGGTGTTTTTGTTGTTGAATATTAGGACACTATTAGTAAGAAACCCTGTCCCTGCCCACTGCTTTGTTTTTTTTTTTAGTGTAACATGCTACCATGTTTTTTTTTAAATTTCCATAAAAGAGTATAGGGGATTTTATGTTTGACTAGTATTTTCCCCCAATCACTTGATGATAGACAATAGAGATGAAAATGAGAAAGATTTGATGACTAAAATATAGTTGAATATTGATCTGAGGCTTCAGGCACCTGTGCTAACAAATGTTTGTGAAAGAAATACTTCTCAAACTCTGAATGAATGTAAGGAAATGAGACACAGAAAAAAATTAAAATAACTAAATAGGACGGTTATTTCTGTGATGTGCCCAAGGAGATGTCACAACGTTTTGTTTTGTACTTCTCTCGTATCCATGCCTTATTCTTCTAGATATAGCATTGATCTGTTTTTGTGTACTACTCCTTTAGTACACTATTATTTTCACCGGAGCAGGAATTGTGTGTTATTTAACTCTGTAGCTTTTACTGCCTAGCAGTAACTTACTAACAGTTGCTGATTAATTGATATTTATGAAACGAATAAATAAATAAGAAATTTCACATCTATAGAACACCTCACATCATGTTGTCCACATCCTGTAAAAAGTCTGCATTGTGGGAAAAAAAACCACATTTATTTGGAGTAAGAGGACCTGAGTTCAAATCCAACCCTGTATAAGTTTGGACAAAATATTTCACTTTCTAGACCTCAATTTCTTCATCTGTAAATTGAAGGGATTAGATGAAATGGCTTTTGAGGAGCCTTTCAGTTCTAGTTATATGATTTTATGACATATTCTTATGCACTCAGCTCTAGCTCTCTCTATTTTTAAGGTGCAAGCCAGGAAGGAGTCAAATGAGTAATAACAATTGACAGAATGCACCTCAATGCTAGCAGTTAGACCAGGAATGTGTTAGTTGTCTTACTTTAAGATAGTTTTTAACTTTGTTATTCATTTCCCAGGGGCTAGCAGGCAGAGCTGGCTTTAGAAAGGGCAATTTTACAACTTGTAAAAGAGAGAGGGACACACACACACACACACACACACACACACACACATACAAACACAGAAAGAGAGAGAGAAAGAGAGAGAGAGAGAGAGAGAGAGAGAGAGAGAGAGGGAGAGAGAGAGAGAGAGACTGACATAAATAGTTTCAGGTAACTAGAGTGTAGTAACTAGAATTCAGAATAGATTTGGGTATGTGGGGACCACAGAAAACTGAATGCATAGCAAATGAACTTGAGGTGGGGGATAAACAAAAGAGAGGTCAAAGGCAGAGGCTAGAGGGGACATGAAGAAAGATAGACCTGGAGTTGGCTGTTCTGGAAGCAAAAGCAGGTGAATAATAATTTGAAAATTGCTTTAGCAATGATTTTCTATCAAGTCACACATTTTGGTTTCAGCCTACCTTCCTAGGATTATTCTGCATTGTTCTTCTTCATGTCCTTTACAGTCAAATCGAATTGGCTTTCTTATTGCTGTTCATACATTACACTCCATTTCCTACCTCCATGCCTTTGAACAGGCTGTATTCACCATGCTTGGAAAGAACTACTTTTTCACTGCTGCCTCTTAGAATCATGGAGACAATGATTTATTACACTGTTAGTGGTGGGAATTATACTATTTAATTATCATTATTTTATTATTATACTATTATAATAACTATTATTATTATACTATTTAATTCCAACTTTACGTGCTTATGTTCACTCACAGAATGTCCCTTGACCTTATTAACTCTCTAGAATGCCAGAAATGTCTACAAGGTATTTCCAACTCTCCCAACCTGCATATTCCATCCAAGTCATTCTTGGTTTTGATTATTACACCCAGGAAATTTTGAGGGTTCACCCCAATCTCCTATTTTGGCTTCCCTTGTGTTTTGGCTTTGCCTACATCTTATTGAATGTTTATAGTTACTCATATCTATTTCAATCTTCTGTGATTTCAAGTTGCCCTCTTAGCAGAATTGTTTAACTGATGGGGTTAAGATGGGGTAATTGAGATGTAGATGGGGTAAGTGGGATACATGGGATTCTTGTATGTGAAAATTGTGTCAAAATCCTAAATGCATAATAAATCTACTGGAGTCTGGGAAACAGAACTTCAACTCCTTTCCCACTTGTTCACCTCTATTAAATGACAATCCATTTTTTTCTAAAACCATTTTGAATTTTGGGGTCTGTTTTCAAGAACAGAATCCCTAATTATTATCAAAGATCACATCTCAAACATTACCTTCCACATTAAGCCCCAAATGATCCCACCTGTTGTCATTTTCTTCCCCCTAAAATTACCTTTTTTTAATTGGCGTATATGTATTTATGCTATATATATCATGTCACCCTATAAAATTTAAGCTTATGTGATGGAAAGGATTATTTCATTTGTTGTTTTTGACATCCTAGCACCTAGCAAAGTTCCAGACACATAGCAGATAATTAGTCAATGCTTGTGAATTGATTGATTGGTCAACCAACAATGTTTTAAGAGTTATTCCGAATCTTGTGCTGTACAACAGAGGAATCAACTCAACCTTGAAGGGACTCATGGGAACTCTTAAAGGAAAAGTCTTCTAAGTTGATTTCTTATAATAGATATTACTAGGTCATCTAATAGGACTCCCGCAGCTGAAGGGAAGCCAGTTCTGTCAATATTATAATGGAGAAGAGCCTAAGATTTCATTATTCCTTCATGGAGGTCCACAGCAAATGTATTGCCCTGGATCCTAACATTTATCAGACATTTATATATCTCAGTTCCTGTTTGTGATACCTTGATTTATGTACTATAGCTATTGCTAATATTTAACTTGATCTATCTATACCTCATAGAGTGCCTCAGGTTTTTATAAAAACCACATGATTAGTCATGCCCACTACTTAATACCTTTTAGTTCAGAATGATCTATCCAAGTGCTCTAAATGTAAGAAGATCAATAACTTTACCAAAATTCTTTCCATTTCAGAAATAAGAGTATAGGCTACTGGACTAAAAAAGTTAATTTTTAATTAGTTACACATAAAAATTTTGTTTTTTCTGAACATTTGAATTGTTGGTAAAGTTTCCATCTAATAGTTAGCATTCTTCCTTTTTCATATCTGGTTCTGAAAACAATAATTATCTGGTAAAAGTCAGAAGGAAAGAGTTGATGTTTGGAAAAGGACATGATGTCTTCCTACGTGAATAGTAAATAACTTCTAGTGTTCTATAATCTGTTTGGCATGGATAATTGAGACTTGACACTAAACACCATGGGTTTTGCTTCTGAACCCACAAAAAAACTTCATCTGATGAGAGGAGTAACATCAAAGAAGACAATATGTTCTTTCTCTACTTACATTTTTTTTTCTCATGCAGGAAAGAACTTGCCAAAAATACTAATTAACCTCTATAACTTTATATAACTGGAAAAAATTACCGTGTTCTTACATTATAAAACCATGTGAAGATTGATGAATATATGATTAAAAATATTATGATCAGTGAACTTAAATGACCCAGGAGTATTTTATTACTAATGAAATCTGATTGACTAGAAACAATTAGGTTTTCTATTACTTGCTTCACTCCTGGCTAACATTGTAAAGAGAATTTCAAAATCAATATTAAGGAAATTACTCCTGAAGAATAGGTATTTTTCTTCACTTTCCATTTCCCTCCTAAGGAATTAATAATTTTCTAAGCATCTAATTTTGGGGGAAAGTGTTTTCTGGATTTAAGAGTATTAATTTTTTTCATTTACAGTTAGGGATTTCCTGATTTCCTCTCCCCCTCTTTCATTTTCAGCAAGCTTCTCTGTTATAAAAGAGGCTTATTATATGTTATTACATGAACTCTGAAAAGTATCATATTTCAGGAAAAAATTATACTTTTAGTAACACTAGTCTGAGATGGTACTTTTGTTTTTTTCTTGAAATTCCAAGAAGTTTTGTATGAAGAAGTAGCAGACTATCATTGTTCAATCATTTTGAGTCACAACCAACTCTTTTTGACCCCATTTGTGGTTTTCTTGGAAGATATATTGGAGAGTTTTGACATTTCCTTCCTCAGCTCATTTTACAGATGAGGAAACTGAGGCAAACACGGTTAAGTGACTTGCTCAGGGTGACACAGCGGGGAAATGTCTGAGACCAGATTTGAACTCAACAAAATTAGTATTCCTGACTCCAGATCTGACTCTATACACTGCACCATCTAGTTGCATTAAGCAGACTTTAGTGAGCAATTTTTAGCACACAAGCAACAAGTTTACACATATTTAGTGGTTACTAGTGAACATTCTAACATATATCATTAGTGAGGGCAATTAAGTGACCAATTAATTATGTTTTGGCTTCATCTCTTTCATGCCCCACCCCTAAGGTGGATTCAGTGAATAGAGCACTGGACCTGGAGTAAGGAAGACCTGAGTTCACATCCATCCTTTGAAATTCCAAGGTGTATGACCCTTGTCACGTCACTTAACCTCTGATTGTCTGACAAAATAGGTCCAGTGGAGAAGGAAATGACAAAGCACTTTATCTTTGCCAAGAAGACCTCAAATGAGGTCATTAAGGGTAGGACATAAATGAAATGAATGAACAGCTATTTTTTTCCTCCTCTCAGACCTTTAGAGGATGAGGTGGTCCTCCTTCATCCGTGTTCTGGCTACTCCTTTCCATTTACACCCTTGATTTTAGAGTAAATATTTTTGACAGGTAAATCAGAAGGAAATTAATCACAGATAAGATAATGGAAGAAGTGTATTAATATGACAGGAAGATGATTGGGAAATAGCAGGGTATGTCTGAGACTGGATAACATAAGATAAATCCTGCTCTTTGATACAATGCCACTGTTAGACCTCTACACCAAAGAGATCAAAGAGATACATCTGTACTATATATAGATATTTCTTTCTTTCTTTTTTCTTTCTTTCTTTTTTCTTTCTTTCTTTGTTTCTTTCTTTCTTTCTTTCTTTCTCTCTCTTTCTTCCTTTCTTCTTTCTCTCTCTCTGTCCCTGTCTCTGTCTCTGTCTCTCTCTCTCTCTCTGTCTCTCTCTCTCTGTCTGTCTCTCTCTGTCTCTCTCTGTCTCTCTCTCCCTCCCTCCCTCCCTATCTATCATCTTTTTATGCAGTTCTTTACAAAGAGCTGAAAACTAAAGGACTCTACAATTGGGTAATAATGAACAAATTATGTTAATATGAAGGAATATTTTGCTATAAAAACAATGGAAGGGATAGGCTCAAAAATAAAAGAAAACCTCTATGAATGGGTGAAAAGTATGAAGTTAGGATCAAGGAGAGAAATATGCAATTACCTTTTAAGGAAAAAATACTTTGAATTTAAAGTTCAGGGTGAGATATTCATTTGGGGCCATGGCCAAATTAGATATTTATTTTGTTTGGTTATACATATTTTTTACAAGTTTCTGTTTTTCATTTTTCAGTGGTGAAGGGGGAGAGAGAGAAAATTAATTTTAATTGAATAAAATGTTTTTAAAGATTACAATTATATTAAAATCACTGGGGCATGGGCTTTTGAAGTTGAGTTTGAAGCAGAAACAGGTGTCAGCATGGAGATAGTCAGTACCATCTTTGCAAGCCTAAAAGTTCTAAATAAATATTGTTGCTATTTATCCTTCTTCTTGTTGTGATATCACATTTACTTTCATGTCTTAATCCTTCTATTGGATTATAAGTTGCTTAAAGTCAGACTTATTTTTTTCATCTTTTTATCTCCAAAACTTAATTTTTGTAGCATAAACTTTAATGGGGGTTTCTCGATAAAATGAAACATGGGTCTTTTAATAGGGTGTTGCTTACATATCTACTCTCAGAATCTTGAAACACACTAGAACTATGAAGGGCAGGCCGAGGAAGATGTATTTTTTATGGGAAAAAATCCAAACATCCCCTGCCTTTCTATTTCTGGGATTGCTTCAAACAGAAACATACTATTACAGGTGTTATTTAGGAATGTCAGAAGGAAAAATACACAAGATTGATGAATAGCTTTGTGTATTGCAGGTTAATTATTGTGGTATATGTTATAAGCATATTAGTTTGAAGATATAGTGGCATTATGTGTTGGTATATGTATTTCCTTATTGGGATCCCCCTAGATTGAAGAAATAACAAATTCAGCTCCTCAGACCCCTTCATCACCCCCACCCACATCCCAAATGCTTGGTACTATACTAGGCCCTCTGGATACAAAGACTAACCCCCATCTCAAGGAGTTTATACTTTACCAAGAGGAGTATGCATGTAGGTATGTATGCACTAGATACAAAGCACAGGCACTTTGGCTGTTGTTGGTACTTGAGCTCAGCCTTGAAAGAAATTAGGCATTCTGAAAGCTGCTAATTTAAATTTAGGTAAAGTTTTGAAAGGCTTTAGATGCCAAGTAGAGGAATTTATATTTGATCCTGAAGGTCTTAAGGAACTATGAGAGTTTATTGACTGAACAGTGTGATTGAAGAACAGTTGCTTTTTGGAAACTTCTCCAAAAAATTCACCCCACCCCCTCCATAAAGACAGAAAAGGAATACACACCATATGTAGAGGGACTAAAGCTGTATCTATAAGAGAAGGAGATAGAAACACTGCAAAAGGAAAAATAAAACAAAAATAACTCATCATAATTTTGGAAAACTTAACTACTTGAAGCTTTTATTCAGTGTCCACATTGTCTAACTCAATTTTTGTGCAATAAAAACTAACAGTTGTGTGGTCCCTGGTTTAGACACTGGGATGGGGGTGGTGGTGGCTATGGTCCAATGCACATGATTAGGAATGCTCTTGAGCAATTAGTATCCTTGAAAAAAAACTTGTATGTAGAGCCCCTGAGCTAATGCCCTTGACAAAAACATGTGTCCAGATAAGACCCCTGAAGCCCTGAATTAACCAAGCACACTCCAACACTTAGCTGATAACTGACCAAGAGACTTTCCTGGCACATTACTCATTCTGAGCAAGTATGATGCCCACCTTGGTTTTCCAATAGTGACCTTAAAGCTAATTAGCATCTCATGTATATAGTAATGTAATCCCCTTTGAGGGGGATCAGACAGCATGATGGGAAATAGCATGCACAAAATGTTGATATCCTCACCACTTACACACATGCCCCTAGTTACCTCATCTTGCCATCCTGGTTACCTTATCTTCCTGTTAAGCTTCTATATAAGTCCCAGTTTTGCCCAGTAGGTAGGAACATCTGCTGCATTTGCCTCCTCTAAGGAGAACACACTAACCATGAATAAAAAACCTTTACTTAACTTGGAGATAGCCTAAGTGAATTCTTTCAAGATGACACCATAACACACATATTCCTTGAACCACATCACACATGCATGCACATACACACACACATACTTTGAATGATATATTACAAGTAATGGCACAGAAAAATTATGACATTTGAATACAGACAAGAAATACTTGATTTCTCAAAGTCAGATCATCTCTAGGAAAAATAATGCCTTTAATTATTGGATGTGTAGTACAATTAAACTTATTTAAAATCCATTTTGGAAGCATCAAAAAAAAGACCTTGAAATGTGGAGGAAAAGTCATTCAAATAACTCATTATTAGTCCCCAGTAACAAGAGGAGAAAGAAATGGAATGCTATATTTTAAAAACGAAAGATAACAAGTGACAATTCAAAATAACAATCTATAAAATTCACCCTAAACATCAACAACAATAAATGGACCTTCAGCAATAATGAGAAATTCAAAGAATTCTTGTAAAACAAAAAAACTTACATATGTGAAGAATATTTTAACTGTGAATACCCTAAGCAATGGAAACAAAAGAAATACATGTAAATATAATAATTATAAAAGACAAATTAATGAATTAAATTCTGTCACATATAACCATTTTAGTATTATATATAGATATATAGATATACATATATCTAGATGATTCCTATAGGCTCTAGGGTGGAAAAAAATCTATTGTCTTCTGTTTGGCATCCTAAATTCTTTATCACCTAGTCTTTTTATACTTTTACTCCCAACAAAAGATGCTATGCTTCATTTATAATTGCCCATTTGCTCTTCCTCAAGCACTCCAACCCTAACTCAGTTCCCCTGTGTTGGCTGCCCCCACATTTGATATACAATCTAGTCTCAGCTTTAATTCCAAATTTCTTTAATTTATTTCTAAAATCAAATTCAAAAATCACCTTCTCTAAGAGGTATTTCTCTAGTCTGGACATATGTATACTTACACACATAATGATCCAAGTTACAATGTGTAACCTTGATATCTTTGATGTCCGACCAAGCTATAAATGCTCCACTGTTCCTGTTTCAGTCTCCTTAATGGTTATTGGAACACATTGTTCCCATTCTTTCATTCCACTGGGGGAACTATTCACTTTTGAGGTAGACATCCTCCTAAATTACTGGCAGGTTCCAAGCCTGTCAGTAAGCCTCAGCCTGGTTTAGCCCATTTGCCAAACAGTTTTACTGGGGTCTGGGTCGTCACTGTGTATACTAGAGTGTCTTGGAAACAAAGGTGAGAGTTTGTATATATAATGTACATGCCTGCTTACACACATGTATGTGTGTATGTATATATGTTTGTATCCTCGTGAACATATACCCTACAGGTTAATAGTGAATTAAGAAGTTCTAACCTGGTAGAAAACTATATTGGTACAAGTAGATACATCAGAAGAGATAACTATTGAAAGAGGGTTGATCTAGAAGAAAATCTTTCCACTGAATGATCAGGCCAATAATCACTCTAGCCAGACAATATTAAGATGGTTAACATGGATTGCACAGAAGTCCTGTTTGGTTCTAAGGAAGCACAGCTTCTACTTCACATGGATCTTGTGACAATATATCCTTCTTTAACCTCTCCAATGAGGGACAAGGCTTCATTCCCTCCCAAGATGACACTCAAGTTTCAACTCAACTTACAGTTGTCTTGAGAGGTAAGGCAGACAAAAGAAATAATTTCATTGGACTGTGATCTCTTGAAAGTCAGAGGCTCTTCTTTCTCTTTCTTTGTATTCCCAGTGCTTAGAATAAGACCCGGCACATACAATATGTTTAATTATTGCCTTTTAGGGATTACATTTTTAGTTTAGATTTGTCTTCCTCTATCCCAAAACCACATTACAGAAGACCAATTTCTTGGGAATTGGGTCTGTGAGTATCAGTCAACATCTCCCAAGTGCCTCTAAGAAAGTCAATTTGCACATATTTCTCAATGGGAAGGAGAGAATACATTGGAACTTAAAGGAGAGAAAGTACAGCTGCAGTCAAAACTAGAGTTTCCAGTTACAATGAAATCTTAATTTGCTTTATGAGTTACTAGAGATGCTGTAGGTAGTGGCAGAGATTCAGATGCAGTGCTTCATGCCACCACCATGGTGACATCAAGCTGCCATTCTGGGGACCCTTGAGGAAGAGCCAAAGTGTTTAGTGGTGCCCATGGATTTACTTAGGTTGGCCAATCTTTGTGTCTTCATTCAGTAAGCATTTACTATGCACCTACAAGGTACATGTTGTGCTGGGCAATGGAGATGCACTGACAAAATAATATAATCCCTTCCCTCAAGTAGTTTTGTTCCACCGTAGAGAAATTATATTTACAGAAAAAAGTAACACAAAAGATATACAAGGAAGGAAGTGGAACACAAGCAATTCTAGGATTGAAAATAGTCTTCTAGGAGGTGGGATAGAGTTGAACTGTAAAAGAAATTCTGATTCTGTAAGTGG
>CM053593.1:336556872-336571744 GCA_028646575.1 Pseudocheirus occidentalis | reverse complement strand
GAGAGAGAGAGAGAGAGAGAGAGAGAGAGAGAGAGAGAGAGAGAGAGAGAGAGAGAGAGAGAGAGAGAGAGAGAGAGAGAGAGAGAGAGAGAGAGAGAGAGAGAGAGAGAGAGAGAGAGAGAGAGAGAGAGAGAGAGAGAGAGGAGATAGAAAATCATGTATGGGAATGAGCAAACAGACTAGTTTGGCTCTTCCAGAAAGAAGAAATCCCAAGGGTATTGTCACTAGCTTACACTTGGCAACCTAACAACCAAGGCAAGTCCAGCCCAATGTATGTTACCAAGTTCTTTCTGTTGGATTTTATTTTCAGTATTTAAGGAGACATACACACAGCTGAAATTGGACCATTATGTCTTAGGAGAAGAAAACAAGAAATTGCTGTCTTGGGAAGCTAACTCTGGGGCTAATGAGAAGGAAAAGATGATGTTTCACACTGATAAGACAAGTAGTGAGAAAAGACCCTTCTCTTAGTAGCTTTATAGAAGGAAGGGACCTGAACAAGCAGATTTCCACAATGAAGTTACTATTCAGCACTGAGGACTACAGTTTGAAAGATAAAGTTGGAGGAAAGCCTCTCTTTTTTAGCTCTAAGAAAGAGTCAAAGAAAATTCACCCCTGGTTTACTTCTCAGTCAGTTAGTCATATCTGTTCTGTCAGGTATGAACCATAAATATTAGCATTAGAATTATTCGAAAAGGACTCATTTATGCTAATACAATAAAGAATATCAATATACAATAATGTATGAAATATTAATATCACATTACTAATTTAATGACAATGTGTATTTGTATAGTCATTTAAGCCCTAAAATTATTTCATTATAATAATAGTCTAAGTCAAATGTAAGGTCAGGTACCCTTTCTTATGTGTTCATTTTATTTACTGAAAGGGACACAAAAAAGTTATTCATGTGAGAAAAGCAGTTTTAGACAGTTCTAAAGTCCTGAGAGAAAACTAAATGTAAATGTAAAACTAAATGTTCAAATAAATATACCAAGAGGACCTGCTTAAAGCATTTTAGAAGCAAGATCACTGATTGGTGTAAAAATAGCTGCAGTGAATTGTTTCCCAGAAACTAATTTGAATATGGCTTTTTTTTCCGGATTTTGGAGATAATTGCTGGGAAGCACTACATCAAAGAATTGTTTTGTGACTATGGGACAATTGTATAATAACTGTGTTTTTCATGTTCAGCAGAAATGTGAATTTTGGATTGTTTAATTGCTTAAAGATGGGTGACTACTCATGAAGAAAACCTGATTTGAGGCTTTAAGAAACATGGATCAAAATGTAACTGCAGAACCAATTGAAAAGAGAGTAGAAGATCAGGATGAAGCAACAATGAATCTAAATGGAAGAGAGAGGTCAGACAAGCTGATGTTGGTGACAGGATGGGACAGGAGGAATCGAGAGGCTTCTTACAGTTGAACATAGTTTGAAGGTGAGCTCTGCTGTTGGTGCAAAGAACTGAGATGACTGAAAGAAAATGTAGCTCTTTGAAATGGCTGCTGGGTAGATATTGTTTGCATTGTTTTCCCAACAGGATTGTAATAGTCTTTATTCAGTAACTCCCTTTCTTTCATCCTCCCCTCCTACCCACTACCTGAAGGTGACATTTCTCTGTTATATTTAACCTTTCCCCAAGTGTTTTATAGTCCTTTTAGTTTTAATTTAAGTGTTTTTAAAATTATTTTTCCTAATCTTTGTTATTGACTGAACAAACACCAACTGTTTTTTTCCAGTTTAGTGGTCCAAGCACACCATTTACGTTTAACCACTTAAAAAAAATTTGGCTTTTACATAAATTAGCTTTTAATAAGGAATAGCCTGCCTCAGACATTTAGTAGCTGTATGACCTGGACAAGTCAGTTAATCCTATTTGCCTCAGTTTTCTCAACTGTAAA
Organism: Pseudocheirus occidentalis; assembly: GCA_028646575.1. NCBI lineage: Eukaryota > Metazoa > Chordata > Mammalia > Diprotodontia > Pseudocheiridae > Pseudocheirus > Pseudocheirus occidentalis. Next base: position 336,569,837 of record CM053593.1, on the reverse strand, counting down.
ATGAGCCAGAGGAAGAAATGGCAAACCAGTCCAGTTGCCAAAAAAAATCCCAAAACAGGGTCACAAAGAGTAAAACGTTGCAGAAACTATTGAGCAACAAGATTTATAGTCAAACATTTTCCATGCCCCACCCCTTTTACGGCCATAAACATTCTTATACCACTGTAGTCTCAGGGGAATGGGTAGAGGTTACATTCACAGCTTAACTCAAGACTGTGCCTCAGTCTGGTAAATTGAAAGAAGTAGGCAGTTCCAGCTATTCAGCTGATAGAAAGAGGATGTTCCCCAATGAATAGTGCCCAATGCAGAATGACCGTATAGGTAACAGTGTTTCTCAAAAGCAGGTCCCTGGTAACTACCTCACAAGTGACTTCATTTCAGTTGGGTATTGTTTGGTTAGGTATTTCCATTTAGTCTGGGTATGACCCAAACACATGTAATAGTAATGAAATTTGAAGATTTCTTCTTATTGATAAGCTAACAGGTGCTTAGCACTTAGTGTCAAGCTATTTATATCAAGACTCTGTTAAAGAAAAAGAAGATATGAACCCCTGTTGCTGACACAACAGGAAGGGGATGATAAAAGTAAAAGCCCCAGTTGGGAGAGTCAGAATTTCTTGGGGGTAAGCATTGTGGAGGCAGAACAGCTACTTCTGGGAAGAGAGAGACAGAGACAGAGAGACAGAGAGAATTTCTTTCAGAAACTATCTGGAGGCTGAGCTGCTCGTGCTGGACTGAGGACTGAACTGAGGATTGATAAGAACTGAGAAGAGAAATAAAAACTGAGAACTGAGAGAATTTCTTAGAGAAAGCCACATGGAAACTGGATAAGGCGATTTTGATTTTGAGAACAAAGATGGAGAAAGTAATTTTGATTTTGAGAATGGAACTTGTGGTGGCAGAACTTCTTCTGAGATCCAGCTAAACTCCTGCTGAAGACTTCTGAGGACCAGCCAGTGCTACCAGAAGAAGCATGACTATGGTGTTGGTTCTTTGTCTGTTTTGGGTCTATGTTGATTCCACAGACAGAAAGTGAATTGAGATGATAGTGTCGACCATGTATGTGAATATTTTAATTCTGCTAAGCTTGATGTGTGTAGATATTGTTGTGACTAAGTTTTCTCTTCCCAAGAACAGAAACTGTGAAGGACTTATGGTGGACTGGACACTGTGAAATTCTATGTGGAGCAGGGAAATTGTCCACAGAGAGCTGGACAATGAACTGAGAGCTGTCTGTCTTTGACCTCAAGTGGCAGTTGGTTAGATTTGGGAAGGAGCTGAAACCATGGAAGAGGAAACTTGACAGCTGAAAGCCTGCCTCAAGTCAAGATGAAATTGTCTGAATAGTGACTGATGAAATAGGGTACTGAGTAGTGATTGATGAAATTGTAACTTAATTGCACCCCCATGGATGGAGGACTTTGATTTTTGTACTTTGTGTCCCTAGCAAGCCTAATTAAGGATGATTGAATGATTGAGTTACCAAATGATTGTACTTTGTTTAAAACTATGTGACGCTTTGGTGAAAACTATGTGATCATTTTAGTGATAAGTTGTTGAGTAGCAACATGGTGAATTCTGTATTTTGATTTTCTGTGAATGTTTTGCTATGATTTGTTATTGAACAAATAGACAGTTTGCTATACTATGTAATCAGAACATTAAAAGCTGTTCACAGCAGCAGTCCTCTGGAAAGCTGCTCATGCTTGCCTTTATTACATGTTACAGAATGTTGATTCCTTGAGGGCAGTGACTTATTTTGTCTCTGTATCTCTAGGGCCTAGAATACTACTGGCCACATAGAAGGCATATGAAAGATACAGTTTGAGTGAGTGATTCCCTAAATACACATATATTGGTAGCCTTATATACTGCAGCCTAGGACATTGTCAGATAAGGACAGGTTTTGCTTGAGAGGTAACCCAAAAAACAGACCATTATTTTCTTAATACACCAATTGATTAACTCTAATTAATGAATATACATTAGTGTATAACTTTTAAACTTTCTCTTAAAGATGATTATATTATATGCTATCTAATGAGAAATCATTTGTGAAAAATTAGAGTAAAATTACGATTAGTTGATTTATTTATTTTCTTTTATTTTACAAGATTCAGTTTCACATTTCCATGAGTTTCAAATTTTCTTCCTTCTCTTCCCCTGCCCCCCATGGTGGCATAAAATCAAGTATAGGATCTGCAAATATGTTTATATGTAAAATTACAATTAAAAAAGTGTCAGGATATAGTGGCATACATGTGGTCCCAGCTCCTGGGGTTGGAGGAGATACTGGGGTTGGAAAATCATTTCAGTTCTAGAGTTATGGTAAAGCCTGCTGGGTATTTGCTGCCTATTTTATGAGGCACTGAGAAGGAAGGGTAGGGATGGGGCATGTGAGTGGTTGTTACACTTCCAAGTGGGGTGAGATAGAAAGAGGTGGTCTAAAAAATGAATGGATTAACATAAAAAGAGGTTAATATCAATCAGAAGCCTTACCTAGCTAAACATTTTTATGCTGATGTTATCAAGATGTCCTCAGAGAAAATTAACTTAAAATATAAGGATATTAGGTTCTGTAGTATTTATTTGGATGTAATTGCTGAGTTCAGGCTGTCAGTGCTAAGCTTCCTTTAAAGCTCTTCTTGAGGGATGTAACCAATTACATTTCACCTCTTTTCTCCAACAGAATAGAACAGTAACCACAATTTCTTATGCGCAGCCCTACATATATTGTGTGTATGAGATGGATCTGTGTTTTATTCAATAAGAGTAGTAAAGTCAAGATATGATGACTCCTTCCTCTAGATCCACAACCCAATGAATTGAGTAGAAATACCCTAGGGAATTGTAGAAGTCATTATCTTGTGTACCTAATCTACTCTATATATCCACCACTCCATTTCTTAGTCAATACTAGACTGTTTTGATGATTAGTACTTTGTATCATAGTATGAAATTTGGAACAACTAGATTGCCTTCTTTAATATTTTTTCTTTCATTGATTTCCTTGATATCCTTGAACTTTCATTTTTTCTGGATGAATTTTCTTACAAAATTTTTCTAACTTTATAAAATAATTTTTGGTAGTTGTTATGTCACTGAATAAGTAGGTAGAATTTTCATTTTTATTATACTAACTCAGCGTACCCATAAGTAATTAATATTCCTTCAGTGATTTAGATCTAACTTTATTTGTATGAAAAGTGTTTTGTAATTGTTTTCATATCATTCCTGGGTTTTTCTTTGCAGACAGACTCCTAAGTATCTTATATCATCTACAGCTGTTTAAATAGAAGTTCTCTTTTCTGAAAGGCACATAGGATGATATCTTAAGGTAGCAATTCTCAACCTGTGAGTCACGACCCCTTTGGGGTCAAACAACCCTTTCACAGGGGTCACAGCCATGGCCTAAGACCATTGGAAAACACATATTTCCAATGGTCTTAGGAACCTCCTCTATTGGTCTCCAGGTGGGTCTGCCCACATGCAGACACACCCACATACAACTATTAAAGGGTCAAGGCATTAGGAAGGTTGAGAACCACTCTCTTAAGGGAATAATGGTGCCATGTGAAAGCTTTTAAGGATAAGTGGGCTTTGGTCATGTTTGTAGGCAATATGAAGATTATCAATGGATATTGACACTTAGGAAATTCGGAAGAGGTAAGGACTGAGTGGAGGGTTAAGATGCTATCATGTTCTTCCAGAGTCTTCTCTTCTCCAGGATAAACACCTCACATTTTGTCAACTGATTTCACAGAGCTTAGAATAAAAACCTTTTAGCATTTTGATTACTCTCCTCTGGACCTTCTACTTTATCAATGTCCTTCATAAAATGCAGCAGCCTTAAGTGATCAGAATATTATAGATATTGTCTGACCATGGAAGGAATATGAGGTTTCCCGCACAAGACTTAATACTTTTCTTAATATAACCTATGATCTCACTGGCTTGCTTGGCTGCCCTGACACATTATTGATTTGTATTGAACTTACAAGATAATGAAACTCCAAATTTTTTTTTCCCGGAAAGAAAAATACACATGCCTTGACATGACAAAATAAACCCCAAAAAACTACATTTTTGTGTAGATTTAGAAAGGGGGAAAAAGAATGTGCCCCTTGCCCATTTTTTTTGATGCTGAGTATAGATTAAAGGTGTATGTAATGTTATATTGATATGTGTTAATGAAATTTGTACACTAATGAAATAAAATTAGGATTATAGATACAATTAAAATATAGTGATCTGTCATGTATAGAAGAGAACATGGTTAATGTCCATGTGCTATAAAATACATAAATATTAATACCAAATGAAGTGGCTTTGCCTACAAAGTTAATTGTTAAACTTTGAAAATCAGAGCCCTGATTCAAATCCTACTTAGGGCATATTCTAGCTATGTAACTGTAATGGTAAGGAGAATTTGAAGATTTTCCCAGCCCCTCAATAATCCTAAGGGCATTTGAATACCTCCCCTGCTTCAAAGATCTTCCCTGTCCTCTAATAGGTCTAATGTAATCACACTGAGCCTGGGGTGGGAGGAGTGTGCTGAAGGGTAGGGCAGAGTCCTTGAGAAGGTAGGAGTCAGAACTGCTAGATGGTGAGAGAGAGAGGACAGATCCAGGGAGATAAGTAGGCTTGTGAGTGTTTGCCCACTGCTGTGACTGGTAGGCTTGTAAGTGTTTGCTTGTGGGAAGGCTAAAGGATGATGAGGCTTCATGCTGTGCTATGGTGTATTAACTTCCATGTTGCTATGATGGACTTGATTTCCTGGTGTTGGGATTTGGTTTTCTAGTATCTGAATAAATGAGGGCAACCCGTTTGTTTTACAATTAAGGAAAATGAGGGTCAGTGCAGGGAAGAAACTTGTCCAAGGCCACAGCCCTAGTATGTGGTGGAGTCTACCAGTGGCTCTTTCTTCCAAATCTCATTACCATTCTCACATTATGCTTTGAGGTCTCTGAAAAATATGGCTAGCAACAGCCCCCATCAGCAATTCCTTGGATATTTCTGTGTTGCTGTCCAGCCCTAAACCCTTCTATGCACACTTGAAAGTACGCCATTAGAGAGTCATTCCTTTGGCTTAAAGATTTGCCTTTCTTTAAAATACAAATACTCTTGGAAGGAAAAACTCATTAGGATTTGACTTCATATGTATGTTTCTTGAGATGCCTTACTGAGAGTAGGAGAGAATATCCCATATACCACAGTGCAATAGATTCCCACCATTTGATTCTGTTCTCCTTTGGATTAAGGCATTGAAGGCTCTGGGCCTGGAGATAGGATGATGCCAGCTAACAGTGTGATGCCGGGCCAGTCATCCTCTGGACCTCCTTCCTTATCTGTAAACAAGGAGTGAAGGGAAGATGATGACCCCAGGTCTCATTATCCATCACTCTGTGCCACCTCAAAGCGTTGAGATGATTCTGAGTTACAGAGAAGGCCTGCTTGGGCAATGGGCGCTAGGGTGCCACAGCCAGGATGTATCTGAGGTGAGACTATAAGGCCAGCTAGACTTCCTGTCTCCACCACTTTAATCCCTTACACGCCACTGACCAGAAGGTTGAAAGTTCTTTCTGGGTTCCCTAACCACCAGCCTGCTGGGTCATTGACATCAGCTGGACTGATGGCAGGCCAAAGCCTGGGAGCCTCTATAGGTCTTTTCAGGTCCTGCTGTCTCTGCAGCCAAAGTGGGCTGCTGTTTTTACTAATGATATGGTAAAGCGGCTATGACACAAAGCCAGCCAGTGGGGAAGGGAGGAGGTGACAGTAGTGACCCCTGCCCCCTTCCTCCATGTTATAAAGGCCTGCCTGGTCCTCAGAGCACTAAGGCAAACTGGCCTCTCTTTAGACCTTCCCCTTCTGGAGAGCTGGTGTCTGAATAAATGGAGAGTTACATTTTGTGATTGAGAACATATGCTGGCGTATTTACGGTCCTAATCAGTGCTGTGAATATTGTGTTGGTACTACAGTGACACTGGGAAAGCCCCTTAAACTTTCTAGGCCTCAGTTTCCTCATGTGTAGAATAAGATATTTGGATTCTATAACCATTGGTGTTTAGCCCTTGAGTAAGGAAGAACTGAGTTCAAATTTGGCCTCAGAAACGTAACGTCTGTTTGGTTCGGTTTCCTTCAATGTAAAATTGGAGTAATAATAACACTTATTTCTTAGAGTTGTTGTGTCAAATGAGATAATATTTGTAAACCATTTATCACAGTGCCTGAGACATAATAGGTCTTGAATAATTTTTTTTTTGTTTTCTTCCTTCTTCATCCATGTATCTATGATCCTAGTGTACTGATTTCTCACAGTCAAGAATTCTATCAGACTTCTATTGATAGAATTTTGTATTGATGGGAGCCCATGAATAATTATTGGAAACAAAGTTAGGAGTAACTGGGGGTAGGAAGCCTCTGTACCTGAAGCCTGAAAGCCCATTTTTGGCAAATTCCTTCAGGGGTGTTATGAATTTTGTTCCATTATTACATTATTTTGATCATAAAGGAAACAAACACTTTCCTTTAAGCATTTTATTACTTTAGAATCCTAGAATTTCATTTAGGTAGACCACATTCAGTTAAGTATGAACATGTATACCCATTACAAATCAGCATAGGCATATTGGAGATTATACAGTTCTCTTTTAATGCCTAAACCAAAACACCATAATCACCATAATGGCCAGTTCATTAATTCTAATTTAGGGCAATGGGGGGGGGTGAGTGTTAATTCAGGGAAATTTCTTGCTCTCTGAAACTTTTTGAATGATTTTTTTATGAATAATTTTCAGGTATGGAGAAAAATAATGAGTAGGGAGAACTCAGATCCTAGAGAAGGCTGGGAGATTGAAAAAAATAGCTTTGCCATTTCTAGTTCATGGAGTACATGTGCTACACAAACAGAATTAAATTTTATTTAAAGGGAAGTGATTAAGCAACTCTAGCCTTGGGCTGTGATAATTTATATTCAGCAATTTATGAGTTCTTTACTGTCTTCATTATTTAGTGGTAGGAAAATCCATACTTATTATAGGAATCTTTCAATCGGTACCTATTTCACACATTTAGGAAGACAGAGTACACATCAATAGTAAAGATAAGGCAACATGTGCTCTAGAGTAGCTGTCAATTCTAACATCGTGGCCTTCTATATTTCTAAGATTATTTATAACGTGATTTTCTGAACACTTGTCCAGCAGTTATTCTAGCTCATGAAAAAGGGACAGCAAGTTTATTTGCATATTACTGGCCACAATTTATTTTCTGTTAAGACATTTGAGTTACTAACATGAAGGATTTTTTCATGATTTTTCTCTACTTTATCACCCATTAATATTGACCCAGATTCTCTAGACCCCAAAAGTCTCAGTATAGAGACTATTTTTCAAAGGTTTAAGTCAATAATAAAAATAAATCATTTTTATGTGCTAAGGTAGAAGCATCCCAAATTTGAAGAGAGAGAACCTGAGCTCAATCCTACTTCTATAATTTACTCTGTTTTATCTTGGACAAGCCACTTCATCCATATCAGCCTCAGTCCCTTTAGTTGTCAAATAAAAGAGTTGGATGAGACTATCTCAGCAGTGCTGTGCAACTTTAAAGCTCTGCTGGCAATACATTGCTTTAGGGATTACAAAATGTTTCCCTAATGAGCAACCACAGATGTTGCCTAATAATATCTTCATTTTTAAGGGATATATAAAGAGGTGGAATGACTTGGTTGTAGTCACACAGCTAGTGACAGAGCTTGTCGTCAAACCCAGAGCTTCTGACCTCAAATCCATCATGTTTTCCATGAAACCAAATTTCTTATCAAGAAGACGATCTCTCAAATACGTAATAGTTATAAATAAGGGGCATATGAAGTCTAATGTGGTAAGCATTAATTTCAGTCCCAGAAAACAGGTTAAATAGAAAATCACTGTTAGTGAAGTTTAAGGTGCCATGCGTAAGTATTATGCATATAATTTTAAGCATACTCAATATACTCAATGAACCAGATGTGTATGGATTTCACATATATAATATATATAGAGAGAGTGTCTGTGAATGTATGTACATTTTATGTATATGTCAGTGTATGCATATTTATATATATATATATATATATATATACATATATATATACCCATATGTGTATCTATATGTATTTATTTCATTATATTTGTTATAAGGATGGGAAAATTAATGAGAATGTATGTGTGTGTGACAGAGGAAGCTAAATTGAGAAACACTATGCTGTAAACATGAAAAATTATTAAGATCTTTTTTCTTTAAAGAATATATAACTTTACTTTCAAACATGGTTCACTATTTTCTCTGAACTTTTTTTGTTATTGCTTTAATCAATGGTGTCTGAGTGGGAAGGCAAGGAATCTATTAGTAAAGAAAGACAATGTATACAGAAAAGTTATAAATTATAGCTATCCAGCTATATCAGTCTACCTATATTTTATGTGTATGTGTGAAAGGGGGAAAAGAATATAATCACACATATATACATACACACATACATGCATGCATGCATATATACATATATACATACATACATACACACATTTAGGAGCTCAGGTTGTTTTTAGATGTAAAGTCATGGAACATTGCTGACCAGGATCTGGGGACTCTTAATACTTGATGCCTTTAATGCAAGAAATGATGATGAGTTTGAGTACATCAAGAAGAGATTACCCAGGATAATGAAGGATCTTGAAATTATATTATGAGAAGTGGTTGAAGAAACTGTGAATTTTAAAGCTGGAGAACAGAAGATTTATGGGTACATGATGAAAAATAGAGAAAAATAAAATTCAAGAATTAGAAATGCTGTCATATGCAAAAGGGATTTCTCTGGTTTTACTAATGGATTAGATGGTTAATGTTGCTTCTATAAAAGAGGGAAAAATTACTAATGATTCAATATGTTATGGAATAGAATGGTCTGCTTCAGGAAATAGTCCTTTTCATTAGAAGTCTTTTAAGGAAAAGCATGTTTGAGATGTTAATGATTTGGGTAGATGTTAGACTTTGGGCAGCTAGGTGGTGCATTTAAAAGACTGACAGGACTAGAGTCAGGAAGATTCATCTTCCTTTGTTCAAATCTAGTCTCATATACTTACCAGCTGTGTGACCTTGGGCAAGTCACTTGACCTTGTTTTCATCAATTTCCTCAACTGTAGATAAGCTGGAGAAAGAAATGGCAAACCACTATGGTATCTTTGACAAGAAAGCCTTCAATATGGTCATGAAGAGGCAGACATGAATGAAATGAAAGAAAACAGCAAAACAAAGAGATTATAATTCATAACCTCTGGGATCCCTAAGTCTATCATCCAGTAGTTGTATACCAATGCACAGGATAAATTAATTAAATGAATACCATACTTATTAGAAGCATAAGGTCTCTAGGAGACTCAAGAGCTATAGAAAACTCAAGATAACTGCTATCAGACTCTAATTTATCAAATGAATAAAAGAGAATAAAAGCATTTATTAATCTCTTGCACCTAGTAGCCAGACAGTCACTGTTATACCTACTGAGGATACAAAAAGAGAAAAAGGCCTTTCCTCAAAGAGCTAGTATCTTTTTTTTATTTGTTTAGTTTTCCATTTTTCCCCACTTATATTCAAAAACAATTTTTAACATTTGTTTTTAAAATTTTGAGTTCCAAATTATTTCCCTTTCTCCTTCCCCACCCCCCTCATTAAGAAGTCAAGCAATTCCATATAGGTTATTCATATATATATATATATGTATGTATATATATATATATATATATATATATATGAATTGTTACTTTGCTGTTACTGTTTGTGTTACTTTGTACTGAGTAAATTTTACTTTGCATCAACACATGTAAGTCTTTCTAGATTTTTTTTCCTGAAAGCATCCTGCTCATCATTTCTTATAGTGAAACAGTATCCCATCATAACTACACTCCACAACTCATTCAGCCATTTCCCAAAGGAAGGGCATCTCCTCAATTTTTAATTCTCAGAAAACTCAGAAAAGAGCTGACATAAATATTTTTGTAGATATAAGTTATTTTCCTTTTTTAAAATCTCTGTTAGGATACAGAACTAGTAGTGGTATTGCCAAGTCAAAAGGTCTGCATGATTTTATAGACCTTTGGGCATACTTCCAAATTATTCTACAGAATGTTTGCATCAGTTCACAACCCTAAAAATAATACATTAATGCCTCACAAGAAACATGAAAAGGTAAAGAGGAAAGATAAATCATAAGATACTTTTTAAAGTTGAACTGTTTACATTCCTACATGGAAAATCATATTTGTAACCCATGAGGCTTTTCTCATTATTAGGGTGGTTGGAAGGAATATATGAAGACAGAGGGCATAGGGTGAGTTGAATATGAAAGGATGATATCTAAAAAATAAAATTAATGAGTGTGAAAGGATTATACTGGGAGGAGAAAGGGAGAGGTATAGTGGGGTAAATTATGTCACATAAAAGAGGCAACAAAAAGCTCTTATAGTCGAGGGTGATGGAGGAAGTAAGAGGGAATGAGTGAGCCTTATTTTCATAGGAGATGACTTAAGGAAGGAATAACACACACTCAATTGGGTATGAAAATCTATCTTACTACACTACAGAAAATTAAGGTGTAAGGGGATAAGAGAGGAGGGATAATAGAAAGGAGGGCAGATTGGGGGAGGTGGTAATCAGAAGCAAACATTTTAGAGGAAGGACAGGGTAAAAGGAGAGAATTGAATAAATGGGGTAGCAGAATAGGATGAAGGTACATATAGCTAGTCTTTCACAATATGACTTTTAGAAATGTTTTGGATGACTGTACATATATAACCTTTATCGAATTGCTTCCCTTCTCAAAGAGGGTGGATGGGGAGGGAAGAAGGGAGAGAATTTTGAAATCAAAATTTAAAAAATGAAGTTAAGATTGTTTTTACATGCAACTGTAAAATAAAGATACATAGGTAATGGGGTATAGAGATCTATCTTACTCTATAGGAAAAGAATGGAAAGAGGGTAAGAGAAGGGAGGAGGGGTTAAGTAGGAAGGGCAGACTGGAGTAAGGAGTATTCAGAAGCAAAATATGTTGGAGGAGGGACAGGGTGACAGGAAAAAGAGAACAGAATAAATGGGGGTCAGGAATAGGGTAGAGGGAAATGCAGCTAGAAATAGTAATTGTGCAGAAAAATGAAGCAAGTTTCTATTATAAAGGCTTCACTTCTCTAACATAAAAAGAACTATGTCAAATTTATAAAAATAAGAGCCATTCCCAAACTGATGAATGATCAAAAGAAATAATCAGTTTTCATATGAAGTAATTAAAGCTACCTATAAACATATTAAAATATTCTAACTATTGATTTGGGAAATGCAAGTTAAAACAATTCTGAGGCACTACCTCAAACCTATTAGATTGTCTTATAGGACAGAAATATAAATGACAAATGTTGGAGGGGATGGCAGATGGTGGAAATGAGATATTAACATACAATTGAGAATTAATTAAACCATTCTGTAGAACAATTTGTAACTATGCCCAAGGGACTATGGAACCATGCTTTGACCTAGGAATACTACTATTAGGTCTACATCCCAAAAGAGATGAAAAAAAGAAAAAAGACTTATATGTACAAAAATATTTATAGCAATTCTTTTCTGAGTGTAAAGAATTAGAAATCAAGGTGAAGCCCGTCAACTAGAAAATAGCTGAATAGGTTGTACTGTGTAGTTACAAAGGAAAACTACTTTGCTATAAGAAATGATGAGCAGGATGCCTTCAGAAAAACCTAGGAAGATGTACATATGTTGATGCAAAGTGAAATGTACTGGGTACAAAATAAAAGCAATATTGTAAGATGATCAGATGTGAATGACTTTGCTAGTCTTAGCAATACAATAATACAGGACAACTATGAAGGACTCATGATGAAAAATGTTATCTATTCCCAGAGAAAGCACTTATGGTGTCTGAATATAGATTGTGGTATACTTTTTTTTAAACTTTGAGGTTGATTTTTTCTGTTTGTCTATGTTTTCTTTTACAGCATGCCCATTATGGAAATGTATTGTAGAGTTATGCATGTGTAGCCTATATAGAATTTCTTGCCTTTTCAATGAGAGTGTTTGAGTGGGAGGAAAGGAGAGAATTTTGAACTCAAAGTTTTAAAAATAAGTGTTGAATATTTTCTACAAGTCATTGTGGAAAAGGAAAATACTAAATAATAATAATAATAATGATAAAAGATCTTTCCCTGTGTGCATTTAAGTTGTCTTTTTGATATCCACATCAAGGACAGAGATTTTATTTCTCTGATTATATGATAGAGCTTTACAGAAGTTAGTGTACAAATTAATAAGTGATAGCAAAAACACACTTTTTTGCTATTTAGCATAAGGGCAGGTTGTATTTAAGAGGGTTAAAGCTACAAAAAGAGAATAATTGCTGGATTTAATCAGAAATCACTGGTGCAGTTTATGGGAACATTGTGCATTATTCTCTTGTAATATCTGATTATTTAATATCTTTATTTTCTCAATTTTATACAATAAAATGTTAAGCAGCACTTCCAGAAGAGATTAAATTGGATTTTAGATTTTTCTTTAAATGTAGGACATAACTTTACTATTTGGAAATTAAAATACAGTGTATAAAATGGAAATTAGCCATTATTATCATAATTTTAAGTCCTCAGAGATTCTTTCTGCAACTGCTTAGAAATATCAGTCTTAAGATCTTCTTTACATTACGAAAATAAAAGGTTATTCTAAAAGTTTTCTATGCTACCTTGAAATGACTTTTGCAACTGGAAAATATCCAAAAAAATATTTAAACTGCAAAAAGTTTGACAAATGGAAAATCAAATGTGTAAGCTTCATTTATTTTCTCAAAAATAGTTTATAAATCCATCAAAGTCATAACATGCTACCTGAAGCATAAGGTTATTTAAAAATATTTAATCATGATTAGA
>CM053593.1:336537342-336556372 GCA_028646575.1 Pseudocheirus occidentalis | reverse complement strand
AAAATTTGTAACTCAAAACCTTGTGGAAATGAATGATGTAACCAAGAAAATAAATTAAAATTAAAAAAAAAAGAATTTGAGTTAAAGGAAAATGCATTTTGTTATCTTATTGATATTGCTTTGTTTTTATAAATATCTCAAAGTAAAGTAAATGTAAAAAAGTGAGGGGCTTTTAATTGCTTTCTGTGCAGTTAGTTGCTCTTGTTGACTGGGAATTGATGGAGCTGCCAGCTCTCTTTTGAGTCTCCTTTTCTCTTCCTTCTCTCCTTGCATGAGCAGTGAAAGTTTTCTTCAGTATAGTAACTTGGAGTCAGTGAGAGAACCAGACAGTAAAGCCTGGGGCTGGGGTACCAGGATGGATTGAATACTTTTCCAATTTTGGATTATCTTCTCCTTTCTAAGTCAATGCAGTAAAAAAAAAATTACAGATGCAAATGGAAAAAAAATCAACAAGAAAGGAGATAAACCTGTGTAGATATGGTGAACAACCTTGATCCTAAACTTCTTTCTTTGCAAAAATGTGAGGAGGGTAAAGGCAAAGTGTGTTGCATTTCATATATGTCAGAATTTGTAAAAGTGGTGATTTTGCTAAATTGCATTTTTTTTCTTTTAAAAAATGTTACTGAGAATATTCTTTTGGGCAGGAGAAAGAAAGGGGACATATTTGGAAATTCAACTCATGGGCAAAACAAAAGATACCAAAAAACATTGGAGAAAGCATACTAATTTTTTTTGCTCCATATAAATGTAAAGGATATATAAATAGATGGAAATAGACTGAAAAAATTCTTATGAAATATCTGCATTTATAGCAGTTTACAAATTTAATATGAATAGAAAGTGTGATATGACAGCAAAAAAAGAAAGAAAAGTTATACTTAAGCTTTTAAAATCAAAACTTTATCACATCATTTTCCTAATTTCTTCACTTCTTTCTTATTCATTCTATACATTGTCTATTGTTTTCTTTTCATATATATTTTATTTTAATTATTTGCATTAAAACACAAAGTAGATACATTTGTTTTCTGACCCTCTAAATTCAATTTTTACTCTAAACTCTGATGTGACTTAATGATGATGTATAACCGTGTAGGCCTGTGTTCCGAATTGTCTATTCCTCTTTATTTCCTCCTCTCCAATCAAACGAAACAAAACTTAGCTACCTAGCACCCCATTCCTTCAAGGATTTGTCTATGTCAGGCAATTTGAAAGGCTAACCATTACTTATAACATATGACTTGCTACTCCTGATTGTTTGTCCTGGAGCTACTAGTGCTTCCTTGTTAGTGAGAATCAAGTCACACATGTTTGTTTCACCACATTGATGGATGAAATTAACATTAAAGAATGTCAAGCAATTATAAAACAATCTATTTTTAACAGAAAAGATGTATCAGCAGGTATATGGATAATTGGAATTTCCCATTTTCTATTACCCTTCATAATGGAAACTAAATTCATAATCTATTTGTGAATATCTCAGTTCCTTCTCCTGTCTAGATGATTCATAACATACAGATGCAACAGTATCAGTTGAATTTCTTCATCCATTGATTTTCACTTGAAAGTTCACCATCATATTTCCCATCTCATTCCTGAATTTTTTAATATTAGTGCAACTTTTTTCTTCACAGTGCATCTCAAGCATCACAACTCCCTCATTTATCTCTTTTGTCCTTTTTGAATACAATTTATCATGACAGAGCCACATTTCAGTCATTATTTCCATGTTACCACATTTTAGTAACACCTATGATATCAAATTTCCTTCCTTGTGCTAGGATCTCTAGTTCAACTCGTTATTCTTCTTATTTTTTTATATGTAATATATTTAGCACTGAAACTCCTCACTGCCTTTTATCTTGGATTTTATGTCCCATAAGGTTATTGAAGTCTCTATTTTTGTTATTCTTCCTAAATATTAGCTACTTGCTGTGCTGTCTGTTCAAGTTAATCAGCATGTATTAAGCACCTTCTTTATGTCAGGGACAATACTAAGAAAGAGATGCAAAATTGAAACACCAGTAGCATCTCCCAAGAAACTCACCTTTTAATGGAGAAGGCAATATACAAACTTCTAGTTATACAAAAAAATTATATATATGTATATATATATATATATATATATAGGCATATGATGAAATGAGGATCATTTCAGAGGGAAGGTACTAACTTTGAGTACTATGAAATGCTTCTTACAGAAAGTGAGCCTTTAGCTGAGACTTAGAGGAAATTAGAGACCAAAGAAGGTGGGTAGTTTGAAATATGGGAAACAATCAGTAAAAATGCATGGACTTGGGAAAATGACTTACTTGAGTGGAAAAAAAATAGCTAATGTTCTTATGCTGTAGAATTTGAGAAGGAGATGAAATATAAGAAGATTGAAAATGCAGGAAGTGAAAAGGTTATAATGGACTGTAAAAGTCAAACAGAAGGGTTTATATTTGATCTTGGAGGTAATAGGGACCTGATGGAATTAATTAAATGGAGGTAGGAGTGACATGGACAGTCAATGTTATGATTTAGAAAAATCAGTTTGACACCTAAGTAGAGGTTGCACTGGAGTAGAGAAAGACTTAAGGCAGTAGAATTTTACCTTAGAAGGGTAGTATAATAGTCTGAGATGATGAAGGCCTATACCAGAATGGTGGCAATGGCAGAGGACAGGAAGAGATGTACACTAGACATGCCATTAAGGGAGACATTACAAGATTTAAAAACAGTTTGGATAGAAAGACTGAGAGAGAATGAAGACTTGAGGATGACCTTTAGGGTTATATGCCTGGATGACTGGGAGGATGGTGGTATCCTTCAACAGGGAATTTTAAAAGAGTGGAGGGTTTGGAGGGGGGTAATAGAAAATTAATTTGATTTTAAACATGTTTAGCTTCAGATATCTATGGTATATCCAGTTTAAGACATCCAATAGGAAGTTGGAAATTCAAGCAAAGAGGTCAATAGAGATTTAGGATTGGACAAGCAGAAAAACGAAAGTGAATTTATATAGCATTTACTATGTACTAGGCATTGTGCTAAGTGCTTTGTACAAATATATCATTTGGCACTGATAACACCCCTTTGAGATAGGTGCTATTATTATCTTCTTCATTTTTCAGTTGAGGAAACTGAGGCAAACACAGGTTAAGTGTCTTGCCTGGAGACACACAGTCAGTAAGCATTTGAGGCCAAAATTGAAATTAGATCTTCCTGAAACCAGATTCAACAATCTATCCACCTGTTGCTTCAAAATCAACCTGAATATCATTTGTAGAGAGGTGATAATTTGATCCAGGGAAAGTGATAAGATCATCAAGGAAAAAAGGTTTTTCAAAGTGGTAAAGAGGGGGCAGCTAGGTGGCGCAGAGCACTGGCCCTGGAGTCAGGAGGACCTGAGTTCAATTTCAGCCTCAGACACTTAACACTTAACACTTAAGTAGCCATGTGATCTTGGGCAAGTCACTTCACCCCAACTACACTGCCTTCCCCCCTCCAAAAAGCAAAAATAAAAAAAGTGGTAAAGAAAAAGTAAAGAAAGAAATAGCAGACAAGGATTACTCAACCACATAAGGCAATTTTTTCTATCACTTTAAAAAAATTAACCTATATGTAAGAATGAAGTCAAATTCATTTTTACAGGTGTGTTTATGTTAGGTGCATTCCACTCCTGACCAAGAGACCATTTTTATATATTTTAGGCTGAGATCAAAACATCCAAAATATTCTTAAATACCACATTTTTAAATTTATTGTTCACTTTCCTGATCCTCCTTTCTCTTCACTATCCCTCATGTTTGATCAGCAGCAGTGGTGGAAACATTACCTTAGATAAGCAATTTTTTGCCCATGATACATAAGCCTCAGATAAGATATTCTACACACATCCAGATATTTTAAAAAATCTTCCTGAGTACATCATTGTGATCACTCGACTCATCAAAATTGTTTGGTTGGCACATGTTTTGGAAATGCTAATGAAGATTTTATCATGTCTTGGGCACATACTATGAGGGAACAGTTGAATTCTCTTTTGTTAATGTCACGTAAACATAGTGTAGGCTTCCATATCCCTTAATAAAGAGTCAGTGATCAATACTATTTAATAACTTACTTCACTTCTGACTCTTATCTTTGAACTTTTACCTGGTAGGCCCTTGGATATACATCGCCACTTCTTTCTTTCGAATCAGGTTTAAGTGACTTGCCCAGGGTCACACACAGAGTAAGTGTCTGAGACTGGATTTGAATCCCAGTTCTCCCGATTCCAGGTCCGGTATGGTATATTAACTATACCACCTAGATGCCTCTACATCCTGATTTTTTTGGAGGAAAAATGAAGCAGCAGCCACAATTTCTTCAGAGGATCCAGATTCATTTTCTTCAGCAAGAAGAAAAATTTTAAGGCTCTTTCTCCAATCCCCTCTCTGTCATTCTACCATCCAAATTCCTGATATAATCAAGAACTGGCTTCAAATAACTTTTTTCCTTTGTTTTTAAATTGAGATTCAGATACAGATAGCAAGTAAAAGGATACTCTGCCTAATATATTCATAAATATGGATATTCATAGATTCATTCATATCTATTGCTATATAAATATACATAGAAATAGATATGTAAGATGTATTAGGTAAAGTGTTCATCTACTTCCTCTTCTAGGAATGAGATCAATTTGTGCTTTGAGCACAGAAAATCACTACTTGACCATGACAGAATGATAAATCGAGCATATTCTGTTTATGTCACTCCAAATTCACTTCTGCTTTCCAAACTTAATGGGATTAAGGGGTGGCTAGGTGATGCAGTGAATAGAGCACCGGCCCTGGAGTCAGGAGTACCTGAGTTCAAATCTGGCCTCAGACACTTAACACAATAAACAACTAGCTGTGTGACCTTGGGCAAGTCACTTAACCCCAACTGCCCTCCCAAAATCAAAAACAAAAGCAAAACAAACTTAATGGGATTAAGATCCTCATTTATTTACTGGTACCTCTTATGACCAACAACTTTAGAAAATATCTGTGGCAAACTCCCTAAAGTGATATTGATCTATGGCAATTTAACTATAATGAATATCATCCTATTGCTTGTACCCTCACACATTGTTGGGACCTTTACAGGTGCTCTACATTTCATTTTCTTCTAATTTTTAAGAATACCTGACATTTACATATGGCTAGGTGTGATTAACTTATACCCTGAAGTGTTTTCATTATTTGAATACACTGCATATTTCCTTTAGGAGACAATCCACTGACATATTTTACATAATTATAACACTGAATAGTACAAGTTAAAAAAAATTGTAACCATCCCAGAAGATTCATTATTTGCATTAATCGTGACCATGCTGTAGCATTTTAAAATTGCATACTTTTCATACAGGGTCTATAATTCCTATTTTACATGAAAAGAAGCAAAGGTTGAAAGAATCTGAGTTTACTGTACATGGTAACACTGTTAATAATTGTCAGAGCTATGATTTGAAGTCATGATTTCCATACTTCTGGTTCAGTAATCTTGTAGGCTAAACTAAAATTTCCCTCTCTAATCTGAAAGAGAAATAAGATGTATATAGTATGAGAAGATTGCTCCATGGAAGGGAGAAAGGAAGTTTTATACATATAAATCGTATGAAGTATGAGATTCAATCTATTCTTTGGATAAATGATTTGCTTTCCTTAGGACCAATTCCTGACTACATAAGGGCACTTTTCTAACCCAAGGGTCAGCCTTGGGTCATAATCTCAAGAGGGAATGAAGAGACCGGAGATGACAGTTATGTGCAGCTTGTAGTTTATTCCAACATGGCCACTAACAGCAAGCAAGCTAGCTTATTACTCTAAAGTAAGCGTGATTCAAGTGTGACCACCTCGTGTACAAGGGGTGCAGACCAATGGAGGACAGCCAAACCAGTTATGTCAGCAGCTGCCCAACAAGCAAGGGGTCTCTAGTGAGACACCCTTGAGAACAGCAACTAAACTGTGGCTCTCAGCACCTTCTTATCTCTAAGGAGACCACAAAGTGGCCTTGGAACAGAGAGGCCCAGAGGCAGCTCTATATTCCCATGGGATAGAAAGCGCTTTTGATTCACATTGTCCTGGGCACTTGATGTCTTCTTCAGAAAGGTCTAATTTTTCAATAATATTTTTAAAATTATTATCTTATTCCATCTTTTACCTGTAATGCATTGTTCCTTATAATTCCTAAAGCTAAATTAAGCATGGATTTATGATGTTTTCTCATGTAAACAATAATTTGGGAAAGGGAATGAAAATAATTTGGACTAACAGTAGTACAAAGTGGTAGGTAGAGTTATGAACACAAATAAAGAATTAAGTAAATGGCCACTATTATATCTTAGTAACTAGGAGGTAACTAGCAAATTATAGTGGAAAGAAGTAATCTTGACATTGAAGTGCATGCTTGGATTTCTGGTTCTGTCATTTACTAGGTTTGTGCTCCTGGACCAACTTCTTACCTTATCTGCTCTTCACTTTTATTAGTTATAAAATGGAAACAAAAATGCCTACTTAACAGGAATATTATATGGAAGGTACTTTGGAAAATGTTATATGAATGCAAGCAGTAATTCTACAGGAAAAAAATAACATCATCTTGAAAACAAATAGCATGCGTAGATTACCATACTTGGTGTCTGAAAAACCAGAATTTCAATTTGGCCTCTGGTTCAGAATTCCAAAATCAGAAAACATCTCAGTGATAGATTAGTTTAACTAATCATAGAAAAAGAAATCCCTTTCATCACATTTGACAACTGGTTATACAGACTTTGCTTCAAGGCCTCCACTGAGGAGGAGCCCATGACTTCCTGAGGCTTCCCATTTCTGTTGTGTGATAGCTCTGAATATTGAGAAGTGTTCCTTTACTTCAAGGAAAAATATTGACCTTTTCAGTGTCCAGTAGGTAGCCACATTTTCTTGCTTTCTATTTGTGACACTTAACCTTTATGAATCTCATGTAACTGTCTAAAATCAAGAGGATGTGGTCATGTATGGAGAGAGATCCCATACAGATGGAATTACAGTGGTTCTTTGGTCATTTCAGTTATGTCTGACTCTTGGTGACCCATTAGATGTATTCTTGTCAAAGATACTGGATTGCTTTGTCATTTCCTTCTTCAGCTCAATATATAGATGAGGAAACTGAGTTGAAGACAGTTCAGTGACTTATCCTTCATCATATAAAAATTAAGTGTTTGAGGCTGGATTTGGTTTGTTTGTTTTCAATTTTTATTTTATTTTGAACTCAAATAAAATAAGTATTTTCATAACATAGGATAGAAAAAAAGATGATCATACATGAAACTACGAACTGGAAAATACCACTTTCTATTCCTTTTAAATGTATAATAAATTGTTATGTAACTTCATTTTCCCCCTTTTTTCCTTCTCTCCCTGCTTTAGATGATTGCCATTAAACATAAATATGTGTGTACACACATATATGCATGCACACACATACATGTATGCACAAACATATATGTGTATACATGTATATATTGTATGTTTACAAATATATACACAAATGTGTAAGTATGTAAAATCATTTTATACCTACTTCCAATTATCAGTTCTTTCTCTGGATGGAGATAGAATCTTCTTCCTTATGAATTTTGTAGCTAATCTTGGTATTTAAAACAGTCAACATGGGAAGGCAGAGTCAAGATAGCAGCTTAAAAGCAGGAAAACTCCGTGGCTCCCCCCATAACCACCTCAAATACCTATTGAATATGACTGTAGACAAATTTAGAGCTACAGAACCCCACAAACCAACAGAAAGGAACACATCCTTCACTGAAAACAGCCTGGCAGGTGGACAGGAAGGGTCCATCACAGCACAGTGGAAGCACGGCCTAGACCCGCATGAACTCATGGCTTTAGACCTAGGGTGGCCCAGACCAGCTGCAGCTGGAGCAATCAGGAGAGTGGATCACCAGCAGCTGTGGTGGTTTTCAGAATTATCAACCCATAAATGCCAAAAATAAAGTAAAAGATCATGGAACTCTCCAGGATCTGGGAAGGGGGGGGACAGAGGGTCGTCTGGCCTCTACCACCAGAGCCATAAGCAGCAGATGCAGCTTGAACATTCAGAGGCTAAGCACTCTTGCATAAACCTGACTGGATCAGGAAAGTGGTCTTAGGTGGTGGTGCCGAAGATATGTGACCAGTGAGCCAAAGCTGGTGGGGGCTGTACAGATGGCACCCTCCTAACAGCTCCAGCAGCTATGAAAACACCAGTGATTTGTGGCAAACCTCTCCCCTCAGGAAGCAGAGTTCTACCGTGTCAAAGAGCCAAAAAGTCAAGCAATTGACTGGCAACAGGAGCAAGCAAAAGAAGCAAAGCTGGCACAGCCATCCAAATTTAGATTCCTTTTTTCAGGACAAAAAGGATCAAAGCACGGAATGGGAGGAAGACAACACAGTCAGAATTCCTGCATCCAAAGGTTGCAAGAAAAATATAAACTGGTTATAGGCCATGGAGGAGTTCGAGAAGGATATTGAAAATCAAGTAAGAGAAGTAGAGGAAAAATTGGGAAGACAAATGAGAATGATGCAAGAAAATCATGAAAAGAGAGTCAACAACCTGACTGAAGAAAATAACACCTTAAAAAATAGACTAACTCAAATGCCAAAAGAGGCCCAAAAAGCCAATGAGGAGAAGAACTCCTTAAAAAAGCCAAATTTGCCAGAAATAAAAAGAATTTCAAAAGCTTTCTGAAGAAGATAATCCCTTCAGAATTAGAGTGGAGCAAATGGAAGCAAATGACTTCATGAAAAATCAAGATACTATTAAACAGATCTAAACAAATGAAAAAAAGAAGGCAGTGAAATATTTCCTTGAAAAAACGACTGACCTGGGAAACAGATCCAGGAGAGACAATTTAAAAATTATTGGTCTATCAGAAAGCCATGACCAAAAAAAGAACCTAGAAAGAATCCTTCAAGAAATTCTCAAGGAAAATTGCCCTGATATTTTAGAACCAGAGGGCAAAATAGAACTTGAAAGAATTCACCAATCACCTCTTGAAAAAGATCCCCAAAAGAAAATTCCTAGGAATGCCCAGGTTCCAGAGTTCCCAGATCAAGGAGCAAATATTACAAGCTGCCAAGAAGAAACAATTTAAACACTGTGGAAACACAATCAGTAAAACCCAGGATCTAGCAGCTTCTACATTAAGGAATAGAAGGGCCTGGAATATGATATTCTGGAGATCAAGGGAGCTAAGATTAAAACCAAGAATGACCTACCCAGCAAAACTGAGTATAATGTTCCAGGGGAAACATTATGTGTTTCCAAACCAGGGAAATGGTCATTCAATGAAGTGGAGGACTTTCAAGCATTCTTGCTGAAAAAAAACAGAACTGAATAGAAAATTGACATTCAAATACAAGGAGCATGAGAAGGTAAACATAGAAAAGAAATCATAAGAAACTTATCAAAGTTGAACTATTTACATGCCAACATGGAAAAATGATCATTGTAACTTATGAACTTTTCTCAGTATGAGAATAGTTGAAGGGAATATAAATATGTGTACCTAACATACATATATTTGAGGTATATGTGCATATGAATACATCTGTGAGTGTGTGTGTATATGGGTACAGATATACATAGACAGAGGGCACAGGATCAATTGGGTAGGAAGGGATGACCTTTAAAAGGTAAAACAGAGGTGAGAGAGGAATTTAACAAGCTGAGATAGGGAAAGACAGAATGTGGTAAATTATCTCATATAGAAGAGGCAAAGGATAACTGCTACAATGGAGGGGAAGAAAATGAAGGCAAAAGAGAATGGGTTAACCTTACACTCATTGAATTTGGCTTAGGGAGGGAATGGCATACACTCTGAATTGTGTATCTTGGCCTACAGGAGAGTAGGGGGAAGGGGGTGAGGAGGGATGATGGAGGGGAGGGAAAATTGGGAGGAGGGTAGTTAGAAGCACACACTTTTGGGGGCGGAGCCAAGATGGTCACGTAGAAGCAGCAAAGGACCACAGCTCCCACACTAAAGGACCACACTAAAAAACTCATAAAATGGGCCACTAAACAGATTTTCAAGCTCCAAAACTCTCCACAAGACAGAAAGCACATCTGTTGCTACGGGCAGTGCAGGTGGGGGTGCAGGATAGGAAGGAGGGACATACAATTAACCTCTCACAATTTGCCCACCATGGAGATGTCCTGTGTAATTACACATGTACAGCCTGTATTGAATTGCTGCTCCTCCCAGTGGGAGTGGGTGACAGGGGAGGAATTGTAAGAATCTAGTATTTAAAGCTATACAATTAAAGGCAACTGGGAAATAATACTTACAGGGACGGGACTCCCTGCCCTGCTAGAAAGCTAGAGAGGTGTTGGAGGAGGGCATAAAAGGGAACAGATTGTGGGAGGGGTCTTACAGTGGGATCAATGTTCTGGGCTGGGGGGTAGGGACAAAAAGGGGAGAAAATGTGTAACTCAAAACCTTGTGGAAATGAATGATATAACCAAGAAAATAAATTAAGATTTAAAAAAAAAGACCACACACTTTTAAAGGGACAGGAAAAAAGCAGAGAATAGAACAAGTGGGAGGGGTAGGAAGGAGGAAAATATAGTCAGTCTTTCATAATATTTCCACTATGGAAATGTTTTGCTTAACTACATGTGTACTACCTATATTTAATTGCTTATCTTCCAAGTAAGGGTGGGAGATGAGTGAGATGAGACAGAATAGTTTAATGCAAACACTTTAGAAAGAATCTAGAATTTAAAGCTTTAAAATCAAATGTTTTAAAAATATCCTTATTATTACTATTATTATTATTATTATTATTATCATTATTATTTGCATGCAATTGAGGGCACTGGGGTACAGCAATCCATCTTGCCCTATTAGAAAGTCCTAGGGAGGTGGGTGAGGATATAGGAGAGAGCAGATTGGGGGAGGGGTTATTCAGTGAGATCACTGCTTTGGGGTGGTGGGCAGGGGAAAGACAAGGAGAAAATTTGTAACTCAAAGTCTTGCGGAAATGAATGATGTAAACTAAAAATAAACACAAAAGTTAATTTAAAAATTAAAATAAAATAATCAACATGACTTAGTCACTTTTTAAAAGTGATTCTTAAAACAATATCATTTTATCTTATAATTATTATAATATATAATTATCATTATATCTTATAACTATTTACCACACACTCTTGGTTCTTCAAATTTGACTCTTCATTATTTCACAAAATTCTATTTACAATTTTCTAAGCTCATCAAGCTCATTTCTTATAGCACAGTAGTATTCCTTCACAATAACATACCACAATTTTTTCAGTCACCTGAATGCAGGAAAAATGAGTCTTCTTACCTTCAGGCTTACAACTTTATGTATCCACCACTGAACTGTCCTTGACTTACACATACTGTGTTTTTGTAATGGAGACATATAATACCCTAAAAATGTATCTTAGCAATTGTGCAAATAACTTGATCTTTCTGGATCTGCACTTCTTCACAAGTGGGGTTGGTGACAAGCTTGAACTTAATAAGAGGTTAGAAAACCCATCTGTTTCCTTTCATTGGAGAGATTGGAGACTTTGGGGGTTGGAATTTGTATACATTTTCAGGTACAATCAATGTACTGTTTAGTTTTGCTGAACTATTTAAAGGCGTCAATATTTACCCCCTTTGATGATTTGATTGGGTTAGATGACCTGTGATACCCTTTCTAGGTACAAATCTATGAGTTTTAAAGGAGGGAGAAAAAGATGGTCATAGAATTTCAAGATAAAAGTAACAACAGGGAAGATTTAGAAAGAAAACAGAATAGTTTAATGCAAACACTTTAGATTTACTATGGAAGTTCAGAAAAGAGATTCCAAAGTGATGGAGCAACATATAGTAAAGATTTTGATATTGAGAAGTAAATCTAGAAATTATCTGTGAGCTTGTGATGATTGACTTGATGTTATCAAATGAGATCAGTGATAATTAGTCATAAAAATGGCCATATAAAATCAATATGCTATTCCCTAATTCTAGGTAGAATGTCTTTTTAAAAATGTGTTGAACCAATCTAAGGTCAAAACTTAACTGAGATATTTAATTGGAAATGTTAGTACGTGTACCTGAACACATTCTGTACAATATTGATCTTAAAGCCTTTAATGAGACATTTTTATTATGAAACCTAATTACATAACTGTATATCATTCTAATTCTCTCAGGTCATCTAATTAGAGTGTGTCTCTAGTTTCTCATTCTGAAATTAAATCTCTCTCCCTAGTACTTACCTTGGAATCTTGAATAGCAGTTGAAAAGGTAGAAGAAAATCAATGACATTTTTGGATTTTTAATTATACAGTTTTATAACCTTATGAGCCACAGAGCAACTTGGACAAAAGTAAATTAAGATTTTAAACACAAATCTTTGTGATGCCAGGATTTAATGTGAAATATATATTTTTTCTTTATCTTCCCAGCACTTAGCTTATGGCCTGATGCATAGCATAATAAATGTTCATTGATTAATTTATTGATTGGCATAATAGACTTAGATCCTTAGTGTAGAATTCCAATTCAAGTCTTGAGTGTGGGACTATGGGTAAGTCACTTATCTTCTGAGAACCTTATTTTCCTTGGGTATAAAATGGAGATTTATGCATTTGTACTTCCTAACTCCCAAGGTTATTATGTAGAATGCTCTTTGACAATGTTAAAATTCCCCCAAAATATCAGTTACTGATATCATACAATATATTTCTTAAAATATTTTCCTATTTTGCTTTTATTTCTCCCATTAAAAGAGGGTTTTGATAATATTATAACAAAAAAATTGCCTGATCCCATATTAAGAGGGAAGCATGTTCCTTTAGAGAGGTTACACAGCCCTTGGTGATGCTATCTTTAATGCTCTAGGTAATTGGAATTTTGAAATTCAGTGATCACCATGCAAAAGTATTAATATGATAACAGAAACTACTATGGGTGGGGTATTTGACCTGTTACTTGCCTTGTAATGATTTCACTCAACAGACTGTACAGAGTATCGTCCTCCAAAAAAAAAATAATAAAAACTCTGACAAACTTCAAAAGGTAAATGAAATAGCTCCCAAGGTCAGTCATCTCCAGTAGTTGATTGTGGTTTGGATGGAGAAGAGAGAGTGAGTGTTCACAAGAAATTTGGGGAATTGAGCTAGAAGAGGAATGAAGGAGGAGGAAAAGAAGGAGGCAGCTAGAATGGTTACTAAAACCCAGAATCAGTTCAGTCATGGATTGAAAAAGCTAGGCTTAGGGTGGCTAGGTGGTTCAGTGAATAGAGCACTGGCCCTGGAGTCAGGAAGATCTGAGTTCAAATATGGACTCAGACACTTAACACAAAACTAGCCATGTGACCTTGGGCAAGTCACTTAACCCCAATTCCCCTCTCCAAAAAGAGAAGAAAAAAAAGCAAACAAAACCAATGTGTGTGTGTGTGTGTGTATACATGCATGGGCACACACTTATATGCCCTGCTATCTACCACCGTTGATAGTATTTTGTAAACCTAATTCTGTTTTTTATAAATTAGTGCATTCCAACTATCTGTGGAAATGCTGTTACTTGAGATCAGTGTACCTTTACAGATGACCCTGAGGGTGTTTGCATTTCACAAATGATCTCTGCTAGTTCTATAATCAAATTTTGAATATATATATATATATATATATATACACAATATATATATATATATATGTATGTATAAACAATTATGTATGTGTATATATATATATATGAAGTTATTATTATTTACATGCAACTGGGTAATAAGGCACTAAGGTAGGAAGCTCTATCTTGCCCTACCAGAGAGTCAAAGGGGTGGAGGGGGAGGACATAGGAGAGAACAGACTGGGGGAGGGGATATACAGTGTGATCACTGTTTTGGGGTGGTGGGTAAGGGAAAGATGGGGAGAAAATTTGTAACTCAAAATCTCATGGAAATGAATTATGAAAACTAAAAATAAACAAAAATTAATTAACAAAAATAAATGCATGTGTATGTCTCGTTCATCATTTTAAGTTCATCACTTCTGTCAGGATGTGAATAGACATGTTTCTCAAGAATCATAGCTGACCTTCACATTGATCGAGTTCTCAAGTCTTTCAAAACTAGATTGTTTCTTCAATTATTGTCATGTAGTTCATCACTGACTCTGTACTGGAAGACTTTGAAATCAAATCAGCTGCTTAAGTTTTTAAGCTTTTTGGTCACTGCAATGTGTTAAAGCATTGAAATATAATTGTCAAAGGGTGACATATTTTTCTTTTTAATATTAAAGGCGTGCTTTCCTGTGTTTTTCTTTTAAACAAGGGCAAAGAAGATTTTCATGCAGAGCTATAGCCAGCACGGTATTTAAAGTGATGATGGTCATTTAGGTTTTATCCAAGGAAAAGTACTTTATCTGGTAGACCAGATGGATTTGGATTGTTGGACGGGGCAGGTAAGACACCTTCCACCCCATCTTGATTTCCTAGGAAGGGAAGTAGCAGGAAGGGGTAGATATGATTTCCTCCTGGATGGCCATCCTCCCTTGCATATCCTAGTCTCTCCTCTGAGGGCTCTCTTTCCCAACTAGGGAAAATCAAATCTGAAGACTGATAGTAGGAAGAGGAAGGATGGCTTTGAGCCTTAGTCTTATGATATTGTACAATTATTCCACTTCTTTTCAGCTGAATGTATGCCTTTTCCCACCACCATTTCTCTTTCCTCACATGTTCTTACTTTTATATCATCCTAAAAATGTTAAAAAAAAACTTTGCTTAGAAAGATAAAGAATTCATCTTTACTTTCCCCTGTGAAATATGTAGAGCCATAAAGTTAAATTATTTCTACTTGCATGTTAAATGACTTTTTACAAAACTGTTGGGAAAGTTGATTTCTATGTGACACATTTTATGTTATTTACATAATTTTGTTTATCACTTTATAAAGTCACTATGCTCAGTTAATTGTATTTTACATGAAAAGGACACACAGATCATCATGATTCTTCTTACCTAACTTGTGGGAATAGAATTTTTCTTTTTTTTTATCCTTACCTAGTCTTATCTCTAACATTTACAAAAGCCTTTCTCGGCAGTATTACCTTTTAAAAGCATACTAAAAAGCTTCCTGATAATATTCTTAAACACATTTGTAATACAAAATAGCATTAGTAATCTACAAAAAGAGTAAATTGTGGAAAGCCTCAAAGGACAAGGAAAACAGATCCTGTGAAATGTTCTATATTCCAAGCATACTTTTGAATACCACATATTTGTGTCAAACATTTGAAGGGAAATTGTATTAAACGGAAAACAAAAAACCCTCTATTTAGCATAAGGAGATCTAACTTCAGCATGATATCTGCCATAAGAATTATAAAGTTGAGTAAATCACTTACCAAATTTGGACTCTTCTTTCCCTTATATGTAAAACAGATTTAAATCAGATAATCTCTAAGGGCCCTTTCAAATTGGAAGTCTGTGCCCCTATACTTCTATGGTATAGTTTTTTAAGGAAAGGATGCATTGGAGCAATTTTGTACCTATTTTATGGATGTAAATGTTTCTGTCTTCAGGCTAGTTAGAGTAATTTGCTAGGTATTCAGAAATTTCCAACATTATATATTTGAACTCAGAAAGACCTGAGTTCAAATCCTGCCTCAGAATCTCAGTACTTATGTGACCCTGGGCAATGAATTTAACTCTGTCAGAGCCTCAGTTTTCCCATCTATAAAATCAGGATTATAATATCTCCTCCCAGGGTTGCAGTGAGGATCAAATAAGACAATATGTGTGGATAGATAGATAGGTAGATATAGATATTATATGTGTGTGTCTACATAATGCTTTGTAAAACTTAAAACAGTGTATTAATACTGCTATTTTATGCACCAAAATGATGTGCAATGTGGTCCTTAATTTTGTAGTCCTTAAAATATGAAGACAAGGGGGCAGAGCCAAGATGGCAGAGTAAAAGGAGGAAATTCCTTGAGCTCCTGCCACAACCATCTCCAATATCCATAAAATATGACTCTAAACAAATTTTAGAGCTACAGAACTCACAAAGTGCCAGAGAGGAATACATCTCCCACTCAAGGCAGTCTGGCAGGCCAACAGGATCTATCACACAGAGCTGGGAGCCCAGCATAGTCACACATGAACCACACAGTTCCTGCCCCAGGGCAGCCCAAACAGCAGCTCCAGGAACAGTCTTCAGGAGAGTCAATCAGCAGCAGTTGTGGCAGTTTCCAGACTTCTCAAACCATAAATGACAAAAATAAAGTAAAAGGTCAGTGGAGACCAGGTTACTCAAGAGCACAGTCCAGTCCTTGCCCCCAAGGAGAGAAATGGCAGAGGCATGGCAGCTGCAGCCACTGCCACATGGCTGCCTCTGGAGCTCATGACCTGAAGATTATAAGGGAACCAAGTGACCAATCAGAGCGTAATCACTATTACTTTATCCTACTTGGATCTGTGTTGCTGTCTTTGGCAGTGGTCCTGTGGTGAGAAAAGCCAGAGTGCTAGTGTGATATCTGTGGAGAGAGCACCCTCCTCAGATCTCTAACAACATTTGCAAAAATCCAAGTGATTTGGGACAAAGCTCTCTCCCTTCTGGAAGCAGAGCTCTACCATGGCAAAGAGCTCAAAAGTCAAGTAATTGTCTGCCAAGATGAGCAAGCAGAGGAAGCACAGAGCATAGAATCCTTTTCTAGAGTCAGAAAGCATCAAAGTGTGGAATGTGAGGAAGACAATGTAGTCAGAACTCCTGCATCAAAAGCTTCCATGAAAAATATGAGCTGGTAACAGGCTATGGAGAAGCTCAAGAAGGATTTTGAAAATCAAGAGAGAAATGGAGGGAAAATTGGGAAGAGAAATAAGAATGATGCAAGCAAATGATGAAAAGCAAGTCAACAATCTTCTAAAGGAGAATCAAAAAAGAATACCAAATAAAATAACACCTTAATAATAGACTAATTCAAATGGCAAAAGAGGTCCAAAAAGACCATAAGAAGAATGCCTTAAAAAACTGAATTTGCAAGGTAGAAAAGGAATTTCAAAAACTCACTTAGGAGAATAATTTCTTCAGAATTAGATTGGATCAAATGGAAGTTAATGACTTTATGAGAAATCAAGATACTACAAACCAGATGCAAACAAATGAAAAGAAAATAGAAGGCCATGTGAAATATCTCAATGGATAAACAACTGACCTGGAAAATAAATCCAGGAGAGATAATTTAAAAATTATTGGACTATCTGAAAGCCATGATCAAAAAAGAGTTGAGAAATCACCCTTCAAGAAATTCTCAAGGAAAAATGCCCTGATATTATAGAACCAGAGGGCAAAATAGAAATTGAAAGAATTTTCCAATCACCTCTTGAAAAACATCCCCTAAAGAAAACTAAGAATATTGTAACCAAATTCCAGAGTTCCCAGGTCGAGGAGAAAATATAACAAGCACACAGGAAGAAATAATTTGAATATTGTGGAAACACAATCATGATAGCACAAGATCTATCAGTATCTCCATTAAGAGATCAAAGGGCTTGGAATATATTCTGGATTTCAAAGGAGCTAGGATTAAAACCAAGAATCAGATACCCAGAAAAATTGAGTATAATGTTGAAGATTTTCAAGCATTCTTGATTGAAAAACCAGAGCTGAACAGAAAATTTGAGTTTCAAATACTTTCAAATTTCAAAGAAGCAAGAGAAGCATGAGAAGGTAAACAGGAAAAATAAATCATAAAGAACTTTTTAAAGTTGATCTATTTACATTCCTACATGGAAAAATAATAATTGTAACTCATGAGACTTTTCTCAGTATGAGGACAGTTGAAGGGAATATGTGTGTGTGTAATATTATACTTATATATACATATATTTATATGTTTATGTAGGAGTGTGTATGTGTATATTAATACATATGTGAGTGTGTGTAAATATGTGCACATGTAAACATAGACAGAGGGCTAGAATTCATAGAATAAGAAGGAGGTGATATCTAAAAAATAAAGTTAACATGTGAGAGAGGAATATAATGAGAGAAGGAGATAGGGAGAGATAGAATAAGATAAATTATCTCATAGAAAAGAGGTAATGGAAAACTGTTACAGTGGAGAACAAGAAGGCAAAAGGGAATGGGGCAACCTTACTCTCTTTGAATTTAGCTTAAAGAGGGAATAACATACAAACTGAATTGGATATTTTAACCTACATGAAAGTGGGGTGGGGAGGGAACAAGAGTAGGGATGACAAAAGAGATGTCATAATTGGGGGAGGAGGGTAGTTTGAAACACACATTTTGAAAAAGGACAGGGTCAAAGTAGAAAATAGAATGTGTTGTGGCAGGATAGGATAGAGGGAAATATAGTTAGTCTTTTTCAATATATCTACTTTGGAAACATTTTGCATAACTACACATGTATAGCCTATACCGAATCACTTATCTGCCCAGTGGGGGTAGATGATTAAGGAAGAAGGGAAAGAATCTGGAAATCAAAGTTTTTAAAACAAAAGTTCATTTTTTTTACATGCAACTGGGAAATAAGGTACACAGGCACTGGGTATAGAAATCTATCTTGCCCTACTAGAAATTCAGAGGTGTTATGGGGGAGGATGTAAGAGAAAGCAGACTGGAGTAAGGGTATTCACTAAGATCACTATTTTGGGGTAGGGGTAAGGGTGTGACAGCAAGAAAATTTGTAACTCAAAATCTTGTGGAAATGAATGTTGAAAACTAAAAATAAACATGTTTTTAAAAAATATGAAGACAAAGTTGGGTAGAGGAGACTTCTCAAAGTCTGAGTCTTGTTTCTTTCTCATGACAATATTCAATTAATTACTCAGAGAGATGAAATGGAAGAATTGTATATTTACAATAAAACTGAAGTGATTTGAAGATTATAAAAATCCAGGGATAAGCCAAATAGTAAGTGGAACAAATTGGAAATTGACCATGGTTGAGAGGAAGTAATTGAACTTCTTAAAGGACAGTTTTTTTTTTAA
>CM053593.1:336521479-336536842 GCA_028646575.1 Pseudocheirus occidentalis | reverse complement strand
GAGGTCCCAATTAGTGTGAACAATGAATCCCCTAATGATGTTACATGGTACTCAAATTAAAATTATTTTAAAATATAATCATTTTAAATGTCTTAACTAGTTCCATTCCAATAGAAATACACATCATGACTAAAATAATGCAATAACTTCAGAGATTTCATGATTCACACCAATCACAACTTAGCTCTGAAAGTTAAATTACTATTGAATTTCTCAAGCCCTTGAGTTGCTAAGAACCTCTGGACCATGACCTCTGCCAATATGACATTCATATTGGAAAATGTAGTAAAACTGGTAAAATTGTGAAATGTACAATTTAGTCTCCACCAGTCATACAGCAGCTCATATTGTGGGAATAAAAGAACACCCTCAAGAAGCTTCCAAAACTTATGATGCAGATCTATTTGAGAATTTCTTTGGACTTTCTACCCCCCCCATGCTTATGTAATTCTGGGTACAACCAGGAAGTAGGACCCCCTTACCAAGCATCAGAGTAGCACATAGACAGAAATGATCAGGTCCTAGGAGACTGAGTACTTGTGGAGGAAGGTTTGTAGAAGTATAATGCTTGATCTCCATGTTTTTAAGTATCTGAAGAATTGATTAAAAAAAACACACACAAGAGTTTTCAATGACATGATATTCTACAAGGCAAAAGAACTTGGACTACAACCAAGAATCACGTACCCAGTGAAATTAATCATACTACTTCAAGAGGAAAAACAACCATTCAGTGAAATAGAAGGATTTCAAGTTTGCATTAAGAGAAGACTAGAATTGGATAAAAATTGCATCATTAATAATAATGCTAGAAAGAATTTAC
Source organism: Pseudocheirus occidentalis (assembly GCA_028646575.1). Lineage (NCBI taxonomy): Eukaryota > Metazoa > Chordata > Mammalia > Diprotodontia > Pseudocheiridae > Pseudocheirus > Pseudocheirus occidentalis. The sequence continues at coordinate 336,536,019 of CM053593.1, read as the reverse complement.
ATAGACAGAGTGCATGGGCCAAAACTGAATTTGAAGGAATAACATTTAAAAAATCAAGGGACTGAAAAATAAGGAAGTATAATGGGTACAGAATTTAAGTAGAAGAAGAATGGCATAAAGTATTTTGCATGAAGAGCTCTTATTATCTCAATAAAATAAAATATCTCGCAATAAAAGATCTATTACAATGGATGAGAACATGGGAGTGTGGGAGATGAGCAATGCATGAACCTTTCTTTGATCAATATTGGCTCAAAGAGTGAATAATACTCACAATCAGTTGAATATTGAAGTCTGAAGTACAGGACAAGGAAGTAGAAGAGGAAGAGATTAAGTAAAGGGGGTGGCATGGGGACTGAAAGAAAGGAGGACAAATCAGGAGAGGTAGTAAACAAAAGTAAAACAGTGATGAGAAAAGAAAGTGCGAAAGGAGAGAAAGAAAATCAGGAGGAAGATCAGGATGGGATGAAATACATAGGTAGCAATCATAACTGTGAATATGAATGGGATGAACTCTCATAAAAACAGAAGCAGATAACAGAGTGGATCAAAAAACACAATCCTATAATATGTTGTTTACAAAAACTATGCTTAAAGCAAACACACACACACACACATACACACACAGAAAGTAAAGCTAAGTGATTGGAGCAGAATCTGCTATGAATCATCTGAAGTTAAAAAAAAGCAGAGGTAGCAATCCTGATCTCAAAATAAAACAAAAAAATAAGCCTAATTAAAAGAGATAAGGAAGGAAACTACATCTTACTAAAAGCTATCATAGAAAATGAAGCTATATCAATAGTAAAGATATACAGTAAGTGGTACAGCATTTGAATTCTTAAAGGAGAAATTAAGTGCATCACAGGAAGAAATAGGCAGCAAATCTGTACTAGTAGGGGACCTCAACTGCCCCATGTCAGAACTCAATAAATGCAACCAAAAATAAACAAGAAAGAAACTAATGATGTACAGAGAACATTATAAAAGTTAGGTAAGACAGAACTTGGGACAAAATTGAATGGAAACAAAAGGGAATACACACCATAAGCAAATTAGAAGACTAAGGAGTAGTCTACCTGTCAGATCTATGGGGAAGGGAAGAACTCATGACCAAATAAGACATAGAGAGTATTGTGAAGTGTAAAATAGATAAATTTGGTTACATTATACTTTTAACAATAGTTTTTAAAATTAATTTAATAATTTAATTTAATCTAAGATTTTTAAAAAAATTTAATAAGGCTTTAGTACAAACAAAACCAATGTGAACAAGATCAGAAGGAAAGCAGATGACTGGAAAACAATATTTACAGCAAATGTTTCTGATAAAGATTCCATTTCTTATATGTAGAAAACTGAGTCAAATTTATAAGGATACAAGTCATTTCCCAATTGCTAACTGATCAAAGGATATGAACAGGCAGTTTTCAGATGAAGAAATAAAAGCTATCTATAAGCATATGAAGAAGTGCTCTAAATCAATTTTGCTTAGAGAAATACAAATAAAATAACTCTGAGATAACATCTTACACCTATCAGATTGGCTAATGTGACAAAAAACGAAAGTGATAAATTTGGGGGAGGATATAGTAAAATTGGTACACTAATACACTGTGTTAGTAAACTTGTGAACTGATCCAACCATTCTGGAAAGCAATTTGGAATTATGTCCAAAGGGCAACCAAACTATGCATACACTTTAGTCCAGCAATACTACTACTAGGGCTATATCTCAAAGAGATCATAAAATGGTAAAAGAACATATATGCACCAAACTATTTATAGCAGCCCTTTTTTGGGGTGGCAAAATATTGGAAATTGAGGGGATCCCATCAACTGGGGAATGACTGAAAAAGCTGTGATATATATATAAATGAAATGGTAAACTATTGCACAGTAAGAAATGATAAGCAGGCAGATTTCAGAATAAACCTGGAAAGACTTGTATGAACTGAAAGAAAGTGAAATGAGCACCACCAGAAAAACATTGTATACAATATCAGTAACATTGTGGGATGATCAACTATGAATGACTCAGATCTTCTCAGCCACGCTATGATCCAAGATGAGCACAAAGGAAAGTGTGATCCATATCCAGATAAATAATTGTTGAACTCTGAATACAGATAATAGCATACTTCCTTTCTGCACTTTATTCTTTTTCATGTTTTTTTCCTTTTGATTTGTTTCTTCTTTCATAGCTGTAACTGCTATGGAAATATGTTTTACATGACAGCACATGTATAACCTATATAAAATTGCCTACCATTTTAGAAAGTGGGAGGAGAAAGAGGGAGGTAGAAAAAAATCTTGTAAAATTTGTGTTAAAATTGTCTCAACATGTAATTGGGGAAAAATTATAATACTACTGCATAAAAACTAAGTTAATGCAGCACAATAGGGAAAACATATGCATTGAGTGTATTAGGTGAAAGAACCTCTAGGAAGCACATTTATTATAAAGCAAGTTGAAATCATTCTGTATTATGAATGGAATATAAAAAAACAATCCCCCCTTCCCTGAAGGGTGTTAAGGATAGTACAAATCACAACTTTCACCTCCCCTCAAATGAAAGAAAATAATCTCTTAGTTATGAAAAAGGTCAACTTCAGAGCTGGCCATGAAGGAAAAGAAACCATTCTGGAAATCCACATTTTTATTTTCTTAAAAAGAAAAACCCAAGGTGAAAATGTCTGAGGTATTAGATTAAAGATCGATTGTTTCTTTGTTATAATCTGTGCTAGTGACTCAGATACTAATGCCCCTAGAGGGGAGCCAAAATCAAACACAGACCAAATTTTCCTAGTATGCTTTGAAAATACGCAGACAAAAATATAGATCATGGGCCCACAGTTGAAACAATTACCTGATGAATTTATTATAAACTAAATTAGAAACAATAAGAAAAAAGATTTAGGAGGCAAACAGTAGTCTTGGTAAGAATAATGGACCCCTATGGATAAAAATCTCCTTTAATCTAATAGGGAATAAAACATCCAGTTGGATACTGACTAAAACACCACTGTAACCATGACAGTCATCAGTCTTCCTTCTTTCAAGGACTGTGTTTCTATATATTTCCAAATATGTAATATTTCCGTATTCTACTATATTCTCTTTGGTCTTTCTCACTAAATGTTTCTTCTTTCTACTTTATTACATTTCTTCCTATTAGAATGTGACTTCTTGAGACTAGGGGTTAAATTTTCACCTTTGTTTGGTTCCCCAATACCTAGTACATAGCAAGTGATTTATAAATGCCTGTGGACTGATCATTAACTGATTTCCTAAGCCCCTGTCCTCCCACATACTCAACATTTTTAAAAATTTTGCTGAACAAAAGTCTTCACTGACCCTCTCTCAATTCCTGTTACATGCTCAAGCAGCAGATGAAGGAGAAAAGAGCAGGAAGAACAAGAATAAAACAAAGTATGACCACTGAAGGGTAATCTGAGAAATTTTGGAGGAAATACTTTGAGGCTGTGTCATCACATTCAAGTTGAATTCAGCTTATTTGAAAAATTGAGAAGCTGGGGCAGATGACTCAGTTTAGAAGCAAGGTTGAGGTTGTGCAAGAATGTCAGGAAGTTAAAGGCTGAGCATAAGCAGCTTGGGGATAAATACCAGAGAAAATAATAAGTTTTTAAAAGCTATTTTGTGGACAAAAAGTAAAATCAGAAAAGGAATGAGAGCTCCGAATAGCTAACAGAATGCTGCTGCTGCTGCTGATGATGATGATATCTGATACTTTTATGGAACTTATTATTTTATTCCCACAAAAATTCTTCAAGGCAGGTGCTATTATTATCCCCATTATACAATTGTGAAAACTGTAGTTAAGTAACTTTCCCAAGATCACAAGGCTCAGAGTACTACTCACTGAGCCACTTTCCTGCAGCTTACAGAAAGAAAAAAGTAGGAATATTCAACTCCTTTTATTTCTACCTTCTCTGCTAAGAAAAATAATGTCAAATTGTCTATAATTCAATGAAACTGGCCTCTTTGCTGTTCTTCATCAAGATATTTCACTTCCTAACTCTGGGGATTTTTAGTGACTGTCACTCATGATTGGAATGTTCTTCCTCTTCATTTCATCTCCTAATTCAGCTATCTTCTTTCAATTTCCAGCTAAAAGCAAGCCCATCTTCTAGATGAGTCTACTATGAGATTCTGAATAATTGCCAATTCAACATCTTACTTTGTGTGACATACAAACTGCCTTGGTGGATTATGTAAAACAATACACACATTGATATCATCTGTCTATATTTTTCTAGATCTACACCTGTGTCTATATAAGTAAATATAGATATAAACATTGATGTATCTATTTATCATCTGTTTATCTATCTATCTATTTCTAACAGACTTAAGGATAAGAAATCTTGGGATGGGGCATCATTTATAAGTATTAGCTCTCTTATTTAAGAAGCTTGATGTAATGTTTGTTTCCTTGTTAACTGACTGAAATCTAAATAATTACATTTGTGTCATAAAAAAAGATTCACTTCAAAATGTATACACCTCCATACTAAATGTCTGCTACTTTTCATTTGTTACTTAGTGTCTCTAAGTGTTAATTTTTCTTTATGGAATCTGAAAATAATACTCCCTCTACTTATGTCCCAAGACTGTTGTGAAGGGGGAAAATGTAATCGGGAGCTCTTATTATTATTTTTGTCTTTTTCTTTGGGAGGGCAATTGGGGTTAAGTGACTTGCCCAAGGTAATATGGCTAGGAAGTGTGTCAAGTGTCTGAGTCAGGATTTGAACTCAGGTTCTCCTGACTCCAGGGCCAGTGCTTTATCACTGCGCCACCTAGCCTCCCAGGAGCTCTTTTTATTACTATTATTTTTTTCCTGTTATATATTGGGGCAAAGCTATGAAAGTGTCCGTCCTATGATTTTTGAAGTGGTACTAGAACTTAGTCTAACTTAGTCTAACAAAGTGTGCCCACTGAAGGGTAATCTGAGAAATTTTGGTGGAAATACTTTGAGACTGTGTCATCACATTCAAGTTGAATTCAGCTTATTTGAAAAATTTAGAAGCTGGGACAGATGACTCAGTTTAGAAGAAGTTTAGAATAATATTATCCTGATGTTCCAGAAAACAAAACAAATATATTGTCTGTGGGGTGAGCTTTCAGGGCTCTTCCAACAGTTAACATTTACTTACTTTGCTGATAATGTGGTCTTTTGGAAAAGAATTGAAGATAACAATGAGATTGTTTTTTGTTTTTTTCATTCATTTTGGCTAATAGACATGAGGAATATGTAAGCAATATATTTTTACTTGTCTCAAAATCTAGTATGTTGTGGGCAATCCAATTTAAGGAATAAACTACAGACATTTCACTTCCTCTGTCCAGGAAGAAGATCCTGTCTATTAGTGCATACAGAGTGAGATGGGAATAAATGCAATATACTGTAGAATTTTAGAATTATATGGAGACAGAAGAAAGGAATATAAAATTCAATATATTTCTCAGTGACTGTTTTTAAAATGAAGCTCAGTGCTTTTGTTCCCATGGAAACCTTGTAATGAAATGGAAAACAATAATTTTGATGCCATGGTCTCAATACTTCTGACTTCCACTAGATATTCACTGTGTATCCCAATCAGAATTCTCGTGCAAACCACAATATAATGTCATTGCCGAATTTTCAGGAGTTCTAAAGCTTACACATCAGGATAGCTAGAAAGGCACTGTATGGATGTAATGATTTAATGCCCTTTGCCTCTGGGAATGCCTGGAGTTCCAAGTAATAATGTCTTCTCCATTAATGTGCAGTGAAGTGAATGCAGCATTAATCTTCATAGAAAGTTCAATTCTCTTGAGTGGTGAGGAACATAATATGAACTGCATAAATAGAAGGAAAGAACTAAATAATATTAGATGAGTTTTATGTATTTACTATGAGTGAAAAGGCTTAATAGCCTACTTTTGTTCCTCTTCCCTACAGTAAACTCAAAGCATATACTAAGGAACTTGATTGACTTCTATTTATAGTCACATTTCAGATTTAAATGATTCTTTTCTTCAGTACCATGAGTTTTAGAGAGTTCTTTCCTTCATACAATATCAGTCTCAGGTATTAGATAAAGAGATCAGGATGAATGACATTTTCTATGTAGTACAGAGGACTCTGCTTTGAGATCCCCATGAAGAAACCTTATTTTCTACAGTGGAAGAAGAAGAGCCTATGAGATTAGAATGTTACTAAACTTTTAGATCTAACTAAGAAAGTTTAGGCTCATGTTGTAGAGGGAGAGGAGTGTCCTTTGAGAAAGAAGCAGCTTCTCATGCCTTGAGGAACAAGGATGTGTATCCTTAGTTCATAGATAGGATCATAGGTTTTGTGCTTCTAGTGACCTTGGAAATGTAATTCAATATCCTCTTTTAACAAGTGAAGAAAATGAGTTTATGTGAGGTTAATTGATTTGCCAGCTGGTTGGTGTTAGGTAAATCTAATGTCGTAGAGTTGTATTTTATGAAGGCCTGAATCATCTAAAATGAAGGCATCTATGTGGGAGAGGCCAGAGACGAGCTTTGGAGAAGAAATTCTGGATTTCCCTGCCTCACTGGTAGGAGTAACCTCTTTGACCATGGATCCATACACCAGTATAGGTATAGATATAATTGATAACAATGATGTAGCTAGATAATGATATCCCTACAGAATTAAGCTTTTACTGTGTTTTGGAACACCCTTCTAAACATTGTGGATGTAATCACAAACAAGCAAGACAGTTCCTACCCTTAGGAGCTTACATTCTAATCAGGGTAGAGTGTGTATCAGGATAAGAGACAATAGAAAATGTAGCAGTAAAGGGCAGGGAACAGCTTGGAGAGAGAGAGTCCAGGTATGAATCAGATGAAGCCTGATTGGAGTCTTGCTAAAATGTACTTGTACTATGACAATGACAAAGAAAGACTAACATAACATTCTATCTCTAAACTGGGGCTATGCTCTCCCGAAGGCATGCGAAATGGGGAAAGTGGGCCAAAATAGAACCATGGTAAAGAAGCATATCATTGGGAACACACATCTTCACAACTCTAAACTATAGGTCTTGACATCCTTTATTTCCCTCAGGAGAAAATCAACAACTATTCCCTGACTGGTAAAGCTGCTCACTTCTAGACTTCCCCCCTCTCTTGCAAAACTGAGCCACAAATCTGCTGGGTGCTCTCCTTCTATCCTTCAAAAGTTGTGTTAAGCTCCTTCACCAAAAGAGAACCCCCAAGTGGGCAATCCACAGAGTTTTGCCAAGTCCAATCTTTTGGTTGAGTATTGAGCTTTCTCTGGGATGTTGTTGTAGTTGCTATTGTTGTTGAATCATTTTGATTGTTGTGACCCCATTTGGGGTTTTCTTGGAAAAGGTCTTAGGGGTTGGTTATTTCCTTCTACAGCTCATTTTGTAAAAGAGGAAACTGAGGTAAGCATGATTAAGTGACTTGCCCAGGGTGACTTCTAGTAAGTATCTGAGGTCAGATTGGAAAGTGGGGAAAATAAGTGGCCTGACTCTAGTACTGCCCCCACCCCACATGCTATCCTCTGCATCACATTGATGTCCCAAGGGTAGTAATGAGTAAAAAGAAGGAGGATGAGGAATAGAGAGAATGCAGTCCTGAATGATTAATGAAAATTTCATTCATTCATTCATTCATTCATTCATTCATTCATATTTCAGGGTTTCTCTGTCTGCTTAAATGGCCAGCATTACCTTTACTAAATTATTTTTAGTCCTTGTGGTTTTGGTATTTCTGATTTGTTCTGCTTTTTCTTTCTTTTTTTCTATTTCCAGAACACAAAAACATTGGCATTTATTCTCCTTGTCAAGCTTACAATCATGCCAATTTCAAATAAAGCAAACCTGTAACCTTTAGCTTTTAAATCTGTTTCTTAGATTTTTAGTTGTAGTTATAGCACAGTCTTTTTTTCACTTCCTCCATTAAAGTTCTATTCCAACAACTTAGCATGCCATGAATGTCACCCTGGGTCTTTGAAAAATTGCCCTAGGAAATAGCAACTTCCTTACAGACAAAGGACACCACTTCCTTACTGTAAAGATGGGTAAACCATTTTCTCAATTAAACTAGTATAGGTTTTTCCCAAAGGCAGTCCTTGATGAAGTTGCTAGTAACAATTATTCAAAATTTAAAAAAGACCCTGAGATACATACCTTTTCTTCAATGATGGGACACAGATGGAAGGATAAGAAGTATTGATTTCATAGTGAGAAGGAGATCATCCTTAAGCTGATAAGTGAAAGTCAAAAGTGAATAAATTGTTTAGAGCAAAAATTATTCAGAAAGCATGGAAATTAAAAAAAAAGAAATATAGACACAGAAAATATCCTTATTTTAGACTTTAGGATGCCATGAAATTCAATCTTTATCTTTATAGCAATTCCTTTACTAAGCTCCAGTTCTCCATTTTTTGAAGACTATTGAACAATTTAACTTAAAATGCTCCATTTTTTATTCACTTCTCTTCTTGATTTCAGCTTTCCCTTGCACCCTATACCTTCTGTACCCCTGGACTTTTCACTTTTCTTTTGTATTTTGCTTTGCTTGATTAGAATGTAAACTCATTGAGCAGAGAAACTGCCTCTTTTTCTTATTGGTATTTCTAGCACTTAACAGGGCATCTGGCATATCATAGGTGCCTAATAAATGTTTATCAAATTGAATAATCTCCCATTATATTAAATTTAAGCTACACAAAATAAAATATTATTTTCCATTACACTTCAAACATACTTTGTTGTTTTATTAATGACTCAACTAGTCTTCAAATTACTAAGAAGAAAAACTCTGAAATCATTTTTTCCTCACCCATTTATCCTCATTTGTGCATCTGGCTGGTCACCTGTTAATTGGATCTAGCATCTCTCTCCCCTTTTTTTTCATCTATATGGTAATATTTTACTTATGGCTCTCAATGCCTCTTTCATGCATTATTACAGTGACCTTCTAACCAATGTTCTTGACTTTAAGCTCACATTTTTATTCTATATACCAATACTAGGCAATGACTTATAGAATTACAGAAGTTTAGATTTGGAATAATTTTCAGAAGTCACCTAATTAAATTAGCACCTGAAAATAAATTCTTTATGATGGATTTGAAAATTGTTTATCATATCTTTGCTTAAAATTCATAATGGATGGATATCTGTTATCTCCCAAAGTATCCATTCCATTTTATTTTCCAGTGCACTGACCTAATTGTAATCATTTCCTGAGTGAGAAGGTCTTGATCAAAATGGCCTTCAATGACTTTTCACTACCAGCTAAGTGATGAGTAATCCCCTGATCCTGTCATTTAAGGCCTAATAGCCAGCATATGTTAAGTTTTTATTGAAGTGCATCATTTTAGGTAACAAAAATCACAATGCCACTTAACTATAAGTTAGGTGCTTTGGTAGATAAATTATCTTCTGAGATAAAAGGCCAACTATTCACATATTCCACATATTTCAAAGACTGTTGTTTTTGAAGAAAGTACTTTTATTTTTCAACTCATCATGAAAATGTTATTTAGGAGTCTGAAAATTCTCTTTCCTCCAGTAATGACATTTTATTTTTTTTTCATAATATGTCAAGAAAGCTTAGAGACATGGAAATGTTTCCAAAACACTGCTTCACGTTTCAGTACGTTACATGACTCACAGGTCCAAGTTTAGTCCAGTAGCATGTTATACCTTCTTTCTCCATTCTTTCTCTACATTGGTTACCTAACCCAAATTTCAGTTTTGAGGAAGTATTGAGGAAGATGGTTCCCAAAGGTGATGTTCACTTTTTAAATTTCTATATATAGCACCATTAGGTAGAATGCATGTATATATGTAAATGCACATGATCACTTCTGAGTCATTACTAGAGTGCTACCAATTGTACAAATTATTGAGACAAACTCTTTAACCCTTGGTCAGAAACATATACCACAAAAAAGACAAAGAAAGAAGAACAACATAACATCCACCTATAAACTGGAGCCATACTCTTCCACTAAGGGATATGAAATACCTGGGGAGAGTGGGGACAAGTTAACAAAACCATGGTAAAGAAGCGCATCATTGGGAACACACATCTTCACAACTCTAAACTGTAGGCTTTGACATCCTTTATTTCCCTCAGGAGAATATGAACAACTATTCCCTGACAAGTAGGGTTCCTCATTTCAAAGCTTCTCCCCTCTCCCACTAGACAGAGCCATATTTCTGCTAGATATTTTTTTTTATATCCTTTAAAAGTTGTGTTAAGCTTTCACCAAAACAGAACCACCAAACTGGCAATCTGCAGAGCTTTTATGAGTCTAATCCTTTGGTTGAATATAGAGGAATTTCTACCTCAAGCAGAACATTGCAATGGGATTTGAAATATGTAGGCAGGGATTATGTGAGGCGAAAATGACTGTATTTGTATATGACTCAAAGGGAGGTAGAATAGATATCTATAATCTCTCTCCCTGCCTCCATCTTCCAAGGAATACTTTAATTACTGCTAGGAAGGAAAGGAGATGTTTGGTGTTGGGGGCCACCACTCTACTAACCTCAGAGAAAAGGAGTACCATGCTAGAATTATATCTGCTTCTTTAGATGCAGATCAACTAAGGGTATGATTGACTGGGGTTATGTTTGAGTTCTATCTGACTTCAGATCACTTTGCCATTTTGGGCAGGAAGGGTATCCCAGGCTTTCTATTCAAGACTTGACCTCTTTCTCATCTAATGCCAATTCCATAATGAACACACATAAAAAAATAGGAATGAAATCAATTCATCCAAATCATAGCAAAACGGAAATCAGAGAAGGTGTATATGTACATGTGTGTATAATATATATGTATATATGTATATGTATACATACATACATACATATATACATACTATGTGTATGTATGTATATATATAAATATACATATGTACATACATACTAGAAAATATGGATGATCCCTTTTATTGGAAATGAGATAAATCAGATCAAGCAAGAGTGTCCTTCATCTTGTCCTAGCAAGAGACATGACAGAGACGGCCCACTCCTCTTCCATCTTCCCAAAATCTTTTCCTTAAGCAACTTGAAGTGAATTGACCTTTTCTATCTTTTGTTTTGAAGCTGGAAGCCAGTTCAATGTGATAGTTACTCTAAGAGGATTCTTTCTTGAAGAGGTGAATTTTCACTTGAAAAGTTCCCAAGTTCCCAAAATGGGCAATGGTTGAAAACTGAAGTTCTTCCACTCTTAATAACTCTGTGCCAACCCTCACCAAAGGGTAGAGCCTTCATTTCTACCAATAAGGAAAGACTTCAATAACAGTGGACAGGAGATAAACAGATAAAACTAAAAGTCTTTGGTGATTTTATAACAGACAACTCAGCTTCCTTCCCAGATGAAGTTTTCTCTGGGTCTTAAGCTAATTTCAGCAATTTATAGCAGGTGGAAAGTCTTTTTCTTTCTAATCAAAACTTTGATGTAGGAGGTCCTGTGTCCAACTCTATGGATAATAATATTGGTAAATAAATACTCATTAACTGAAATTGAATTGTACCAAAAGTAGGTATCTGAGCAACATTTGTTCAATGGATGAATGCTCACAATAACTCTTGACTTTAAGATCAGAATCTAATGTTATTTTTATCTTCCTAAAACTATATAATGATATTAATAACATTATCATAGACTATAGTATTATAGTTGTTAAATACATAGCTTGTGGTACTAAAGTTGTTTTAGAATTGATAGAACAATGAACTAAGTAGTTGGTTAAACTCATTTTTCCTTCTACCTAATCATGATCCTTGTGATTCACATGTGATATGTGAGATGAATTCCCCATTCTTTCTTTTTTTTAACATGACTGTTTTTTTCTCGTTTTCACATTCTTGAAAACAATATGGAAATTTTGCCACAAGATATAATAATTTAATTCTAAGTCACTTTTCTGAAGGTTTAATTACTATTTCATTGTATTCTATATTTTAATTTTCTTTGCTGACTTTTTTGTTCGTTTCTTTAATCTAATTTTATGACTTAACTGATGGATTCATAGATTTAATATCAGACTTAAAGAACTCATTATGAGTGTTTTGGAGTAATTTATGCTTTAAAATTTACATTATAAGCTTAATTCTTCTGGTTTTGGATTCCCAATAAATAATTACTAATTGTAAAAATGCAAATTAAATTTCTAGTTGAATTTTTCGGCACATATAAACTTGTTTTGATTAGAAATGTAGCAATGGAATTATCAGAAGTTCCAAGACACATATGAGGGAAATTGCCTTAATGCTTAATTCTAGATGACTAAATGATGAATCTTGTTTAGCTGTTAGCCATTATTTCACACCAGAGAAACAAGTCATTGAAATAAAATGAAAGCGTGACATATAAAACATGTTTGGACTTGCTTCCAGGGAAAAAGCACAGTTAAAAAGGAAAACAAATCAGCAACTTTTTTTCATTACTGCCTTCTTAAACTCTTCAGCTTGTAATCTTGTCTTCCTATGCATGATATATATGCCTTAACCATCCTTTCTGTTTTAATCCAGTAGGTTGAATTCTTATATTGAAGTAGGAAAATATATTTATTAAGGGATTAATTTGTACCAAGTACTGTACTAAACATTTTACCAGTTTCTTATTTTATTCTCACAACAATCCAGTGCAGTAGGTACCATTTTTCAGCTGTGGAAGCTGAGGCAGATAGAGTATAACTGACTAGCCTAGGGTTACACAACTAGTAAGTGTTTGAGGCTGGATTTGAACTCCTGATTCTAGGTTTAGTGATCTACCCACTCTGCCACCTGGTATTTCTGAGATGTATTAAAATGTTATCAGTTACAAACTAAATTAATATCAATATTAGCTTTCCTTATCTTAAATAAGGCTTGATTTCTTTTCAGATCTGTCTGCTTTATAATCTTTCTAATGTGCTAATTAAAATGTTTGAACATCTACTGTGCTTGAGGTTCTGTGATGAAGGACACTAAACAGTATAAGACACAACTCCTTCCCTCAAGCTATTTACAAATACTTATATAACCTGTGGAACAGTCCAAGCCCACTTAACATCATCTTCTCAGAGTCCTCCTCTCTCTAGGACCTCTTCCAGATAATCTGGAAGTTGATGAATCCTATCTCAAGTATGGGAGCCAGAAGCTCTAGTCTCTCACCTCTTTTCAAGTTCTCCTTAACTCCATCCCTAATGAAGAGTTGGGACATCAAGTAATTAGTCTCTAGGGAAAAGAAGAGTCTTATACAAATGGACATGAGCCCAATGTCAGCTCGAAATGATTTTTAACTTCTTAGGGTTAAAGGGGATTGGATATAATAGCATACAGGCATAGCTCATTTAATTGAATGTCACTTTTTTGAACTTCACAGATACTACATTTTTTTACAAATTGAATTTGTGGCAACACTGCATCCACCAAGTATATCTACAGCATCTTTCCAATACAATGTGCTCATATGTTGTCTCTGTGTCACACTTTGGTTATTCTCACAGTATTTCAAACTTTTTCATTATTATATCTGTCATGGTGAACTGTGATCTTTAACATGACTAATATTATTGTTTTGTGGTGTCATGAACCATGCTCACATAAAACTGTGGGTTTAGTCAATGAATGTTGTATGTTCTGACTGCTCCACTGACTGGCTCTTCCCTACCTCCCTCCCTCTCATTAGATATCTCTATTGCCTGAGAATCAACAATATTAAAATTAGACCAATTAATAACTCTACACTTGCTTCTACATGTTCAAGTAAAACAAAGATTCAATTGATCTGGCACAGTTCATTTTCTTATTCTAAGAAACTGTCGCAGACACTCCAACTTTCAACAATCACCACCCTCATCAGTCAGCAGCCATTAACATGGAGGCAGGACCCTCCACCACAAAAAAAGATTATGACTAGCTGAAGACTCAGATGATGTGTAGCATTTTTATTTTTAGAAATGATCTTTTTTTTCTATTAAGGTATATACATTGCTTTTTAAACATAATAATATTGCACACTTAATAGACTAGCAGGGATGGGGAACCTGTGCCCTCAAGACCACATGTGGCCTTCTAGGTCCTTGGGTGTGACCTTTTGAGGCCAAGTCTTACAGAATCTTTTTATTAAGGGGATTTGTTATGTGAAGTTTGGATTCAATCAAAGGGTTGCACTTGAGGATGTGGAGGGTCACATGTACACTTGAGACCTTAGATTCCCTAGCCCTGGACTATAGCATAATGTCAACATTACTGTTGTATGCACTGGGAAACCAAAACAATTGTGTTCCTTGCTTTGTTGAGATGTTTGCTTTATTGTGGTGATCTGGAACCAAACCTATGAGCCTATATCAAGAGAGAAAAAGAGGGAAGGGAGAGAGGCAGAGTGAGAGACAGAGAGTCAGGCAGACAGACAGACACAGAGACAGAGAGACACAGTGAGGTAGAGACAGAGAAAGACAGAGACAGACAGAGACAGTCAGAGAGACAGAGAGACAGAGACTGACAGAGTGAGAAAGGGAGGGAGGGAG
>CM053593.1:336505314-336520979 GCA_028646575.1 Pseudocheirus occidentalis | reverse complement strand
CAAGATTTGAACACATATCCTTTTGATTCCAGATCTAGTACTCCATTGACTGTGATTACCTAAACTCTTTTTTTTCCTTTTTTTTTTTTTTGTCACAAGGGATGGCATGCTAGGGAGGGATCCTGGATGTAGGTATGTATCAGGAAATGAAAATTATGTAAATGTAAGATATCAATAAAATTTTTTAAATGTAAATGCCAATTATTATTATTGTGAATGTTTCCCTGATCGTACCAAACTAGGGTTATTTCTTATTCCTCTGAATGCTTAGAGTTCTTATTTGAAACTGATACCACCTGGCATTGTGTGTGTGTGTTTATATATACATACATGTATAGATAGATGAGAGAGAGAGAGAGAGAGGAGATAGGTAGAGAGAGAAAGACAGAGACAGAGAGAGATAAATAGATAGATAGGTGATAGATAGATAGACAGACAGACAGATAGATAAATAGATACACACATATATATAAACTTCTTGAGGGCATCCACACCATCTCCTAATTCTTTATTTCCCCTTTGATATTAAGCAGTGTCTTGCTCATACTTCCAACACAGAGAATCCTTGTTCTCATTGATATGGTTACTGCCAATAGTATGACAGAATACAGTCCATTTTTACCTTCTCATTCTTGTTCATGTGTCCCCCACAAATGCTGCATAGAGGATTCCCACCTCCTGCATGATCACCCTGCCCCATTTGACTGGAGGTTTTGCAATGGTTCTTTTTTGTTTCATGATTACTATTCACTGTCCTCTCACTCTTGCTACATAACAATCATATATATTTTCTAGTTATACAAGACCTTTACAGTGCCAGTGATAACACTGCTGCTTAAGTCTTCAGTGATAATACACAGTATTCACACTACTCTGTACCATAACCACTATGTTCTAGCTATACTAGCCTACTTCCTGCTGTCCATCTGTAATATTTCATTTCCTACCTCTGTGCCCTTGGCTAGGCTGTCTCTTATACCTAGCATACTGTTCTTTCTCACCTTTGCCTTTCACAATTCCTACTTTTCTTCAAGACTTGGCTCAGGAATTACCCCCTAAACAAGATCTTGCTTATCATTCCCACCCTGTTTTTAGTGTTTCTCCCCTTCACGACTATGCTACCTTGTACTTCTTTTGTACGTATTTTGATTTACTAGCTTACATAGATGCTTTTCATCAGCAGGAGACTGCAAGTCCCTTTAGGGCAAGGACTATTTCATTTTTTTCTTTGTTTTCTCAGAGCCCAGAATAATACATTGCAAATAGTAGGTGCTTAATAATTATTTATTGAAGAGAATTCAATTAAAATACAATGATTTTGCATCTTGGCATTCTGCTATATCTTCACCTACCATTGTGATTATACTGAGATCAGAATTCAATATTTGGCAGTGACTGAAGATAATTAGGGGAAAACTGGGGTTAACAAGATGAACTTTTCCATTCAGGATGTGAATTAGTACCTTAGAAAAAATGCACTGTAATTTTCCAAATGCAATCTAGCCCAGTCTCCTAGTTTTATATAATTGTGGGCCCAGTTCATTGTCCAGCTACAGCATCTGTCCACACTATATTTCCTGATGGACTGGCACAAAAGGCTATTTTTCCAGCTACATGTCATACATAGTCTGGGCACTCTGCCTTGGCCATTGGAAGTGCTTAATAAATATTTGTTGATGGATCAATTGATTGAACCACTGCTTTGGGGACTGGGATTTGACTTTGAGAGCTGTGTCATTTGGGTCTGCTTTTTACAGAACTTTCAATCCAATCCAATTTGCATTAGAAAGCCTCCTTTGTACAGCACCCTTAGGGCAACTCTGCAAAGTCACTTTGAAAGTAAATGCCATCAAATATTAATAAGATAGGCCAAGGGGAAAAGGCTTGTAGTTTATCCCAGATGAAATGAGCAAGGTTGTTGTTGGTTGTTGGCTTTTTTTTCTTACTAAATCATGAATGCAAACAAGAATTAAACTCCATCACCCAGAGCCAGAGAGCAAAAGCAAAGGGTGCCAAAGGTCATCAGAAGCAAACTAAGAAGAACAGGACACTGAGAAGAATCAATGAAGCAAACAGAGGACATGCCTTCCTCAGGACAATGAAGGCCCCAGAAAGTGAAAGCATGGATCTGAAATACGTATTTTCCAGCCTCATCTGAAGTGAAAATGTTTTTTGTTTCTAGAATCTGTGCAATGCCATCAGACACATATAGATCACATACAGCTCTCTACAATTTGGGTCTGAAGATAACTGAGCATTTTCTCCAATAAATATTGGAAGTACAGGAGGCAGGTTACCTCAGCTCTGCTCATGCAAAGTTAGAGCAAAGAGGGGAAAAAAAAGGCCTCTCAAGGCTACCTTTCAAATGGTTTAGGTTTTACAAGATGTTTTTGGTAGCCTGCCAACAAGTCATGAACCTGAGCTTTATTCTAATTCCAATTTACATGTAAATATAGTCAATTTTTCAATATGCAGGATGTGTTTATCCAGTTTGCAGATTACTTTCCTCCCTCTTCCTTCCACTATGCCTTTTGAAGGTATGTCATTGATTATTAGCACCATCTTTATCATTACACGGTAAGAAAAGAGTCAGCCTCCTTCCTAGTATGATTTTGGCATGTGATTTCCCCAACCTACAACCCACAAATGTGTCCACCACATGTTTCCCTAATATAAAACTTTTTTTAATGGCAAAGCTATTCACTCCATAGTTAGAATACAAATACCCCTGCTCAAGGTAACATTCTGGAAGCCTTTATTGAGTATATACCATGCACCAGCCATTTAGTATATGGCAGCTATGTGGTACAGTGGATAAGAGCACTGCGCCTGGGGTCAAAAAGACCAGAGTTCAAATTTGACCTCAGACACCTACTAACTGTGTGAGCCTGGACAAGTCACTTTACCCCTGCCTGCATAAAACCAGAGAAAGAAATGGCAAACCACTCTAGTATCTTTGCCAAGAAACCCCACAGACAGCTGGTCTGTGGGGTGAAAAAGAGTCAGACATGATTGAACAGCAACTTGTACCAGACACTATGGCATATACTGTAAATAAAAAGACAGAAACAAGGCAGTTCTTCTGTTCACAGATCTCAGAACTGGAAGGGCCCTCAGAGGCCATCTCACCCTATCCATACCTGAACAAATATCTCTCCTATTCAGTCAATCAGCCAATAAACATTTATTCAGTGGCCTGCTATGGAAATGACTGTGTACAGGTCAGCATTGCAAAGAAAGACAAAAGATAATCCCTGCCCTTAAGGGCATTACACCCTTCTGGAGGTAACAAATGTAAATAACTATATACAGACAAGGTAGATAGATAGATAGATAGATAGATAGATAGATAGATAGATAGATAGATAGATAGATAGATAGATGATAAATTGGAAGTAATCAAGGGAGGGAAGACACTAGAATTAAGGGGGAATCTGGAAAGGTTTCTTGTGGAAGGTGAGATTTTAGCAGGAACTTAAAGGAAAACTGGGAAGCCAGGAAGTACATGAAAAGAGAAAATATTTCAGGCATGGGGGCCAGTGAAAATGCCCAGAGGTGAGAAATGGACTATCTTGTATGAGGAGGATAAGACCAATATTGCTAAATCATAAATTACTTTGCGGGAGTTGAGTCTAAGAAATAAGAAGACTGGAAAGATGGGAAGGTGAGAATATGAAAGGCTTTGAATTACAAACATCATAGCCAACCATTTATTATCCATCCTTTGCTTGAAAACTTCCAATGAAGGGTAATCCATTACCTCCTAGGATCTAAGGCAACATATTCCACTTTTGGACACGTCTCTTCATTGGGAAGTATATTCTTGACTTCAAACCCAGATTTGTCCCTTTGTAACTTCTACCCACTGTTCCTTCCTCCCTCTGGAGCTAACTGGTGCAAATCACATTCCGCTTCCATCTGATAGCCTTTTATATGCTTAAAGACAGTTATCACATTCCTCTACTAAATCTCTTTTTCAATACTCACCTAGAATGACACAGCTACTGTATCTTTTTATCACTAATGACATTGAGACACTGAAAGGAGAAATTTCTTGATCCAGGTCAGCTAAGTAGTAAATAGCAGGACTGGAATTTATGCTTGGTTTTGTCCCACCTCGGGACTAGCACCCTCTCCACTACCCCATCCCCAAGTTCTAATTGCTGATAAATGTTACTGATAATAATGAAGACAATATTGTAGGACTGTGCCCTAGCTAGACGCAAACCAATAGATCAAGAGATATGTGCTGATCCTTGACCTCAGACTTGGCATTTGTAACTTCTTCATTCTCATCATAGAAAATTGCATCTTTGAAGTCAAGTCCATAGCCAGGAACACCAACTTGGGATAGATGGAATTTGACCAATTTGTGGTCCACCATAATAACTTGGAAAGTATAGCCTAAGGGAGAACATAGAAGCTAAGAGTTGGAAGGGACCTTGGAGGTCATCTAATTCAGGACTTCTTAAACTTTGTTCATTCACGACCCACAGTTTAAGTGTTATTGAGCTCAGATAAGAACAGGAAACCTTCTCTAATACCTGGATGGGTTGAAGTCTACACAGGCACTGCTTTGGCATTCAGCACTATAGGCATTACCATAAACATAGGCAACACCTTCAATACAATCAACTGAGCATCTCCATGGTCAGATGTGGCAGTCTCCATGAAGCCCTATCAGCTCTACCTTAAGTGACAGTCAACAAGTATTGATAAAGTGCCTACCGTGTGCCAACACTGTGCTAAGCACTGGAGATACAAAGAAGGCAAAAATAAAACAGTCCTTGCTCTCAAGGAGCATACAATCTAAATGGACAACAATCAAGATATATACAAGGCAAAATAAAAAAAAAAACAGAAGGAAGACATTAGTACTAAGGGGGATCAGGAAGGGATTCTTGTAGAAGGTAGGACTTTAACTAGGACTTGAAGGAAGTCAAGTAATCTATACTATGAAGATGAGAAGACAGTTCCAGACATGAGGGACAACCAGTGTAAATGTTTGAAATTGGGATATGATAACCTTATACAAGGAAAAGTAAAGCAGGTTAGTGTCATTGGATTATAGAATACATGGAGGAGAGAGGGAGGGGAGTAAGGTATATCTAGAAAGGTAGGAGGGGGCCAGGTTATGAAAGGTTTTGAATGCCAAAAAAAATAGCTTTATATTTTATCCTGGAGGTGATAAAGAGCCTTTTAGTTTATTGAATGGGAGTGGAGTGGGGTGACATAAGACCTGAACTTTAGTTGAGTGAAAGATAGACTTGAACAGAGAAAAACTTGAGGCAGATAAACCAACCTGAAGGCTACTGAAATAGTTAAGGTGTGAGACGGTGAGTCCCTGAAGTTGTGCTGATAATATCATTAGTTTCATTTTGCAGATGATTAAACTGAGACCCAGAGGGGGTAAGAGACTTGCTCAAGGTCACACAACTAGTTGCTAGCAAAGGGTGGTAGGGGTGGGGGAGGCTCAAGGTTCAGGGTAGTTCCTAATACACCAGGTTGCCTTTATTAGGGATTCAATCTATGATCATGGAATAGAGTTTGTCTTTGTGGGAAGTTAACTGTAGGTCACATAGAATTCAAATCCATAGCCTTGTCTTCCAGAGTAATTGAATCTGTTGGGATTCATGAGACAGAAATGGCTCACCAAGACTATAGAAAGTGGCCATAAATTTAAGCATTCAAAACCAATAACTGAATACCAATTCACCCTAAAGCACATCTGACAATAAAGATATTTCAATTGTTAGATCTGACAATTTATCAGATCAGAGGATCACAGAATTTTTTTATTTGAAGTAGTCCCAGAAACCACACAACCCTACTCATACCTCCCAAAATGAAAAGAATTGCCTCTGGAAGTAATGGTTAATGATGCTCTTTTTAAAACTGCCAAAGAGGGGAAAACCTACTACAACCAGGAAAACCTATCCATTTATGGTGATCTCTAATTATTGGAATTTTTTTTTTCCTGATGTCAAGCCTACATTTGTCTTTTTGCAACTTTGACCCTTTTTTTACTGCTGGGACTAACAAAACAAATCCAGTACCTCTTCTCCCTGACAAACCATTAAATACCTAAAGACATCTGTGATATTCCTCCTTTCCTAAGTCTTCTTTTCTCCAGATCAAACATCCACAATTCTTTCAACTAGTTTTCACATCACACTGGCTGAAGGCCTTCACCCTCCTGGATGTCCTCAAATGGACACTATCCAGCTCATCCATGTCCTTTCTAACATGTGCTACTGTAATGATACTGGGATTCGAAGATCTTCCACGCCCCTTGAACTTGCTGACCTAGCAGGAAGCAGTGGAGGGAGTAAGAGAAAGCCGGAACCAAGCTAGTATCTGTGCCATGGTAACTGGAAGCAGCAGCAGCAACTGCAGTTGCAGCACAAACTCCTTTTTTTTTTTTTGAGCCAGCCAGAATCTCTAAGAACTCCTGCTGAGGCTGCCAGTGACAGGAACTTCGGAGGGGCTGGAGCTGCTGGGAGCAAGCTGCCTGGACACTGAGCAGTTGTCATAAGTAAGGAGAGGCGGATCTTTGCCTGAGGTAACCTTGTCCTGTTTTGAAGGCTTGAGAATGTGGGTGTTTACTACTCTAACTACATGTACCAACTTCATAACTACTGTGTTGGCTTTCACTTTCTGGTTTTGGGACTCAGTTTTCTGGTATTTAAATAAATGTTCTAGCTATATTTCTCATGTGGGGAGCCTGTTACATTTTGTTATTAATAACCATATCAGCATACTTATATCAGCTTATAATCTCAGTCAAGCATACTGTAGGCATTGTGAATACTACATTGTTGATACAGCTACCAAGAGCTGCCCAAATTATTCCAGCTGTGATCTGACCAGGATAGAGTTTGGTAGAAATATCACCTCCATATTCCTGGAAACCATGCCTCTCATAACACACTCCAAAATCACTTAGGTTTTTCAGGTCCCATATAACACTATTGACTCATATTGAACTTGTAATTCACTGAAACATACATATCTTTTTAAGATAAACTGTATATCTTATCCATATTATACTTATAGAGTTGTGGGGGTTTTTGAGAATTAAGTTGCAATTAATACTTATGTTTATGCTTATAGTCTATACTCCCAGGATCCTTATTCCAACCCCCACCTCCACTGATGAATCTCAGGGTCCCCAGAAACTGACTTCATTTTTCCCACAGGGTTTAAGAGTAGAAGTCAGAGGTGATTCTTTAATGCTGTCTCTACAGTCATTACCTGAGTACTCTGTTCCAAGATTATTAGTTGAGAATCACTTCATCAACTTGTCTTAAACAGCAAAGGGTACTAAGGCTACTAAGGTTGCACAGATAAGCATAATCAATGCAAAATAATTCCCACAAAAGCATGTGACATACTCTCCCATACATTCATATAGAGTCCAGGAAAGAGTGAGTTCAAGCTCAGAAGAGAAATAGGGCAAAGGAGTAACTCAGTTCCTAGTGATGTAGTTACCCATAAAGAGGGTTAGGGTTGCTCTGGAAACCACAAAATACCAACACACCAGGTCCTACCAAATGAATTATACTCAAGTCTTCTCTCAGCCAAAGAAAAGTAAAATTTATTAAAAGTTCATTAAAAGTTCACCATATTGGGTAGACTCTTAAGAAGCCTAGGTATCTGTGATGCTTGCATTGGGCAAGCAGGCCAGAGAAAGTCTGAAACAGAGTAAATCTGTGCTAGGTCATTCTATGTTGCTCTCACACCACATGGAGTGAAGATGGGATCTTATATCCAGAAAGGTTGTAGGAGGAATTTAGGGGTGATCTAGAGGAGGAGTTTGGGAAGGTCTTCAGGAAGAGTCAGATGAGGTCAGACTCCAGTAATGAGTTTGGGGATGGTCTTCAGGAGGCTACCTGGACCACAGACAATGATGGGCCAGGCCAGTCCAGGGGTGTAACAGGAGGATAAAGGGTGGGAAACTGTTGGAACAAAGGAAGGCTAAAGACTTGGGCAATACCACAACTTGAGGTCCATGGCCTCAGGCAAATGCCTTCCTCTGGGAAGATTCAAGGAGAGCCCAAGGGGCTCCCAGAGCCTGCACCTCATCACTAGTTGCTGGAAGTTCTCTTCTCTCATTCATGGAGTCCCCAAGAAGTTTACCTTGTTTGAGATGAAAAATAATCCTCATCCTTAATTTAGTGAAAAAATAAACATAGAGATCTCTTAGGATAAGAATAGGAGTTTATTATCTTCCCTGGTAGAAGAGGGCAGTCTTCCCCATGACTCATCATAAAGACAGTGCAAGAATTTATACTCTAATGCAGTCAAGCCCCCTTCCCAACTGTTTCCTCTCTCATTGGTTGAGAGGCAAACTTCACCAAATTCTTCCCCAAATTGGACAGCAAGAAAAGCTGGGGGTGAGAGGAGGGGACTGGAGGGTCCCAAAGCAAGAGAGGAAGAGTGAACCTGGGCTGTCCCTGACTCCTACTGTCCAGGAGGAGGGGCCCACTGCAAATACTGATATCAGCTGTTCTGGGGACACTGCTAGGACATCTCAAAGATTGTAAGGCCCCACTTTGGTCAAAGGGGAGTGGTGAAAAAGACCTGGCTTCTCCTTCCTCCACCAAGGCAGTTTCTCCTTAGGAATATATTGGAAAACAACAGTTACTAAAATGTCTGGAATAGAGGAGACATAGGAGGAACAATGTAGTTTTTGTGAAGTGGTTCAGGGGATGTCATGAGGGAAAGGAATTAGACTGATTCTCTCCAATTCCTAAGGGCAGAACTAGAAGCAATGGGTAGAAGCCTGTAAAGACAATACTCTTCTCAATCCACTTGATACTTTACCAATCATCCCTATGAGGCATTACCAGATTTTCCTAGTCAATCCAAACATGATTTTTGTACAAGTCATTGCAGTGAAGGGCCTTTTAGCATTTAGCACAAGATGTATGAGTGATTGCTCAATTGCAATATGTTTTCACCTAGTTAAAATATCAAAGCTAAAATGGAGTGGGGTGATTTTAACTCCACCTCTTTTTCCCTATGGAAATCAACCATATTACATTCAGCCCAATGTTCTAGCTGGTCAAAGTCTTTGTAGATCCTGACTCTGTCACCCACTGCATTAATTATCCCTCCTAACTTTGAGTCATGTCCTCGGGAAATGCTTATGTTTCTAACCTAGAATCCTTCTGTCTGATGAGGCAAAAATGTCGGTGATACTGCTGGCATATTGTGATTCATTAGCCACAGGGCCCCTTCATTTAGATTCCAAACCTATTTATAATACTTATAATTAAATCTGAAAAGGTTTTCTTGCAAAAGTTGCAGATGAGCTACATTTGCTAGTAGAGATTGGAATTTCAAGGGACAATAATAGCCCCTGCTGTGTTCAGCATCTGTTCAGCATCTATACTTGCTGGTTGGTCACTTCACACTCCAAAGATTGCCCTGCCTCATAACACAGCATGGCAATATCTTTGTCTATTTCTTAAGAGCCATGATATTAATAACAAAGCAGAATCACATGGAAGCCAGAGTGTCAAAAGCTAAATCACCCGGAGATTAGCAAAAGTTTCTACAAATCTATCCAAATGTGGGAAATTTATTCATGTAGCATACAGTCTGGTGGTGTCAGAATCAAATAGAAAAGGATGTCTGTGGGCTGCATTTTAACTTAGAAAACTGCAAGTTAATATTATCTATGCTGCATTGTATTTTTTATTTATTTTGATAAACATTTACCAATTACATTCTAATCTGGTTCCTTATCAGGGAGTTTTACAGACTGCTTATGGCCTACGGCTCATGAGTTTGATGTTCCTAGTATACTCTATTGTATACTGGAGTCCTTCAAGTTAATTTCTGTTATCTAGAGTAAAGTTAAAATCAATTCTCCAATGTATGCCAACAGAACTTCATGTGGGAGGAAGGAGAGGATCCAGCAGCTCACTTTTGTGTTGTTGGGTTTTTAAAATCATGTACTTCATCATACTTAAAGTCATCCTCAGCAAAAAGAAAATCTGGACCCCTGCAATATATCTTGAGGGAGCTCTCTTAGGACAACTAAAATGTATACACAACTTACTTCTCTTTCTTCAAACTTTACCTGAGTCAGGTTACATGCACTGGGCATGTTCAGTCAATGCAGCAAGCTCTGAACGTAGGGAATGTAAGTTCCCTGTCTTCTCATCTCAACTCAGTAAGAAAGAAGTAGTATCTTTGCCCTCCTCAGAGCAGGGGAGAGATATCTATGGATTTGGGGGAAATTGAAGAAATACTTCTTTGTTCTCTGAAATCTCAGTGACTCCATTTATGAATATACAGAAGCTCACTGAATAGAACTTGCTAGAAGTTGTGGCTTTTTGGAGCCCAGTTCTCTGAACACTGAGTCTTAGAGCCATAACTACGGCTAGACAACCTGGGCACTGACATTTAGAAGTGTTAATAGGACATGATCTCTTTCAGTAGCAAAGAAATGACTGCATTTTACATCTGCTTAGTAAAACTAACTAGTTAAAAGACAAAATTATTGAATGGTTCTCTTCCTCTATATAGTTATTGCATCCCATGTGAACTCTACTCACCCAGAGAAGTTGAGAAGCATTGATATGAAATGATAGCATCAAAGATCTCCATCCATGGGGACTACCATCCCTTATTTGAGGACATTTTTAAGCTATTTGTCCTGGGGAGCATTTTTGTGAAGCTAGCCCTAGGTGCATAACTGGCTACTTCTAACTCTACTGTGAAGTCAACCATTTTCACAGCCAATAGACTTGTTAACAGTCTTGTTTAGGGGTCCCGAGGTGGAAGGGCCTAATGGAAATTCATCTCCAAAGCTATATACCAAGCTTTTGGTACTTTCTACTCCATTTGCTTTTCAAACAATTGTTCCTGCTTCCTGGAGAAACCCCAGCTGGTAAACACTAGCTAGCTCTGCCCACAGTGTAACCTTCTACAAGGGAAAAGAGCAAAGATAAATAGGATTCATTCATCCATTTAACAAGTATTTATTGAAGTGTGCCAAAAATGCAACTGCAACTGAGAGCCATTAACATGAAAAAATGCTAAATATGTAGAAATAAGGATTTGTTGTCCAAGCTCAGAGAAAGTTAAAAGAGGGGAATAAACAGGCACCTTGGGAGGAACAGGTGATAGAGCATTGAGCCCAAAGGCAGGAAAACTTGGGTTCTCCCATCAAATTGTATCTTCTTAGAACTAGCTCAAAGCTCTAACCCGTCATGATGTTTTTAAGTTCAGATTCTACCATCCATTGTGCTAACTATACCTCTCACAGCTTTGTGTCATCTTCATATCTGATGAACATGACACAGGTGTCCGAGCCATTAGCAAAAAAGTTAAATAATGTAGAACAGATATAAATGCATAATGCAGCAGAAAAAGGTGTTAAATTTTGTCATCAAACTTGGAGTCATGGAACTCGAATTCAAATCCCAGCTCTGATTCTTATGACCTATTCCTTTAATGAATTATCTTTCCCTCATCAGATTGTAAGTTCCTTGAGGGAAGAGACTGTTTTTGTTTTTCTTATTTTTATTTCTAGTGTTTAGGCACTGAATTCATGTTTAATGAATTGGATTGGTTTGACTTTTCTTCCTGTTTCCTCATCTGTAAAATGAGAGTATTAGACTAGATACCTAATGTGTTATCCAAACTGAAAACTATTGAATGATTCCTTAGAACTATGAGCATGATTCTGATCTCTGGGATATTCTATTAGAGAACTCTGACCACAATGGCATGGAATCTTTAGCAGATACTCTTGTCTAGTCATATTATATTCAGAATATATATCATTCAGAATATACTGAATTGCATTATCATCCATCCACATCTCACTCTTTTCTACAAGTCTAGAAGGATATATTTTGTCAAAAGCTTTGCTAAAATTAACATAAACAAATATCCATAGCATTCCTCTCATTTATTCAGCAAGTAAACATTTCAAAAAAAGGAGATGACTGTCTGATATGACCTGCTCTTGATTTTGATTCTTTCGGTATCTTGATGAAGGCATGCTGTCTCTTTGTAATCAACACTTCCCATTCTAGTTGATTACTAACCATCTCTTTAATGATCCATTCTGGAATTTTCCCAGAAATCAAGTCATGTTCATCAGTGTATAATTTGTAGACTTTGTTCTCTTCCTTTTTTTTTTTTGAGAAATTCAGAGATTGACCAATGAGGGCTCAGTCTTTTGATCATGTGTTCTCTGGGACCAGTCCACATAATGACAAGGTGAGCCTTCTTCTAGGCATATGTAATGAAGGGGTCCTTGCCCCCATTCCAGAGTATGCACACATATTTTCTGTCTATTTCTTGTTAACTAACTGCATAGTGACAAAAAAAAATTTCTTCATCAGCTACG
Source organism: Pseudocheirus occidentalis (assembly GCA_028646575.1). Lineage (NCBI taxonomy): Eukaryota > Metazoa > Chordata > Mammalia > Diprotodontia > Pseudocheiridae > Pseudocheirus > Pseudocheirus occidentalis. The sequence continues at coordinate 336,508,606 of CM053593.1, read as the reverse complement.
AAATTGCAAATGAGTAATGTATCCTAGCTGAGCAAGGCAGAGTCTAATCCATCTGATACCACATCTGTACTTGATGAGATCTCCAAGAAGAGAGAAAAGGATTTCCAGGCCCAGGAAGACTCTTGCTCCCCACATCAGGGGTGGGAATGGAGAATATTTTGCAGCAACCACTTTCAGTTCCAGTCCACTCTCTGTAGGGAGTGAGTGGATGTGTGTAGGAAAACCACCCAGTTTGCCAGGATGTTGTTGTACTGTAATCCTTAGTATACTCTCTTAGTAAACATTCCTTTGTGAATGCTAATTGATATTAATTGGTTAACTATTACTAGAAAGATGTTAACTGGTCAACTGGTATTGAAAGAGAAGGGGGAAAGGATAAGCATTTGTATAGTACCTACTAAGTTCCAGATCATTCACAGTCCAACACACCAGAACTAGACTCTAGCATAATGATGTCATTTTGTTCCTCTTCCAGAAGGAAGGACAACAGCCACCAGTACTATATACCAGGCACTGCGCTAAGTGTTTTACTGGGGAAACACATAAGATAGAGTGTGAGCAACAATATTAGGAAGTTCCCCAATTCCTCAGAACCCTGGGCAAAGTAATCAGCCATCATCTGAGGACTCAACCTGCCAGTGTGAGTAGAAGTTGAGATAGAGAGTAGGGGCTAATGCTCATGAAAAGAAGGAATTTGCCTCATTCTAATTTTGGGGTACTTCTCCCTTTTTCTATGATCTTTCAGCCATTACTGAAAGAAACTCAACAATCATGATTGACAGGCCTTCCAGAATCTGAGGATATAGTTCATCTGGGTCAAGTGACTTGAATTTATCAAGGAAAACTAGGTACATAATATTCCCCTACTTATTTTGGATATCAGTTCCCTGTTAGTCATTTTTGGTCTGTCATTTTTAGTGTGATGGTCATTTTCCTTGGCAGAAAAAAAAAAGCAAATAAAAATTGACAGCTCTACCTTGTCTCTTTTGTAAATTTCCATAATTCCATCCACCACAAGAAAAGACCTTGTACCTCCTTGGATCTTCTTTTATTTCTCCTAATATAACTTTTAAAAATCCTTTCTAGTTATCCTAAGCTTTTCCAGTCTCAGCTCAGCTCACTTTCAGCTTTACCATTCAACACTATCTCTAAAAGACTGTGACATGCCATTATATTCACCCTCTCTTATCTGGCCTTGCCTCTATCTATTGTACATTTCTTTCTTGTTTTAATCTAAGTTGATTTATAAGTTGCCTGTGTGTTCAGACCATTCTTTTCAGATAAATCCAATTTTTCTTCTTCTATGGAACTTTTTGTCCTCGGAATTTCTTTCTTGGGTATCTACTATAACCGATAGACAGACATCCCTTATAGCACTTTTAGTCCATGAGATTCTCCCTATCTTTCCTCCAAACCTTTTGATATGTGCTTTCCCCAAACTAGGGAGCATGTCAGTTCATGTATAAATTTCCTCTTCTTTTATAAAATCTGAGTCCCAGGTTTCCCATCCTTTCTACTGCAAAAGTGAGTTCCTGCCTGTTAATACCACATCTGGAATAAAATTTCTCCTTTATGGGTTCCTCCACCTTTTGAAGGATAATATTATTTCTAAGACAATTCAAGAAGTTATTTCTTTTTCTCCCTTTAGTACAGAGATAGCTCTAGCAAATCTCTGGATAATTGAATTCCTTCATCACTATTATATCATGCTTCTCTTCTAAAATTAATCTATTTTCAATTTCTGTCCAGGTGTTCTGTAGTATACTCCTATAACTAAATAACTTGTTTTCCCTTTTATCCACCTTTAACCAGATTTTCTCTATCACAGCACCTATCTTTCATTCCTGGATTTCCTCTCAAGTATACTTGCGTTTTTTTTTTAGCATAAAATGCTACCTCACCCCTCTTTTCTCTTTTTTGTTTGTTGTTGTCAGTATAAATAAGGAATACCCATCTAAAGACATAATTTAGTCATTGGTTTCATCTGACCAAACCTCAATAGTATCTTATGTACAAATTTGCCCCCATGTATTACGGCTTTCATTCCCTATCATTTATTCTCTGAACTTTGGGTGTTTGTGTATAGATATTTGAGGTCATAGGCTTTACTGTTGGCTCTGTTCTTGCATTTTTGTTTCCTATGAACTTCTAGGTGTCTCAGCTGCCATTATTGCTTCTTTGTAGTTATTCTCTCTGGTGCCTAGCTTGGAATGTACACAAACACGGTCATTTCTCTCCCCCATCTTTTTTCATTTAAATCCTTTTTGATCAGATTTGCCAGATACTGGCAAATATATTGTTCCAAGATCTTGTTAGTATATTCTGACTCTGGCGAGGACTCTGTCATAGCTATATTTTAAACTATGGTCCAGATGTCAAAGTGTCATGCTCAGTCACCACCTTTGGAACCAGCTGTTCATTTCCCAAATTAATTTTGTTTTCTCTTCTTCAACCCTTGATTTCAATAGCAACAGTGAGGAAAAGGCAATCTGTGCCTTCACGCTTTTTGGTTTTTCCCCAAAACTTCATAATTTATTGGCAACGTATTTTAGATTCTTTCTAATGGTAATATTTTTTGTCCAGAGGAATCAGCAGAAGTGAAAAGTTTTTACCCATTTTGATAAGCCTAGAGGGTCTCCGTTATGTCTTTTAGACAGGCCCCAGAAAAATAATAGTCGTCTCTCTTGTTGCAATCATGCTGACAAATAACCACCTCAATACCCCTAAGGACAGAATCACCAGTGACGACTACTCTTCTTCCTTTGACCTTGTTGTGGATGGCCTCTCACCTGTTTCTGCTGCTCAACTCAGCAATTCTTGGGAGGACATGTAGCTCCTCTCTCATCAAAGCATACAGCTCTCTCTTCAAGAAGAGACTAAAATCCGTCCTTAAGAACTAATCATATAACTTGAGGGAGTTTGGTGATGCAATGGATAGAATGCTGGACTTGGAGTCAAGAAGGCTTGAGTTCCAATTCTGCCTCAGATATGTAATAGCTATGTGACCCTGTGCAAATTACTTAACCTCTTTTTAGCTTCACTTTTCTTATCTATAAAATCAATACAATAGAAACAACAATATCACCAAATTTGAGGGGTTTTTTGAGAATAAAATGAAATAATATTTGCAAAGTGCTCTGATAATCTTAAGGCATTATATGAATGCTAGTAGTGTTAGTAGCAGCAGCAGTCACAGTAGTAATAGTAGCAGTAGCAGTAGTAGTAGTAGCAGTAGTAGTAGTAGTAGTAGTAGTAGTAGTAGTAGTAGTAGTGGTTATAGTAGTAGTAGTAG
>CM053593.1:336478692-336504814 GCA_028646575.1 Pseudocheirus occidentalis | reverse complement strand
TGTGTGTATATATGTGTACATAGTGGTGCAGGATCAATTGAACAGGACGGGATAATATTTTAAAAGGTAAAATTGAGAGGTGGGAGAGGAATAGTATGAGAGGAGACAGTGAGAGACAGAACAGGGTTAATCCTCTCATATAGAAGAGGCAAGGGATAATTGTTACAGTGGAGGGGAAGAATAGGAAGTCAAAAGGGAATGGGTCTCTCATTGAATTTTGCTTAGGGAAGGAATCACATACACTCTAAATTGGATATCTTGGCCTACAAGAGAGTAGGGGGGAAGGGGATGAGAGGGGGAGGATGGAGGGGAGGGCAGGGTGGGTATATAAATGTATATTTATATGTATGTATATATAAATATACATATATAATTGGAAAAATATCTAATAGGATAAATACAATACCACACAAATAATATTAATTTGTGATTTTCTAAGTCAATATGCAGCCAGCAGGGATCCATATCTATTGGAGGATAACACCACTGGATTCTAAACAATGGAAGAGAATCATAGACTCTTTGAAATTAAAAAAACCTGGGGGTTAACCAAATATACCCATTAACTGAAGTTTCTATTATATATTCAAGAAATCTATTGCTTCCCCTTGAGCAAGTATGGAAAGCCTCCATAAAAGTTGTCTATCTATATTGGAATTAATATTGTGACTTTTTACCTCTTACCAAATAAATTGAAATCTTGACGGACTAAAAAAGTCTCACAGCTTTACATAAAAGAATACCTTTCTGGATGGAAATGGAGAGAGAAAAGTTGTATCTGGTAGTAGAAAGAACACTAGGATTAGAGTCAGGTGATGTGAGCTTGATTTTCAGTTCTGAAACTAGCTGTAGGATTTTCAGTAAGCCTTTGTCAGTCACATTCACCTCACACCTGTAATCTAGTCCTCTGTCTTGATATTTCAACCTTCACAAAACTTTCTTCTGCTCAACCTTGGTGCAGGTCCTCTTTATCTCTTGCCTGGACTACTACATTAGTCTACTGGATGGTGTCCCTGCCCTAAGTCTCTCTTGATCCTAATTTGTCCTTCACTCAGACACCAGAGTGATCTTCCTAAAGTTAATTCTGATCATGTCACTCTACTACCTCATAAACTTCAGTGGCTTCCTACTATCCCTTTGGAAAAATGTAAACTTGTTTTCATTTAAAGCCCTTCACAACCTGGTCTGTTCCTACCTTTCTGGTGTTCTTATACTTTACTCACCCTCTGCAATCTAGTGACACTGGCCTTCTTATGACATGACACATGACATACCATCACGCAATTTGGCTTTTCACTATATGTTGCCCATGCTAGGAATGTTATCCCTCCTCATCTCCAACTCCTGGATTCATCAAGAGTCAAATCAAATTCTGCCATTTGCAGGAGGCCTCCCATTCCCCACTAATTCCTTCTCTCTGAGATTCCATTCCTTCATTTATCTGAATGAATATTACATATACATAGGTATTTATATGATGTCTTACGCATTAGAAAGTGAGTTCTTGGAAGGCAGGGATCATGGTCTTTCATTTTACTGTCCTTGAATCCTCAGTATTTTACACAGTACTTAATTCATAATATTCACTTTTCTTTTTTAACATTATTTTTATTTTTATGATAAATTTTATGTTTAATTTTAGTTTACAACATTCATTTCCACAAGATTTTGAGTTACAAATTTTCTCCCTGTCTTTTTTTCCTACCCACCACCCCAAAACAGCAATCTTACTGAATAACTCCTCCCCAAGTCTGCTCTCTCCTATATCCTCCCCCATCCTCCCTCTGATTTTCTGATAGGGCAAGATGGATCTCTGTACTCCAGTGCCTGTATATCTTATTTCCCAGTTACATGTAAAATAATAATAATAATAATAATAATAATAATAATAATAATAATAATAAATTTTTTAATATTTGATTTTAAAACTTTGAATTCCAGATTCTTTCCCTTCTTCCCTCATCACCCACCCTTACTGGGAGTATGAGCAATTCAATATAGTTTGTACATGTGTAGTTACAGAAAACATTTCCATAGTGGATTGTTTTTTCTACTTTGACCCTGTCCCTTTTCAAAAGTGTGTGCTTCTACACTGCTATCTTGGCTCTGACCCAAAGAATTTCAGATTTTCAATCTGTGAAATGGGTAATGTGATAATGCTTGAACTACCTACCATATTACTATTATATAAACATTAATTGCTTGCATAAGCTCTCAGCTGTGATCCAAGGATACTGGCCTCTTTGCTGTTCATTGTACAAGACATTCTACCACCTGTTTGAGTATTATCATTGGCTTTCCCCCATGTCTGAGATGCTCTCCCTCCTCATTTCTACCACCTAAGCTCCCTGACTTCCTTCAAGTCTCAGCTAAAATCCTACCTTCTATTGAAAACCTTACATTATACCCATTTAATTCTAGTGTCTCTCTCTATTGCTTATTTCAAATTTATCCTGTACATGGCTTGTTTATGCATCAATCCTTATATGTTGTCTCCCCCATGTGAGTTTAACAAGGACTTTCTTCTACCTTTCTTTGTAGCCTCAATGCTTATTGCAGTGCCTGACACATATTAAGACCTTAATCAAATTTTATTGACCTGTTGCCATAACCTCTCTTGGCTTCAGATTTCCAGTCTAAAAATGTGTAATATGATTAACACCTGAACCACTTACTACACCATGTTATTATGAGGAAATTACTATATAAATCTATATAAACTCTTAGATGTTATAAAATAGGCTGTCTTTTAAAATATATTTCCCCAATTACATGTTAAAATATGTAATATTTTTTCATATTATATTTTTTTAAATAATTTTTAACATTTGGGATTTTTTTAAGTTTTGAGTTTCAAATTCTATCCCTTCCTCCTTCCCTGAGATGGGAAGCAATCTGATATAGGTTATTGTATCAATAATGTGATATTCATAACATCCATGGTGGTTATGAATATGCTAGTATAGTTTTGAATCACAAAATGTAGCAAACTCTCCACATGGAAGGCAGAACCAAGGACTTTATTCAGAAACCAAAACACTGAGTCCCAAAACCAGAAGGACAAGTCCCAAAACCAGAAAGCCAAAGTCATTATAGTGGTCACAAAGTTGATACACATAATTAATGCAGTGGACACCCACATTCCTAAGCCTTCACAGATAGAACAGGCTCTCTCAAGCAGGGATCCCTTTCAGACCCAACAACAGTTCCTCAGCCTGGTCCTTGGAAGTTCTCAGTAGAAGCTGCAGAAGGAGGATCTCAGCAAAAGGTGCAGTCTCCAGGTGGTGACTGAGAGAAAATCTGAAGGTCCTCCTGGTTCTCCTCTATATATACAGTATAGCTCCTCCCTGTTCTGCCCCTTCCTGTTAAGGGGTCAACTACTCCCAAGGAGTTAACTTGAAGTAAGGAGCTAAGTGCCTTTACTAGGTGCCAATAGAAAGGGGCATGGAAGATCTTCTGATTTCATTAACATTACAGTTATACATGTGTAATTGTGTAAAACATTTCCATATTATTCATTTTGTACAAGAAGACTCAGATTAAAGAAAAAAGGTGAAAAAATAGTATGGCTTTGTCTGTATTCAGACAACATCAGTTCTTTCTCTGGAGACAGATAGTGTGTTTCATCATGAGTCTTCTGGGATCATGTTTTGCTGAGAATAGTAAGTCATTCACAGTTATTCACTGCATAGTATTGCTGTCTCTGTGTACCATGTGCTCCTGGATCTACTCAATTCACTTTGCATTAGTTCACCCAATTATTTCCAGGTTTTTCTGAAACCATTTTGCTCATCATTTTCCATAGTGCATTAATATTCCATCACAATCATATACCATAGTTCAGTCATTCTCCAACTGATCCCCTCAACTTCCAATTCCTAGCCACCACAGAAAGAGCTGCTATAAATGTATTTGTACAAATAGGTACTTCCCCCCATTTTATCTCCTTGTTATACAGATCTAGCTATGACATTTCTGGATCAAAGGCTACAGATAGTTTTATAGCACTTTGGGCATAGTTCCCAATTGCTCTCTGGAATGGGTGGATCAATTCACAATTCTACCAACAGAGCATAAGTGCCCTGATTTTCCCACATCCTCCCCAATATTTATTGTTTTCCTTTTTTGTAGTATTAACCAATCTGATACATCTAAGGTGGTACCTCAGAGATGTTTTAATTTGCATTTCTCTAATCAATAGTGATTTAGAGTATTTTTTAATATGATGATAGAGTTATTTTGGTTTCTTTGTCTGAAAACTAGTCTGTCTTTTAAAAGAATTATTAGATTGCTGTTTTCAAATACAGTGGCCTCTAATATTCCTAATGATATTCTGCAGAAAGAATCAAAAACTGAATAGTTCCATACTTACTATAGCAGTTAAAGGTTCCACTACCACCATGGCTACCACAGAGGAGAAAAGTTTGGATATGTGCCAAACTTATTTTTGTTCTCAGAGAGTGGATGGGCTTCTGTTCTTCAGCTTCACCTCTCTCTGGGTTACCAGACTCTCTCGTCAGTCTGGTATAACCAGGATTCCCTGTAAAATTGGTATAAGCTTTCGCTAAATAAGAGTAAACCCTATGACCCAAAAGGAAACAACTTGTAAAGACTAAGATCAAATGCTTTTAATAAGTTTTCAACTCTGCCTCAGAGGACATCTATTCCAGGCATAAACATATACCTCTAGGAATATTCTGTTTTATGCTGCTTTTAAGTGTTTAATGTGTGCTCAACAACCATGAACTTATCAACCCAGCAAGGCTTTGGGAGTATCTATAAATGCACACATTTGTAGAAATAGCCTTTGAACTCTTTGCATTATAAAACCCAATTTTATAGTTCCTCCAGACCCAAGATGCATTTTTCCTCTCCATTTCAAAATCGTTCACAAGTGAATATAATGATGCTACAAAAATACATTATGGTAAGGCTACAACATCAATAGACATCCCCTAAAACATAAGGACATTTAAGACCTAAACGGCAGAGTAGTTTAAGGAATTGGGTTTTTTAAGCTGGATAGTATGCTTTTTGTGGTTCACATTTAAGTCAAGTCAAGAAGCATCTATTAAGCATTATTTGCCTATATAGCATGAGAGCCCCTGCATCCACTGCATTTATGCCATGTTGACATCTAACCTTCAGTGTCCTAATAAAGAAGTAATTTAATTGCGTCTATGACTATTCAAAGTCTGCAATCAGTCCTTAGAGACTTTCCATTTCAAAGACTCCTAAGGATTGTGATTTCCATCTATAAGCAAAATGGACAGGCAGTGGTTGTGTTCTTGGAAAGTTCTATATAAGCTGCATTTGTGAAGTAGCTAGAGATCTGGCTAATGGAAGGAAACCTGATGAATCCTTCTCTAAAAAGAATAATTCTATTGTAAAGTGAACAGACTTTCCTTAATTGATCTTTTACGGAAGTATGGATTTTTATAGATCTTCAACTCTGTACCTCCCTACTGTGAAGGTGATTGTTAGATGAGTATAATTTGGCCTCATATGGCATGATCTCAAGGCCATTCACCATCTTGACTCCCTTACTCTGGGGGCTATCCAATTAACAAATGTCTTTCCTAAAATGTAGTAACCAAAACTGGGCACTGACTGCAGTTGTGGTCTGACCAAATTAAAGGATAGCTAAACTTAATGCCACTCTAGTTCTGGATACTACTTCCCTTTTAATGCAGCCTAAGGTCACAGTAGCTTTTTTGCCTGTCACCATACTGTTGACATATTGAGACTGAAATCTACTAAAACACCCAGTTCATTTTCATATAGAGTGATACTTGGCTGTGTTTTCCTATCTTACACTTGTGAATTTTGTCCTTGAACCCTATCGTAAAATGTTATGTGCATCCCTATTAAATTTCATTTTCTTAAAATAATCCCAGGGTTCTAGGCTGTTGAGATTTTATATTAGCCTAATTCTGTTATCCAATGTGCTAATCACATTTCCTCAATTTATATCGTCTGGAAATTTGATAAGCATGTCATTTATATCTCAATCAAACCTACTGATAAAATGCTGAAACAATACAGGTCAAAGAGAGGTCCCTAAGGCACTCCTCCTAAAGGCCACATTCCAAATAGACCAACAATTCTTTAGGTCTACTTATTTAACCAGTCCCCAAACTACTTATCTTCTCTACATCTTTTCCACAATAAGAACATGAGAAAGACTTTGTCAAATGCTTTGCTAAAATCCTGGTAGTTCTATCTATAGCATTTCCTTGATTAACCAATCTAGTAAGCCTATCAAAAGCAAAAGCAAAATAAATGAGGATACATAAATTGTTTCAAATGAAATTGTGTAGGATTTTCATGACCCCTGTGTTCTTTTCTGTATGTTAACAAGACATCTACTTGGAAATGTTTCAGAATTTTGAGAAGAATCAAGGTCAAGGTCAAGGTCACTGGCCTATAGTTTAGACTTCATTCTATTCATTTTTTTAAAATCAGAACATCTGCCTTATCCTATCCCTGAATAATATGTCCTCTTTTGATGATCTTTCAAATGTTTATCAGTAATGGTTAAGCAGTCATGTCAATCAGTTCTTTCACAACCCTAAATAATTTGTTTCAGTCTTCTGTCTTCTGTTTATTAAGGGCCTTAGATGCCTTCTTTCTATCTTTCTATTTGTCCTTCTGCTCTCCCCCTCAAGTCCAAAGACTATTTTTTCTAAGAAAACAGAAGCAAAATAAGAATTGAGTAGTTCTTCCTCCCCTCTATCATCAGTTATGCTTTTTCCATCTGCAACAGATAGTAGACTATTTCCTTCCTTAATCCTTCTCTTTTATTCAGTATATATCTAATTGTAGTGCCTGAAGTCCCTCACATATGAGTCCCCTGAATGCTAATCCAAATAGAGACACAGCGTGAATCAATATCAATGAAAAACCACAATTCAAGAGGCCCTACTAATGTGCTTCTTTTACCAATCAACTATGAATCACATTAGTTCAAAGAAAAATACATTTCACAGGATCACAAGGTTATAGACTCAGAGATGAAAAGGATGTCAAAGGCCATTTAAACCAAACCCTCAAATGAGGCAACTGAGGTGGAGGATGTTAATTGACTTGGCCAAGGTCATACAGGTGGTTAGTGTCAGACTTGGGATGGAACACAGGTTCACTGAATGTAGAACTAGTGCTCTGACTGTTTAATTTAATTTAATTGAGCAGCATAGCAAAATAAATGCTAGGAAAGTTTCTACCCATACACACCAGGATATGGGCATACTTTCAGGTTACAGAATCGCCATTGGGAGAACAAGTGTAGAGAATTTTCTGGCCTGTGAACCCCTGTGACTAAGTACTAAAAATGGAGGGACAAAGTATAGGCAAAATTTATAGCCAAGAAACCTCCACACAGCCTGAATAACTCAGCCTCTTAAAGTGTTAGGCATACTACAACCCTTCTCTGCTTCAGTCACCACTACTCCATGGTTCTCCACAGAATCACAAATAGCCCCCAAAGGTATTAGGCTAAGAGTTGTTTGGGCTGCTGTGCTTCCTCTCTGCCCTGCAGTTCTCTGCTCTTCTACCTATCCTTCCAGCACCATCATTGTCCAATTACAAGTTCGTGGCATCAACTTCAGATCAAGATCAGATTCAGGAATAATTATTGGTGATTTTTATATAGTATTTATATAGCATATAATTTATCCTCCATGCATATACACACCCCAAAAATTCCTGAGATATATACTCTAATTATCATTATCTTCATCTTACTTTATTTTTATTTCATTAGTTTTCAGAGAAGTTGTGATTTGCTCAAGATCAAGGAAGTTATAGAACAATGGCATGAATCCAAGTCTTCAAACTTCAAAGCCTGTGCTCTTTCTATTATGGTCATTTCCCTCTGCATAAAATACCTTTACATCATTAAAGACTATAATTGTCATCATTTGGCCTTCTCTTTTAAAGACTATTTCCAATACATTCATTTTTGTCCTTGTTATAGAAGTGTACTATTAGCACTAGCTAGCTATTTGATCTGATTCTTAAAAATGTTTTTCTGTGATTCTCTAATAAATATCTAACTATAATTAGTGTTATACTTCAATAAATGGCAGGTTTTTCCTTTTTCACATGAAATTTAGAAATGCTTTTCTTTTTTTGACAAATTTAATTATACATTGTACACCTTCAAACTTTAGTAGTACAGTCATGTCCATTCCCCTGGGCATTTTCAGGGGCAAACATTAAGTGGCAAGCATTAAGCTATTACATTTGCGCATTTCATTTAGAATCATTGCATCTCAGAGTTGGAAGGAGCCTCAGAGGTCATCCTTCCCAAGTTTAACCTGAATAAGAATCCCCTCTGACAAAATATCTCAGAAGTGTTCATCTACCTTCCACTTGAAACTGTACAATGATTGTCAAATTGATAAGCATGTATGCTTGCTATTGTCCTCTTGATGAGGAACTACTTCCCTTACTACTTTTAGATCCTCTTCTTCTCTAATTGTTAGGAACCCTTTCTTGATGTCAAAGTCTAAATCTATGCCACTCACACATACTGTTCCTAGTTCTGCCCTTTAAATCATAGAATAAGTCCAATTCTTCTTAAACAGGATATCCTTCCAAATAGAGACAATGATCTTATTTTATCCAGGCTAAACATCTCCAGCTTCTTCAACTAAACCTCATATGCTTTTGTCTGTAGTCTGTCTGCTCATCATCCTAGTCACTTTTCTCTGAGTAAGTCCCAATATCAATGTCCTTAGTTAATTAGAGAAACCAAAATTGAACACAGTGCTCCAGATGTGGTCTGACCAGTAAGAGGAAGAAAAATAATCTAGGTCCAAGTCAAATGTCCCAAATATCCTGGGATTCTTTAATATTAGTAGCTGTCTTTGTAACTAGATTACTTAGGTCTCTACAGCTCTCAACTATTTAAAATTATCATAATAAAACTAGTATTTTCCATAAGCTATGTAAGCATTAATTATAAGCATTCTTCATAGAAGAAAAGATTGCTGATACAGAGAATATAGAGATGAAACTAGTATTTTTAACAGATGACTCTAGATGGTTTTGAATCACATATAAAGACATCTCAGTCAAAAGTAGTAACTGATCTTTATTCACAAAGGAAAAGCCACATATTTCACTAACATCTTGCTACACCTGAGTTATGTCCTGTCCTTTGACTTCTCTTAAGAACACCTCCCACCACTAACACACCATCCAAGAAATGTTTTGTGACTTTGCAAAGCACAGTGTACAATATGGCTCCCAAGACACACCCAGCAATCAGGATAATGCTCTTTCTGTGTTCAGGACAATGGAGAGAAACTTTTCTCAATCCCATTCCATTCCATTGCAACTAAGGCACTCTGCCTCTGGATGGAACTTTAAAAAGGCATTTTTATAAGAAAGTTGTTGGAAAGAAATGTCAGCCAAACAAGATGACTAACAAATTGACCCTGTATCTGTTACTACCAAAATGGCAAAAAAATCTCTTCTTTAGCTTTAAAATTCAATTTCAATGTAATATTAAACTATTTAAGATAGCACTGCATAATTCAGAAGAAAAGTATGGATACACTGTACCAGTAAAATTGTATAATGCTATGGCTTAATGTAATGGAAGTCAGTATCATCTAGATCTTTCTAATCATAATTTCAGCAGCTAAAGCACCAGGGATTCCATCAGTAGAGACACTATATTTTCACTCAATTACATTATGCATTAAAAAGTAGTGGTTTACGGCATCTATTAGACTTGTTATTACCCCTGTGCCATAGTCAATTGACCAGAGGGAGAAAAAAACTCTCCTAAGGGAGAAGAGAACAAAAAAGCAAATTCAGTGGAATGCATAATAGGTGCTCCCTGGGAGAATGCTTTAAGGTTTCAGTTCATTTCTTCCCAAGATGAGTATTCCTATTCAATGTATCAAAGTAAACAGCATGCCTCATTACCCCTTTCTATTGTTCATACCACACACATATAGGTATAACACTGATTAATGGAAAGGAATTACCACATTCAATGACTTAAAATAAGTAACTCAGGAGGCTGGGGCTTCTTAGGCTCCCTGAATAAAAAGAAACACTAATAAAACAAATGTGGGAGAGTAATTATTTAATAGTTCTAGCTACCATGTTGAAGAATGGAGAGGTCTCCTTTCCCTCAAGCAACTGGGATAAATGTATGGGCATTGAAATAGATAACTACTATAGAGATTACTATAAGAATGCCAAGGAAAAAGAAGTGAGAGTCACAGAAATGGATTTGACTCATACGCGGTTTTGGTTAAGGATTTTAATCCCCCAAAAGAGCATCCATTAGCATCAGTCATCTTTTGTGTGGTACATGAACTGAGTAGTCTATTTTTTGTTTGTTCTCTTTCTAATTTAATTTAATTTAATTTTTAGTTGCAAATTCTCTACCAAGAATCTACCCTTCTCCCACCCACCGAGAAGACAAGAAGTACAAGCTTCATTACAAATATAAAGTTATGCAAAACAAATATCTGCATTAGCCAAGTTCAGGGGGGAGGGGGAAGACAAGAAAAAACAAAAATCAATAATCTGCTTCAATCTTCACTCTGCATTTATTAGTTCTCTATCTGGAGATAGTATTTTTCCATCACAAGTCCCTTTGAATTGTGGTGAGCCATTGTGTTTAACGAGTTACTAAGTCTGTTACATCATAAATTGTTCTCATATTCTAATTACTTCACTTTGCATCAATGCATATAAGTCATCCCAGGTTTCTGAAACCATCCTCTTCATCATTTTTTACAACACAATAATGTTCTATCACATTCATATACTGTAAATCATTCAGCCATTTCCCAATTTATGGATGTCCCTACTGTTTCCAATTCTTTGCCACCACAAAAATGCTACTTTAAATATTTTTATTCATATGAGTCTATGCTACTTTATATAAATATATAATACTGCATATATATAAACATACAGTAAAATATATAAATATTCATTTGCATATATGATATAAAGAATGACAGTTTTTACTGAATTTTTCTTATAAGATAAAATTAAAATTTTATCCAAGAGCTTCTTAATATAAACCTTGTTCTAAAGTTATGTTTCTATAATTAAAAACATCTATTTGAAATTAGTCAAACGACTAAAAACTATCCCTGTATTTTGACATTCCATAGATAGAACCAAAATCTCAATAGAACTATAAACATAGAACAAGGATGCTTTCCTTTACGTCAAATTGTGTAAACAAATTGTGCAATATTTTCGTTGACCCAAAGCACTTAATCTCTTATTGTTTCTCTTTCATTATCATAAAGGTGATATAGGAATCATATTTTTAAAAACTTTAAACAGTAGACTAAATAACGATGTTCTATCATTTTGAAGTCTGGGATATATGTATTCCACATAACTTGGAACAAAGGTTTGCTTTAAATATCTTTGCTGACATCATGACATCAAAGTCAAAAATATATAAAGAAGAACACACACACACACACACCCCTATATACTAAGCATATTCCAAATAGATCACTGAATTTTGCTTAAAATCCACATTTATCATGAACACTAAGGTGATCAAAAAACTATGAGAAATGTTTTCAGTTATCTTTCATGGATATATGTATTAAACAGTTGTAGAAAACCTAATCGGTCCCCCTCCCCCAAACTCTAACACATTGCATGGGAAAGACATTGTGCCTGAACAGAAGGCAGACTATATGACCCAGATGGACATTTTCTAGGGAATGACAAGGACAAAACTAATAATAAGGCAGAAGCATCAAAATGCCAGTTTAGGAAAAAGCTTAACAATGCCTTTTATTCATGCCTGCATAAGGTGTTAAAACCGTGGAGTCTAAATTAAAGAATTACAGAGGCTCAGGGTTAGAAGGAACATCTGAGGAAATTTAATATTACTTGCTGTTGAAAAGGAATGCCTCTATGATGTTCCTGAGGAATGTTACCTTGATTTCTTCTTGAATATCTCTAGTGATGGGGGAACCACTCCGTCAAGACAGTCAATTCTCTTTTCAAATAACTTTAGTTGTTTGGAAATTTTCTCTTACACTAAGCCTTAATCTACTTCCCTGAAATTTTAACCTACTTCTTAGTTCTGCTTTCTGGGATTAAACAGGACAAGTCTATTCCCTCTTCTGTTTCCTTTAACTGATGTTTATTTGGCATGAACCCCAGTCTGATCATCAATCTAATGACTATACTCTAGTTGAACTCATAAGATCACAGATTTACAATAGGAAGGGACCCTGGAGGTCATTGAGTCCAGCTTCTTTATTTTACAGTTGAAGAAATCAAGACTGAGAAAGGTTAAGTAACTTGTCTAATGTCACATAGCTACTAAGTGAATGAAGCTGGATTTAAACTCAGGTCTTCTTTAACTCCAAGCCCAGCACCGTATCCATTATGTCAACTATCTACCAGTTTGACTTATAAATGTCTATCAGAAGTGAAGAAAGGAATCTGAGAATGAGAAATTTATAGTTGCTGGCCTTGAAAATGAGAACAGGACACGAGGAAGTCAAGCAGACTCTCTATCATTAGAGGTACAGAATATGATTTTAGTGTTTCTTTGAAAGAAAGGGTCACTTCCTCTTACCAAACACAAAAATTTAACTAAATCTAGATCCATTTGTTTTCTTGTCAAGAATTCTTTGTAAAAGAAACAAAGTTTGGTGATTTGTAACTCTAGAAATCATAAAAGGAAGCTGTGATATGCCTTAATTACTGTAAAGGCAATATCTTCTATATTTTATATCTGATTAAATCTAAAGTGATCTCAGTCAGTTTTACTTACTATTTTCAAGAAAGCATTCATTGAGTTTCAAAGTCCTCCAGGTACAGGCACAAGATTAAAAACCATAATGCCAGGACAACAACTAAAAAGAGAAATAGTAAAACATCCTGAAAAGTATTCTAAGCACTGATTAGAGAAGAAAAGTTTATTTATGTATATACACACACATGTATGTGCATACACACACATGTATACATGCACACATTTATAGGTATATCCACATACATGTGTGTGCATATACATACATATATGTATATGTATGCATATGTTTATGTACATGTATGCACATTCACACAAGGTATAGGTGGTAACTTCTAGGGAATATTTCTTGTAGTCAAAGACACTTTGAAACCCTACCTTTCCTTGCTCTTGATACAAAGCTAAGATTTTTTTCACCTGGGGAAAAGACAACTGGGAGCGTGTAGTGGTGCTGGGTATAGTACAGTTGTGTGTAGTTGTCCCGGAAAAGGAAGTAGTCTAATCCATGGACTCTCTGGATATTGTGGATGTAAGGTTATGGCAGCCTGGGGGCAAATACACTAGCACATTAACAAAAGATCATAAGGTGTGAGAGGAAAAGTGCTTCCCAGAGAAGTAAGTACAATAACCTACTATAAATCAGTGCTTTGGGGTAAAGCCCCATGTACCTGGTGTTAGGTTCAACTTTGTACTTTTTAATAAAGCATTTATTTTGTGGCTTTCAGATCTTGGATTATTTATCCTGGAGGAAATAGTTTAGGACTAATTCAACCATAGACTTTAATAATTAAGGAGGAGGAGAGGAAGGAGGAGGAGGAGAGAATTACATTTATAGATTATAATATATATGCATATATGTATATATAATCTATAATCATTAATTAAGCAAGCATTTATTGTCACTTATGTACCTAGTCACTGTGATAGATGCTGAGGATTCAAAGGCAAAAAAAGAAAGTGTCTGATCTCAAGAAGCTTATATTCTAGTGGACAAGACAACACGCTCATATGTAAGTACCCATAGAATAAATACAAAATAAATACAAGGTAGTTAAATACATGATATTTAGGGAGGGAGGCAAGGAACAGTTAAAAGCACTTAGTGAAAATGGAGCTTAAGCTGAATCTTAAAGGAAATGACATAGAAGAGTGAATACTAGTCATGGGGAGTGGAGAATCGAGGCCAGTGGAGACAGAAGGTAAAATATCACCTGTGAGGAAACAGTTTGGCCAAATGTGAGAAGGAAAGTAATATATAACAAGTCTGGAAAGATAGGGTAGGGCTAGGTTGTAAAGGACTATAAAAGTCAAGCTAATTATATTTTACATTAGAGACAAGAGAGAGTCAATGAAATTTATCAAGCAAGGAAATGGCATGGTCATATCTTAATTAAGGATAATCACTTTAACAGTCATATCAGCCAATAAACATTTATTAAGTACCTACTACATACTAGACCCAGGGTGAGGAACCTGTAGCCTCAATGTCACATGTGGCCCTCTAGGTCCTCAAGTGTAGCCTTTTGACAGAGTCAAAACTTCAGAGAACGAATTCCTTTAATAAAAGGATTTGTTGTGTAAAACTTGGACTCAGTCAAAAGACTGAATCCAAGGACCTAGAAGGCCACATGTGGCCTTGAGGCTGTAGGTTACCCACCCCTGTACTAGACAGCTAGGTGGCACAGTGGATGAAACACCAGGCCTGGAGTCTAGAAGACCTGAGTTCAGAACTGACCTCTGATACGTGCTGCCTTGTGACCCTGGACAAGACACTTAATCCCATTTGCCTCAGTTTCCTCATGTGAGCTGGAGAAGGAAATGGCAAATCACTTTAGTATTTTTTTACCAAGAAAACCCCAAATAGGGTCACAAAGAGTCAGACATGATTAAAATGACTGATCAACAACAATGTACTAGGCACTGTGCTCAGTCCTCCAGAAGCAAAGAAAGGCAAAAACACCGTCCCTATCCTCAAGAAGTTAACAGTATAATGGAAAGACAATGTACAAACAACTATGTGCATGTCATGTATACGTTGCTGCATGGATTATGAGTTACGGGAGAGAGGGAGGGAAACCAATTAAGGGAAACCAAGCAAGATGTGGTGAAAATTTTCAAAATACTTTACAGGTATTATTGCATCTTATTCTTACAACCCTGATAGGTAAATGCTGCTATTATTTATTTTCACTTTTTTTTTGCATATTACATATAAGGTTAAGTGATTTGCCCAGGATCTCACAGTTAGTCCTTGTCTGAGACTGGGTTTGAACTCAAGGTCTTCCTGACTCCAGGTCCAGAACTGTATCTGCCTCTACATTTACCTTCAATAGGAACTGAATGTAAAACAATGAGCCAGTCACAGAAATAAAAAGTGGAGGGGGAAAGAAGAGACTGGATTGTCTTTGTCTAATTGAACAATGCTTTTAGTGGCCTAAAGTTCTCCTTGGGGAGAAAAGGATGCACCATTTTTGCAACTATGTACTTTCAGTAGTTCTATAAGGTTATCAGTAATAGAATTCAATTATCATTGGATAACTAAAGTTGAGCATCATTCAAAGGATAATGAAGAAACTCATGATGTTCACAAGTAGGCTATAACATATAACGAACCAAGACCTATACAAGAAAAGTAGCATGTCATGAATGAATAAACAAATCATTTACTAAGCATTGACTACATTCAAAGGATTGTGCCAAGGACTAGGGACACAAATAGAAAAGAAGACAGACCTTACTTTCAAAGAACATTGTAAAAGGGGAGACAATCCATAAGGAAGGTTTCAGCCTCAAGTTGGGTGGAAATGACCCACAGTCCTCAGGATACAGCAACAAAGCAAATACCAATGCCTCTCCTTTATTGTCATTTCTGAGGTTTAAAAATCGGTTTTTGCTGTTGAACTATTTGACACTGCCAAGGACTTTTTTGGCAAGACCTTTCTGGTTTTTGTATCTGTGCCCAGAGCACCTACAGGAGCACTTGCCTGGCTGTGTCTCCATAATAGTTGCTTTCAATGATGACTGAGAGTACTAAGCTAAAAACACTGCTATTCCCAAAGTTCTTGGGTTCAAAGTCCTGAATTGTTTCCATCAGGATCTGAGAGATGTAGTCAAGATGATGGTGGTTGGTTTGACATGCCTGGAACATTCTGCCTCATCTCTCTCCATCAGAAAGCTTGCTTCTTCAGCTGGTCTGGCTAGCCTCTGGATGGAAGTTGGTTGGAAGGTGATAAGGATTGTGACCCCTTATCCACAGAATTTGCCCTCCCCAAATGATGGCTGTGATGGCTGGGCAGAAACAGGACTGGAAATCTAGGAAACATTGCCACTGCCAGGGCTCCTGTGCCTATCTGACTATTGATGGTGAGATCTAAGATACATGATGCTTAAATTCCCTCTCCTTGATGTTTTCTTTAATTAGAGGTCAGATGATCAATCATCAGGTGTATTAGAGTGAAGACTTCTTCTCAAATGGATCAGACCAGAGGACCCCTGAGGTCAATACAACAAGCATTTATCAAGTGCTGACTATATGCCAGAAAATACACTAAGTGCTAAAATACCAAAGAAGGCAAAAACAGTTCCTGACTTCAAAGATCTTAAAATATAATCAGGCATACATGTTTTTTAAAAAAACCACAAATATGTACAAATAAGACATATACAGGATAAACTGGACATAATTTCTGAGGTAATGCATTAAGATTAAGGGAGATGAGCCTTTCCCAGAAGATGGAATTTTAGTTGAGACTTGAAGGAAGACAAGATACCTGGAATCAGAAGATAGAATGCCTTGTGTATCAAACAGAAATAAAGTGAGTTTCACTGGATCATAGTTTCTTGAAAGTAAGGCATAAGAAGATTGAAAGTTGGAAAAAGCCCAGTTTTAAAGGACTTTATATTTGATCCTAGAGAAAAGAGAGCCATTGGAATTAATTAAATAGGGGGAGGATGTGGTCAGAGTTGCACTTAAGGAACATCAGTTTGATAGCTGAGTGAAAGATGGACTGAGTGGGGCTGGATTTGAATCATAGCGACAAACAGAAGGCTATCCCAATACTCCATGCCTGAGGTGATGTCTGGTTTGCCTGCCCTGGACCATAAAGGTGACAGCTTCAGAGGAGTGGGTAAACTTATTTAAGAGACATTGTAAAGATAAAATTGAAAAGACTGGGCAATCAATTAGATATGGAGGATGAGAAAGTAAGGAGTCAAAGGCGACACTTACATTGAGACAGGGTGACTGGAGTACCCTGAGCAGTAACAGAAAAGTTAGGAAGAGGGAAAGGCTTTCAGGAATGATGATGAGCTCGGGTTCGAACGTGTTGAGTTGAAGATGTCTATTAGACATCTAGGTTAAGGAACTATGTGATTGGAGGTCATGAGAGGTTAAGGCTAGATAAATAGATTTCAAGATCATCTGCCTAGAGTTGGTAATTAAATCATGGAAGGTGATGAGGTCACCAAGAGAAATATAGAAGAAAAAAAAAGAAGTCTTAGGGGACACACATGGTTAACATGACTGACCCGGAAGAAAATCTGACCTGGAAAAAAATTATTAGAAAGGTAGAAACCAGAAGAGAGAAGTATCAAAAAATATCTAGAAAAAAAAGATTATTAAGGAAAAGAGAAAGAAGTACAGCATGAAAGCCTATGGAGAGCAATCCTTTCCAGTTCTCAAATTCTGTATGTCTATGAAAAGAAAGTAAGTTTGTCATATGCGGAAAACTTGTGTACTTCATGAGTAGTGCTATAATGCTAAGAGAATTAGAGAAAGGTCCTCAGAGTATCGAGGTCTTTGTTCAAGCTTTATAGGAAAAAGTAAATGAATCAGTCTGGATGAAAGGTCATGGATGATTTGTGATCTACACCACTAATGTGGGAAATACCTACATCAGTGCAATCACAGATATGTCAGGTTATTGAAGTAACAATGAAATAGTCACATGCTGCTTATATTTCATTTTCTTTTTAACTAAAAAACTTAACTTATCATTGTTTCCATAATTCCATATATGTTATCTGGGGGGAAACCCCTCAATTTTGTGTAGATGCATATCATGAGTCAGAGGAAAAGTTAGCTGCTAGTTATTTCTTTCTTTCTTTTTTTTTTTTTTTCTTTTGTGTGGAGGGCAATTGAGGGTAAGTGACTTGCCCAAGGTTGCTACTAATTATTTCTTGATTCTCTAGGCATGGGGTTTTGACATCTCAAAATTTGGGAAGATTCATTTATTGGGTACTTTGACATAATCTTCAACTTCTAATATGTCTCAACTGTTGGCATCTTAGCCATTGATGAAACAAAAACAACGTCCTCCAAGTCTGTGAAAATGCATGGGCAGTATATAATGTAAAAGACAAGTCTCATGAATACATAGTAAGGACTTAATGTTTATTGATTGATGTAGGAAAGTAGACTTTGTTGGTAGTCAACTAAGTCCCTAACTGTCACTTTGCAGAAGATACAAGAATAAAGAAGATCACTCTCTTGTCACATGTCTGACAAGGATAAGTTGCTTTTCCAACACTGCATGAGAAGACAAACTACAGTACCTCAGGGCAGTCTGTTCACACAGATGTTCCAGATGCTGTCACTTCTGCTACTAACAAAACAGATGATCCAACTTGTTTATTACTCTGCTTGGCGTGGTGGGTTTTGAGTGATTCATCATGGGACACACACTGGATCTTTATGGGCTCAAATAAGGAGAACCAAATTTGGATTTTACAAGATGGTAATTGGTTTGTCTATGTAAGGTCACTGCTAATATAGTAACAGCTGTTTTATGATGCCATGGCTTCAGTTATGAAATCCTATTACCTTTCAGTATTTGGGGATGTTGGGTAACTCAGACAGATGCCTGGAAGTTTCAAATGCTTAGAAGAGGCTTTTAGATTTGCTTGAAATCCTTTGTCCATTTAAAGCATCAGAAAGTGTATAAGATCAGGTCAAGTCAACATTCATTTAAGTACCCACTACATGCCAGGAAATGTGCAAAGCATTGGTCATACAAAGAAAAGCAAAAATAATCCCTACCCTCTAATAGCTTACTTTCTAATAGGAGTGATAATATGAAAATACTTGCATACAGGATATGGAAGCAGCTAGGTGCTGAATAGACGGTGTGCTGGGACTGGAGTCAGGAAGACTAATCTTTGTGAGTCCAAACCTGGCCTCACTTACTAGCTGTGTGACCCCGGGCAAGTCACTTAACCTTGTTTGCCTCAATTCCTCATCTGTAAAATGAGCTAGAGAAGGAAATGGCAGAGCACTCCAGTATCTCTGCCAAGAAAATCCCAAATGGGATCACAAAGAGTCAGGCACAACTGAAAATGACTGAAAACAACAAACCTTTTTGCTCTTGTACACATTTATCATTTGTTAAGGCTTAATTTTAATCTCAATAAACTGGAACCAAAGAGGCAGATTGGCATAGTGATGAGGTGGCTGACCTTGGAGTCAGGGAAAACTGGGTATAAATCCTGCCTCTGACACATACTAAGTATGTGACCCTCTCAGTTCCTTACACAATTCTCTGTACTACAAATGCCCTGCAGATCTGTGTTGACTTGGGGTGCAGGGAGTTTCCACAATTAAATTTTCTTACACCAATAAAATCACAGATGTAGACCTCCCGTCCTGCAAAAAAATGTGCAAACAAGTAGCGTCCAATATACTTGACTTGAATTTTATTTCCTCTTCATTTTGTCAGCATTTACATGATTGTATTTTCTATATGCTTTTCTCACCCTACATTGGTTCGTGCAAGTTTTTCTATGTGTACCTAAACATTTCATATAGTCATTCTTTCAGTGTAATGTATTCATTTCATGGAGTATTCTCCTGTTTTTGTCCAATTTTTTTTTGTTGTTATCACAAACAGTAGTCCTATGAATATTTTGGTTTATGTGGGAACTTTATTTTTGTCACTCATCTGCTTTGGGTATGAATCCAGTTTGGGGATGACTATATCAAAGGTAAAAACTATTTAATATCTTTTCAAACATAATTTTGAATTGTTTTTCATAATGATTGAACCCATTCATAGTTCCCAGAGCTATACTGTAATGAATCGTTGTACCCATAGACTTTTTAACACAAATCTTGGTAAGTTTCATGTCTCTGGGCCATAGTTTCCTTATCTGTAAAATGAAGAGACATTTGAGTCCTTTTCCAAATTGTTTCCCAAATCCCATTTTTAGGTCTAATTTCTCTCAATTTTTTATCTTTATTCTCTTTCATATGTGTTATGATCCCGCATCATTGCTCTATTTGCTATTCCTGATAGGTGACACGCCATCTATCATGTCTACACCTTTGCACTGGAAATGTTTATTCACATACCTAGAATATCCTCCCACCTTATTTCTGCCTCTTACTCTCTCTGGCTTCTTTCAAGACTCATCGCAAGTGCTACCTTCTATAGGAAACCTTTTTTGGTTCCTTCACCTGTCGGTATTTTCCCTCTGAGACAAACTTCGACCAGCTTTTAGATATATCCTGTATGTGCTGTTCAGTCATTTTCAGTCCTGTCTGACTCTTCCTGATCCCATTTGGGGTTTTCTTGGCAAAGATATTGAGGTGGTTTGCCATCTTCTCCAGCTCATTTGACAGATGAAGAAACTGATAGGATTTAACAACTTGCCCAAGGTCACAGAGCTAGTAAGTGTCTGAAGCCAGATTTGAACTCAGGAGGATGAATCTTCCTGACTCCAGGTGTGGCACTCTATCCACTGTGCCACCTAGCTGCCTAGCAAATAGATGGTTTTATTGAATACTTTTATAAAAAGAACATCAAGAAAACTTTTCATACATAGCAGAAGTGCAGATCATTACTTGGCTCACTTTAAAATATACTACTTAAAAACAAGTTGAATGTAATAGATACTCAGTTTCTTATACAAATATCTTTCTTTGGTCTTTGTATATCAAAATGTTCATGTTTATGGACAATCATTAAGTTTGTGATAAAAAAAAAAGTACAAAAATAATTTACCACTGAAAGGAAGGAGAGAGATGGAATTGGAGCTAAGTAGGATAGAACAGGATTGGGAAAATGAGTATAGTTTTGAGCAGCAGAGAAAGGAGCTAGTAGAGAGAAATTGAAGGTGTCAGAGAGATTGAATCATTGCTAATGAAAGGTCTTGGAGGAAGAGGAAGGCATAGGAATTAATGTGCAAGTAAAGGGATTAAGTGCCTTAGGGAAGATGAGAGATAACTCCTTTTCCATGAACAGAGGGAAGGAGGAGCAAGTATCTGATAGTGCTGAGAAATTTTGAGGAGTGAAGGAGGAAAGCTGAAGGGGTTCACATCCCAGGGGGCTTCAATCTTATCTATGAAATTGAAAGTAGACCATTAGTTTATGTAGCTTAAATAGGTGTTGTAACTGGCCAATGAGCTCGGCTCAGAATTGATTAGGATGAACAGATCAGGCTGGATCTCATTTGTCAAGCTACATGGTGCTGTCATTCATCCTAAACCTTTCACTTCCACAAAAGCCCAACTTTTTTAATAGTTTCCCAGTGCTGCTGTGTGAGTGACATTCATGAAACATCATGAGTTCAAAAGAATTAGAATTGCAGATGACCCAAAGGGCAATCAGTCAACAAGCATTTATTAAATATTATGTGCCAGACAATAGGGACCCAAAGGAAAAAAAATTCAATAATCTGTGCCCCCATGGAGCTTCAATTCTCTTGGGGAGACAAGTTGATATATAACTATATTCTGATGAAATATATAAACAATAGGTAGGGGACTAACTATAAAGCGGTTGGATAGTGATTGGGCTACCGAAAGAAAAAGAGAGACATGAGGTTCATTGAAATATTTTCTTTAATGCACAGAGGAAAACAAAAGGAATGTTAAAAGGAAAGATAGAAAAGAATTGCAACATATACATTAGATTTGTTATATACTTAAAAGAAAAAATAAACTGTATAAGATGGAGATTTTCAATTTCATGTATAATCTACTTTTTTATTCTACTTTTTATATGGAAATGTTCATTTTATTTGGTATTTATTAAGTTCCAAATAAAATAATAAAATTCAAAGTCTGATATGTGTATATATGAATGTGAAATAAGCTCAAAGTAGTTGACTACAAGGTTGTTAGTAAAGGTACTAGCAGTTGCAAGGATCAAGAAAGACATCATATACAAAATGGTAGTTGATCTGTGTCTTGCAGAAAGTGAGGGAAGATAAAAAATTAGGTGTAAATAGATTGTAGCATATTACCAAAGATAATTTTCACAGGATAAGTTGGGAGAAAATACAGCATCAAAGAGTTGTATTACAAGACATGGAGGGGGATTGGCCATGTGTCAAGAGTGCAGGATAACAGATGGAAAGCCAAATGTTTCCCTGGTACCCATAAAATATTTAAAGAAGCAGAGGAAGGCTTCTAGAGGTTTTGGTAAATCCCCTGCACCAGTAGAAGGGAAAGCTCACAAATGATAGAAATGTGGAACTGTCAAAGTAAAGTCCCAATTAAAATTCACTCCTGCATCCAGTCTGTATGTCAACCCCAACCACATCTTCTATGTAGTCTTTTCAACTAACACAGATTTGATTTAGAAGCAGTCCATTTTCTAGGAACTTTTCTCATATTTTTTTTTTAAAGAAAATGCTCTGGAAACAAACAGTGTTTTCATTCTGTGTTCTATTTGCAGCGTTGGGGGCATAAATCAAGTAAGAAAACACTTTGCTTGTTATTTATTGCTTTTTATTTCCAATGGTCTACTTTTCTGAGCTGAGTAGATGGGAAAAGAGTGCTTAGCTTTCAATTGTCCAAATAAATGTGTGTGCACGCCCCAATGAGTTCTGGTCCTAAGATGGCAGGATCATACTGTATTTATTCTCTTCTACTGCATTCACAGACTCCCACCCTAAGGTTAAAAACATGAACACTGAAATGATAATATTCCTCCTAAGTCTCCCTTCATGTCCCCCCACCATCACCTTTATTTTAATAAATTCTTATCTTTTGTTTCACCTGGAGAAATATTTACAAAGATAGTTTGGCAGTGCAGAGTGACTTTGGAAAGAGAGAACCCCTTCCCATAAGCATCAAGGAGGACCATAGGAAGTTAGATAATGAGATTTATATTTGCTTCCCCCGGCAAGCTTGAAATGAAAACTCTGAAACAGAAGCATCAGCCCCAATGGTTTTCCACTCTAATACAACAGATAATTCTCTGCTAAAGTTTCTTTAAGACTGCTTAACAGAGTGTAAGCCTGGAAGGGTTTAACAGCAATGACCTTTTCCTTTTTTGATCATTCAGGATCTAGGTGAGATAAATGACCTTACCAATTTAACATGTTTTTTTTTTTACTAACTTAGTCTTTTTCTGACGTACAATGGAATATAACAATCCAGCAAACATGTCAAGTGCTTCTCTTTGAAAGAGACTATGCTAGGCATTGAGAACAGAGACAAAATTAGACAGACACTGCCCTCAAGAATCTTATGTTGCACTAGAGACAGGTTGGAGGGTAGGAATCACAGGCAAACATATAATGAATAAAATATATTCATTGGGGTTTGTTTGCTTTTTAGCAAAAAAAAAAAAAGCTTTAACACATGGGGAAGAAAAAAAAACATCAGTCAAGAGCCGGGGCCTTCAAAACAGTTAAGGATTCTAAGACATAGAGGGGGAAAGGGAGTATAGTCAGGCATAAGGCACTGCCTGGGTAAAGGCACAGAAGTGGGAGGTTGAATGCCAAGTATGGAAAGCAGAATATAGCTGAATTTCATTGGAATGCAGGGTACCTAATAGGGAATCATGAGAAAAAAAAATACTAGAAATATAAATGGCATGTAGATTTGAGAAGGTTTTAAATTCCAGACTGAGGAGTCTGTATATGTAAAAGGGAAACGTTGCAGTGTTTTTTTTTTAATATGGTAATACCAATGTCACACCTATGCTTTAGGAAGATTATTTTGGTAACTTTGTGAAGAATATACTGAAGATGGTAGAGGCTAGAAACAAGGAAAATCATTAGGAGTCTACCGTAATAGACCGGACAAGAGACAATGAAGTCTTTAAATAAGGTTGTGGTCACATGAGTAAAGAGAGAGTGATGATGGAGCCAGGTAGATGGGAATTCAGTTCCTACTTCTGACATACATAATACTTATATACATAAGGCATTTCAATTCTCAATAACCCTTAGTAACTCACTAGTGAAAGCAAAATACCAAGGAAGTCACATGCAAGGAGGGAAAGAGAAGGGAAAAAAATAAAATATATAAAGCCCTTTCTAAACCTTTAAGCATTAGATAAATTCTTCCTATTATTATTGTATTTTTATGACATTCTTACAAATGCTTACCCAGAATTCTTGAACTCAGGGTAAAACCAACTCTAATAGTTCCTTTATTTACTTCCCAGAACCTGTGGGCTAATCTTCCATTTAAATGCAACTTCTTTCTTTTTTTTCTAGTTTTATTTACAATGAGAATCTCAAGGATAATCTAATCCAGTTCTTCCAGTAGGATGACCACCTTTTCATGACTGGACATTTGGATTTCACAGTAAGAGTGACAACAGCTAACTTAATGTTTGTCAATGGAACAAAAACTATGCCTAAGTACTCACCTTGTCATTGTCACTGCATTAGTAGCTGCATTAGTAGTGGTCCATACAGGGCTAAAGGCCATTTTGTAAAGTTACTGGCAATAATCTCCTTCATACTTAGTTGGAATACTTCTTAGAAAACAGACATTATTGACAATACTAAAATTACAGATTTTCCAATTTTGTGGAAACTTCTAGAGCTTTGTTATGCAATTAATGTAGCTTTAAGAACCTGTAGTCGTGTCCACACCATAATTAATCATTGGAGTATAGGGATAAAGACCCATTTACAAAAACAAAAAAATCATTATTATTCAGGGGGAGGAGGGCAAAGTATCAAAATTTAATGCTTACAGTAACGTCATCACTTCTAAGTGTTCACTTCTTCTACATTATAAAACTAGAGGTTCTATAGATCCATCTCCAAGTCAAGTTAATAAGCATTTATTAAGTGCCTACAGACTCCCAGCTCCCATGTTAAGCATCAAGGATTTTTTTAAAAAAGCAAAATAAGGCAGAAACAAGTTTCTGGTCTCAAGGAACTCACAATCTAATGGGAAGAGAGTGTGCAAACAAGATACATACCAGATAAATTGGAGACAGTCTTATAGAGAAGGCACTAATACTAAAGAACAATAGAAAGGGTTTAGTGTAGAAACTAAGATTTTCACTGGGACTTGAAGACAGGAAAATCAAGAATTGGAGAGGACTATTGTTATAACTCTAGGTCTTTTCTTGAATGGTGATGTTCAGAACGGACAGGGCATATACAGAAACTTCCTTACAAACAACCTATGGAGAAATACCATGAATGGTAGAAGTGTTTCTAAATCCCTCCAAACCATTGACAAAACTCAATAAAATTTAGATATCATAAAAGCTTTCCCATCCTGCCCCATAGGATTTATTGTATCAAGATTTTGCTGCATTCCATTAGCAAAAATACACGGCAAAGTATATGTTTCCAGGTAATTGATGTTGTCTGCATTTGGCCTCATCTTTTTTATTGCACCTGTGATATGCACTGCTGGCCTTGGAACACATGCCCTATTGATGTATACTGCATAATTGTCAATTAAAATTCTATAATTAGCTGGAGACTAAAGCCTCTGGCACTCAGCAGCTGGGTGATCCAAGAGAATGAGAAAAAGCTACTCCCAGAGATTTTTATTGAGGTTCTTTGCTCCAAAATAAAATGAGCAAAATCTGAAGAAAAGAAATCCAGTCACCTAGCCACTAAGTCCAATGATGCTCTATTTCAGCAAGAGGGTTCATATCAGAGTCAAAACAACTTATAATTGCTTATAAGTAATAGTAATGATTACTTATTAATTACTTATAAAACAGCCTCACATTTCGTCAATGACAGTAGCTTTCAAAGTGGGGAGAAAAAAAAAGGGTCAGGGGAAGAAATAGAATGCAAGCTCATGACATCTCCTTAAATGGTCTTGTACAATTGCCTAACAATCTCTGGGCTGACAATCCCTTGTGGGAGTAGCAGAGCAAGAAATGAGCCCTTGAAGCATGTCAATTGCAACAACTCATCAATGGGCTAAAAGCCAGTCATGACTGGCATCTGTCCTGTTGAACATAATTGAATCTCTCACTGTTATTCTACAGAATTAATTATATGGGGACCAGAAGGCAGTTTACAAACCACTTTACTCTTTGTACTCAGGTGACAGACAAACCAAGGGAAGGAAAAAAAAAAGATTTTCTTTTCTTTCTTTTTATGTGTGTGTGTGTGTGTGTGTGTGTGTGTGTGTGTGTG
>CM053593.1:336458016-336478192 GCA_028646575.1 Pseudocheirus occidentalis | reverse complement strand
GGGGGGGGGAAGGAGGCGAGGATGGGGCGCTCAACAACTTTCCAGAGTGTCTTCTGGCCAAATTAGACAACTCTTCTCAAAGTGAGCCCCAAAACAAAACCTCACATCAGCAGTATATATAGCCTTCTCCTGGATCAGAGAATGTCACATCCCTCTTGACCCACTGCCCAATCACAAAGTAATAAGGAATGGGCATTCCTGAAAACAAGCCTCCTGCCACGGGCTCCATGTGACCACATTCAGCCTATTAGGGGGCAGAGTATACTTTCAAATCAGGGAAAGTTCTCAGAGTCACTTAAGCCTATCAAATGACTTAGGGTCAGGGAAGATCATCAGATTTCCATAACAAGAGGTCAACAGGAAATGATGGGCCTTCAAGTGGAGAAGTTTTGTCTCCTTTCTCTACTTGAAGACCACCACCATATTATCACAGATATGCAAGCAAACAACTGTCAACAGGGAGGTAAAAGCTCTTCCTAGGCTGGAGCAATTTCCTAGATTGTTTTTGTACCCTTGGGATGGTAAGATATGGTCAGAGGCATCCACAATAAAGGAGAATTAGAGAGACAGAGATAGAGAGGGATAAATGAATAGATGATAGTTAACAAGTATATTATTAAATAGATGATAGGCAGAGATTGTAAGATGCGGATATATAGGTATGAAAGCGATG
Organism: Pseudocheirus occidentalis; assembly: GCA_028646575.1. Lineage (NCBI taxonomy): Eukaryota > Metazoa > Chordata > Mammalia > Diprotodontia > Pseudocheiridae > Pseudocheirus > Pseudocheirus occidentalis. The sequence continues at coordinate 336,477,519 of CM053593.1, read as the reverse complement.
ACCACGATGATGATGAATGGAAAAGATAGATGGATAAGACAGACCATTTGTTAAGTGCTATGTGACAGGCACGGTGCTAAAATATATAAATACAAACAATGCAAGACAGTCCCTGCCCTCAAGAAGGTTACATTATAATGGGTGAAGAATATAAACAAGGGAAGATGGAAATATTGGTTATGCAGAAAGGCAGGATAAGATATGGGGTGGGAATAGTTGGAATAAGGCATGAATGCAAATAGGGAATTAAGTCCAAAGTTCCAGTGGGGGTGAGGTGTGAAGAAAACAGGAATGACTGTGAGAGCACAAGGACATAATATGGAAATAGCCTGAAAGTTATGGACAAACTCAGTTGACTAAGAACTAACTAAAGGTGCCCTGGTTTCCGTTCCTGGGCCAATGTATTTGCTGTGTGGCACCCTGATCTGCAGTCACTTTCCCTGAGTAAATAGCTCCATTTTATTGTATTGACTGTTTTCATTAAAATTCAGGTTGACATGATCAACATCTTATGAGAGGGTATGAAGTAGCACACACACCCCACATTCTAAGAGGCAGCACAATAAAAAGAAATATGTGTTAAATTGTGAGTAGGTTTGAATTTCACCCTTGCCTTTTTATATCTGTTCTGTAACGTCCCTAACTCTCAGTTCCTCAATAGTAAAATGAGAAGAATTAGACTAAATAAAGTTTGAAGTTCCTTCCTCTAGCTCTCTGATCTTCTCTAACTATACATGAGACCACAGCTTGAATCCTATCATACCCAGCCTCGGTCAATGGAAACAAACAAGAAACTTGAGTTGTTTCCTTAAGAGGTGTTTGCACCTGCCTCTACTCTCACCATCCTAACACTAGTGGCAGCCTTCCCAATTGGAGAAAGTGTGAAACAAAGATACCCATTGTCACTGATATTATTCAGTACTCTATTTGAAATCCTAGCAATAGCATTAAGAGAAGAAAAAGAAATAGAAGGAATCAGAATAGGGAACAAGGTACTAGGACTGTCTTTTTATATATAATATTGTTGTGGTCTAGGGAACCCCAAATGCAAGAGTACATGGCATGAATCTGCCTCAAAAGAATGTAACACTCAAGACTTCTTTCAGTCCAAGTTGCAAGTTTATTATAACACCAGCTGGGGTGGGCAAGACTCCTAGTAAATCTATGCAATTTAATGGGGGCAAGATGAACAGTTTTTACACAGAAAGACTGTGGGAATATCTGGATGTGATCTAGGAGTGGCAAGTAGCCTAGGATGGTCTAGAAGTAACAGAGAAGGAAGGGCTGGGCTGGGCTGGGCTGGGTCAGGGCCATAATGAAAGGACCATTGAAAGTATTATACTGGAATGAGCCTGATGCCTCAGGCAAATGCCGAGGATCTGAGTTCAGGGGCTGGGTTCCTGAGATTTGTGGGAAAGTTCAAGGACTGAGAGTCTTTTCTTTTTGGGGGTCCAGATCCCATACCCCATCAATATGATGATATACTTGGAAAATCCTAAAGACTCAACTAAAAAGTTAATTGAAATAATTAGTACTTTCAGCAAAGAGGCAGAATATAAAATAAACACACATAAGTCACCAGCATTTCTTATATATTACCAACAAGATCCTGCAGAAAGAGATGACTAGAGATACCCCATTTATTTATTATTTATATATAATCATCCCCATTTTTTATTTTAAGTATTATTATATTATTCCCCAGTTACATCAAGAAAAATTTTAGCATTCATTTTTTTTCTAAATTTTGAGTTCTAAATGTTTCTCCCTCCATCCTTCTCTCCCCTCTCTTCTTCTAAAAATGGTAGACAGTTTGATATAGTTCATACATATGCTATCATGCAAAAATATTTCCATATAAATTATAATTGTGAAAGAAGAAACAGAAGACATGTCATTTAAAACAGCTCTAAACAGTATAAAATACTGGGAAATACACCTATCAACACAAACCCAGCATCTATATGAACAGAACCATAAAAATAACTTTGTACATAGATAAATTCAGATTTAAATAAATGGAGAAATATTAATTGTTCATAGGTAGGCAGGGCCAATATAATAAAAATTACAATTTTACCAAAATTAATCTATATAGTCAATACAACCCAAATTGAATTGCCAAAAAAGTGTTTTAGTGACCTAGAAAAATCATAACAAAATTCATTTGGAAGAACAAAAGGTCAATTATATCAAAGGAACTCATGGGGAAAAAAATGTAAAGGAAGGAGGCTTAGCAATACCAGATTTTAAGTTATATTATAATGCAGTAATTATCAAAACTATATGGTACTGGCTAAGAAATAGAAAGGCAGAACAGTGGAACAGAGTAGCAATATAATCTACTGCAGCAAATGAATATGGTTACAAAGTGTTTAACAAGTGTAAAGACTTAACTTTTGGGGAAAAGAGTTCATTATTTCCTAAAATTGCTGGGAAAGCTGGGAAGCAGTCTGGCAGAAATTGGGCATAGACTAATATCCTATGCCATTTACCGAGATAAGATCAAAATGAATATATGATCTAGATATAAAGGGATATATTACAAGAAAATTTGAAGAACATGGAATGTATTACCTGAATTAAGGATAGATGAACAAACAAGAAATAGAGAATGTTAGATGTAAAAGTGATAGTTTTGAATACATTAAATTTAAAAGGATTTGCACAAATAAAAGCAAACATAGTCAATATCAGAAAGAAAATGAAAATCTGGGGGAAAATTTTACAGTTCTTTATATATTTTCAATATGAGACCTCTATCAGAATTTTTTTTAAAAATCTATAAGAATGTGAGTCATTCCCCAACTGATAAATGGTCAAAGGATAGGAACAGGCAGTTTTCTGAAGAAAAAAAACAAAACAATTTATAGTCATATGAAAAAATGCTCTAAATCATTATTGATTAGAAAAATGCAAATTAAAACAACCTTGAGGTGTTGTTTTATGCCTATCAGACTGGCTAAAATGATAGAAGGGGAAAGTGACAAATGTTGGAGGAGATGTGGAAAAACTGGGACCTTAATTCATTTCTGGTGGATTTGTGAGTTGTTCCAACCATTTTGGAGAGAGATTTGGAATTGTGCTCAAAGAGATATTAAACTGTTGCCTATGCTCTTCAACTCAGCAATACCACTATTAGCTCTGTTTCCCAAGATTATTAGGGAAAATGGAAAAGAACCTACATGTTCTAAAATATTTATAACAGCTCTCTTTGTGGTGTTAAAGAACTGGAGATTGTGGGGATGTCTGTCAATTGTGGAATGGCTTTACAAATTGTGATATATGTTTGTTGCTCCCCTATAAAAAATGATGAGCTCAATAACTTAAGAAAAGCATGGAGAGATCTCCACAAAATCATGAAGAATGAAATGATCAGAGCCAAAAGAACATTATATATAGTAACAGCAGCATTGCTTTAAGAACAACTTTGGGCAACCAAGTCATTCTAATGATAATAAATACCCAAATTAACCTCAAAGATCCTATGAAGGAAAATGCTATATGAATCCAGAAAGAAATACTGTTGTGGTATATAAAATGATGAGCTAGTTGATTTAGGAAAAAAACATGGAAAGACTGGGACTTATGAATGAAGATGCCATCTACCTTCAGAGAAACACATGATAGGAGGAAATAAGCATAGTATGGTCATATATATATATATATATACATATACATATATATGTACGTCTATGAGTGTTTATGTGTTTAAATGTGTATATTTATAGATATGTATATATGTGTATAAAATTTCCACACTTAACTGTAGCTTTCTTTAGTGGGGAAGGGAAAAAATAAAGTAAAAAGTACACAGCAGAAAACAAAAGAAAACCAGCAAGGAAGCAAAGAAAAGTTAAGCAGCTTTGAAAACAATATGTAGTGCCTATCATATAGGTTTTCTTGAAACTGAAATTTATTACTTTGTATTGAATCCTCCCTTATGATCTGCTATGTACATGGCATTGTTTTTTTTCTTTCTTATTTTGTATTTAAGTACAAAATTAAACATTTGCAACAAAAAAAAAAATTTCTCCCTCAAGACAAATTTCTCACAGTTGGGGAAAATTTTTCATCTTTGATCAATTTTCTACCTTTGGTTGCCTCACCCTCTTTTCTCTTTTTATAGCAGACAGTGTGGCATAAAACTACCTTTGAAGTCAAAATCAGACCTCTGTTTAATATATTGTTTTGTTCCTCATCAAATTTGTTTTTCATATCATGAACTGCAAAGTAATTTGGTAACATCTGTTATCATCTACTGCTTTTACAATGCATGTAGTATCTGTCAACTTACTGGAACCCTTAAAAACATGTTTTGTTTTGTTTTGTTATTTACTTTGTTTTAGCTTCTGATAATGATTACAAGCCTACAGCAGCCTCTGTAAACAGTGAACATTCAAAGATTCAGGAAGCAGAGAATTTAACAGCCTACAACAGTCATACATGTGGAAAAGAGAGCTAAATGTAAAAGTGCTAATGGTTTTCTTTACAGGTCCTCAAACACCAGACAGGGTTAGTACAGCATCTACCCTTGAAATCACTGGACAAGATAAAGCAAGTGGTGTTCCCTGGCTTTTAGCTATTGACATGGATTGGAGTCAGGGCAAGTTTTTAATGAGCCTTTTGCAGGCCATTTTCAGAAAAAGTTCTTACAACTGTCTAAACAGAAGGGATCACCACTGAAATGAAACAACTTAAAATCATGCTCATTGGAATAAGGAAAATAACATCCTTGTTTACTCCAGAGATCATTTGTTGACTTTTTTTTATTTTTCTTTTTGAGCAATGGCTCTAATTAACAGTTGTGTGAACATGGACAAGTCACTCAACTTCTCTGAAATTGTTTTCTTACCTACAAAATGGAGAGAATGATATTTGCATTACCTACATCAAGTTGCAAACCTTAAAACACTATATTTCATTATTACTTTCATTTATCTATTTTACTTGGCCCTCTCATAAAATGGAAGCAATCTGTAACTGTTTATAATTTATAATGTATATTATAATGTATAATGTATATTATAATGCAAGAACAAAACACATTAATAATTTTTTTAAAGCACTAGTCAAAATCAGGTCATTAGGGGCTGCTAGGTAGCACAGTGGATAGAGTGCCAGCTCTGTAGCCAGGAAGACCTGAGATCAGTCTGACCTTGGACACTTAACAAGCTTTGTGACTCTGAGCAAGTCATTTAACTACTACTTGCTTCATTTTCCTCATCTGTAAGATGAGAATAATAATAGTATTATGAGGATCACATGAGATAAATGTGAAGCACTTAGCACAGTTTTTGATACACAGGAAATCTTATATAAATAATGTTACCTATTTGGCACTATATGATTGATTTGGGTTTTAGTTGCCTGCAATTTCATTGGCAAGGGAAACTCCCAGTGGGGAAACTCCCTCTACCAACGAGAATCAGTGTTTGTTCTGCTGTTTATTGTCTTAGAGAAAGGAGCCCAAGGCACTGAGAGGTTAATTAACTTGCCCTGGGTCTTATAGCCAGAATGGATCAAAGGTTAGACTTGAACCATGCTCTTCCTGACTTCCAATCAACTTTCTCTCCACTGGACCAATTTCTTGTTGTTGTCATTTGTTGTTGTTGTTGTTGTGTCATGCCCTTCATGACCCCATTTGGGATTTTCTTGGCAGAGATACTGGAGTGGTTTGCCATTTCCTTTCTTTTCCTTCCTCTATATTACACTACTTTTTAAATTAATGGAGAAAACATATTAATGATTTTTCGTTATCAATAATGAATTGTTATAGTAGTAGTAGCTGTAGTCATCATAGTTGTTGTTGCCTCCTTATGGTGAATTTTCAGTCTCCCTTAGACTTATTGTTAATTCACTGGGTATTGTGAACTCTTTGAGACGGTGCCTAAGTGTTGGCAATGGCTTCTCCTTGAGAAGCTGCATGATGTAGAAGAGAAGAGATTGGGCCAGGAATCAGAAAACATTCCTGACTCTGAAAATCACTAGTCATATGATCCTGAAAAAGTCATCTAATTCTTCTGTAGCTCAGTTTCTCTGACCTAAAAAAAATGGGTATTTCACCTCCTGCATCCATTCCAGGGTTGATGTATCAAAAACATCAGTAAAGCCCCAAATAAGGGTAGACTATTGTTATTCCCCTGTGTTAAACTAAGAAGTAAATCATTAACATATCAGAGCTGTTTAGGACATTTGGTGAACTTCTTTGGTCTAGGTTTAAGTTGCCATAGGACTAGGAATGTCTACCCTTTTATCTTTTTAGAGAGCTTTGTTTTCTAAAATAGATAAAAAGCCCAGTTACCATTTTTTTTCCTCCGTGGTGGATAAGAAAGGGATCACAGCAGGCATATCTATCAGAAAGGACTGACCAGCTTATTACAGAGTACCTTCAGAATGTCCCTGATTATCCTAGGCAGGCAAACTTACTTAGAGCTATTAAAGTTCAGGTCTATTATTGATAGTATTAAAGATTTTAGAAAATCAAGGAATAAGTGTGAGAAGGGATCTCTGAAGCTAGATCCAACACATAACTCAAAAAGGATCTCCACAACAACATTCCCAGCAAATGGTACCCAACTCTCCCTTGAAAATGTCCAATGATAAAGAACTGTGACCCTACTGAAGAAGCTTTTTCTCCCTGTCTGTAAAAAAACAAACAAAAAGGGTTTAGAAGTTTTCTCTTATATCTGCCCCTCTACAACTTATTCATTGCCTTGCCTCCTGGACCAGAGACCATGTCCTGATCATAGAGTTCATGGTGGCAGGGAGGGGTGAAAAGGAGAGGAGGAAGAAAGCCAGCAATGAAGTGTAAGAAGATTGAAAAAGTAGGAAAGTGCTGGGTTGTAGAAAAAAAACTTTTAATATGAAATATTATACAAATAAATATGAAATATTATTTAAACAAATATGAAATACGGACTTATATTTGAACCTGGAAGTAACAGAGAGCAATTGGAATTTATGGAGAAATAGAAATGATTCAGTCAGTCCCGCACTTTTGAAACATTTTGGAAGCTGGGTGGAGGATGAGGAAAAAAAAAAAAACTTGAAGCAAGGAAAGCAATTAGAAGACTACTGCAATAGGTTAGGAAAAAGTTGAGGGAATCTGGCCAGGTTGTTGACTACATGAGCAAACAAGGCAGACATATGAAAAATATTATGTAGGTAGAAATGACAAGATTTGGCAATAGATTGGATATGTAAAATATATCTATTGCTCCTAGTTCTGTTTTGTATGAAGAAACAGAAAAGTTCGATATTTATAGCACTTAGAGCACATCATGATGAAAAACAAAAGTAAAGACAGACACAGAGACAGAAAGAGAGAGATGAATAGAGACAGAGAGACAGGGAGAAGAAAGAGAGAGAAAGGGAAAAGGAAGTAGACAAAGAGAGGAAGAAAAAAGATGGAAGAAAAGAAGGGAGAGAGAAAGGAGAGGGAAAGAAAAGGAAGGAAAGGGAGAGGGAAAGCAAGAAAGGAGAGAGAGAAGGAAGAAAGCATTTATTAAGTACTTACTGTGTGACAGAGATACAAATATAAGCAAGCAAGACAGTCTCTGTCCTAATGTAGTTTATGTTCTAATGGAAGAAGACATCACAGAAAGGAGAGCTGGGGAGCAGGTAGGAGGAATAAAGATGGCATGTCATAAGAAATATCCAAGAAGTGAGTTGGAGTCCTGTAACCAGGAAAAATTAAGCAAAAACTCAACTACCAGAGTCTAGGGTAGTTTCAGCTTCAGAATCCAAGATGATAAGAGATGATTGCTGTGTACAACCCAGAGCTGAACCTATAATCTCATCAATCTTGAATATCCTGTGCAATTCTCATCCATATCTTCCCCTAAGTTTACTACAAGGATTCCATCCATTATACTAAAAGCATTCCTCCTTAGCCCCCCGAAAACACAAAGGCACCAGTGGGAGCACTTGAGCTATCTACCTGTCATCTTTTCCTCTCTCATGTGACCAACCTTCTACTATTATTCAATTCCTTAATAACATCTTTTACTCCTATTCTCTCTTCAGAGTTCCTCATTCATTATACACAGGCTCCTACTCACACTTGCCATGTATCTTTCTTTGTTCTCTGGGGGTTATTCATCTTTTAATTATTTGGAGACAGTTATAGTTCATGTTTCACTATCATAAGTGGACCTTTATTTTCATGGAAAGTTTGGGGTCAAAAAAGGAGTCTTGTCATTCCCTAAAAGGAATCAGGCCTTTTCTCCTACTCCTGCAAGAGGAAGTTCTGCACCCAGTTTATCCAGGTGTATTTTTTGTCCCAGATAGACATACTGAAGGATAAGTTTTCCAGGTAACCTATTTAACATTAAACTTCTTCCAATAGTAGAAGACAGCTATTATGCCCTACCTCAAATTTTTGTTTCTCAGGGCTAAACATCCCCAGTCACATTTGGGAGCGCCATGTTCCATTGTTGACATGTAATAAGCTTGTAGTCCACTAAACCCCTCAGATCCTTTTCACGTGAATTGTTGCCTAGCAACACCTTGCCTATTTTGTGTTTGTGGAGTTGATTTTTTACATTAAGGTGTAGGATGTTACATTTATCCCTATCAACATCCTTGTGGTGAAATATATAACAAAATATTGTGGGAGTTCATCATTTGGGGAATGACTACACACATTGTGGTACATGAATATAAGCATATTTCTCTGCATTATAAGAAATAGCAAATATGAAGAACTGAGAAAAAAACATGAAAATGTATATGCATCTACATATGTGTGAACTGTTACAAAGTGAAGTAATCAGAAACAGAAAAACTATATACAACAAAAATAACAATGCTAGTGGAAAGAAAATATAATTAACCTAAACAATGCTTAACTATAATTACTAAGACTGACCCTAGAGAAGAGTTGAGAAAAGGCACTTCTCTCCATTTACCAAAGAGACAAGGACAATGGGCATGGAACATTGCATGTATTATCACACACAGGTGATGTGTTAGTTTGCTAAATATGACCTTTTTCTTAATATTTTAGTTCCTATAATTTTGTTACATAAGAATTATTACTGGAGAGTAAAGAGAGGATGGATATATTTAGAAATTAATGTGATCATAAAGGTAAATGGCATAAAAAAATTTTAATCTTATTGAAGAGAATCAGCAAAGATCATAAGCAAAATTGCCCCATAAAACAAGAGTTAACAGAGAGAAAAATAAGTTTAAACATAGCTTATCAAGAGATTCAAGTAAACAAAGTCATCCCAAAGGCATTTAAGGATGAAATGGAAAGCACCAAATAAATGCAAAATGGAAAATATATATATAAAGTTTTTTTAGAACAATCTGTTTTCATCTTCAGTAACAGAAGATCCATCACAATTCAACTTTAACATCACAATCCCCAAGATGCTACTTGGAGGAAATGGTAACAGCACTTAAAACTATAAAATGGGAAGAGTAACTAGATTAGACCCAGCCAATATCCACAGAAGTCTACACTAGAAGTGATACAGTTTGGGGAGGAGAGTATTTAGGATTTGATTCTTAAGATAGATAGATGTAGATATATAGATATACACACATATGCACATAGATACATACATACATATATATGTATATATTTATATATATACACACATTTATTTCTATGCATATATGTGTATATATGTATGTATAAAAGGAGAATATGTCAAAAGTAGAGGGGAAAGCTCCAAACTGGAAAGGGCAACTATGAAAATATCAATAACTAATGAAATATATCTCTACTTTCCCATTTCTGCAAAATTTTTTAATGATAATCTCTACCTCTATTCTGAATGAGGGCAAGAAAAGGAAACAGGCAGCCTTTCAGAAATGATATTCCATTTTGTACATTAACCATTCTAGCTTTGTGTCATCTGCAAATTTGATAAACCTTCCATCTACACCTTTATTCAAGCCACTGATAAAAAAAAAAGTCAAATAGCACAGGGCCCAAGAGAGATCTTTACATGAAGGGAGTACTCTACTGTATCACCAAGGAAATGTTCACAGCCCTGCTGGCAACTATGAATATAATGACACACTTATGAATCACAAAATATAACAGACTCTCTACATAGAAGACAAAAGCAAAACATTTATTCAGACACCAGAAAGTCAAATCCCAATACCAGAAAACTAAATCCATCTTAGCAGCAAAGAAGTTAATATATATTATCACTCCAGGGAGCAACACCATCTCAAATCCTTCCCCCTATTTGGGACTTCCTACAAACAAACATTCACAGTTCTAGCTGTCTCCTTGCCTGCATCCTCTCTCTCCCTCTGCTATAACTGCTCTGACTCATTTCCTGCTCCACCCATTCAGTAAAGTCCTCCAACCACAGGCTCCATGTGATTACATTTGGTCTATTAAGGGATAGGGAAGATCTTAAAATTACCATTACCATTATATTTACTAGAGACCTCCTTCCAAGGTGACATAAAACTACTAATGATCACGCTTTAGACCTAGTAATTCATTCAGTTCCAGATCCACTTACCTACATTTCTCAGTATTTTCTACAATACCACAAGACAATTTGTATAGTAACCCTTTAAGAGAAAAATTATATTCATCTAACATTACTTGTTCTTGGTGAAAACTGGCTCTTTATGATCAATACTTCCTTTTTGAAAATGTTTGCTATCCATCACTTTAATCATATGTAAAGAATGAAACCAGAAGGAGATTCATAGGAATTAATTACATTAAAGAATGAAGTTTTTCCTGCTTTTGAAGATATTGTTCTACTAAATACATAGATGATCCCATCCCAGTATATTGAGATACATGATGAGATCCAAGGAGTATGCATGGAACCAGGGAGCTGATTTATTGAATCATGGCTTTCAGAGACAGAATAGGTCCTTGGATATCTAAGCTGTACTATTGGAATCAGACTGTCAAAAAGAGTACTCAGATCATCCAGAAGCCAGATAGACAGGAAAAGCAAGCATGGTCAGAGACCTGACATCATATTTTAGAGTTGGATCTCTAGAAATGAAAAGTCTACTTGCCCAAATAGCATTCTACAAAGCATTTCCTCAACCCCAGGGATAATGTCTAAGCAAATGCAGTGGCAGAGTTGTCAGGGAATTCCTGAAAGGGGAATATATGGCCCCAAGAGGGAAGGGAAACAAGTGGCAAAGAAATGTAAGCAGTTGGGGGCAGCAGCAAAGTGACACACATTCTAGGGAGAACCAAGAAGATTTCTTGTTCATTGGTGAGCTGCTGTACACAACATCTTCCAGGAAAGATGAGTTATGGCCCAGAAGAGTCTTACCTAGGAATTCTAGCATGGGAGGCAAATTCCATTGTTGGGTTTTGGGAATTTTGGAGGAATCTCTTTTAACTCACCTTTACTCCTATGAGTTTTAGAGAGAAAAGGATACAGACTCCCTAAATTAGTCTAACCAAAGGTATAGCCTTTTGGGTAGTCATAGATAACCTCCTCTTTTTCTTCTTATTACCAGCAATCTCACTCCCTCAACACCTTCTTGAGCTGCCTTTCTTTTCCCATTATCCAATTTCCATGTGGACATCAACCAGTGGAGGATTGCAATGAACTGGGTTGGTAGCTTATGACCTACAAGGGGAAGAACATACTTTTCTCCACACCAAAGTCAGACTCTGAGAGAAAATCCCAAATGCCCTGGCTATGGCTAAGATTCAGAACCCCAAGTACTGGATTTAGATGGACTAAGTTCTCACAAATTATTCTTTGATTCATGTTCCACCAAAAATTTTCCCTGGAAACCTCAGATTTTGCCCCTACTCAGAACTTTCCCTGGTATCATTAAAATGTAACTAATGTCTATGTCTTTAAAGAAAAGGACAAGAAAGGACCCTTAGCTATCATCTGACTACTCAGGCTAACAATATATTTCAGACACTGTGTAGCCTTTATTTCACTCAATAAAAAGGACTCAACAAAGCACAAAGAATTCATAGGAGCCCATAAGTTGTCAAAACAATGTTCTTTCCCTCTTCAATGAGCCTTTTCCTCTGCTAGGGAACTGTATAATCCTCCTGACTTAAAGTGCTTCCCTTTGGGGCACTTGGTTTGAGGCACTCCTGAAAAATAATTTTGCACTTGAGACAGCTAGTGAGGCCAGTCTTGATCCTAAAATACCTGCACAGTTTATATAACTCATGAGACTTCTCTGAAGAACTTTGGAATTGACTATGTGACATGGGATACACTGGCATAGGACAGCCCAACATGGAAAGACCTTATCAAAGAACATGCTGTGTTCTATGAGCAAAGCAGAATTGTAGTTGCCCAAAAGAAGTGTGAGATGCACAAATTTAGAGAATCCACCCCAAATGTTCACAAGGACTACTTATGCCCCACCTGTGGTACAGTATTCTGGGCTCTTATTGTTCCAATCAGCCACAATCAAACATGCTGTAACTTGACTCTAACACAGTGATATGACATTAGTCCCCTTTGAGAACAAGGACAACAACCATGGTAGTAGTGGAGGGAAAGGCCCAGATTTGTATTTTTCACATTATGACACTCTTTTTGTTCTTCCAGCTCTTGGGCCAAGTTTATTGTTTCTCTTCTCTTCAAATGACTTGGTTGAAAAACACAAGTAGAACTCCTCATTTCTCTCAAAGTCTGGGTGTAGAAGTACTAGCCAGGGCAAACCTCCTTAACTTCCTCCCAAAGATCAGGTCCAAGAACTTGGCATTGACTAGGAAACCCATCACCAATCATCTCATAACTATGGAAATATATGCATGGATATGTCTTTCAAGAAAGAAAAAAATACAGCCTCTTCCTCTAAACTAATCATTCCTGAAAAGGCTTTGTGGCCACACCTTTTGTTGTGCAGAGAAATAAGAGTAAGCCAAGACCTGGGTTTGTGATAAATTTAGAGGTGGATTTATTAAGCAAGCACATGACTGCCAGAGTTCTCACTCAAATTGGCAGTGATTTCTGGATTTTCAGATCTTGGTCATATAGGCTAAAACCACAAAATTATAATAGGGAGGGGAGCTAGCAAAAGCTATGATGTACAGAAGCAAAATCAGCCATTGGTCAAATCTATATGACTCAGGGGAGTATGGCACAGGACTCAGAGGAGTATGGTACAAGGGTACAAGGGGTCTTTCCCAGAACTAGGTAGAGAGCACTAGGTGGAGAGTCATGGAATGAGGGAAAGTGGAATTCCCCAGGTTGTAGTCAAAGGAGGGTGGAATTTCCCAAGACTGGCCAGGGTCATATTTGGGGCAAAGGAGGTGAAGGCCCTGCTTGGGGGAGGACAGGATGGTACTTAGATAAGATCCTTTCACTATAATGAGCCTGGTACAGTATAAGGATTCAAGGAGAAAATATGAAATTCTGATCAGGGGGAATAGATTCACAGAACACCTTGAGCAATATGCTCAGACATGCCTTAAGCAGTTTCAAGCTATAATAGAGAAAAACAGAAATGTAAAAAGGGGCTTAATGGTAGGCCACACATCAGGTAGTGTGTAGTGACCTGGGATTTGGGTTTGGGTGCAACACTTTTCCAAAAAACATTGTCAAATTTTGCCAAGAGCTGAAGCCAAGCTCATTGAGCTGTAGTTTGCAGAGTCCATTCATCTTCCTTTCTTGAAAATTAAAGAATCATTTGGCTTTATCCAATCCTGTGGCACCTCAACCTTTCTCCAGCTTCTTTCAAAGATGACTTGAAATGACAGTTCTCACATCTGTCAGTTCATTCAGTATTCCAGGATATGACAAGCCTCATCACATAAATTTCTACAGTGTAGTTACATACTTTCCTACCATTTTCTATCTTAACTAGTTGAGGCATCAACTACCTCTTATGAATTTTCATTTCTTCCATTCCAAAGATTATTCCCCTTAAGTAAAAATAAAAAGGTAAAATATGAATTGTCAGTTATTGTGAAGCAGGAAAATACAGTGGAAAAGTACTTCATCGTGAGTAGGAGGTCATGTTACTGTTGTTTGTTGCTGTTGTTGTTCAGTTCTTTTAGCCATGTCTGATTGTTGAGTCTGAGTCTGAGTCTGTGACTCCATTTGGGGTTTTCCTGGCAAAGATATTAGAGTAGTTTGCAATTTTCTCTTCCAGTTCATTTTACCAATGAGGAAACTGAGGCAAACAGGATTAAGTAACTTTGCCCAGGATCACACCAATGAGGTCCAATTTGAACTCATGAAGATAAGTCTTTCTGACTCTAGGTCTGACTCTCTATCCACTGAGCCACTTAGCTGCCTGGAGACAAGATCTGAGTTCAAATGCTGCCACTGAACCTATGTTTGTAACCATTGATAGGAAGCCATTTAACTTTGATGTGCTGCAATATCCTTAGAGGGAAAATGAAAAGGTTTGACTAGATGGACTCTGAAATCCCTTCCACATCTAAATATATGATGCGAATCATCTTGTGATCCTTATCCTATCTAAGCTGAGCAATAGTGCTGTTCCCCCTTAGATTTTCTTCTTTTCTTCTATACAGTTAAAAGAAGGGGATTGTGGGAACATCTTTTATTGTCCTTAGTTTTCTCACCAATCTTAATGTAAAAATATAAGCAGCTAGGTGACACAACAGATAAAGTGTTATACCTGGAGTTAAGAAGACCTCAATTCAAATCTAGCTTCAGACACTTATTAGCTGTTTGCCCATAGGCAAGTCATTACCTCTATCTGCCTCAGTTCCCTCATCTAAAAACGGAGACAATAATAGCACTCAATTCCCAGGGTTGTTGTAAGAGTAAAGCACTGTATAAAACTGGAATGATTATGCCAATACTCACGCTTATTACCACTATTCCTGACTTGACCATTCCTGATGCCAGTCTTACTGGAACATGTCAATCCAATGTAAAACCTTCAGTGTTGTGCCCAGAACTTTTCTATATAGCAGAGATCTTGCACACTGTATAAAGAGCCTCAAGGCAATTATAAGAGCATAGGCTTGACCAGGTTCCCTAGTAATTCAAGTTGCAAAGGATAGTGGTTCCATAATACAAGAAAGACTAACAATCTGACCCTTTGTGCATTGCCTGTGCTGTAGTCCAGGTCGTCTATTCAATAAGCAACTAATACTGATTGAAACATCCACAAAAAACCTAGTGATCAAGTTCCAAATGTGCAAATGAATGATTGGGAAATCAACCTCTGAATTTCAATAAATAAATATTTTGGATTATGTTAGCTAGTAAGAAAAAAAGAAGACAAAATATGTGGTTGAACAAATGAATATTATCTGAAAAATGGGTCAGGTTTTGCATATGCTATGAAACCTCACAAGTCATATTTTCTATCTCTGTAATAGCTTCAAATTGCTGACAATAAAACATAAGCAAAATGGCTTGTCTCTTTCCAAATGTGAGGCTTTGTGATATGAATAAATAAGACTATTCTCCTTTAGCCTTTCAGATACTAATACTTCAAAGGAGTCCGAAGAATTGGAATGCCCTTCTTTCTTTTTGTCTTTATGACTGTAAGGATAAGCTTGCTCTCTTACATTGGGCAATTGTCCACCTTTTCAAAGAAGGAAAGGAAGGCCTGTTCAATATTGTTCTTTTGTGATAGGAAGGATAAGGTTTATGCTTCCTCTTCACTCACTTCCCTTTCAACTCCTTACAAATTGTCTTCTGACCCCATGGTTCAGCTGAAAAAGCTTTCAAACATTCCAAAAGATGTGTCATATCACTGGTAGAGGTCATCTTTCCCTGACCACAGATCATAAACCTTTCACATCTTAATACTTTGCTTTTATGTGTCTTTTTGAATATGAAATAAAATCACCTGGCCAATTTTCTGTTGATGAACTTCTATGTATTTTGCTAGACTCTCACTAGAAATATACCCCAAACCTTTCAGTTTAGTAAGATCTATCAGAGCTGCACTCCACTGGCAATAGAGAACTCTAATTTGCTTTCAAATCATTGGAACTGGATTTTAGTGGAGGGAAACCTCTTCAATATTTCATAGGATAACAAGCAGCACCTTGGATAGTTCCCTTTGGAAGACTTATTGGGGAACAAAAACATGATTCCGACGAGATAAGGAGTAAAGGACCTACATCACCAGAGGAAGTGCCAAAACCAATAAAATCATGTTTTCACAAAGATAAAACACCATTAGAGAGCAGTGGTCCAGGAGTGAAGGAGATCCAGGACTTAATCCACGCTCTGCTACTAATTTCCTGTGTAACCTTTGAAAAGGCTTTTCACATCACTGGGCCTCAATATCCTTATCTGAAAAATGAAGGCACATTTGAGTCATGCCTTGCATCTTAATTGGCAAATCCATTTTCTCTGTGTTTGATCTTCAGAAACTTTTTGATGGTCTAAATAAAGCAAAGGATTTCAAAAATCATTTTATATACCTTTGAGCCTCTCTAGCATATGTTCAAGTAACTTAGTACTTGGCCCATAGTAAGCACTTAAGAAATACTTATTGACTTGACTTGATCTTTAGAAATTTTCTGATGCTTTAAATAAAGCAAGGGATTTCAAGAAAATCTAAAAACCTCTTTAAAATCTTTGAGCCTCCAAGGGGTGTCTGAGTTACCCAGAATCCCAAAATATAGCAGGATTTCATCACTAAAGTCATAGCACTGTAAAACAACTATTACCCTATTAGTCAGTGACCTTACATAAGCAGACCCATTATCATCTTGTAAAATCCAATATTGATTCTCATTTGAGCACATAAAGATACAGTGTGTGTCCCATGATAAATCATTCAAGAATCACCTGGACCAATGGAGAAGTAAGTAGGTTGGACAAGCTGTTTTGCTAGTAGCAGAAGTAATGGCATCTGGAGCATCTGTTTGAACAGATTGTCCTGAGATACTGTAATCAGTCCTTTCACTGGGTCCTGGGAAAACAACTTATTTCTGAGGTCTGGTATATGACAAGAGGACAATTTTCTTTATTGGCCTGTGTTCTACAAAGTGACAATCAGTGACCAACATAGCCGGAAGTCTATTTTCCTACATCAGCCTCCTCACCATGTATTAAGATCCATTCATTAGACTTTCCCTAAGGAGACACATTATATTCTTTTAATGTGGATTCATAGCTTTGGGAATCAGATTTTTTTTTCACTGATGGCTAACATGCCAATAATTGCCAATAGTTGTAGTGTTTACGAAGTTGAAGATGATAATAAAGTTATGCAGGCTCTCAATATTCTAAAAGATAATTTGCAAAGTCAAATAGGGTCCAAGTCTAGAGCATCAGGAAACTGGTGAGCTTTTGATTTTTCTATAGACTCCTCATATCCATCTGCACAGAAATGAATCATTTTTTCAAATAATTTTGGCCTTAAAATGGTAAAAATGAAGATTCAGGAATGAGTTATGCACATTGATTGTTACACTGTCCCAAATTGCAAGTTAATGGTTTAGCACTAGAGTTCACTGTTATTTATTTTGTTCATAATTTGTATGCAAATAGTTCCCCCTCCCAATAGAATATAAATTTCTTGAGGACAAGATCATTTTAGTTTCGTCTTGGTTTCCTCAATACCTAGCAGAATCCCATATATGTAGTGGGCACTTAATAAATGCTCATTGAATTTAGTTGAATTGAGTCTCATTAGAATCAGATAAAGTTTAAAAGGGATCAGACTCTCTCCAATTAAATTACAAAATCTTCAGAGAGGAAACTCAGGAAAGCCAAAGAGAGAGAAAGAGAGAGACAAAGACTGCAGGGTGAGGATGGACCAACTGTTGCCACCTTCATCTTTATTCAACCATGAATCAATGTAGATGTCATGAACAAGAGTACTGGGTCCATAGAATAAGACATCTAAATGCCCCTGAGTTGCAAAAGCATTTTGCCTGAATTTCTTAGGTGATTGTTTAGTCCTCTGACCTATTATTATCCCAATTTCTATTCCCACTGATGAGTTGGGTCCCAAGAGTTTGGTTAGCTACAGTTATCTAGAGATATGCCTAAGGGATTGGAATTAACATTCTTTAATACTGTTGGCTCAATCCCTTTCTGATGTTTCTTCCTGTCCTAAGATTGTCAGTGGAGAATATTTAGTTACCTTAAGAAGCTTTTAGAAAGGGCTAGTTTCCAAGGTGGTATAACAAGAAAAATAGGTACAAAACATCCCCCAAAGGTCTATGACACATCTTCTCATAATTATATGCAGAATCTGGATAAAGTAGGCTCATGCCTAGAGAGCACATGTGACAAAGGGATAACTCACAGCTCCTGAAAATTCTTTTTCTACCATTCATGGGGTACTCAAGAAATTTACCCTTAGATGTAGTGTAATATCTTTGCTGAGCACCTTGTAAAGAAATTAGCCCAGAAATCAGCCCTTGGATCCCCTTTTAACTTCAATATATTAATTTGGAGAGAACACTTATTCATCAACCAAACAAAAGATCTTAGGCAAGGGATTCTCAATGAGAAGTCCTTGAACTTGTATTTTCATGTGCCATGGACCCCTTTGGCAAACTGAAAATTCAATTCAATACAATTCAATATTCATTAAGCACCTACTATGTATTAGGCACTGTACTAAGCCAGGGGATAAAAATAATAAGTCCCTGTTGTCACGATCCAATGGGGAAAAACAACACACAAAAGTAAGATTTTTTTAAAAGGGTTCAGGTGCCAAAGGGTGGGAGAGGAGGCAAATCCAACCAGAGCTTTTAATGGAAAATGGAGTAATAAAATAATTTAAAAAAAACAACTATGAACTCCTTACCAGAGTAAGGTTCTTAAATACATAAAAATAAAATACAGAGGAAATTTATTATATTTGAAATGCAATTATCAAAATATTTTTAAATGAAAATTTTTTAAAATACAAGTTCAAGGACTTCTGATTGAGAATCCCTTGCCTAAGATCTTTTAGTTGGTTGATGAATAAGTGTGCTCTCCTAATTAATATATGGAAGTTAAAAGAGGATGGAGGTACTTATAGTCATATCCTAATGAAGAATTCTTTCTATACACTATATCAGTACACCACTGTAGATGAGTCACAAGACCCGCTCACAAGATAGAACTCCTGCCAGATAAGAAGGGAACTTTGGGCAGCAGAGCCAAGATGGCGGCATAGAAGCAGCAAAGCACCACAGCTCCCACACAAACATGCTAAAAAACTCATAAAATGGGATGCTAAACAGATTTTCAAGCTCCCAAACTCTCCAAAAGACAGAAAGCACATCTGTTATTACAGGCAGCACAGCAGGCGGGCTCTTCACAGCAGTCTGGGAGCTGCAGCCAAAACTCCGGCCAGGTCAAGCCCTGGGGCATCGGGCGGGGAACCGTGGCTATAGGAGAGCAGATCGGCTACACTGGAGGCACAATTACCACATCTATCAGGCCAGAAGAAAAAAAGGCTAAGAGAAAGGTCAGTGGATTTTGCTAACTCGGGAGGAGAAGAGCGGGTCCAGCCAAACTGCTCCCAGGGCAAGGAAGCAGTGGGAGGCGGCTGTAGTAGCAGGAACGTCTGAGAGCCGCAGCGGTCCCCACTGAGCTGCTTCAGAGCCCTCAGCCTGCAGAT
>CM053593.1:336438481-336457516 GCA_028646575.1 Pseudocheirus occidentalis | reverse complement strand
CTCTCTCACACACACACACACACACACACACACATATTCTTCTTTATATACAGCACTGGCCTCCTATCTCAGCCAATAGCCTTCTTCCAAGTCAACAGAGGAGTTCATACCTTCTCAACAATGGACAGAGTTCATACCCTCTATACTTAGCCCTAAGTTACGCCCTAAGTTACTAAGTGCTAAGTACCTGATAAACTGATTACCATTACAGATAACTAATTCACGAATAATTATGGTAATGAAAGATTGAGATTGCTTTGTGCCCCTTAGCTTGAGACTATGAGCCCACCTCACCAACCAATAGTGAGACTGAACCGGGGAGTAGGCCAGGTTAGGATTAGGACAACAGAAGCCTGAGAGCTTTCACAATTTGTGCTCCCTGGCTGACACCCCTTGAGCACTGTGCCTTTCTCATGAGAAAGAATAAAGAACTTTTCTGATCTCAGACTCAGACTCCGATTTTGAAGATCTGGCAATGATTTCTATCCCACACAATTTCTAGGCCCCTATAGATACAGGAAAACTGTCCCAGCATAGATGCAAATATTCAAGATAACTGCAGACCTGAAGCATGATGGTTTTTACTTTACTAGAAATAATTTCAAAAGAACTCACTTTCTACCCTATGGAACTCTACAGGTCTCCAGCCTCCTAGGGCTACTCTAAGGCTTTCTAATGCTCCTGAAAGCACATTTCTCAGGAATCAACTCCTCACATTGTGGTGAACCTTCCTTTCTATTCCCAGAGACCTACCTATATGGGCCTCCTCATCTTTTAATCTTATTAAATGATGAGGTCTTGTTCTTGGTCAATCCTCAGAATAAGGTCAGAAGCAATCCTTTATTTTTACCCTTTCTGCTGGATTTGAACTCAGTCATCTTCAGGCCTCTCTAGGGTTCCATTTCCTCAACTGTAAAATAAAGTTACTGGACTAGATGACTTCTGTGGTCTCTTCCAGCTCTAAATATCTATGATGTTTTATGTAGCAAGCTTGTTCAGCAGATAGAGCACTAGGCCTAGATTCAGAAAAAAAGCCAAGTTCCAATCCAGCCTAGGACATTTATTAGCGGTGTGACCCTAGGTAAGTCCCTTAACTTTTCTTTGCTTCAGTTTCCTCAACTGTAAAATTGAGACAATAATAGCACTACCTCTGAGGACTGCATTAAGGATAAATGAGACAATATTTATAAGGTGCTTGGCATGTAGTAGACACTTCATAACCCTTGTCTCCTCCCTTCCTTTACTTCTTGATATCTCTGCTTCCAGACAAAAGAGTATGAATATTTTGTTTACATGTTCAAGGCAATAATAATAATAATTATATAGTGGCTACTATGAGCCAGACACTGTGCTAAGTGCTTTACATAGGGTATTTCACTCAATCCTCATAACCCTCAGAGACAGCTGCTATTATTACAACCATTTTTACATTTGAGAAAACTGAGGCAAAGGTCAAGTGACTTGCCACAATTATTCAGCTAACAAACATCCTAGTCTGGACTGGAGCCCAGAACTCTTTGCTTCTAGGCCCAGGTCTCTATCTATTGCACCACCCAGCCCAAACCCCTCTGTCTATATTCCTAATAACACTGAGGCTCTATTTTTCCCCTGGGCAATATGCCTTCTGAAGTTGACTGTTGTCTTTCTCCATACAACATCCCCAAATCAATCTGCTGAGTAGCCTTCAGCTTTTTCTTCCCAAAGCATTGCCAATCAGATGTTCTTAGAGTCTTTTCATGCTGTTTCACCCAGACAGCCTTCCACGACTGACTGTAAGCACTGATTAGAATACCAATGCCCCCATAGAGCCTCAATGGCCAGCAAGCTCCAAGGCAGCCCTATTTGAGATAAAGGCAATATTTAACATCTCCTGAAAACTCTGAAATAATCCTGAGCTAGATTATAGGATTTCTATCATCTTTCGGAATCAAATGACTGTTGCAAGAGCTGGGACTCTTGCCAAGTGCTGCTGTGTGAAAAACATGGGGATGGCCGCTTATCGCTGTGGCTGGGAGCTGCACGAAACGTTAATAGAAAGTAATATTGCTGCTGATTAAACATTATTAGTATATTCAGTTGGATACAGGAATGCAAGCCCAGATTTTAAATATTGGCAACACATTCCAGTGCAACATATTTATATTCTGAAATAAATGTGTAGAAAGAAGTGCGCAAAACTGAGGAAGAGATCTTTCTTAAGCAATCTCAAATTCAGGGGGGGCACTGTGAGAGGTTGCCTGGATCTTATCTTTTGGCTTGTTTTAATGGTTTTAGGGTAATCAAAAAAAAAAAGCCCAACACCCATTCTTTCTTAACATTTTGAAGTTGTCGTGATTTTGCTAAGTGGGATATGCTACATTGTGATTTAATAAAGGACCACTCCCTCCCTAAAATCTGTATGTTAGGTCCCTTTATGTTACTGATGGTCATAAGGGAATCTAAAGATGTAGGCTCTCAATCCATCACTACTCTCTACTTTATACACTGACTCTTGGTAGCTGAGAAAATTAGAGCAATGGAATAAAACTTCTTGCTGTCTAGGCAGCAAGGACAGTGAAAGGTGCTGAGGTCACCTCTGCTGAAGACAGTTCAGTTCCACAAATATTTATTTTGCACCTATCATGAGTCAGACAAGGGGGAAGGAAAGGGATAGGAAAAAGCCTTTAAGTACCTAGCATGTGCCAAGCACTGTGCTAATAACTTCACAAATATTTTCTCATTTGATCCTGATAACAGCCCTGGGAAGCAGCTGCTCTTATTATCCTACTGTCTCAACTGGAGAAGCTGAGGTAGAGGTTATGTGCCTTGTCCAAATTCATATAGCATCTGAGGTCAGACAAGAATTCAGATCTTCCAGACTCCAGACTAAGTTCTATCTACTTCATCAAAAGGAGATTACAATCTATTGAGGGGATTGGATTGATTACCAAGTAAGAGACTGAAAGATTAAAAGTCTTGCCCATAATCACAGTGCCTGAGGTGGGTATTGAATATTCAAGAGGATAAGAGTGACTAAAAACCAAGAGGTATAGTGGGGAGAGGATAGCTGATAGGAAAGAGTTTGGGGAGGGGGGGCACCTGAACCTGTGCCTGGATGTCATATAGTCCACCAGCTTTCTTACATTGGTTACATTACTGTTCTTTAGGGACAGCAAGGTGAAACAGTACATAAAATATTGAGCCTGGAGTCAGGAATAATGACATCATATTTGGAAAACCAAACTTTAAAATGCTGTATAAATGCTTTGTTGTTATTGTTCAGTTGCATCTGACTCTTCATAACCCTGTTTGGGGTTTTCTTGGCAAAGATACTGCAATGGTTTGGCATTTCCTTCTCCAGATCACTTTATAGTTGAGGAAACTGAAGCAGACAGGATGAAATGACTTGCCCAAGGTCACACACTTAGTAGTATCTGAGGCTAGATTTGCCTTCAGGAAGATGAGTCTTCTATTGTTGCTGCTGTTGATATTTCCATTTCAACACCACCATACCAGGCATGCCACACACATAAATGCTTTGAACAGAGCTCAAATGGTCCAGCACAATACAATGTGTTTTTCTATGGCTAATCAACATTTCTTCAAATTACTGTTATCTAGATTTTCAGCTCTTTTTCCATCATGCCTATTTTATGACGATACTTATTGATTTCAATTACTATTTGTCAAAATATTGGGATCTCTAGGACATGCCAATGGCTTGTGAGAACATCTCCCAGATTGTGTACTGCCTAAGTAGTCTTCTCAATGCACTGCTATGATCACGGCATTCCTCTTCTTTGATGGCTCACCCTTGGTCTGAGCTTGGTCTGCTAAACAGAGCTAAAATGCCTGACCTTATCTTTCAAGACCACTCATGGTCCAGTTTCAATCTATCGTACCAGTCTTATCCCATACTATCCATTTTCATGTAGGCTATATTCCAGGGGATCATGAACTCTACCCCAGTTCATCATGAACTCCTATTCTCTGTCATATCTCCATAATTTTATTCATGTCATTCCCCAATTCTATGAATGGAAACAGAGAGGACTAGTGTCTCTGGTGGAAGGTTTTGACAGCCTTTTTTCAGAGCTCCTCATTCACGTTTAGGGTCCAGCTTCCACCTGTGGCTCATAAAAGCTGTAGCATGTTCAGTGGCCACACCCTGGGAAAACCATCTCAGCAGATGGCCTAACCCAGGCTGAGGGTAAACAGCAGGCCTCAAGCCCATAAGTGAGCTGGGGGATATCTATCCCAAGCTTGTGAAGACGTCCCCTGGCAGAATGGGTGAATGAGAGCAATTTGTTCCAAAGGCTGAAGCAATCACTGTGGAGCCTTTAGAACTTGGTCAGACATGGAAGATACCAATATCTTCCACTGCCTTCTGGACATCTTGATTTTTGTCTTGCCACTGGACTTCAATGACTCTGGAAGAAAGAATGAGGCTGCCAACTTTGTGCAATGTTGTTTACTTAAATCCAATTCACATGTAATTCGTCACCCCCTGATGTCGTTGGTCCTCTTCAAAAACAAAGAGCAAGCAACCAAGAGGAATGAAAACAGTCCTCCACAACCACCAGTCTACAGATACTAAAGTAGCTTCTCTTCATTAAAGATTCTCAGGTGATCTCTCCTCCATTACCTTACCAGGTACCTTCCAGTTTAGAAGAATCTACTGGACTAATTGATGACTGTCTCTCCTGAACCATTATTTCAATAAAAGCTCCAACTGGCCTTCACTTTACTCCCAACTTTCTGGCCATTTCTTCTATGACCTTGCTGGCACACTTTCCTCACCCTCTCTTCTCTCTCAGTTCCAGAATCATGAACCATGAGTAAATCTACCCTACCACAGTTGCTGGATGCTATATAACAATCGACTCCCTTCAGACAGCACTCCCTATGGAGTGACTGGTTGTCCTATAACTATGGGTGACTGGTTGTCCAGGCCATTTGAAACTCACAAAGTCATAATCTCTTCTCTGAGCTAAATCAAAAGAACAAATGTGGAGACAAGGAACCAAGGCTCTAAAAAAGGGCCTGAGATCTTTCCCCGTATAGCAGTGTCTGTCCCCAGATACTGTCAACTGGGAAGGTCAACAGAGGAGAAGAAATCAAAAGTAGGTGGGAGAACCAAGAAGTCAAACCAAGAGAAGGTCAACGAGTACCCTTTTAATGTACAACTGGCCCAGCTCTGCAGCCACAACCAGTCAATGAGAATCTTCTTCATCATATGGTAAATGTATTGGAGCCAATTATAGAATTACCATTAACATGCTCAGAAGTTTTTCCAAGGCACTTCTGTTGTAGTTTCAACTCTGTCCACCCAGAGACGCCAAAAAATATTGGGATGTTTTATAATGTGTTATGGTGGAACTGTCTCAAAGAATTCGGAGTCAGGTCACCTCTGATCCAAGTATAAGCATTTATTGAGATTGACTCCTCTCATGAAGCAATCGGTAAGTTCCAAGAGGAACCAGCTACTTCAGAGAAAGCAAGATGAATTTTTATAGAGTAAAGATACAATTACATAACAGATATTATAAATATTAAAAAGGCAGGAGGGGTTTGTTAAGGGATTAGGTAATAGCCATAGTGAAGCTGTGCATGCAATTACCCACAATGCATACAAAAAAACCCATGGAGGGTAGGGATGTATGATAATATTATAATAAGCCCCCCTACATCATAAGTTTACTCTATGTCCATTCTTTGCTATTACTGCACAGGTGCCTACTTAGGAAAAGCCCCTTCTGTTGTTTTGGGGTCCACTTCCTGCTCAGGCATCCTGATGGTGCTGCTTTCTGATTGGCTAAGTATCATGGTTCTGTCTAAGACTAGATAGATGTAGTGGTAGTTGAGAGCTGTGGGAATTTTCTGTGGGAAATATGAGGAATGGGTCTGGGGGCAGAGGCTAGCTAGAGGCAGTGGCTGGGATCCCATCTCATGGACACGCCTGCTCTTTCTGTGAGAAATATGAGTTCATGGACACATTGGTTGTTCTAGTGAGCACTGAGGCATATATGAAGAAATTAGGATATTGAGTTGTGGAGGTGGGTGGTGAGTGGCTAGGTAGGGGCAGTGAGCCTGGTGTTCAGTGGGGTCTATAAGGAAGTTAGAATGTTGGGGTTAGGCCGAAGCTTTATTAGGATTCCATCAGTACTATTACACATATTCTTCTCTTCCAGAAGCAGACTTCCCATACTCTTCCCAAGCAGGTAGTAGCACTAGGGCTACTCTGTACTGGGCTCTGTAGCCAATACCTATGGTGACCTTTAAAAAGTTTGAGAGACATAGTTCCTGGGTAATCAATCATTTTTATTAATAATGCTAGCATATTGCCAATAAAATAGGTCAGTGATACTCTCAAATGTCAAAGAAGAATCATGGCAGTGGGCTCTTAGAAGGGTGGCAATCAACACTGATTGGTTAGCAGTTAATGAGAAAGAATGAGTATTAGAATGAGAGGTGGATTTATTCTAAAGAGGGGTGGGGGAATGTGACTTTGATGTCATTTACTTCTAAATTACCTCTATCCATTAGCAATCTAATCAAAGAATTTAATCCCACCCAAACTTGTGTAGGGCACAATGCTTTTCCCCACATGGGTGGGGTCTGAACAAGATGGAGGAGAAAGTTAATTCAATCTCATTATCAGCAATGTCCTTCAAAGCCTGAACAACCTACAGGTTTTTTTTTAAAATTCTGGTCCTAATTCAGTAATTGATTATTAATATGTTTCTTTCACTATCATGTTTGCCTGTATACATGTGTGCACACATACATATATGTACCTATATTCATGTATCATATTTACATATGCACATCAAAGTATGCCAAGTTATATCTATATTATAATATATGTGTATATTAATGCACACATTGAAGCGATATATAGATGTCAGCTGTTATTATTAGCATCTCTCCTGAAATTTCAGTTGTATTGAAGGTCATTTCTGCTTTGTTTTGTTGTTCAAGGAGAAAAAATAGTAAAATAAGAAAGTCTACCACAGTTTATGACTCAAGGTGTTTTTGTTGTTGTTATTCCTAACTTGCAGTCAAGTCAAGGCCACAAAATTCTCCCTTAATACCTGCACAAGCTGAGACAGTATCCCTGACTACTCATAAGTTATGAGCAGCAAAGTTAAGTGATTTGCCCAAGGTCATACAAAATAATACTCTCGATTCAAAGTTAGTTCTCCTGATTTCTGACCACCATATTTGTTTCCCCATTATTTTGATTCGGACTATTTGCCTGTGGTTTTATTCTACATCTAGGACAGTGACTAGCACATAACAAGTGTTTAATTGGTGTTTACTGACTTGAACATACTTATAGAAGACAAGCAACTAGGTAAAGCAGTGTGTAGAGCACCTGGCCTAGAGTCAGGAAGAACTGAATTCAAATGTGGCTTCAGACGCTTACTGGCTGTGTGACCCTAGGCAACTCACTTAACCCTGTTTGCTTCAGTTTTGTGATCTGGAAAGTAGGTACACACTGGAAAAGTAAAATAGCCAACTGCTGCAGTATCTTTGCCAAGAAAACTCCATGGACGGCGTCACAAAGAGAGAGATACAACTGAACAAGGATTCATAGGAAGCAGCATGGTAGAGCAGAAAGCACACAAAGCGGGGTTACAAGACCTGAGTTCAAATCCAAGCTTTGTTATTTAGCTTTTGAGCTCTGAAAAGTAAAGTAAACTTTCTGGAACTCAATTTATTCATCTGTGAAACAAAGGAGTACTGGATAACATCAAAAGTTCCTGGCAGCCCTCGTGCTATGACCTTATTCATTAACAGAAGCTTCACTACACTCTTCACTTAGGATTACTTTTATTTTTATCATTACTCAATAGTTTTAGTTGTGTCCAACTCTTTGTGACCCCATTTGGGGTTTTTTGGCAAAGATACTGGAGTGTTTGACATTTCCTTCTCCAATTCATTTTCCAGATAAGGAAACTGAGGCAAACAGGGTTAAGTGACTTGCCCAGGGTTACACAGCTAGGAAGTGTCTGAGGCCGGATCTGAACTCAGGAAGATGAGTCTTTCTGATTCCAGGCTCAGAACTCTGTGCACTGTGCCACCCAGCTGCCCTTACTTATGCCCTACCTCTCTAAACCTGCTTGTTAAATGTTTTCTTGACATTACCTGGTTATGTTTCCCCGCAGGACATAAAGAATAGGCTAAATTTTTCCTAATAAAATTACTTGGCATATATTTTCTGTGCAATTTTCTATCTATGTACATGCCTATTTCCCCAATAGAAGGCAGCTAGGTAGTGCAGTGCAAAGAGCACTGGACCTAGGGTCAGGAAGAGTTGAGTTCAAATTCAGCCTCAGACACTTAGTCGCAGTATAATCCTGAGCAAATCACTTTGTTGCTCTCTGGGGTGCTGGGAACCTGGAAATGCAAGGATACAGAAGGCCCACCTTGAAAGAATTTGACCACTCAAAACCTTCAAGTGAGGTTTTATTATAACACCAGTAAGACAAGCAAGATTCCTAGTAAATCTGCAGGATTTTAACACCAGTGTGGTGGACAGATTCTTAATAAATCTGCTGTTGTGATGCCAATAGAAGGAAGCAAGATTCTTAGGAAATCTGACAATTTGATGAAGATGGGAATGATACTTATACATGAAAATGGCAAAAAGAGTCAGTGAAAAGATCTTGATTAAATATTAAATTAATTAATATTTAATTAAATACTGGTAAGTAACCTGGAATGGGCCTGGGGCAAACAATGAAAGGGTCTAAATGGGATTAAAGAGTATTAAATAAGCTAATTAAGCGATCAAGGTGGGCTGGGATGGAGGCTCCAGTGATCTAGACTACTGAAATGTTTGGGAAAATTCAGGACCCAGGGCCCATCACCTCATCAACTTCACCTGGATCTGCCTCAGTTTTCTCAACTATAAAATGAATATAAAAATAGTACCCACTTCTGAAGATTGTTTTAAGGATCAAATGAGAAAATATTTGGAAAGCACTTAGTATAGTGCCTGGCATACAGCAGGCATTTAATAAATGCTTCTTTCCTTCCTGCTCCCCAAGGTGAGCTCCCAAGGTGAGTAAAGGCTTGTTATAATTATTTGGTGGGAGTAGAGGGGAAGTGATTGCCTTTGTATCGAGGGAACCTTGTCTAATACCTTCTACATATTAGGGCTTAATAATGTTCATTGAAATGAATCTAATTGAATGACATTTCTAGTACTAGGAAAAGGCAGAGGACTGCTGTTCAAATCCCACATGTGATGCTTAAAAACTTGTGTGACCCAAGGCAAATCATTTAACTGCACTCAGTTTCAGTTTCCACATATGTAGGATGAATACACTAGACATCTCTGACATCCCTTCTAGCTTTCAATCTATGATTCAGAAATATATACATCTATATATACATATATACATATATACACACATATATACATACATATAGATACATAAATATATACATATATACATCTCCTTCACATTTGTTTTCCTTAACATTGGATTCTTTTTAATTTCTTGTTTTCTTGTTTTGTTTTTCTTTACCTATTTTGAAGTAAAACCTACTAAGGATTTTTCTCCCTCTCCATTTTTTTTTCTTTCTCATTTTGTCTGTTTTGGGGAGGTTTTTTTCAATCTTAAAAAACTTCTCAAAACATTAAAATCTGATCAGGAAGCTGGCAGAATCCCCAGTCTTGTGGGCTTGTTACTCTAGCAGAATCAAAGTCAATGCAGCCCCAGGTCATTAAGAGTCATTAATGAAAGGACATGCCATTGACTAAACCAGAGTACAAACAGTTTGGTGGGGGTAGCTTAACTAAGGTCAGAAAGGGTCAATAGCAACAGAGGTAAGAACTAAATTAGCAGGGTGAGTCAATAAAAACAGCAAAGGTCAGGTTTTCTGGAAACCTCATGGAAGTTAAATAGGAAAAAATTATCTTGCCAGTGGGTCAGCAAGGGTTTCTCCATAAAGTTGCTTGAGGCCATGGGTACTTTTTAATCTGCCTGTTCTGTCCCGGAGAGAACATCAGTAAATCCTAGAATATCATATTGATGATTCTTTTATTTGCTTTGTATGTATTTACATTGCATATTGTTATGCCTTGGCAATTGTCAAATGACCTTGAAAGAAGTGCCATAAGGGATGTCATGATGAAATATGAGTCTGAAAAAAAAATGGGCCACCCACTGTGGCAAGAGTCAAAGATAACAGATGGGAAGCCCCAGCATTGCACTGTAACCCACAGTATGGTTTTTGTTTTGTTTTGTTTTGTTTTTAATAAAAAGACCTAGAAGAAGGACTCCAATACTTTGGGCAGATCCTTTGAATGATCTCTGGAAATAGGAACAAGGAATGGGGATAGGAAAACAAAATGATTGCTACCTGCAGTGGTAGAACATATATCCACAATGGTGACCTTATAGCACCACTGACATATTGAAGAGTTGAGAGCATGCAATGTAGGGTTTCCAACCCATAGTTCTCCTCCATGATCATTTGTACAAAGCAGACACTTTAATGGGAGGTGGAGGGTTTAAGTATGAAGGGTAGTGTCATCTTCAATGTAGCCTGTTAGTTGGAAGTGACCTTAAATCCTTTGACAGATATCTATCCCCATAAATCTTTTCATCTCCAAATTAAACATCCTTCATTTTTTCAAGGGATCTTTAGCACCCTCAACTTGTTAATGCCTTTGCTAAAATGCAGTAGCTAAATTGAACCCAATATTCTAAATATGGTCTGATCTGCACAGTTTTCTTCCTTTTATACTAAAGATGCCTAGGATAAATTAGCTTTTTGGACCTTTTGGCCATGTCACATGTGGCCTTTAAGCCTGAAGTTCACTATGATCCCTCTATCTTTTTTTATATGAACTTTTGTCCTCTATCATGTACTTTTAACGTTCTTTCTTTGAACCAAAGGATGGAATGTTTCATTTAACCATATGAAATTTTAAATCGTTTGATTGTATCCATCTTTCTATCCTTTCAAAAATATCCCCTTTTTTAGGATTCTGTGATCCAAAACATTATGTGTATTCTTTTTATTTTTAATATCTTTTTAAGATTTCTTTTTCCATGCAAATTTGATAAGCAATACAGCTTTGCGTTTATTGAAATCATTGTTAAAAATGCTGAATAGCATAGGGCCAAAGACAGATCCCTAGAATATTCCATTAGAAACCTCCTTCCCAGTAATATCCACTCATTATGTCTATTTTTAGGATCTTGTCTTTTAACAAGTTTGCCTATATCATGATCCCACATGTCCTCATCTTGTCCAAAGAATAATTCAAGATTCTGTAAAATGCCACCATCTAGTTCTACTGTATCTCCAGTATTCACTTGATTCACTAATCTGTTTTTCTTACCAGACCTTTGTTCCATCAGTGTAGGGATGAGTAAGTAAGATGTTCCCTTTACAAATGTTGGTCATCATTTGTTCTGCAGTATATATTGTCTTATAGAATTTCCTGGGTTACTAAAAGGTTAAGTGACTTCTGAGTCACAGTGACACAGCGGGTCTCCTTGACTTAGAAGCCATTTCTCTATCCACTACACCACAATGCCTCTCACCAGCCTCATAACCTCTCGTATTTCTAAAAAGGAAATCTTGTTAATCTGGTATGACTCATTCTAGATATAGTCAGGCTGATTCTCAGTAATTAATACTATTCCCTTGCTAAATAGTCACAAAACATCCTTTTAATAATAAATAACCAGGATCCTAACTGTAGCCTGGTGCTATGGGCTGGGTATGAAGGAAGACATGACTCCTGATTGGATGACCAAGACTTGTTTTTGCTTCATTTAGGTGTCAGAGCACCTTATCAGCCACTTAAAGTAGGGTGGGATTGATGGGGTGCTTGGACCCCAAGCCTAGGATCATATCTCTACCTGGCCCAAAGACCCTATCTCTAGCAATAACTCATGAGTGGGCCCCAATGAGACAAACTCTCTCTCTGTTACAAGAACAGGTTGACCTCTGAAGAATTTCCCTTGTATGAACAGGACTATCTTGTACCTGCAGGACCGTCATGTCCTGATTCCCACAGTTACATACACAATCCAAAGGTGAAGCTATAGATGCCAACTCCTGAGACCATCTCATTACAGACATAGACATACAGGCATTGAGACCACTTAGAAGCCCCTCCCTCCTGCCCCCCACCCCAGGTTTCCAATTGTGAATGACTCCTGTGCCCAAGGTACAGAAACTGTAAGTACCTTTAGGAACTGACCACACATAAGTAGCATAGTTGGCTCACAATGCACTAAAGTTTTTCCTGTATAAGCTTTAGATCACTCCTGTTAGGTTGCAATTTCCCTAGCGTTATGATAAACTTTTGCCACTTGACTGGAAGACTGCTTGAGTCCACAAATTCTTTCCAGACAACTCTGCCCTCAATTTGGATAGTTTTGGGGTCCCTGTACCCCTAAAACTGCATCAGGATGACTGGATTGATTTATTCAATCAATTCCAACTTTATATTCTTCATCCAGGTTGGGGAAGATGGGTTACAATTATCCTGTAGTAGAAATCAGGTGCACTGAGCTACTGTTGAAGTTTCTCTTCCATTCCCTTTTCTGAAAGTGTGAGCATCTGCCTTTCTCCAGTTCGACATCCCTTCCATGAAGTGTAGCAATCAACCAGTTCTTTCAGTAGGATCCTACATCTTTCAGGATATAACTAGTCTAGACCTGATGACTCAAATTTATGAGGGGGAGGGGGAAAATTTAAGTGCTCTCTTACCTCCTTCTTGCTGATCTTGTTTTTTCAACTGCCTGTAAAATATTTTTGTTCTGACCTCATCATTCACCTTGGGAAGAGAAGGGAAGAGAAGGAAAAGGAAGGGAATGAGAAGGGAGAAAGGGGGGAGGGAGGGAAGAAAAACAAGATTTGAGGGAGTCCTATCTTCTCAGATTAATCTATTATTAATGGCCAGTATTTGCATAGCGATTTAAAGTTGGCAAAGGACTTACAAGGAGTATCTTATTTTATCCTTACAAAAACCTATGGGATGCTATTATTATCCCCCATTTTACAAATGAGAAAACTGGGGGGAAAAAAAACAGAAGCTAAATGCCTAACCTCCTCCCAGG
Organism: Pseudocheirus occidentalis; assembly: GCA_028646575.1. NCBI lineage: Eukaryota > Metazoa > Chordata > Mammalia > Diprotodontia > Pseudocheiridae > Pseudocheirus > Pseudocheirus occidentalis. The sequence continues at coordinate 336,444,440 of CM053593.1, read as the reverse complement.
TGCCTTCCTTTATAGATGGCTCTGAACTTGTATAACTTCCAAGTAACTCTCCATTTTCTATCACCAACTCAGGTTGGTTTGGTTGCAGAGAACATCACGGTCACAACTCCAGGTACTGCTTGGTGGCTCCCACCCCACCTTTCAGCTTTACTTTTGTCTGTGGTCTTCCCTCATTAGATTGTAAACACCTTGAGGGTAGAGACTGTCTGGTGTTTTGTTTTTGTTTTTTCCCCTTATTTGGATATCTCCAGCACTTAGCATAATATAGTCACTTAATAAATGTTTATTGAATTGAATTGCCCAGGGTCACATAGCTGGTAAGTGTCAGAGGCTAGATTTGAACTCAGGTCCAGAGCTCTATCCACTTTACCACCTACCTGCTTCTAACTGGTTCATCTATACCAAATAGTGGTGCTATTCCTTCTTTGCCCTTCCTCTAACCTCTAATACAGTTTTTTTTCTTTTTCATCCATTTTATCATATGGGTCAATTTAAGTTGTTTTATCACATTCTATTGTGCATCATACCTTTCTGTACCATGCCATAGTTCTTTTCAGACTAGAAGGCAAGGCTCATAATACATTTCAATCTTTGTATCATAAGCATTTGTACAAAGTAGGTATTTAATAAGTGTTTATTGAATTGAACTAAAGGTACTATTCACCAAAAAAGCAAACAATTATTATCCCCAATATCAGCACACATGGTAAAGACTGGATGGGTCATTAATTTCCACCGTAACTGCATCTGGCCAAGCTGTTCCATTAGAATTTATTAATGTATCCAATAGGAAGCAAAGAATGAGAAGAATTAGCATAAAATAGTCAGCCAGGTCCACTATACCTAACTATATCTGACTTCCTGATTCCCAAAATGGATAGGTGAAGTACAGGGTGAAAGATGGACAATGGGAAGGAGTTTCTCTTACATAACTCTGGACCTATAAATGGCCATAAACTCAGATATTGTGCCCAGAGCTGTCTATAAACTTGGGGATGCTAGGAACAATGGCATATGACTGGAACTTTCCAAACTCTTCCACCAATGTTTAGCATCATTCCTAGACTGACAGAAAATAATGCCATGCTATGCTCACTTTTGACAAAGAAAAGGACAGCAACTTATGTTCACTTATCGAGAAAGGTGAGGAACGTGAAATCCACTGCATATTCTGAATCACTTATGCATAGCTTTGAAATGGCAGTGAGCCAAGCTATCAGAATTGCCTTTCCAACAGTTCACTGAGGATGCTTCTTTCCTCTCTGCCAGGGCATTTGGAAAAGTGTAAAAACCAGTGGCCTGAAACAGCTCTCTGAGAAAAATGACCACTTGTCTTTTAAGCATCACCTGCTTCCTGGCCTGGCCTGCATCCCAACTAGAGCAGTACTTGTCACTTTTAATGTTTTTTTTTTCACAACAGCAATGTTTTCCAAGGCATGTCTTATGGGGAAAAGAGCCATGATAATCCAGGGTTTGAATCCTGGCTTAGATACTTGCTAGGTGTGTGACCTTAAGAAAATTACCTGACTTCTCTGAGCCTCAGGAATAACTGTGGTTCTCATCACTTCCCAGGTTTGTTGTGAGGAAAGTGCTTTGTAAACCTTAGAGAGCCCTATTAATGAGTTATCATTATTATTACTAGAAATAGAAACTATCACCTACTAATTTGAGGACATGGAGATGGGTTTACACATTGTCTCCTGGTTTGCCACAATCAGAGTTCCTTGAAAGCAGGGGGTTTGGGGTTGTTTTTTGTTTTTGTTTTTGTTTTTGTTTTTGCTTTGCTTAGTATTTCCAGGGCTTGGCAGAGTGTCTAGCCCATAGTAGGCACATAACAAATACTAGTTAATTGACTACTTGAACATAAATGTGGAACTTCCATGTCGATATGCCTCATAGACTAGCAAAAAACAAGTGTGATAACATCAAAGGTTAAACCTTGGAATCCAGTGTCTGGTATGCATTAGCCATTCAAACGTTGAGGATTTGATTGCTGATGTCAAGAAGCAGGAAATGAGGAAGCAGAGCTTTTCCCAGGCAGGGTTGTTTCTGTTGTTTTTGTTGCATCATCTCAGTTATGTTCAACTCTTTATGACCTCATTTGGGGTTTTCTTGGCAATGATACTGGATTTGCCATTTCCTTTTCCTTTCATTTTACAGATGAGTAAATTGCAGCAAACAGGGTTAAGTGACTTGCCCAGGATCACAAAACTGAGGTCAAATTTGAACCCAGGAAGATGAGTCTTCCTGCCTCCCGGACTGGCACTCTATCTCCTGCCCTACCTAGCTACCCTAGGGAGTAGTAAACAGGTAAATTAACCCCCCAAAACAAAAGAGACTAGTAACTCCAATAATCCCTGTTCTCCACAAAAACAGGAAAAAGATCTAAGGCCATTAACAGCTCCAGTGGGGAGAAATTAGATAGAAAAGAGGGTGATAGGTCATAGGATCACAGGTATACAGCTAGAGGTGACCCAAGGGACCATCGAGTCTGATTCCTTTATTTTATAGGTAAAGAAACTGAAGCCTATCCCTATATTCTTTACCTATATTTTATAGGTAAAGAAACTGACCCAAGATTGCATAGGGATCAAAGGACAGAGGCCAGATTTGCCTCTGAAAGAGATAAAGGAGATAACCTGAGCAAAGTAGGTGACATGAATTATATCCTTTCTTTATTTTTTAAAAAGACAGGTAGAGAAGATGGAAGCAAGATCAGATAATGGATTATGGCTACAAAATGGGCATTGTGTCTTGTAAGCAATATCAGATGTGTGAATAAGAACACCAAATAAAGAAAAGTTGGAAAGGGAAGGACAACAAGAAGAGGTTGTTGTTGCTGTTGTTTGAGCTGGAGGAGCTATATATACTAAAGAAAGGAAGATCAAATTACAGAACTCTTGCTCACAGTGGATGGCATGATAATGAATGACAGAAAAGATGGCAGAGTTTCTGCCATGTTTATTTTGCTTCTCTTTTCCAAGGGAAAAAAAATGATCTTTAGGCTCGAAAGGATAAACAAAAGTAACTAAAAGCAACTGACGCTCAAGTTAACTAAGATGATAAAATATCACCTACTATAGCTGCCCTTTTTGAGTTCAAGGGACCCGGTCAAGATAAACATAGAATTTTGGATCCACTGTCGGAGAACTTTGAAAGATTATCAAGAAAGGGAAAGATGCCACAAGACTGGAGAAGAAGAAATGTCATCACAAAATTTTGAAAAGGAATAGAATCTACACACCGTGTTAGGGAGATTTACTCCAATTTTTTATACAAATCTAAAAAGTACTATCAAAGGGATGGTTAGTGAACATTTAGAAAAGGATGCAATGATTACAAAGAGAGAGTATGGTCTACCAGACAGAGTTACTAAACTAGTAGATTAGAGAATGATGTAGTTATAATTTATCTAGATTTCAGCAAGGTGTTTAATAACATCTCTCATGTACCTTGCACTGAAAAAATGAAGAGAGATCTAGGCTATATAAAAGTTTTAATTCGTTGTATTCCTCTAGGTAGCACAGTGAATGGAGTGCTAGCCCTGGATTCAGGAAGAACTGAATTCTAATACAGCCTCAAACATTTACTGTGTGACCTTGTGCTAGTCACTTAACTCGTCTGCCTCGGTTTCTTCTTCTGCAAAATGGAGTTAATATTAGCTTCTGTCTCCCAGGATTGATATGAGGATCCAATGAGATAATATTTATAAAGTGCTTTGCAAACTTAATATCAATATACAAAGGTTATAATTATTACATCAGATTGTGAACTCCTTGAGATCAGAAACTGTCTTTTACCTTTCTTTGTTTCTCTAGCCTGTGCCTGGCACATAGGTACTTAATAAATGTTTATTGATTGACTGGGAAATCATGATGAAATATCCTGCCTGCTTCTTTATAGAGAGGTAAAAGACTCACAATGCAGACTGAGTCATTATTTTTTGTACATAGACAGTGCAGAAATTTGTTTTGTTTAATTATACATGACAAGGATTTGGAGGGTTTTGTTGGCATCTTTTTGTTTTCTCAAAGTAGGATAGGGAGAGGGGAAAGGAAGTAAGAGAGAGGTAACTTGGATCTTTGTTTTAAAAAAAAACAAACTCAATTTTAAAGAGACAGTGGGATCCTTCTCTGTGAACAGCTGTTTGTTGGGTTATGGTACAATGTGGATTCTATTCATACATATGTGGGTCTAGATGACCCCTGAGATCTCTTTTAATTCTCAAATCCTACCATTATGTAAATATTTCACTTTCTGGGAAATCAGGAACTACTGTAGATAGAGAAACTTTGTTGTCTGCATTGTTCACTGGATCTTCTGAATCCTTTTCATGTTGCGCATTTTCTATATTATGAAATGAAGATTTTCCTACACTGTGTGTATGTTGTTGTTTAGTTGTTTTCAGTTATATCTGACTTTTTGTGACTCCTTTTTGGGGTTTTCTTGGCAAAGATACTGGAGTGGTTTGCCATGTCCTTCACCAGCCCATTTTACATAAAAGAAAACTGACAGAAACAGGATTAAGTGTCTTGCCCAGGATCACATAGCTATCTATCAGGTCTTTTCTATCTACTGTGCCACATAGCTGTGTATCAGCAAGCACCCTAGCATACCCAGGGCAGCTGCTAGCACAGGTTCTTAGATCTGCTTTTCTAAAGGAAAGCAACTCAAAATGGGTTAACAGACTTTAATCAAACATATATCATTTACCTAGTTCAGGGGAAAAAGTCAGTACCCTGAACTTTAGAGAATACAAACAAATTACAAGGAGAAGTTACGAGCAGACAAAGAAACAGATCAGCAGACAGGCTTCCAACCATCTGACCATCACATCCATACCTACTCAGTTGCCAGACAGGGAAGCACCAACATCTGGGTTTTCAAAGCCAGGGGGGCTCAACAGCTTCCGAGAGTCTCATCTGGCCAAATCACACAACTCTTCTCAAAGTGAGCCCTAAAGCAAAACCTCACATCAGAGTATATATATATAGCCTTCTCCTGCATCAGAGAATGTCGAGGCCCTCTTGACCCACTGCCCAATCACAAAGCAACAAGGCATGGGCATGGGAGGTGGGGGAAACAAGCCTCCTGCCACAGGCTCCACGTGACCACATTTAGCCTATTAGGGAGCAGAGTATACTTTCAAATAAGGGAAGGTTCTCAGAGCCACTTAAGCCTATCAAAGGACCTAGGGGCAGGGAAGATCTTCAGATTCCCATGACAAGCTGCTAATATATATATACATACATATAAATATATATATATATATGTGTATATATATATACACACACACATATGTGTGTATATGCATATATGTGTGTATACATGCATGCATGCATACACACATATATGTATTCAGGCAGAGAGTAACCATTAGAGTTTGTAAAGGAATTGATGACTAGGTTTCATTTCTATGGAAACATAGATATAAACCATGTTCAGAGATTGCCTAGAATAAACTCCGGGTTTATTCTAAGAGATAATAATCTCTTAGGAGGGTCCTTAAAATTGAATATAGAACAAGTTAGACAAAAACCTGGAATACTAGAGCACAGATTACCACTCTTGGCTATGCCATAGTCTTCTGTCCATCTTCATCATATTCTGTCTGCAGGTTAACTTGGTAGTACACTGGCTAGAAAGATGAATCTGGACTCTTTTTCAGCAAGAATGCTTGAAAGTCCTCCACCTCACTGAATGACCATATTTTCATCTGGAATAATATGCTCAATTTTGCTGGGTAGTTGATTCTTGGTTTTAATCCCAGCTTCCTTGATCTTTGAAATAGCATATTCCAGGCCCTTCTATCCCTCAGTGTAGAAGCTGCCAGATCCTGGGTTATCCTAATAGTGTTTCCACAGTATTCAAATTGTTTTCTCTTGGCAGTCTGTAATATTTTCTCCTTTAACTGGGGATTCTGGAACCTGACAATAACATTTCTAGGAGTTTTCTTTTT
>CM053593.1:336415624-336437981 GCA_028646575.1 Pseudocheirus occidentalis | reverse complement strand
AAAAAAACAAAAACAAAACAAACAAACAAAAGAAATATGGGGGCATCTAGGTGGCGCAGTGAAAAGAGCATGGACACTGGAATCAGGAGGACCTGAATTTAAATCTGGCCTCAGACACTTATCACTTACTAGCCATGTGATCTTGAGCAAGTCACTTAACCCCAATTGCCCTGCCTCTCCCCCTCCAAAAAGAAAAAAGAAAAGAAAAAAATGGAAACATTGATGCATAAAATCTAGAAGAAATATAAGAATACAGCATGAATTTGCAAGAATAGTGACCAGAAATTGAAAAGGAGATCAAGCTTGAAAAAAAGATAATGTTAGGGGCTACAAAAAAAAAAAATATGCAGGTCAAGAAACTTAAAGAGAAGATAAGCTCCCTATTTGAAGCAAATTTCAGTGTTAAAGAAATAAAATAAGGAAGAAATGACTGGTTATTTTGCTTCCATCTTATCCATCAAGAACTATTTTTGGATTGTAAAAGATAGGAGAAAAATGTTTTAAAGGAAATAAAAAGCAAAGATGAAGTCAGTCAATGAATATTCAAACCTCTCCTTACTTTGTTCCAGAAACAGTTCTAAGGGCTGGGAATGCAGATACAAGCTGAAAACAAGACAATCTCTGCCTTCACTAACAGGTAAGTCATAGGACAAAAAGAAATTCAGAGTGAAGGATGGGGCGCCCTGGGCAAAGGAAGTCCTGAGTACAGCCTAGAAAGGAATAAGACATGACTGGCCTAGGCACCATTTTGCAATGAAGATTCTGGGAAGAACCATAAAATTCATAGGAAGACTCTGTTGGGGCAGAGTGTACTTCCAGTGTGCGAATCCCAGGATTGATGCTGCAGTGTGAGAAATACGCTTAGTCTAGGAATAAGTGCTATTTGTTGAAAAGCCAAGAAGGTTTGCATTACATTTATTTTACATTTATTTTTTCTGAATAAAGGGGTAGCTCCCTTAATGGAGTATGCTGACTCAGACAAATGCAAGTCCTTTTATGCTGCTTCCATTAGAATTTCTCACCTTGTTCTCCACTGGCTAGGCACAACGTCCTGAACTGCCCCTGTCCATGCTTTCCTCAAACAGCTCTCAGGCATGTGTGCAAGCCTCTAACCCCCTACCTGATCAGACGTCTGGCCCTGCTGGATCACAGCTCTGATTAGAACCAGTCACTTCTGACCTACATTCTGCTATCAAAGATAGGAGCAGTTTTAATCATGCGGAAACAAAATTCCTCCCATTGTTTCCCACATCAGGATTAAGAGTTAGGGGCATGGTAGAAGAATGAAGAGATAGTAAGACATCAAATCACTTTGCCAAATACAGGACTTCAGCTGAACAGAAAAAAAATAGATTTCTAATTGAAGCTTCCAAAAAATTGAAATGGGTTTACCTTGAGAAGTAGTGAATTCTCCATAATTGGAACTGTTCAGGCAAAAGCTGGACCCACTAGTTGTGGAGGATGTCTTAAAAGGGATTTACGCTTCAGGGAAGGGATTGGAGAAGAGCTACTTTTCAACGCTATGATTCTAAAAATGCCACTAACAAAGCTCTTTTTATGATCACTGAACAAAATGTCATTTAAGGTGCTTCTTGGTTTTTAAAGATGGTGATAAGGTAATGCTTTATTAAATCTCCCAAAACACTGTATGTCAGGATTTAAATTTAAGTAAAAATTAAATTTAAAATATTATCTAGGTTCTGAAGATTACACTGATCCTAGTGTGGCCATGTGGTAAAGTGGAAAGAGCATTAGATTTTAATTGCACTCAAATTCTGCCTCTGTCCCTTCCTTTTTGTGTGGCTGGCATTGGGCAAATAACTGAAATTCTCAGCATTTCCATTTCTTCCTCCATAAAAGTAGGGATTTAGACCAGATAACCTCTAAAGCACCTTCTATATCTAAATCTATGGTCCTGAAAATTCCCTAATGACTATTGGGCCCTTTTATATCTCTAACATTAACAAAAGTAAGAGCTATTAGTTATCCATTGCCAATTAAGTAGTGCTACATCCCATTTGTAAATGTAGACATTGAATGAAAAAAAGTCACTTTTCATACCTGAGGCATATTTGTTATTTTTGTGGAAAGCCTCTCCTACGTAATTTAGTGCTCCATTTTTTATCAATAAACAGGGAAAATTTATTTTTCAATCTATTCAATTTTGAGATATTTTCAATATGTAAGTACAATGAGAAAAAAATCAAACGAATCTTAAATGTTTTGAGATTGCTTAGTTGTCTGCAGACATTTAAAAATAATATTTTATGTAGTGTTTAAAAAAAACTAACAATCATTACTTTTCAAGAGGGGAGTAACATCTCAATACTTTTATTATTGGATATTGGCATATTCTCTAGCGCCATCTAGCTGTCTCCTTGGGTAACATCCCCACTCTCAAATAATATGGATATATGTAAATCTAAAGATATTTGAATATTGTTGATTTTCAGCCTTGGGAATCCTATTTTAACACTTCTTTACTCTTAAATGCTCTAAAATAAATATAAAAGCCCAAAAAATGGAGAGAAAATATTTTCCTGTTACATGATGCCCAACCAGATATCACTTGACAAATGCATCTAGTGCTGCTCACTGTGAATTTTTTAGTCCCTAAATAATATTGTTCACCTTTTTTTTAAAATACATATTTAGTTGGGGAGAATCCTAGTCTATTATGGAATCTAAAGTTCTTCTATTTCAAGAAAAGTTAGCTATAATTGATTCCCTATTGGTTTTTCCCCTACTTTTACTGTCCTAATATTTGTGATCCAGTCACAGATGAGATTTGAATGCACCCAAACCTGGACTAGCCATTTATGTGAGTCCTCATATGCCCATAGTATACAAAGCTCATTGGGATACAAATCAAGTGAAACAGATGTGCCCCAATCCCTTAGCATCTGATTAGATGACCTATAAGGCCCCTTAAAACTCTAAATTAATGATCCCATCATCCTATGACCTTATGATATAAAAAAGTTATCAAGAAGATGGAAATAAAGAACCTGGAACCTCCAATAACATCTCTCATCTGGGAGGAAAAAACCTTTTTGTTTTTAGCTTTTAGATATAAATGATAAGAGATCCCAGGTGACATTATCCCAGATAACTATAGGGATGCTACAACAAAGATGAAGTCTGACAGTAGAAATCTGAGCTATTACTTTGCTATCAATCATAGAAAAGATCTTTCACAAACCCTCCTGAACCAACAACTCTTTCTGCTTATTGAAAATGTTCTTTCTGAATCTCATTATACTTTGGGATATTTTTTTAAAAGCCAATGACATTGCATTCACTTTTTTTTTTCAAAAATGTAGGTAATAAGGCCATGACCTTCTCTGACTACGTCTCTCAGTCTTCTCTTACAAGCAAGAAGTACTATAGAAGATTCATGCTGAATACCAATATATTATTATTATCATCCCATAGAAGAATTCATCATTCTTTACTAACAGTGAGTCAAGAGAAGCTTTTTATTAATGTAGTTTTTGCAGTCCTTTGATTTTCTCAGCATCAAATAAAATCATTCAACCATCTGTATCTTATTTACCTCTCCATTCCTATTTCATGAAACTCCCTTTCTGAAATCTGTGTTGTAGTCACAAACCATTTTCTGTGCCTGAAATGTATTCCTTTCATTTCTACCTTTCAGAATCTGTCATCCTTAAAAGTTTAAATCAGATATCACCCACTTCATGAAACTTTTCCTCATCATTCTATAATTAATATTCTGCCTTCAATTTTCCTTGCATTGTACTTTTTTGTGTATATGTTGTTTCTGTCTAGTTGAATGAAAATTCCTTGAGGGGCAAAATGTTTATGTTTTTGTATCCTCAGTAACTTGTGTAGTACCTTGAGTTTCAATTATTTGAATTTATTTTTACGGTGGATTCCTTATCATAGTTGTTTGTATATATTTGAAATTCAGATACAAAGTGTGTCCTATGTGTATGTTAAGATTATAAAGTATTCCTTGATGGATACAACAAAAGAGATCACTTCTTTCAGTGATAGTTAAATCATTAAACATCTAAACAGAAAATACAAAGATGTATACTACTCAAGCATTTTACAAAGCTGCCACTGGAGAATGCTCTATGGAAAACCCAGATGTAAGAGGAATTTTCTATGGATGGTCTATGGGTGATATGCTCACTGCATCAAGCCTCTTCAATAGCAGAGCTTCAATGAAAGCCATGACCATTCAAAGGAGATCAACCTCATTATGGTCAAACACAAACATATCTAAGTGTTTGAAAAATGCCTATTATATAGCCTAATATGCCAGACTGCTATATGCATGTGGATGGCCCACTTATTAAGTCAGAATGGTGGACAACAAGCTGTAATGCCAATCAAAGGCAACCTCCAAGGTTGGGATTACCAGCACAGCAAACCCCATTTATTCAGCAAACATTCACAGAACAGATAAAGTCCAAATATAGTATAACTCATACATTTTACAAGTTCTCAATTCAATCCAGGTACTACTCCTCCCCTAGATAATACATTCATTTAGTCAGTCAAAGTCTTTTCTCAAATGGAGATCAGTTTCCAATCATAAACAAAGTACATTCATTCGTTCAATCACAGAGCACAAAAAGGCCAAAGATTTCCCACCCCTGGACTCAAAGTAATTATAATACCATCCATTAACACCAAGCACTTTCTCAAAAGGGAGCAGGAGAGCACAAAAGGCCATCCACCCTTAAGCCAAACAAGGTCAAGATAACATCTCAGCATGGAAAACCCAAGGAAAGGTCCTTCTTTCATCTTCACTCAAGGCAAGCCCTCAGCAATCTTATTTCCTGGGGAGACAAGACTCAACAAAGCCATAGCCAGTGTCCTCATCAAGTCACTCTCTGCCTGTAGAACAGTCCCAGAACCCCTGAAAATATCAGCAAGGCCCTCTTCCAGGATTTCTGTGAACATACAACAATAAAATCCTTCTTCAGGGCTTCTGAACCAACACTAAGAATCCAGGACCTCTGCAACAACAGCACTGTTCTTAACTATTAGATGAATCTGGCAAAACAACATTGAAACAGACAGACAAAATACCAGCATCACAGCCATGCCTCCTCAGTTCTTAGCAGCTCCAGGTGGCAGTTCTCAAAAGTCCTGGGCAGCTCCAATGGTCTCTCAGCAACTCAGGCTCCATGATACTGGATATTGCTCTCCTAAAAGTCCTTCTTCTGGCCTTCTCTGGGCTTGAGCCTTTCTTTCAATTCATGGCTCCTCTCAGTTCAGCCCTCTCTCTTCAAGTCAACACGTCCATCCCACAAGTGGGATTCACAAGCTCTGGGTTTTAACGCTCAACCCAAAAGCCAAGCCAATTCAGGGGCATCTCCAAATTCCATTACCATTATACAAGCTGTACCTAGATTAAATAGAAGAGCAGGAGCAGGATGGCTTGTATTTGGGAAACCACACAGACCTTTCATCTATAATTAACTATTCCTCAACCCCTCTAAAAATATTTTCAATAGCAATATTCTATCAGTGATGATGAATTTATTCATTCAAAAAATCCTTATTGAGCACTCAAGTGGATAGCACTATGTTATGCACATCAGTCTTTCTGCTTGTCATCAAGTCCTGCACACTACAACCAGATTAGAAATTTCTAAAATATTACTTTCATCCTGTCTTGACTCAGGTTAAAAAAAACTTCAACAACTCCTATAATATAAGAATACTTTTCTAACACTTCCCCCCCATGCAAGTCAGGCTAGTTTTTCCTTACAAGGAAGCTTTGCTTGAGATTTGGCTGACTCAGAGAACTAAAGGCTCATCTTGTTATCACTTTATTCCCTAGAATATCAATCAACAAGTATCAATTAAGTTATATGTAAGACACTTGTATACAAAGGTAAAATATGAAATAATCTCTTCTGTTAAGTAGCTTATATTCACTTAGGGAAACCCTATACACTTATACAGGATATCCTAAAATTCTGAGTGCAATTTTTAGCTTAACTGCACCAAAACTTTTGGGATACCCTAGATAATTGAGTAATATAAACACAAAATAAAGAGAAAGGGTACTAAGAAAGGCTGCATATAGGATATAGTGTATAAGCTATGTCTTGAAAGAAGTAAAGGATTCTCAGGCTAAGGTGAAAAAGGAGTGCATTCCAGGCATGGAGGAAGGCCAGCACAAAGCCACAGATGAAAACTATATTCCTTAGCCTGGCATTCAAGTCCATCCATAGTCTAATCCCAAACTACCTTTTCAACACCAATCGTTCATGATTCACCTAAGCAATTGATCCATTCTGGACAACTGCACTTATTCCCCTTGAAGTTTCTAAGCCTTTGCTCAGGCTGTTTTCCCTCCCTCTTATCTATTTTTTCACAGAGCTACTATGTGTCTGAGGCCACTTTTAGACTCAGGTCTTCCTAACTCAAAGTCCAACACTCTACTTACAGCACCATTTAGCTGACATTGGCTTTTTCCAAAAATGTATGTCTTCAAAATTTTTATTTCCTCACCTCTATGTCACTAGATAGGTAGCAAGCTTCATCATTAAGTGCTTCATACTTTAAAAAGCATGCTTAACTACAGGCCTGAGAGATAGATCCTTTAAGAATCAGATCATATCTTACTTCCTCTGTTGTACTTTGTCTCAGCTATCCTAAAGGAAAGTGACTTAGCCTGGTTCTGAACACCTATAATGCATACTAGAACTCCATAAAAACTAAGTACTGCCCCTCCCTTCCTACCGTCAGCTCTTCCCGGGGAGAGGGCCCAGGATAGGGCTATTTATTAAGCACTTACTGTGTGCTAGTCACTTTGCTAAGTGTTAGAGTAATAAAAGAAGACAAAAAAAATAGTCCCTTACCTCAAAAAGCTCACATGGAAGAGGCAACATGTAAACAATCATGAATATACAAGATACATAAAGGGAAAATTAGAAATTGGAAGTAGTATCAGTGGGAAGACACTAGCATTAAGGAGAACTCAGAAAGGATTCTTGTAGAAAGGATTCTTGTAGAAAGGAAAACTTTAGGGATGGCTAGGTGGCACAGTGAATAGAGTACCAGCCCTGGAGTCAGGAGGACCTGAGTTCAAATCTGACCTCAGACACGACACACTTACTAGCTGTGTGACTTTGGGCAAGTCACAACCCCAGTTGCCCTCCAAAAAGAAAAAAAAAAAAGGAAAATTTTATCTAGGACTTGAAAAATTCCAAAGAGGTCAAGAGATGGAAATGATGACAGAAAGAATTCCAGGCATGGGAACAGCCAGTGGAAAGGTACACATTTGGGAAATGGAGTATCTTTTATAAGGAATAGCAAGGAGGTCAGTGTTACTGGACTGCAAAGTCCAGGGGGATGAGTGCGGTGTAAGAAGACTAGAAAGCTAGAAAGGAGCTGGGTTATGAAAGGCTTTAAAAGCCAAACAGGATTTTATATTTTATCCTGGATGAAGAGTTACTAGAGTTCACTAAAGGTGAGGGGGTGGGTCATGACATGAACAGACCCACACTTTAGGAAGATCATGTTGACAGCTGAGTAAAGGATGTACTGTAGACCAAGTGGGAAGACCAAGCGACAGACTTTTGCAAAAAGTCCAGGAGGAAGGTGATGAAAGCCTGCACCAGGGCAGGGAGTGTCAGAAGAGATTGTGAAGGGTATGTAAATGAGAAATGTTGGGAAAGTAGAACTGACAAGACTTGGTGACTGATTGGCTGTAGAGGCTGAAAGTGAGGCATGGAAGACAGCGTCTAAGGTGTAAATGTGAATAGCTAGTAGGAATATGGTGCCCTCAACAAAAATAGGAAAGTTAAGATGAGGAGAGGGCTTGGAGAGAAAACTGATGCAGTGGCTAGGCAATTTCTATGATCCTGACTAAAGCTCTTCTGGATTGCAGGATGGGGGAAATGATTCAGCTGATAAAACTCTGTATAAGTAGATGGCAGAGTCATCATCATGGTGTAGCAGGGATCCTTAAACCTCCAAACGCTGTTGCAGACTGTCGCTCTTTGAGTACTTTGAATTCTTTGGGGCTTTGCCCCACTTTGCATTCCTAGGGTTGTTTACACAGCCCAGGTGTTGTAGTACTTGGTTCCCCTGTGATCTTTGGTCAAATCTTAATGTTTCCTTTCATTATAATGCATGTTCCCTATTGGGTTCTTCACTGGTGCTGTTAGTAATTAATATGACTATGCTCAGTCACATTGCTCGTTGTACAAAAAGTTTGACTTCAGGTTGAATTTGGACTTGAATTTGGGTTGACCCAGCCAGGACAATCATCAAAACTATTCCATGAATTTCCCAGTTGGTCAATAATCCCACAAGATCAGTGTTATTGTGTACTCTAGAGGCTAGAAAGCAGGAGTATCCCAGTGTCAGTTGCCTATGTAAGGATGACATGTTCCTTTATGTGTCTGTAGCCCAATACATAGTGAATTTGATCCAATAGCAAGTGAATTTCCCTGCTGTTCTGTTCCTTGATTCACGCTGAAAGATTCTATTCATTCATTTGGCTTTATAACTAACAAAGTTCATGTACAGCCAGTACATTTGGTCATCCACCTACAATGTAGAAAAAAAATCAATCCTGATTCAGGTGCTAAAGCATCAGAGATGGAAAACAGGAAGCAGAAACAGAAGCAGACTCAAAACTAAGATCAATAGCATCTGAGAAGAAGAAAAAGAATCAATGACTAGACTTGGGCTGCATGGGTTGGATACCAAGGTAGACAACACGGGTTAGAATTGGGCAAAGAATGGTCTCACTCAACTGTACTTATCCGTTAGTGGCCATTTGCACATTTTTAGGCTTTGTTATATGGGTACTGGCTCGTGTTCCTTCCAGCTTCTTCCAAAAAGCTGTATGTCTCTTACCAAAATACTAATACCTACATTGTGTCAGACAGGCGGGGACTAGGTCTTACATGTTTATTTGAACTTGGAGGTAGTTAGATTGTGCAGTGAATAGAGTTCTTGTCCTAGATTCAGGAAGACAAGTTCAAATCCAGCCTCAGACACTTAACTAGCTGTGTAACCCTGGGTAAGTTACTTAACCTCTGTTTGCCTCAGGTTTCTCCCCTATAAAAATTAAGATGATAACAGCACCTATTTCCCAGGGTTGTTGTGAAGGTCATTTGAGAAAATATTACCAAAGCATTTAGTAGAGTACCCAGCACGTAAAAAGGTGCTTAAGATTTGTTTCCCTTTCTTTCTTCCTTCCTTCCTTCCCCTAGGACTTAGGACAGAACTCTACACAACATAGGCACTTAATAAATTTGTTTCCCAGTTTAAAATTATTTGTGACATTTATTTGGCATTTGCTGTCCACTACCTCATAAGATCAAAGATTTAGACCTGAAGAAATCTTGGAGGCTGAGTTGAAACCCTTCATTTTAAAGTTGAGGAAACCATGGAACAGAGTCTGAGTAAATGATAGAGTATTCACGCATAGCTAGTGAATGAAATGAGTCCTGTTGAACAAGTACAGTGACCTTTGTGTTCAGTGCCATAACCAGTCATAATTGCACCTAACACAAAATCAGTAGAGGGTAGGGCAAAGAACAGTAGGGATCATCTAAAGGGCCATCCCCCAGAGAGAATAGCTGCTCTTAGGTTTGGGAGGGCCCAGAGAACAGAAGAGGGCCACCACAGTGACAAGATCCTGGGGGTGAGAGTTTGGGGATGGTTGCACTAAATTATACTAGAGGACTAAGAGACAAAGAAAAGAAATAGTTGTTTCTACGGAGAGGAAGTAGAACCCCCATAGGATGATGCTCAGCCTCCAACCTCCCCAGACACCAGTGACCTTAGATAAAGCTTCATTTGTGTCCTATGTCAGTTTTTGGCTCAGCAAATGTTTATGCTTTTACTATGTATCTGTATTATTCACTTCTTCAGGGCTGGAACTAATTCATTCTTCTTCATATCACAACATAACCAAGTAAAAAACCATAAACATAGTGGTGTCTCAATAAATAACTGCTGATCTGATTGACTTTCATTCAGAAGTCAATCTTCTATCAGTGTCTGGATAAGATAAGTCACTTTGGAGCTAGCAGAGTAAACTTTTATCATAGCCAGCACACTAGAGTTTCAAAGAAGTCAATTTCGAAATTATCTTTTCCAACCTTATCAAATACAGTTCTGTGTTGAGAAAATTGCTCATAGTATCCATCCCATAACATCTAAAAACATATCCTAGGCTCTAGATTGAGCTTGCTAGGACAACAATGCCTACTTCTCTTTCTTCCCTGTTGCAGCATATTTTTCCTAATTCTTCCAGTTTGTCCTTTTCTTCAGTATGGTCGTGTCCCGAATCAGTTATCCTCTTTTATTTGGAGAGACTCTCTACTATGGATTCAAGTTTCTCCATTCTGTTAGTTATTTCTGGGGTGCAGTCTGTGAATTCTATCACTTGTTCCCTTTTAACTTCTTTCAAAGACTTCAATTCCTCTCTTGAATCATTCATGTTCTTTTATTTGCAATATTTCTTTATGAAGGTTTGTAGCTTTTTCAATGCATTGGTAGCCAATTTTACCTTCCAATTTGAGTATCTTCCCTATTGATTTATCTACTTGTGCTCTAGGTTTTTAATGGAATTTCCTTCCTCCTCAAATATGATGGTTTTACTTTTTTCCTCATATTTCTCTATCTGCTCACTTTCATGTAATGGCATGGTCCTCATTGAGAATGAAGGACAAACAGCAACACTATCTGATTCCTTCCCTTCTAATGGTAGATTTGTCCCCAGGACTGAACCTCACAGCTACCTGAGCCTTTTTTCCATTTTCAGGAATTCATTTTTCACCAGCCTTGTTGCCAGCCCTAAGTGGCTTCTGGGAGGATAGAACTGCTGGATTACAGTACCCTGTAGACTTTCTCCCACCCCTGGATCACCCAGGGACTTGCTTAACCCGGGTTTGCGTACACTAACTTACGTGATCCCTGCCAGCTCTCTTCACTAGTAAAACCAGAATTTCTGCTTCCTACCAAGTTCCTCTCTTCGTATCCTTACCCAATCAGAGTCAGATCTCACAGACCTGTTCCAAGAACCCCAAGAAACCTCAGTTA
Source organism: Pseudocheirus occidentalis (assembly GCA_028646575.1). Taxonomy (NCBI): domain Eukaryota; kingdom Metazoa; phylum Chordata; class Mammalia; order Diprotodontia; family Pseudocheiridae; genus Pseudocheirus; species Pseudocheirus occidentalis. The sequence goes on along the minus strand of CM053593.1, from coordinate 336,426,926 downwards.
GCACTTGGTCCTTGTTAAGGGTCTGTGGGACCCTCTCATAAAAGGGTGAATCCCAGATGAGTCCCCAAATCTGTGTGCAACAGAGATCCTTATCCAAATAATACACAGAGGTTTCTCAAGGTAGGAAGCAGAAAAGAATGGCTTATTACAATCTTGAGAAAGGGCATCCACCTTCCCCCTACTTTTGACATTCTTAGGATTGATGGGACACTGTAGGAACTGTACTGACTCCTACGCCATCCTGACCAAACCTCTGTATCAAGATACCTATTGAATGAGAAACCCGACCATATAGTGTGGAATGAGAGCAACAGAAAGAGCTTTGCTCAGTTAAAAGTGGCCCAGACTTCCCCTCCAATGTTGGCTCTCCATTCCCAAAGAAGCTCTTCCATCTTTTTGTAAATGTAGAAAAGGGAGTAGCCCTAGGGGTACTAGCACAAATAAGAGACTGCAGAAGACCAGTAGTGTTTGTCTCCAAGATTCTGGTCTCTGTTGCCCAGGGATGGCCCACTTGTATTCAGGTTGTGGCCAACATGGCCATCCTAGTTGAGGAGAGTGGGAAGCTGACCTTTGGGGGGAGCCTTCTAGTGAGTGTTCCACACCAGATGAGGGTGATTCTCAATCAGAAAGCAGGCAGGTGGCTCACTGACTCCCATATCTTGAAATTTGAGGCTATTTTACTAGAAAAAGGATGATTTGGTATTAGCCCAAGATATAACCTGAACTCTGCCTCTTTCCTCAGTGCTAGTATGGAATTGGATTCAGGGTCTGAACATTACTGCCTGGATATAGTTGATCTCCAAACCAAGGTATGGGAAGATCTCTAAGAATCCCCTGTCCCAAGAGGGGTAAATCTGTTCATAGATGGTTCCTCTAGAGTGGCTGAAGGGAAACAGAAAAATGGGTATGCTATAGATGGAAACAGAGGATCTCTGATTTAGGGAAAGGGACTACCCAAACCATGATCTGCCCAGATGTGTAAACTTCACACACTTAATCAGGCCCTAAAGTTGCTAGAAGGAAGGGGAGGGAACATTTATACAGATTCAAAATATACTTGGGGAGTGGCACATGCATTTGAGAAGATACGGGAAGAATGGGTAATGATCAATAACAGAGGAAAGGAACTGGCACACTTACCTTAATAAGCAAAGTTTTGCAAAACCTGTTATTGCCCGAAGCCATTGCTATTATGCAGGTTAAGGGCCATCGGTCAAGACAATCCTTTGAGGCCAGAGGAAACCGCCTTCAAGATGAGGAAGCTAAGAGGGCCAGAGAGGAAGGATCAGAGCAGGAAGATCCTATGTTGGTCTTGATCCCAGTTTCCTCCTAGTCTCCCCTCCTCCTCCTTTTCTCAGGAAGAGAAACAGAAGGCCCAAATTCTTGGGGCACAAGAGGATAAACATGGACACTGGTTCATCCCTGATAGTCAAGAGGTCTTCACCAAAGCAAGTATGAGACAGGTATTTGGTTTTGACCCAGTTCATGTCTCCAGGCCTACATACCTTAGCATAGCAATTGGTGGACAGCTACCTTGTTTGTTGAAGGACAAATAAGTTTGCCCAGCACCAGGCTCGGGCTGGGGGAAGGCCCCCAGGAATTAGACCATTCCAGAGTATACAGGCAGATTTACAGAACTGCCTCCAGTAGGCTGCCTAAAATACTTGCTGGTCATAGTAGATCACCTAACCTCTTGGGTGGAAGTATTTCCTGTGCCACAGACAACTGTGCAGGCACTTAGCCAAACCCTACTTGAGCAAAACATTCCAAGAGAGGGGATGGTGAAGAGGATAGACTCTGACCAGGGGATACATTTCACCGCCAGGATCCTTGAATCTCTGGCCCAGATCTTAGAAATCATCCAGGAGCTCCACACCCCTTGGCACCCTTCCTCTTCTGGCAAGGCGGAAAAGATAAATCAGGAAATAAAGAGACAGCTCACTAAATTGACAATTGAAACCCAACTCCCATGGACTAAGTGCCTCCCACTACCTCTTCTCAGGATTAGGACTAAGCCTAGAAGAGACATTGGACTATCTCCTTATAAACTTCTGTATGGACATCCGTATCCTGGGGGGAATTTAAAAAAAAAACCAAACTGGGATCCAATATTGGAATGCAAAGACAAATTTCTTAGAAATTATGTACATGTTTTCATAAAACATCTCCATGTTTTACAGAACAAAGTTTTGATTGTTCAAACTCTGCCACTGGGGTTCTGGGTACATCAATACCAGCCTGAAGATTGGGTACTGATCCGAGTGTGAAAAGAGGAAAAGCTTACCCTGTCTTGGGTAGGACCTTTCCAGATCCTGTTGACCAGATATGGCAGTCCAGACTAAATAATGTGGGTGGACACATCATACTCGGATAAAGGGACCCATGAATCCTCCTGCTGGATGGACTATTGATCCAGAAGATTCAGGGGAACTGAAGTTGCATCTTCGGCAAAGGCCACCACCTACAGACTGAGCTAATGAGCCTTGAACCCTTGCCTATAGTAACTCTTTTTCTGCTTATAACTATACTAGTGGTTGGAATCCTTGTTTGTGTCTCTACCCCTTTTATATATTTTTTTTTACTTATAACAAGAGTGTAATACCATGGGATTTGCCTTATTCTGCTCCTGGTCAGTATGCCCTTTGTCCAGCCAGCCCTCATTTCCTGGGCACTCAAGGAGGATACCAAAAACAGTTTTGAACATCTACTAAGTGCAATAGCCCACGTCTTTAATATGACAAATTGTTGGATTTGTGGGGGACCACAGCTTGAGCAATGGCCTTGGGGCCCAGTACCTTGAGACCTGAGTGTCTTTTAAGTAACCTCTAATCCACAATGAGACGGGTTTCTGGAGATCAGCAGAGAGGCATCAGAGGAAAGTAGTGAGTGAGGAAAAAAGGGGAATATCGCCTGAAGCAGCAGGGAATGGGGAGCCTGGTTGAAATTAGTCAACATAAATGGACGTATGAAGCTGAAAGGCTAAACAAACCTGTAAATTATAACATGTGGTTGAGAACTCAGTTTACAAGCCTGAGAAGGGAGTGTGACAAAAGGGTTTGGGTTATGAAAGTGTTCCTAGTTTAAATATAGTAGTGTTAGTTATTTATCTGGACTTTTAGGAAATGAAGAACCACCTATCTATTTCCCTTTTAGGGGAAATGAGCCAATCATATATCCAGGGGAACAGCCTGCTTTAAGGAGTCATTACTGGATTTGTGGGCTAACTGCTTACTCTCACCTACCTGTCAACTGGTCTGGTGTTTGCTATACAGGATTGGTCAGGGCAAAGTTTTTCTTCCTACCAGACTAGGATGGAGGTCAGTTGGGCATAAGGCTGTATGATGATGTGAGGAAGACAAAGAGAGGTACCAGTCTTGATACTACCCTGACTGGCATGAGTGATACCAACAGCTGGGGTGACACTTGGCCCCCCAAAAGTATTCAAACATGTGGAGCAGCCACTTGGGCACAAGATGGAAACTGGGGGTACAGGACACCCATCTATATACTTAACAGATTAATTAGATTACAGGCAGTAGTGGAAATTATTACCAATCAAACAGCACAGGCTATAGACCTCCTGGCTTATGAGGCCACCCAAACTCTAGAAACAGTCCTCTAACATTCCTCCAACTGTTCTAGATTATCTGTTAGTGGCAGAAGGGGGAGTATGTGGAAAGCTAAATCTCTCTAACTGCTGTATGAAGATAGATGATAACAGGCAGTTGGTAAAAGGTATTACCCAAAATATTCAAAATTGGCTCAGATGCCTGTTCAGACCTGGAAGTCACCCTTTGACACCTGGTGGTGGTCTTGGTTTGGGGGAAACTGGTGGAAACAGGCCTGTTGGTTTTTACCGAGAGCCATAAGTAGCATCATCCTTCTTCCAATATGCCTCCCCTGCATTGATACAGTTGATTACTGGAATAGTCCGGAACACTTTGTCCAAAATGATAAGGCTAGAAGGGACAACTGAGGTGACTCTATGATTGATGGTATTAAAAGGACAAGGGTGGACCCCAATTGACCAGGAGAACAGGCCTAGCCCTGAGGGTCTAGAAACTGAGGAAGATGACATTGTATCAGCAATGGTGTGAGAAGTTTTCAGGGAGCGAAAATGAGAGGAGGGAATGAGTGAAAGAAGTGAAAACTTCTCAGGCTATACACTAAAATCTAGTAAGGCTTTTCATGGAAAACAGGCCCAAGTTCCCCTTCACTGGAAATCACATGATTTACAAGGACTCAAAACTCAGAGCGGCAGGGAGTCACCGCTCTCCTCAGTGACACCTCAGCACAAAATATGCCAAATAAGGACAGACGTGCTTTCTCAAATGTACATTGGGTGGTCTACTGTTTCCTTGTTCTGGCACTCAAGGTAGATTGCTATGTTGAGATTGTGCACCTGATTTCCAGCCAATGGAAGAAAAGGGTCATGGCGGGGTGGGGGGCGGGGAATGCGGAAAATTCTGTGTTAGGGCTTTACAACTTGACCATTTCCTTTTGCAAATTGCTTCTCCTCTCTATTTGTCAGAAGTGGGGGAGGGTACCCTTTCTTGAGATCATAATAAATCATTCTTTTCTGTTTCCTACGTTGAGAAGTCTCTGTGTATTTCTTGGATAAGGATCTCTGTTGCACACAGTTTTGGGGTGCACATACCTTTTATGTCTCCCTTCCCAGCCTCCCTATCTTCTCAAGATCCCCTATTTTTCTTCCACTTTCTTCCTTCCCTTCATCACATAGAACTAAAAACATTTCTTTAGTCCCTAAACCATACACTTTACCTAGACTATCCAAAAGAAGCAGCCTCATTGTAAAAACTTGTGCGAAGCTAAAAAAAAGGGAAAAGGAAATTCCATTGGTTTGAATGTATGTATTCATCTGTGGGAAGAAGATGAGCACGATTCATTAGGCTAAACTGAAGGCATTGGTAAAGCACTCGATCCCATTCTCTTCCAAATACATAGACTTTTCAGAGTCCCCCTCTCCTTTCAAAAAGGCTAGTAAAAAGAAAGCTTCTTACTGGACATTAAAAGGCTTTTTCCTTCTCTTTGTTATTATTTCCCTTGGGTAGATAATTTGCTGTGTGATTTCTTCCAATCTGGAAACATTTTGAAGACAGAATTATCCTGATAAAACTAGCTTGGCTTTCTCTCTTACAAAGATAAAGCTTTGATGATTGCCATCATCTCACAAACTCAGCAAAGACAAAGTCTTCTTTTGTGTCAGGGGACAGATGAGCTGAGACTAACGTCACACAACATGCAGGCAAACAGCTTTCTAGTCACAGGTACACTAAACTTTTTTTTTTATTGCAAAAGCATTTTATGCAGCCTTAGACCACTGAATTTTCCAAGCTGTTAAACTGCTGAAGAAATGACTACCTCCCTCCCTACCTACCCCCCAAATTGCAATGCTTAAATCTACCATTGATTCTCAGAGAGAAAATAGTATCAGTAAACAGAGGCTGTTATACTTCAATAATAGAACTGTAACAAAGAATGAGGGAAACATTCACCAGCCTTCAAAGTCCATTATCTACTGTCTTTGATCTCAAGAAGGCCAAGACTTTTCTTTGTTTGTTTCCCTTATTTGTCAGCCTCTTCCATGACAAATGACCAATGACAGTAATTTCAGCCAGGATGAAGGAGGATAAGCTTTATTTAAGGTTACACAAAGTTAAGACAGAGGTCTGAGGCCTTAACCAAACTTCCACATGGTACACATTTTAAAAAGGTACGGATTTGTATCCTCACTCTAAGGTAGCTCTGAGGTCCAGGTTAATAACAGTGTTATGAAATTTTCAAAATGTGGTTTCCCAATATAAGGAGAGAAAGGCATAGTCTTCCCCAGGCAGTAGGAGGAAGGAAAAATAGCTGCAGGATATAGAAAGGATTAACTCCAATTCTATCTATCCTGTAGTAGACCAAAAGATCTAAGGCAGCTAATAACTCCATGGGGAGAAGCCAAATAGCAAACCGCTCTCCCTGGAGGTTCCCTAGAGAAGTCAGGGTGCTGAATTTCCAGAACAGGAAGAGATGGACATTTTGAAAAGTAGGAATTGCAAAAAAAATACAAAATAATTTATTTTTTAATTAAGGTATGCAGAGAAGATGGAAGCAAAGACTGATGATAGGGGATATGGCTGTAAAATGGCATCATGATCTTCAAGGAATGTCAGATCTTCTTGAGTTTAGAATAGAATAAGGCTGGAATGCTAACAGATTTTGATTTCTTGGTGTGTGGAGAATAATTCCTTGCTGAAAAGGAGGAAAGGAGTCCAGAGTTAGTAGGGATTACTACTGTTTTGAAGAAAACAGGATCAAAGAAAGTATAGACTCACTGAATGTTATGGTCATAAATGACGACCAAAAGAAGGCAGAGTTACAACATGCTTATTTTGATTCTTTTTCCCGAGAAAAAAAATAAAATGGTCTTTGTGGTGGAAAGGATAAAATAAAACCAGTAATAGTGACCTAAAACACAAGATAACTAAGGAGACAGCAAGCTATCACTTGGTAGTTGACCTTTATAGCAACCAGGCTCAGACGAAAGAACTGTCAGATAGAATCGCTGATCCATTGTCAACAGTTTTTGAACATGAAGAAAGGGAAAGCTATCAGAGGATTGGAGAAGAACTGTTTTTACAATTTCTTTAAAAGGCAAGACAATAGAATCTATAAACTATAGGTTAAGGAGCTTGACTTCAATTTCTTGTACAATTCTAAAAAGAATTATCAAAGGGAGAATTAGTAAAACATTTAGAAAAGAAAGTAGTCATTTAAAAAAAGAATCAGAATGGTTATATTAAAAATAGGTCATGCCTTACACTCCAACAGGAAGATGAGACTGAAGTCAAACATGCTTAGCATCTTAACTTGTCCAAAATTTCATGAAATAGAGAAGAGAAAAAAGAGTTAGACTCTCAAAAAAACTTCACAGGCTGAAAACCACTATTGCTTTGTATTAATAAAGAAAAAATGCATGATAATTCCTGGAAACCTGCATTTTGGGTGGGAAACAATTGTGATAACAAGTTTGTACTATTGATATTGCCAGTGATGGAAACAGAAACCATTTACTCTAGAAATCTTTGACGACGAGGTTTTAATTCTTTATATCCAATGTCTCATTCATATGAAGCTGAAAGATGAGGTTAAGAAGTTCCAGAATTGCCCCCCCATACTACTTTTCTATTTCAACCATAAATCATCTGCAAAGATATTGTTCACATACTGAATAAATTCTGAATACTTATTCCATGGAATATAACATTTTCTTTCAGATTTACTCATTGCTTTCAGGTCATTTACCAAAGACATTTCCTATAAAGTATGCTCAATGACTACCAGTACTACATTTGGAGTTAGAACACCTGTGATAGAATTTTGACTCTGACATAAATTAGTTACATGTTCATTGGTAAATTACTTAATCCATTAAAGGTTCAGTTGCCTTTTCTAAGAAATGAAGACAACATTAGTCAATCAATAAGCAGTTGTTAAACTCAAATCTCATTTCTGACACTTATAACTTAAGTTCAAATCCCATCTCCAACACTTATTAAGTAACTCTGGGTGGGTCACCAAACCTGAGCCTCTGTTTCTTCATACAATTAAAAGATAAGACTAGATGACCTGTTAGATCTTTTCTAACTCTTCCCCTATAATCCCATGATCCTACATGTATTTTGCACACTTGATGCTGTGGGGATAATACGGGATTTGGAATTAAAGGACCTGATTTCAAATCTTAACTCTGTCATTTACAAGTTGGCCTCTAGGCAAAGGTATTTAACCTTTCTTGGTCTTAATTTTTTTATAACTATTATCTCTCTCTCTCTCTCTCTCTCTCTCTCTCTCTATATATATATATATATATATATATATATATATATATATATAATGAATTTGTTGTGTTATTGTTGAGTTGTTTTCAGTTGCATCTGACTTTGTGAGTTCATTTGGGGTTTTCTTGGCAAAGATACTGGAATGATTTGCCATTTCCTTCTCCAGCTCACTTCACAGATGAGGAAATTGCAGCAAAGAGGGTTAAATGACCTCCCTACAGTCACATAACTAGTAATTGGCTGAGGCTACATTTGAACTCAGGTCTTCCCAATTCCCAGTCCAGTGCTCTATCTACTGTGCCACCTAACTATCCTAGATGTGAAATAGTTGAACTAAACAATCTTCAAACTTTTTTCAACTCTGCAGCTATAATACTACAACCTTAAAAAGCTATAAAAATGTGAGTTATTGTTCCTAATAAATTAAAGTGAACAATAACCATAAATGGTGGTAGAATGCTACTAAAATAGTTTAATTACAATACAATCTGATATATATCCAAGAATCTAGGAGATGTAAACAAGGGAGCAATTTTCCATTGACTATGTCCCATTTGGAAGTGAACTTAGTAGGCAAAAGTTCTGTAGAAAATATTTAATCGGGGTGGCTAGGTGGCACAGGGAATATAGCACCAGCCCTGGAGTCAGGAGGACCTGAGTTCAAATCTGGCCTCAGACACTTAACATTTACTAGCCAGGTGACCTTGGGCAAGTCACTTAACCCCAATTGCCCTGCCCTCCTCCTTCCAAAAAACAAAAATTAAAAAAATTTCAAAAAAGAAAATATTTACTCTTTGAGCCCACTTCTCCCAAGGATTGAGGTGGTCTAGGGGGCTTATTGGGGAAAATGTTTATAACTTCTGTTCTTGTTATTCCTTCTTGGTCATTTTTGTTTTGTAAAAGGTAATTGATAGATTAAATGAAAGAGGGATACTAATCGATGGTGGCTAATGTGGAAAAGATACTGGAAGGGGGCTTGAACCAATAATATTGGGAAAACATACCACCAAACCCACTGAAGTGCCTTTAGAACCAAAAGGGGAAGATGTAGCCTTGCCCGGGAAAATATCTCATCAAATAAGAATTTTCAGAGTTTATATTCCTAGTCTACATGCATTATATTTAAACTGTATGTCTATCCTCCCAACACACACACACACACACACACACACACACACACACACATATTATAGACTCCTGGAAAGTAAGGATTGTTTTGTTTCTGATCTGAATCTCCAGCATTTATTATCATACTTTGTGCTTAACAGTCATTGTTGGTTTATTTTTTTTATTATTAAACTGAATAAAATGAAAGTGGGGTCTGTTTTGTCTGATGTGAGTTTCCTGCTTCCCTCAAGATTATTAAGCAGAAGACACATGAATTCTGTCCTTGAAATCTCTGTTCATTTCCATTTTTTATGGTTAGCCTCTGTTTGAAAGCTCACTTAACTCCCTATTGTCACTATATCAATCTGAAACTAAACCAGAGACATTATCAAATAATGGTGCTGTCTCTGCAGAAGATTGATTAGAGGTGACAACTACAAAAGTACCATTAGCCCATCTTATGGAATTAAATTAAGCAAATTGTTAGCTATGGTAGCATGATGAATGTCAAGGCGATGTTTAACTTTTACAAAACTTCATCTTTGCCTACTGATAGTAGTTTGGGGTGCATTTCTCTTTGCCCCATTTTTTCCTCTAGATCCCAAGCCTCTGGTGGTGATGCATTCCTGATATTTCCTTGGAAGACTTCATTTACACCCTTTGAATAAACTGAAAATTGGAGAATTTTACAAAATCTACAGGATCAAAACCATGGTTCACCCAAAGGGTAACTAAGGGATGAATGGTGGATATAGTTTCCAAAGTCTTATGAATAAAGAATTATACCCAAGATATGGCATAAAAAGATAAGAAAGATTTATAGCTGGGAACAGTAGGTATTCCTATAGCTGGGAACAATAGGTGAACAAGTCTTGTAGCAAGAGTGAAAGAAATGGGATGTGTTATATTAGTAGCCAGTGTGAAGAACTGTAGAAAGGTATTCAACATGTTGAGCAACTCCTCTTGGAGCAAAGAAGACAGGAAGTACGCAGTAATAGGCAGCTAGGAGTACAGCGGATAGAGTCCTGAGTCAGGACTCAGGAAAAACTGAGTTAAAATCCAAACTCAGACACTTACTACCAGTATGACCTTGAGTAAGTCATTCAGCTTCTGGTTACCTTAGCTTCCTTAGCTTAGGTAAGTAGCACCGACCACTTATAATTGTTGAAAAGTTGTTGATCAAATGAGAAATAATTGTCAAATGCTTAGCACAGTGTCTGTCACATAGAAAGCCCCACATAAATGTTACTTCTTCTTCTTCTTCTTCATCTTTGTTTTCTTCTTCTTCTTCTTCTTCTTCTTCTTCTTCTTCTAGCACTAGATCAGAATATACATGTGGGATTGAGGGGGCGGAGCCAAGATGGCAGTGTAGAAGCAGCAGCGCCCCACAGCTCCCACGCAGCCACCCTAAACACCCATAGAAATATGACCCTAAACAAATTCTAGGACTCTCAAACTCAAAAAATACAGAAAGCACATCTCACGTGGAAGGCAGCTCGGCAGCAGGGGATCATCCCGACAGGACGTGAGCTGAGGCTCGCCCAGCTTGAAACTGAGGCTACGGCCAGGCCCCGGGACAGTAGGAAGGAGCCAAGCCGAGCTCTAGCCAGTCTACAAGAGAGAAGATCTACAGTCTCCAGCACCTCCTCGTCTACCAAGGTGTGAAAAATAAAGATTAGAGAAAGGCAGCTGGCTGGAGGGACTCATCCCTCGGACCTGCAGGCTGGAGCCAAGACCAGCCCAGCCTAAAACCGCCATGCGGCCAGGCTCCAGGGTGGCCTGGAGGAGCTGAGCGTCCCAAACCACAGCTTGAGTCTACTTCAGAGAAGATCTAAAGCACCTGGAGCAAACTATATAAGTCAGGAATAAAGGTCAGTGAGAGTGAGTAAAGCTTTCAAGCTAAATTTGGGGGAGGAAAAGCAGTTCGGCCAATCTACCTCAGGGACAAGAAAGCAGTGGGGGAAGGGCAGAAACAGTTGTAACCGGTGGATGCCCCCACTGTTCTGCTTCAGAGCCCCTGGCCTGCAGACTCCGCAGGGGGGCTGAATAGATTGATCAGGTCCAAGTGCTCTTGCGTTGAGCGGCCTGGATCTGGATCGTGGTCTTGGGTGGTGGTCCTGGGGTGCACTTTCAGCAAGCCAAAGCTGGGAGGACTTGCAACACTCCCCTAATAGCTCCAGCAGCTGGGAAAACCCCAGCGATTTGGAACAGAGCTTTCCCCCCTGGAAGCAGAGTTTCACAGAGCTAAAAAAAAAAAACAACCAATTGATTGACTGGCCAACATGAGGAAAAGGAAGCAAAATAAGAATAGCAATAAAACTCTAGAATCCTTTTTTGTGGACGAAAAG
>CM053593.1:336388496-336415124 GCA_028646575.1 Pseudocheirus occidentalis | reverse complement strand
CATAGTTACAGATTGCTCTCCAGAATGGTTGAATCAGTTCACAACTCCAGCAACAATGCATTAGTGTTCCAATTTTTTGATATCATCTCCAGTATTTGTCATTTTCCTGTTTTGTCATCTTAGCCAATCTGACTGGTGAGATGTGATATCTCAAAGCTGTTTTGATTTACATTTGTCAAATCTCTAGTGATTTAGAGCATTTTTTCATATGTTTATAGATATCTTTAATTTCTACCTCTGAAAATTGCCTGTTCATACCCTTTGACCATTTATTTATCAATTGGGGAATGACTTGTATTCTTGCAGATTTGACTCAGTTCCCTGTATATAATTTACCTATTTCTTGTTTCATCTATTTAACTAGAAATCCTGGTTCCCATCCTAATCAATATTTTAATAGGATATTGTGAAAAATAAAATCTCCATTCAATTTTGTTTTCCTTAGTAACTATTTTGAGTCCATCAACTTTGATATTAACCACCATCTTTTAAAGAGTCCTTAGCCATCAATCAATCAACAAGCATTTATTCATCTCCTGTGTTAAAGGTACTATACTAGACACTGGAGACAGAAATATGAAAGTGAAATAATCCTTAGTGTCAAGGAGGTTATATCATATTATAATTAAAGATAACTGTATTGTACTTCATGATTACTATAAAGTATTTTCAAAAGTCATTTTAACTAAATCTAATATTCACTTAATCTACTAACTTTATGGCCTAACTTGCACATTTTATTCCACTCCATTACATTGCGAAAGAAATGGGCAGAAAATGGGTGGGCTGAAGGTAAAGATGCATGTTCCTAGGGAATACAGAGTTTAATGATTTAGTTTCTTACCAAACATGCTCTCTAAGGGTCCAGGTTGAAAGGTAGGGCAGAAGGAACAACAGAGGCATTGGCAATAGGGTAGAAAATGGAGGCATGATTAAACCCACAGGAGCTAATGAAGGTAAGAGAAAAGAACCCATAGCAGACCTTTGGGAAATACACACCATCAGTAAGCCTAACAGTGATGAAGATGCAGAAAAGGCGAGAAGAAGCAGACAGAGAGGCAAGAGGAGAATCAAGAAATAGTAGTATCACAAAAGCCAAGAAAGGAGAAAGTATTAAGGAGAAGAAAATAGTCCACAGGGTCAATTACTTTAGAGAGGTCAAGACAAAGGAGGAGTGAGGAAAAGTCATTAGATTGGACACTTAAGAGATCAATGGTAACTTTGAAGAGAACAGTTTCAGGTCCACGATGAGGTCAGAAGCCAGATTGCAGGGAATTTAGAAGAGATTAAGAGGAGTGAAAATGAAAGTACCAACTGTAAATGGCTTATTCAAGAAATCTCACTGAAAAGGGGGAGGAGCAATATGGGATAATAGGTAGCAGGGACGATAGAATCTAAAGACTGATTTTCAGTATGGGATGATGTAGATATATTTGCAGGCAAGAGAAAAGGACGAAGTAGATAGGAAGAAGTAGACAATTGTAGGAAATAGAGAAATTGGCTAGATAATGTAGGAGAGGATGAAGGGTATATATATATAGAAGGGTATGCCCTGATGAGAACATCACCTCTGCATTATCAGAGATGGAGTAAAAAATATGGAAATAGTAGGAGATTATAACAGGGGATATGAGATAAGGAAATGATAAAGAGAGAAGGCATCCATTTTTTTCAGTAGAAACTGTTTCGGTAAGGGGTCAAAATTAGGAAGTGAGAAGAGTATTCTGAGAGTAGGGGTGACACCTAGGAAAGTTCAGGTTACAGAGAGTAGAGTCACAGTTCAGATAAAGACTATATTTGGCAATAGAAAAGAAAAGGGAAAGGTGGAATGATAGAAAATCATAAGATAAAGGAATATAGGAGTTCTTAAGCATGAAAGTGGAACATGTGGAGGTAATAGAAAGACCAAAAGTAAGACCATCTCTGAATGGACTAAGGTGGCACAGACTGGGAAATTAGGATGAATCCAACAAGATGAAATTTAATAGGGATAAATGTAACACTTGGATACAAAAATCAACTTCACAAATACAAGATGAAGACATAAGCAGACAGCAGTTCTGGAGTAAAGATTTACAGGTTTTAGTGGATTGAATATTCAATATGAGTATATGACAAACAAGAAAATCTAATGCAGTTTAAACTTCATTAAGAGAAACATACCTTCTATGAATAAAAAAGGTAGTCAGACCACATCTCTAGTACTATGTTCAGTTCTTTGTACATTTTGGGACAAAAGGAGAATACTGAGAACAGAGTCACTAGAATGATGAAGAGCCATGTCATTTGAGGATATGTGGAAAGAACTGAGGATGTTTAGCTGGGAGAACAAAAAATTCAGAGGGAACATGATAACTATCTCCACATACTTGAAAGACTAGCAAGTAAAAAGAAGATTCAGTGGGATTATTTGGGGATTTTTTGCTTTTTGCTTTGTTTTTGTTGTTGCTATTTGTTTTTTGACTTCACTAGTCAGAACTAGGAACAATGGGTGAATGTTGCAAAGAGATAAAGTTAAGCTTGATATTAGAAAAATCTCCCTCACGATAGAGATATCCAAAAGCACAATGGACTTCTTTGAGAAGCTCTCCCTCAATGGACTGTCTTTAAGAAAAGGCTGAATGGTGTGTGTGTGTGTGTGTGTGTGTGTGTGTGGGTGTGGGTGTGAGTGTTATGTGTGTGTGTGTGTGCGTGTTTTGATGATCGTTTCTGGGGCATAAATCAGACTAAACATCTACTGAGGTCATTCTAAGTCAGAAATTCTGTGATTCTGATAATGACATGTTGCTAAAAAATATTGTAAGCAGGGTTGGCTAGATGGCACAGTGAGTAGAGTACCAGCCCTGGAGACCACAGGACCCAAGTTTAAATCAAGCCTCAGAAACTTAATACTTACTAGTCATGTGACCTTGGACAAGTCACTTAACCCCAATTTCCCTGCCTTCCCCCTCCAAAATAAAAGGCAAAAAATATATTGTAGGCAAAGACTTTTCCTAAAGTAGAATACAGCAAGGAAGTAGTCCCAATAATATGAAAAATCCACAGACCATCACTTATTCATATGATCTTTTAATGTAAAATTTTGAGGGGAAATATCCAGTGAAAAATTCAGAAAATTATCAACTACATTGTCAGTCTAGGGCTGGAATATTCATTTGGACAAGATCCCAGTGTCCCTTTTACTAGTTTTGTCAGTTAAAAGCAAAAGTGTCTATGGTCCTTGTCTGGGGTGCTGGGTTAAGTAAAAGTCCAGAACTGATCCACAGCTTTGAAGCAAGCACAGGCACCTGATATGTCATACATTTCAAGTCAAATTAACATCCATTCAGGATGTTTCCATTTTAGCATGTTTTTAGTTCCATCCAATAGACACTCTCTCTGTAGTCTTCATTTTATAGGATAATAAAGCTCACCTGAGAAATAAACATTTTATGTCATTTTCCAACACGCAATTTAGGAAAATTTTGGTCGGGGGGGGGGGGGTCATATCCTCTAAGATAACCCAAAGTATACAGTCTAGAAGACAAATTAATGCAGATTTAGAGTTATGATTTGATTTCATTTTCCCTCTTTCATTTCACTTTTACTGTCTTCTAAAAAGAGAGTCAATAGAATCATTTTATTTCTTATTGTGGTTTAAAAAGTCTCTTCTGAAAGCAAAAGTAGGAAATCAACGAAATCTGATACGGTGAAAACACTGAAATATATCCTTAGACAGATACTAAGAATTGGAGCCAAGATGGCAGACTAGAGGGAGCGACCCAGCCAAACTCTCCCAACATTCCCCTCCAAATAACTTTAAAATATTTCCTCAAATCAAAATCTGAAGCCAACAAAAAAATCAAGGTGAGGCATTCTTCCTTAGGAGGTCAGCAGGAGAGATCTGAGACACTGGGGTAGGGACTGGCCTAGACCACATACAGCAGCAAAACCAGCAGTGGGCTTTGGAGGCAATCACAATAGCAGCAGCAACAGCTTTGGGAGCTCTCAGGCCAAAGGTGACATGGGGGTCATATAGCTGATGAGAAAAAGATAACAGGGGATCCTTAGTGTTGTTTGGCATTCTATTGTCCATGTTCTGGGTGCAATACAGGGTGGAGAGGATCATTTACAGTCAGTTACAAGGGAGCAGGGTCCTTGGTCACAGTTCCAAAGCAGAGAGAAGCACTAATACTTTTGAGTACAGGAGAACAGGGGCCCTGATCACAGTCCCCAGGATCAAAAGAAGTACTAGTGCTTGTATTGGCTCAAAGAGGAAAGAACATATATACACAATCATTTGGGTATATAACTCTATCTTACATAATGGCGAAGTAGGAGATGAAGTAGATAAGAGAAAGAAGGTGAGTGATAAAAGGGCAGGCAGACTAAACAAGACAACGGTCAGAAGAAAATAAGCTTTTGTGGAGGGACAGGATACAAAGAAAAAGAGAAGAATAAGTAGGAGAAAATCAAATGGAGGAAAATACACAATTATTGATCATAACTGTGAATGTGAATGAGATGAACTCACTCATTAAATGAAGACATATAGAACAATGAATTAAAAACCAGAATCCAACAATACGTTGTTTATGATACAGATGCCAAATGTCCTTGATCCCAAAGAGATAGAGCTAAATCCAGTCAAGCTCTGGGAGCATAAATCTGGTTGGTCTGCCCACTGGAAGGTAGCAATACTTATGGTTGCTTATGGGTTTTATCCATTTGTTGTGCATTTCATCCACACGTTCAAAAAATAGTTGCTCCGTATCTTCTATGAGAAACAAATTGCTACAAAACCAAGGAAGATAAGACAAAAGTATTAGATACTGACTCAAACAGGAGACATGTGACTCATACACATGATGTGAATCAGCTAGTCCATTCAATTCAACAAGCCCACTCTTTCGCTATCACTGGGATAGGCACTGAGGATACTCCCACAAAAAAAATGTGTCTGCCTTCATGGAGCTAAATTCTATTGGAAGAGCTACATTCTAGAACGCAAATGAATACTAAATTGTAAGGCTTACATTACAAATGCCATAGACATTCAGAAGACAGGAAGATCAATGAGGAGTGAAGCAAACAAGACTTAAAGAGGTTCAACAAGCTAGGCCCTGAAAGATGTAAATAGGAATATTTAAATCAGACTATTGACAGGATTTTTTTTTAAAAAGAGACTAACCCATTTCATTGGTGGATGGAACTTCAAATCAAAAAATTTCTAGCAATGCAAAGTAATATACTCCTTGCAACTTACAGGGTTAGAGAGATTTTGAGGCACTGAGAAGTTAAATGGCTTTCCCAGGGCCACAGGGCCATCATTTGTCAAAATCAGAACTCGAACTCAGGTCTTCTTGACTCTGAGATTCGCTCTTTAATACACCATGTGCATAGTATGTGTGTACATATACACATACATATACATATACGTATACATATCTATATACATATACATAATAATATCATTTGTAGAATGTGCATTGGAATACAATACAGTCATTCCACAACTGCTAAATGGTCAAAGGATATGAACAGGCAATTATCAGATGAAGAAATTAAAGCTATCTATAGAGTCACTGGTAAAAAAATGCTCAAAATCACTATTGATGAGAGAAATATAAATTCAAACAGCTCTGAGGTACCACATCATGTCTATCAGATTGGCTAACATGACAAAACAAGAAAATTAAAAATGTTGGTGAAGATGTGGGAAAATTGGGACACTAATGAATTGTTGGTGGAGTTATGAACTGATCCAACCATTTTGGAGAGTAATTTGGAACTAAGGCCAAAGGGCTATAAAACTGTGCATAAGGTTTGATATAGCAATACCACTACTAGGTCTGTATCTCAAAGAGATCATAAAAAAGGGAAAAGGACCCATATGTGCTAAATATATTTATAGTAGCTCTTTTTGTGATGGTAAAATTTGAAAATTAAGGGGATGCCCATGAATGGTGGAATGGCTGAACAAGTAATGGTATGTTAATGTAATAGAATACTATTGTTCTGTAAGAAATGATAAGCAGACAGTTTTCAGAAAAAACCTGGAAAGACTTACATGAACTGATGCTGAGTGAAGTCAGCAGAACCAGGAGAACATGGTATATAGCAATAGCAACATTGTGAAAACATTGTACACAGTAACAGCAACACTGTGTGATGACCATCTTTGATAGACTTAGCTCTTTTCCAGAATGCAATGATCTAAGACAGTAGCAAAAGATTCATGATGGAAAATGCTATCTATATCCAGAGAAAGAACTATGGAGTCTGAATAGAGATGGAAGCCTACTGTTTTCTCTTTTCCCCCCTCTTTCTCATGTTTTTTTCTCTTTTGTTCTTATTCTTCTTTCACAACATGACTATAATGTGGAAATACGTTTAATATGATTATACATGTAAAGCCTATGTTAGATTGCATGCAGTCTTGGGAAGGGGGCAGGGAAAGGAAGAGGGGAAATTTAGAACTCAAAATCTTATAAAAGTAAATGTTGAAAACTAAAAATAAATAATTTTTTTAAAAAAGAAAATACTCCAATGTACAATCATTGTTGACCTGTACATACCATTAATTCAAGTCATCTGCACAATAAATCTGTTTATTCTGTTGGTGTATAAACTAGGAACTCTAAAGGTTGAATTTATATTGCACTTTTACCAGGTCTACCCTTACCAGAGTTGGACTAAAAACCATTCTGCACATAGGTCTTGAGAGGGACATAGAAACATGAAACCAGGCATTTCAATAAGTCAGCAAACATTAATTATGACCCTACTATGTGTCAGGAAACAGGCTAGGATTTGGACATGTAACTACAAAGAATAAAATAATCTCTACTTGCATAGAGTTTACATTCTAGTGGAGAAGATAAGTACAGATATAGATATAAATATATGGTGCTAATACAATGTCAATAAATCCAAGGTAGCTAAATTGAAGAGTTTTGGAGGGAGGGCTTTAGCAGTTTGGGGAATTGGGAAAGGTCATATCTTTAAGGAAGAGAGGGAGTCTATAAAGTGGAGGCAAGGAGGAAATATATTCCAGGCACAGTAGAACAACCATTATGAATGTATATAGCTGGGAGGTAATAATAATGACGATCATTTGCGTAGCACTTTAAGGTTGTCAAAGAACTTAATAAATATTATCACACATGATTCTCATGACAACCTCAGGAGGCAGGTTCTATTATTATCCCTATTTTACAGATGAGAAAATTGAGGTAGGAAGAGGTTAAGCAATTTAACAAGGGTCACATAGCTAGTGTCTTAAGTGATATTCAAATTTAGGTCTTTCCTACTCCAGGTCCAGAATTCTATGCACTGCACCATGCAGCTAAAAGTAGAATGGTATATATAAAAAATAGAAAAATGGTCAATTCGATTAAGTTGCAGATTGCAGAATGGGGAGTAACGTCCAGTGAGACTGAAAAAAAATAGGTGGAGATGTTGTGAAGGATATTAAACAGTAAACAGAGTTGATATTTTAGCATAGATGCATTTGGAAGCCACTAGAATTGAGGGAGTAGGGACGTCACATGTGTAGAACTATATGTAAGGAAAATAAATTTGGCATCCTCCAAATAGAATGGACTATAATGGGGGAAGACTTGAAGAATAGGGCCCAAAGAGGAGGCTACTGCAATAATCTAGGTGAGAAGTAATGAAGTCCTGGTAGCATGTGAGTACAAACAAGAAATTGGATACAAGAGAACGTAGAAGAGGTAAGATTGGACAACCAGCTGATAAGTGGGTGAGGAGCCAAGGATAATTCCAAGGTTATGAACCTAGCACCCCAGAAGAGGATCTTTTTTTTTCATTTGAGTCTTCTTGTACAAAATTATTAATGTGGAAATATTTTACATGATTACACATATATAAACTATATCAGATTGCTTACTGTCTATCTCAGGGAGGGGCGATAGGAGAGAGGGTTAGAATTTGGAACTTAAGACTTTTTCAAGTGTTTAAAAAATGTTTCAACATGTAATTGGGGAAAATTATATATACATTTATATGTATGTTTGTATATGTATATGTGTGTATGGAAGTCTGAAGGAAGAGAGGGAAAGAAATTGCATTCACCTTACTGCATGTTGAGTATGCTAAGCCTTCAGAACTTCAAGTCTGAATGTCCAATACACAATTGGTGAGGCTGGGCTGAAATTCAGGTGAGAGACTAGGCACATACCTACAAAGAATAAAATAATCTCTACTTGCTTATATTATAATAGAAGAGACAAATACTTATATATAAATACACTATATATAGTGAGATAGATAGATATGTTACTAATCTAGCACGTATACAAAGTTAATCAACCCAAAGTAACTGAATCCAACTATATAAAGACATATGATCCATCTGCATAGAAGTGACTATTAAAACCATGGAAGGTAATGAGGTAACTGAAAAAGAATGTAGAGGGAAAAGAGAATTTGACCTAGGATACACTTAATGATGAACCAGCAAAGATTACTGAGAAGTTAGACAGGTAGGAGGCAAACCATGACAGAGAAATGTCCTGGGCACCCAGAGAGGAGGGATAATCCAAGAGAAAAGAGTCGTGGATGGTATCAAAAGAAGATGATAAGTTGAAAAGGATAAAGACTGAGAAAAGACTAGCTTTCCTAACGAAAGTTAGTAACTTTGAAGGGGGCGGTTGCAGTTGAATGATGAGGTCAGAAGCCTGCATGGGGTTAAGGAGTGAGTGAAAGGAGACAATATAGAGGCAATGTGTGCAGAAGGCTTCTTCCCCCCAAGGAATTTAACTGAGAAAGACATGAGAAATAGAAAAGAATAAGCTGAGGGGAGGGGAGGGTCTAGTGAAATTTGGTTTGTTTTAAGGATCGAACTTCAAGTCTGAATGTCCAATACACAATTGGTGAGGCAGGACTGAAATTCAGGTGAGAGACTAGGCACATACCTACAAAGAATAAAATAATCTCTACTTGCTTATATTATAATAGAGGAGACAAATACTTATATATAAATACACCATATATAGTGAGATAGATAGATATGTTAGTTTTTTTACAGATTTTTACAGATTTTTTTACAGATCACACCTTTCACTCCCATTTCTTTGATTCACTGTCATTCATCCAGGAGCAGAAAGCATTGTTTCTTGGTATCTCTGATATAAAAAATGCATCCTCTTGCAGATACTACTTTCTCATGTCCCAGACTCATCAGCTGGCAGTACTTCACAGGATTCAAGTTGGCTCAGACCCTAGAAACAACTAACTTTCCCTTCTGAGGTTCTGGAGCAAGAAACATTTTTATGGACTATAATGGAACAGCTGGCAGTAGGTCTGAGAATATAGTGTGAGGCTTAAAATGCTGCAGTTATCAGTCAGTCACACTCCAGAGCAGGTCATGCATAATAAACAGCTGCTTTATTAGCTTGATGGAGTGTGCAGCAAATATGAAATGATAGCATGCAGCTACAGCCCACAAGCTGAGGAGTCGCTGGAAAATATGCAGTTATGGGCTAGATAATGGACGCCATTCACAATAACACAAGAGATCAATTCCAACCAGTGAGCATTAATTATCAGGAAATCTCTGAGGGATGACAAAGAGAAGAAGTCATCCAACCACCGCATGGGGGACACCCCACATCCAAGGCCTTTGGTTCGCTAACAAACTCTGTTTCCCAAGCACTGGGAAGCTAATAAATAAACATGGAACATGAATAAAGATGAATTTTTTAGAGGTGATTTTTCATGATGAATTAGCTAGGGTAATTGGTGATTTGTTACCAGACTGGTACCCAGAACTCTTTTTTTATCCTTTTGTGGAAAAAGATTTAAGCACTGCTTCCTATATTACCCAGGAAGTAGCGGTAGGTTTGACAGAAACCAGAAGGTGCCAAGAGGTTAGCAGGTTCACCAAAAGAAGACAATGGATGCTAGTCTGAAACCCAAGGACCTGTATCGCAGCACTTACACCATCAGGATGTTTCTTGAATAAATGGTTAGCTTATTAAAAATGCATCCTATGTACTGACATGGAGCATTTATGGAATGGTAATCCCCACAGGAAAAAAAGGACAGTCATGTATGTGCAAAGTTTCTCCCTAATATTATCTCCTGCTACTAACTGAAGCTTTCTATTTTAGACACCAAGATTTTACATCTATTCATTTGCTCCATCTCAGTGTGACTTTCTAATGTACAATCTGTCAGAGAATAACACAACAGCATATTTAAATGAATTGCAAGATTATGTTGACCTAAGTCTATGTCTACACATACCCTCCAAAAACTGAACTGAAGAATTGAAGCAATTACCTGAATGATTCAAGGGAAGAAAGAAAAGAAGAAGGAAGGAAGGAAGGAAGGAAGGAAGGAAGGAAGGAAGGAAGGAAGGAAGGAAGGAAGGAAGGAAGGAAGGAAGGAAGGAAGGAAGGAAGGAAAAAAGGAAGGGCTAAATTGTCTGGGAACTTTGAAACAAATTGAAAGTTATACCTACATGATTGCAGGTAATTAGACCACTGGTTTTGACACTAATCTCCTTCCTTCTTTAAATGGCAAAATTGGTTGCTCCTCTCTCTCTCTTTCTGCATAGCTTAAAGCTGCAACCAGGTAAAACTGTGCCTAGAGCAAACCCAGATGGGCAGAAAATCATTGTATTTGGGGTGCAGCTACACCAGGAGGTAGAGGCCCATCCCCCAGAATGTCCCATGATTTTATCCTGTAGCTATGGAGGACCATAAGACAAGCTACAGGAATGGTGATCACATTGAGAAGAATGCATGGAAGTACACATTCTATGGGAGAAAGAACATAACCAGTATATATGAGATCCCATTCACACTAAACAGAAACCACATGTAAAGAGAGTCCAATTCACCCCATGCTAGTTACAACTCTGGTGAAGTTCCACTTTCCTGTGAAGCTGTGGCTCACTGAACTGACTCTAACTCCATTATGATGTCATTTGTTGTATTTAGACTCTACCTTCAGCGCTTGGAACTAATTACTACTGCTTTCTATAAATATACCAGGTGGCACAAAGAACTTTATTCTCATTTCAGTTAAAAAAAAAAGTTAAAACCTAGAAAGGGCTATAGAGCTTTTACTATGAGGAGGAGCTGGAAAGAATGGGGAAGAATATAAATAAACAATGAATCTCTTCTTCCACCTTTACAAAAACTTCAGACATAAACTCTCCAGAAGTTACCGTAGTAAGTGATTTGGCCCCCTCGGGGGCATTGGACCAATCCAGGGACTGGTACTAGTCTCAGGTGCAATTGGGGGGTAATGAATAAAAATAAGGAGATGGTAGAAGCATAAGTAGAGAAGAGAACTTTGAAAAACTGTACATATTTCACCTGTTGTGTAACAGAGTTAAACTTCTAGTGACTACATTATTTTCCAAATAAAAACACAAAATGCAAGTTATAACCCATCAGTGGTAAAGTCCACTGACAGGTCTTAACAAGAAAGTGTTAGCAGTTGAGCATGTTGCACATTATAGGAAGTCCAGTATGCACTGGCAGGAATGTATGTGTGTGTAATAATTTGTTTACAATATATGGTACTATATAGTTATATGATGCAATACTGCATCGTCAATATTTCAATGCAGGGGGAAGCAAAAATTTATAATAAGTTGTTAAATTAAGATGTCATTTTAAAAATATATTTTAAATGATGTAAATTTAAAAAAAAACATTAAAGTGTTAAAGAAAGCAGATTTTCAGGGGACTTCTAAGTAATTTTTTTTTCATTTTTTTTGTAAAGAGGGGTGGTAAGCCAAATAAGTTTGGGAACCTCTGTTATAGGCAATGCTCTTTTATTAAAATGCCTAGGGCACCAAGTGACAATCAGTGTCTACTGAGAGCTGGTGGGATTTCAGAAGACAATATGGTAGGTGGTTTTAACTCAGATTTCTAGAACTAATTAAATTAAGATTTCCATGACCTTAGTACATGATATAAAATAGTCTTGATCTCAGAAAGAAGACAAATTTCTAAAGTAAGTCCAAAAAGAAAGAAAGGGGAACTTAACTTTGCTGCTTTTCCCCAAATATCAAAAGTAAAAGACGACTTAATCTAAGGATCATAGACTTGGAGTCATAAGGGCTCATAAAGGTTATGTAGTCCACTTGACAGAGCAGGAAGCTGAAACCTAGAGAGGTTAAACAGCTTGCCCAAGGTTACACATGAAGTAAATGGCCAACATCGTTCAGATCCCCTATATGTTACATTATCTCACTAAGCAATCTCATTTCTCTATTTTTACCTGTATTATGTGAAAAGGGTCATTTTTTCCCATCCTACCAAGTGACTAGAAAACATCACTCTTCTAATGAGGATCTCATAATACAAAGCAGAGCCCACCAGCTTCACTTGTTTGTTTTCAGATCTCATGTATAAATATTTGCTTTATTTTGACAAGTTCTGGAAAAAGAAAACCCCACAAGTCCATTTCCTAGTCTTCCCAGCTATGTTAGGCCACTTAATCAATCAATAAATAAGCATTTATTAAGTGCCTACTATGGTCCAGGCTCTGTGCTAAGTAGTTGGGATACAAAAGGAGGTAAAGGACATTCCCTGACATCATCGAATGATGAAGTCAACATGCAAATATAAATATTCAAAGCAAGCCATATACAGGATAAATAGGAAATAATTAATAGAAACAAAGCATTAGAATTAAGAGGGGCTGGAGAAGGCTGCCAGTAAAAGACAGACATTTCTGTCCCTGGGTTTCCTCCTTTTGATTCATGGAATTCTGAGTCAGATAAAAAGCTAAACCTTGGCAACAATAACAGAATAGAAATTCTTGTCAGATTATATGCTCCTTGACAGTAAGGATTGTTTCATTCTTTGGCATTTGTATCCTTAGCACCCAGCACAGTAACTGGCATTTATAGGCTCTTAATAAATACATATTGATTCTTTCATCGAACAATCTGAGCAAGACACTCATTTAGCTTCTCCTTGCCCAGAGAGACTGGATATCTTTATGTCATCCACCAAAATGTGGTTTCCCATATAATTTACCCCAGACTGATCTATTGAGAATCATAGTTCAGGTAGCCCAATGATACGTCTACCTTTACCTGTCAGCAAAAGGACACCAGCCAAAGAATGTTACTTCAAAATGAAAGGCATTTAATTAAATAACAATCTTCCTGTGCACACGTGGGGAACACTTTCTCACAAGCTGATTTTCCACCAGTGGAAAAGGGAGCACACAGAGGGTACATGAATTTTTTTTAGAATATTTTAAAGGACAGTAGGTTATGAATAGGAAATGTGTGAAGAGGCACATACCATGTGGCCAAGGAATATGTGTAGAGGATACATATTTCAGGACCCTCATCTTCTGGCTATGTCACTCATGTCAGGAATATGTATGGCTAAAGTATACATGTAGACATCATACATCAGGACCCTATATGTCCAGGGCATACTTGTAGAGAGTACATACATAGTTACATGCCCATGTATGAGCAGGGAAGTTCAAACCCTCTAATGTTACTGCACTACCACTATCTTCCTGTGATGTCATATGCTTTTCATTTCACGTCCCTGTTAATCACTACCTTCTGCTCTATTGGGCATCATATCTGTGATCACTTTCATATTGTTTTCTCTAGTCTTCACATGGTGAGCAAACTCTTCCCCTTAGCCTAGACTTCAGCCCTTTCGAGTCATACACAGTCTTCAACTCCCATTTACTGTAATGCAGTGTCTAGATAGCCTCTCCCTGACTCTAGTGACTAAATCCTTTTATTACATAGAAGAGCCAAAAAAAAGTCAGCAGAATGCCCACAGATAAAAGATTTAAAGCTAAGCATTAAAGGCTAAAATTAAATCTTTTCTTTTTAATGTTGTTTGTTTGGTTTGTACTTGAGGTCCATTGTATTAGACAATTCTCTGACTTAATGTTAGGAAATGCCTCATAATTTCTATTATACCCTTGATTTGGTGCCTATGATTCACTGATCCTGCCCCACAATAAGCTTACAGAAACTATATTGACCTGGTGGCTAAGTTGACCTCACTCTAAAGATCTGCTTGGATTGAAAACGAAATCAAGGCAAAAACTAAAGTTTAAGTCATAGTGCTGAGCTACCTGCCTTGATTCATTATGCCAGCAACAAAGCTCTAGACATTTTCTCGTCTCTTCTGGACAATACAAAACGTTGCTGTTCTCTCTGAACTTAGTACTCATTGTGATGACATGAACATATTGTTCAGGAACAATTTTCTAAACCAAACGTAAGTCGTAAAAAAGCTAAGAGGTAATCAGAAAATGTATCACCTCTAAGAGTGGGACCATATCACATTAGCTACAACAATCAATGCATCTTTTCCATCTCCTCTGGATAGTGAAAATGATCAAAATAACAACTCAGATACACAGAAACTATCATTCCTTTATGAGTATATTTGCTGGAAATAATTGGGCTTTGCCCCCACATACTCTCCTTAACTGTGGAATTCAGCTCACCCAAATCACTACAATTTGAGGCTTGTAACAGCTCCTCTCAGGGAAATATCAACTATCATTTGATGCTATTGTCTTGGTCAATCAAATACTGGATTGTGATCAGATAAACATTTCTGAGACTAAGTTTACTATGAGGCCAAGCATATCACCTGTGCTGATAAGAAGCATTCTCAAAGAGCAGTCCCCTCTGAAATAAGTAAAAATGTCATTATGTCCATTTATCAGATGGAGACCTAAAAAAAATCAAAACATCTTAAGACAAAGGGGAAAGCTAAATGATTCTGCATCCAAGGCTATAACAATATGCTTAGAACTGTTATGCCTTTTCCCCTTGCTAATAAAATTTAAACAGCCTGAAAATGAGAGCTATTTATCTCAATAGAGATCTTGACCTCAGCTGAGGGCAACCAGCTGGGTCTGGAATCAAGAAGACTCATCTTCAGGAGTTCAAATCTGACCTCAGACACTAATAGATGTGTGACTCTGGGTAAGACGCTTTACCTTGTTTGCCTTAGTTTCCTCATCTGTAAAATGAGCTGGAGAAAGAAATGGCAAACTACTCCTGTGTCTTTGCCAAGAAAACCCCACATGGAGTCACAGAGTCAGACCTGACTGAAAAATAACCGAACTGAAAATTTATCTTCATATCTAGCTTAATCAAGTGATTGGACATATTTACACCTGCCTAATTCTTTAACCTAGGGCCACTGGCGTAACTCGGCTCTGTACGACCCTGAAAATATACAGGAAAAGATTTTATTAGGTGCCATCTATAATTTCAATACAAAATTAATAATCAATCAATTGATAAACATTTATTAAGTAACTACTATGTGCCAGGCACTGTGCTAAGAAGTGGGGCTATAAAAAGAGACAAAAGGCAGTGCCTGCCCTCAAGGAACTTACAATATAATGGGCCAAACAACATGTAAACAAATATATACAAAGTAAACTTTATCTATGGTAAATAGCAAATAATTAAAAGAGGGAAAGCAATTGAACTAAAAGGAGTTAGGGAAGGCTTCCTGTGAACAGTGGGATTGTAATGGGACCTTAAAGGAAGTCAGTCGTCAGAGTTGAAAGTGTTCCAGTCATGTGGGACAGCCAGTGAAAATGACTGGAACTGAGACATGGAGTGTCTTGTTCATGGAACAGCCAGGAAGCCAGTGTCACTGGATGAAAGAATACATGTTGGGAAATAAGATGCAAGAAAATTGGAAAGTAGAAGGGGACTAGGTTATGAAGGACTGTATATTGGCTCCCAGAGGCAGTGGGAAGTTATTGGAGTTTAGTAGACACTGAAATGTTTATTGATTGATTGAATTACCAAGAACTCTATGGGCACAAAATTTGTTCATCGGCATTATCTTATCTGCTGTTTGATCATTCTCTGAATTAAGTGGTTAAGTGTTATTATCTCCATTTTATGGAAGAGAAATTTGAGGTTCAGAGATGTCGCATTTGCTCAAGGCCACAAGATGAGGAAGCAGGTACAGTCAGATCTCAGGGCTGGTTTGGCTTTAAGCCTGGGCTGCCTTCCACTATGTCGAGCGGCACTTTTCTCTGATACAGCTGCTTTGCAACAATACCATATGTGTGCAGTTTTTCTTTGGTAAAAACAGGAATACAAAGATAAATAGCATTACCTAAAGAGCAGCAAAAGAGAGGGCCTGTGCCCATAGAGGCAGTTTAATCACTTGCAAGTAGTTTATCATTCAATATAATAACACGGGGCCTTAAAAAGCCTCCTCCGACACTCTCATTTGTTGTGTGATAGAGTGTTAACTGCACAGGAATTTAATATTCCCATGCAATCAAACTTTGCTGCACACAGAATGCCCGGACAGTCTGTGAACAGAGAATTCGAGCAATCAGCCAGTGTGTGCTGACTGTGGAAAGAGACACTGCAGGGAGGCAGACCACAAAAAGCACCTACAAAGTGTTTCCTTTGTATTATGAGAAGCAAAAGGGAGTAATGGAGCTTACACCAGACCCGAAGCCAAGAGAGCTTAGAGTTCAAAAAATACCACTGACACTTTTCAGGTATATGACTACAGCTGTGTCATTCAGCTTGAGTTCAAATCCTGCCTCAGACACTCAATATCTATGTGACCCTAGGCAATTCACTTAAATTTTGCTTGGCTCAGTTTCCTCATCTATAAAATGGAGATAATAGTACCTACCTCCTAAGTTTCAGCTAAGGTTCAAATGAGATATCTGTAAAGTATTTAGTATGGTGTCTGGTACATAATAAATATAAATGTTTGCCATTATTATTACCTCCCTCAGTCTCAAATTCTTCATCTGTAAAATGGGTATTATAATAATAATGGTATATAGCATAGTTGTCTATTCACTGCAGCACCTAGTTGTCTCATATTTGTACATATACAAATATGTGTATATACATACATACATGTGTATATGTATACTCATATACTCATACATGTATATATAATATATAGTATGTTCTGATAATTATACTTCCATATAATTGGTTTCATTTGTAATCCTATGTATTTTATTTCATGCAATTAAAAGCATTATTCTGAGAAGGGATCAATGGAACAAAAAAAGAATCTCTGATTTAAGATAAGGCATAAATTCCTGTTTAGTTTTTAAAGCCCTATACAACCTGGATACAATCTATTTTCCCCAGCATCATTAGATTTTACTCTCCTTCCTGTATTCTTCAATCCAGCCAAACTGATCTTCACCCAGTTTCTCTCATGGCACTACATCCACTGGCCATCCCCAGTGCCTCTAATGCATTGCCCCCTCACCTCCACTTCCTAAAATTTTTCTCTTCCTTCAGGGAAGAAATTACCTTTGAGGATGACCTTCAAGAGCTATCTTTTACATGAAGCCTTTGTTGATCCCTTTAGCTCTAACTGCTCCCCCTCCCTAATATGTTTAACTATTTTACATATATTCTCATTGAATTTATTCCATATATAATTTACTGTGTATAGTTATACAGTAATAAATTTCTTAAGAGTAGGAATTTTTAATTTTTTTTTGTATTCTCAGTATCTAACCAAGGGCCTAGTACATAGTAGGTACTTTACAAAAATGTCTGTGGATTATCTTTTTTTCCCCAAATTCTGCATAATTCTCTATTCCATCCTTGTTTCAGCACAAGAAACTAAGGTTCTATTCCTGTGTGGCCTTACATGAATAACTTAATATCTCTATGACTCACTTCATCTGTGAAAGTGTGAATCAATAAGTCAGCTGACTCTTTTTATTAATCATTTGTTCAGTACAAAGGCTTGGAGACATGTATCATTTTATGTGCAGAGCACTAAATAGGGCAATATAGCTAGACTATATAGTACATAAAGATTATAAGGAAACAGAAAAGGCAGTAACGGGTCAGACTATGAAGAGCTTTAAATGCCAAACTGAACAAACTTTCAGTTTTGTCTCTGCCCTTAGCACAGTGACTTATACATTTAATGAACACTTGCTGAATGCATGAATAAATAACTTGAATTCTTTGAGAACAGCCATCTGCTTTTTTACCACTTCTGTCTTATTTTTGTTTCTATGCCTTTCAACCATATTTTTTTTCTATTCTTCTCAATCCAAAGATCATTCTCCTTGGTAGATGCAGCATCAACACAATATTTACAGCACTGACAGTGACTATGAATATTCCAGCACAGTGCTCAATCACAAAATATAACAGACTCTCCACATATAAGACAGAAACAAAATATTTGGGGCGGCTAGGTAGCACAGTGAATAGAGCACTGGCCCTGGAGTCAGGAGTACCTGAGTTCAAATACGGCCTCAGACACTTAACACAAAAACTAGCCGTGTGACCTTGGGCAAGTCACTTAACCCCAACTGCCCTCTAAAAAGCAAAAAAAGAAAAAAAAAGAAAAGAAACAAAACATTTATTCAGACACCAGAAAAACGAATTCCCAAACCAGAAAGCCGAATCCATCATAGTAGCAAAGAAGTTAATATACCATAACAGCACAGAGAGCCACACCATCCTTTAGCTTTCCCACAAACCAACACTCACAAACCTAGCTGTCTGCCTAGATGCTTCCCAGCCTTCCTCTATCTCTAAGTGCTCTGACACCCAGCTTCCTGTGGGCTCTGCTCCACTCTTTAGCAAACTCCTCCCACCACAGACTCCATGTGATTACATTCAGCCTAGTAGAGGACAGGGGAAAATCTTCAAACTCCCTTAGGCTAATTAAAGGGCAGAGAAGATCTTCAAATTCCCATTATCATTACAGTAGACAAAAGGGAAGAAAAATAAAAATTAAATAGTTCCACTTTCTCCTTGTTGAATGTCTTACTCACCTCCATCCAGTGGTCCTATCATGTTTTTTACCTTTTTTTTGACTTAACTTAGCCAGAAGTACCCTATTTGCTTATTGTGGCATTCATTACCAATCTGAGCTTTAGCACTCCTGGCTTCTCTTTTAAAACTGATATTTTGTATTCATAATTTATCACTCTCTGTCTTCTGAATTTGTCTTTTTGCAAACTGAAGTTGGTTGATGAGTTCCCTCTGTACCCACACCAGTCATTTTAGGTAAATTCCTTCTCATCAGAATTCTTTGTATGCATGTTCTAGCAATCTTGTTGTTTGGCACTTATCAACTCTCATGAGCCACTTTACCTGTAGAATATTAGGTCATGGTCTCAAAAATTGTTTTTCCTCACCTCTGCCTCCTGTCTTCCCCAGTGTCCTTCAAGCCTCGGCTAAAATTCCATCTTCTAAAAGGCTTTCCCAGTTTTCCTTGATGTTAGTGCTTTTGTTCTGAGAGTACCTCCATTTTACCCCGTTTCTCTCTTGTTTGTATGTTGATGTTTGCAAGTCCCCCCCCCATTCTTCCCCTTCCCCCTTCCCCCTAGATGCCTTCCAGACCTTTCCTACCCCTGTCTTATTACATCATGAGCTCCTTGAAGGCAAAGACTCTCCCTTTCTTTGTATCTCTAGCACTTAGCACAGGGCCTGGCAAATAGTAGACATTTAAAAATGACTATTGACTTGACCTCACTTGACTTTCATTAAACAATTTGAAATCTGCTTTCTCAAAATCTAAGGTTCACATCAGACCATACACAAGTTTCCTCTCCTCTGTCAACTAATCTAAGACAGCACAATCATTTCTTCAGAAGTTTCTCATTTCTATGTCAGCAATTTTAACTCTTTTATCCCAAAGGAAAACAAATGGTTGTCAGCGTGAAATCTTTTTTTTTTTCCTGAGTATTACTTTAGTAGCACGGCAGTTCCATTTACCTAATTCATTTCTCAGGCAAGTAATTCTTATAATAACCACCTAAGGAACACCTTCCACTATTGTACACTCATAATGTAGCCCTCAGAATGTTAGGCCCACTTCTGAGCTGCAAGCTCTAGGCACATTGAGAGCACGTTTTTAAGAGGATTCAGTTCCCCAAGGATCATACTCCCATATTGTCTGCTCATTAGGAGCAGGGATTCTCCTGAGCTAAGAAGGTTATATTATTTATTCACTATACCCAGTGGAAGAGGGTTCATGTGTAGGTTCCAGATGGCATTGGAACAAGAGGGAATAATCTGACCCTGATCGGTCAGTGACCTAGGATGAAAACTGTCCCATAGACAAATCAATACGTTGTTTAAGTCCCCTTCACTAGAGGGATAGACTGAATAGCTACCCTAAATTCAAGGCACATTAGATCATCCTCTATTCAAAACCACAGCTCATAGCCCTCCCCCAATCTCTTTATCAAACCAACCAGAGAACATCCTTGTTCACGGCAAAAGATATTCAATTAAATGCATAGCAAAAATGAATGATGAGGAAATCTCTCCTACCCATGTCCCTAAACATACAGTGGCAGTCTTACCCACAGATTCCTATAACACGGGTAGTAAAAGTATCAGGAGAGGGTATCTATGTAGGGAACATACACAGGCAGATCAACTCAGCACCTTCTGTGCCTCTGTCATACATCACACCCCCTCAGAGACAGGACTCTGAGGTTAGTTCTCCGAGTTCTAAGGTGTTGGGTTGAGCAGAGCAAGCTGGCTTACTTATTTCTCCTTTGCCCTATCCTCTGCTAGTCCTCAACAGCTGAGATGTTTTCTTTTGGCTGCTGTTTGTGCTGCTCTCTGCTGTCATCTACTGGTCTTTTATTCAATTTCAATAAATAGTTATAGATAATTTTCCCCAATCCCATAGGCAGCTCAGATCTTTTAGGACATAGTCTCAGGGACTATGTTGTTTAGTCATCTCAGTCATGTCTCCCAGCCCTATTTGGGGTTTTCTTGGAAAAGATACTGGACTGGTTTGTCATTTCCTTCTCCAGCTCATTTTACAGATGAGGAAACTGAGGCAAACAGGGTTAAGTGGCTTGCCCAGGGTCAGCCAGCTAGTGTCTGAGACAAGATTTGACAGTCTTGATGAGGAGTCTTCTTGACTTGAAGTCCAGCACTCTATCCACTGTACCACCTAGCTGCCCTGAGATCATGTATGGGTTCAGGATGGCATTGTCTGAAGGTATAAAAATCCTTTCAACTGCTTTCCATTCTATAAGGTCAAGCCCTCAATGATCCATGCCAATCACCTCAGTGGCAGTACTGAAAGATCCAGGTGGACCTCAGCTTCCCAGTCAGTAACAAAGTCAATGCCCTGCCTATATTTAGGACCTAAAAATTCTGAGGCCCTACCCTAAATCCCCCCACTCCTTATACTTCCAGGTGAAGGAATGTATAGGATAAGGGAGAGTGGAAAGACTAGCAACCAATTTCACCTGGTAATCTAATTCTATTAATTGGTCAAAAACCTCCCAGTGTCTATACCTCCAATTTACCATTTTGCACAACTAATTTTTAATAACTTTCACCTAAGTCCTTATTCCACGTTTTTCCTGTGACTTGTCTCTTTTCTATTCTATCTCTTTTTTGCCTTTCCACCTCCCTTGAAAGTGATTTCATACCTCTAATATTTGGTACTTCCAGCTGAAAAGAGATGAAGGCGTGAAACACTGGAAGGGGTGGGAGGAGTTGGGTGGGAAGAGATGGGAACAATTCTATTTTCTTTCTTCTTGTCATGGACTTACAAATCTTTTGTGCCATTTGCCAAGCAGGTGAGGTGTGACTCATTGATTTCTGTAATTTCTATTGTAAGACAGGGATGACTGGTCTTATTGACAAGAGTGATTCAAGAGCTGCCCACAACACAGCCACATTGTGAGCAAGCTAAACAGCTCCAGCCCCGGCTGAATGCCATCAATGTAGGCCCACTTCCAAGTAGATTGACACAATCCAGGTATAGTAGGCTTTAAAAAAAAACACAACATTTTTCTCAGCTCTTTAAAAGTGGAACTTTATCAGCTAAACTGTGCATGTAAATAAATATCTGCTTAGCTAGAGGATGCAATGAAATCCAAATATTTTTTCAGTCCAACATCTTCACTTGCTCTCTTCTATATAGCCTTTGGATAACTCTCAAATTGCAACTGTTTTGAGTTAGTTTGCTACTCCTCTAATGCTAAAGTATCAATAAAATTTTACATGTTGAATAATGAATAAGCAATGTTATTCCCCAGGCAGATGTGGAATGCAGGCAAGAACTGGTGCTCAATCCTACAGTCTTGTTTTGTATCAAAAGCTTCCCAACAGGGTGATGCTAAAATATTTACTGTTTGAAGGGAAAGTTGCCTGGATGGCCCATGAAATATTATTGTTTAGATTTAGCAATGATTCCTCCTGCTGGAGGGAAGGTCTAAATGATCACCTTGTAGTTGGGGATTTTTTAATATTATACTTTAGAAGTCTCATAAATGCTAGTCTGTTTAAAGGAAAGACAAGCTGTGTCGCCTCCATGTGAAAAGCAAAGTAAAATTTCAGGTGAATGGTTCAGGGTGCAGGTCACATTTTGGGGTAGTTGAGATCAGCATCATCACATGGCTGTTGTGAACCTTAAGATACTGTATAAAAACATTGAATTTAGAACTGGAAGGGACTTTAGAAGTTATCTAGCTTAACCCCTTCATTTTACATATGGAGAAATTGAGGCACAAAGCAACTTAAGTAGTCTACCAGAGGTGATATGGATTATAGTTTCATAACCAGGATTCAAGTTGTCTGAGTCTCATACATACATGTAAGTTATAATTATCACATCAGAGTTTTGTATGCTCTGAGCAAGTATTGTAAACTGAATACAAAGGTTTAGCTTTATAACCTAAAAATAGACAATAGCAGAAATGGCTATACCTATCTCAACATAATAAAAACACCTTAGACTTAGCTATCTACATTCAAGAGAGAACTGGGAATAGTACCAGAGAATGTATACAAGCCCAAGTAAGGAAAGTGTAGACCAGATCTACTCAGATGAGGTATCCTTTAAATCAAAGATTATATGCAGGAAAAGTATTGAAGCCATGATGTAGGAGTATCCTACAAAGACATTTTCCTACTTTGAGAGAGAATCATATCCCCTTTCCCTTAGAAACACAACACAGAATCAGCCAAGATATTTAGAGAGAAGGGAACCAGGCACTGAAAATCAGAATGCATCCTGATAAACACTTGCCAGGTAAGGAATTCATCATCAATGGGATTCATAGATTCAACAAATATATTAAATGCCTACTCTGTGCAACCCTCCAAGGTTCTAATCAGATCTTTCACCATGATATGTAGGTGTTATTGAGTCATACTGGAGCTATTCCAGCAGAACTCAAGATCAATCTGTCAAGTTCTATTATGCTGAGAAGGCTCTAGATATGATATGGCGACAGACTGTCTGCTGTACTAGAACCAAACTGTCTAGTGACATAGATTCTAACTACCAGTAGTTTGATGAAAGAAGATGCCAAATATTACATTGCCTTCAGACTGTCTACAAACATTGACAACTTTTAGCATTTGAAATGAGAGGTGTTCATGCAGTACCCAATGAATTGATGTATTATTAATGAAATGACCCACATCAGTGTTGGCATTGCCATGTTGACCAAAGTCAGATTACAAAGGGTAGTTATAGTCGGATTGATTTCTCCCAATTTATACATACAAAAATAGTTATTGCAGCCCTTTATATGGTGGCAAAGAACTAGAAACTAAGGGGATACCCCCCAAATGAACACATTATGATACATGAATATAATGGAACATTATTATACTATAAGAAATGATGAAAAAGATAGTTTTGGATCTGATAAACTGATGAAAAGTGAAGAGAGGAGAATCAGGAAAAGAATTTATAGAATAATGCCAACATTCAAATACAAGCAACTTCGAAAGACTTGAGAACTCTGAACAATCCAATGATCAACCATGATTCCCAAGGACCAATGATGAACAATGCCAATGGAGTTATGATAGATTCAAGTAGCTGAATGAGACATATTTTTTGACATGGCCAATATGTGGATTTATTTTTGTTTGACTAAGTATATATGTTACAAGAGGTACAGAGTTTTGTTTTTGTTATTTTCCAAGTTTGGGACAGAGGAGGTAGAAGAAGAAAAAAATAAATATTTGTGGATTGAAAAAAATGAAATGAAAGTTTTAAAAATTAAGGAAAAGGTCAAAAGAATAAGGTCAGAAGGACATATTCTATGAGAGAAATAGGATCTCATAACGGATAAATAGAAATCAGTCAGCTACAGGAAACCTTCCCAGAGGCAATTAGGAGACGCCCCATTGAAAATGTACTCAGTGTAAAATTGGATATTGAAATTGTAAAATTGCTGTGAAGGTGCTATGGGGGATGTGAGAAATGTGGGTCAATCTGGAAGTTGCACAAAGCAGGAACTGGAATGAGAATTTTTTTTTTTTGGTGTTCCTACTTTTGTCAAAGAAAGCAAGCTCCCTGACTTTAGATACCAGTGAAAATTAGACACAAAATTCTCCAAATAGAAAAAGTAGATTCATCATGCTAACAGATGGTAACAGAATAAACAAATCACTTAATTATCTTGGGATGCAATATGGTATAATGTAAATCATTCTGGATTTGGAGCCAAGGAACATGGGTTCCAAAGCTGGTTCTGACACTTAATACCTCTGTTATCATAGGTAAGTTACCTATCTTCTCTGAACCTCAGTTGCCTCATCTGTAAAGTGAAGGGGGACAGAGGGAGGGGATAGACTATAATTAGCCACAAAGATCCTTTCCAGGTTTAAATATGTACATTGAATACATACAAAAGGTACAAGGCACCTTTTGCTTTGTAATTGGATTACTTAAGTGGATCTTTCCCCTAAGTAGCAAGTGCCCCATATTGGTCACAGTTATTAGACTGGATATATATCAAATGGAAGTGTTCTCTCCATTTTGTACATACTTACCAATATAGGATGTTGTCCTGTAAGGGAAAGTAAAAGTTCTCCTTTTTTTGCAAGGAAGGGCAGAATTTAAATTCATAGGTATCACTAAGACTTCGAGAGATGAAACCCATCACTGGAATGTGTATGAACCTTATTCGAAAGAAACAGGACAGGTAAAGAGGGAAAGAAGGAGTAACACAGGAAAAGCATTGCATATTAATGAATGAGTGACTGGGTAAGAAAGTGTTTGTTAAGTATTTACTATGAGCAAATGACTGAGGATACAGATAGAAAAGACAAGATAGATCTTTCATGCTGGCGATTATTTGGGTAAAAGTCAGGGACGGGGAGAAAGAAAACAGAAGTGACTAGAGTATATTATAGTCCACCTAGGCAGAAAGTAGCTTGAGAGGTTTAGGAAACAGATCACAACTATGAGAAGGAGGCTTGATATAGCATTGATGGGAAACTTGAGTTATCCCAATATCTGTTGGAGTTCTTTCTTTCAAAAGCAGAGGATTTCATTAATTATTTCTGGAACTGCCTTAGTAATAATTTCATCCTTGCAAAAATGAAGAGGATAAGGGGGATTTCTATTATGGATCTGATTGCAGCAGAAGTGTTGACAACCTTGAAGAGAGATGATAACTCTCTCCTAGAATTTGTGATAGAAGAGAGTGAAAATCTCAGCATCATCTGATATGCATTCTGTATTTTGAGGAGTTATTAATGGTTTCGTGTCAAGGTAACAGGAGATCTCCAGTGGAGTACCGCAGGGATCTTTGTGTGACCTTGTGTCATTTAACACTTTTATTAATGACCTGCATAAAAATATAGATGTTGTGTTTATAACATTTGCAGATGACTCAAAGCTGGGAGGGAGAGTTTATTTATACAATGGATAACAAATCTTGACTGGCTAGAATACTAGTCTAAATCCAATAAGATGAAATTCTACAAGTCTTGCATGGGAAACAAAAAATCAACTTCACAAATGTAATATGAAGAAGGCATGGATAGGCATAGTGGATCTAAAATAAAAAAGAGTTTTCATGAACTACAAATGCTATAATGTCAGTAGTGAGGTGTGAGAACTAAAAAAGCTAATGTGCTGTAGGGCTGCCTTAAGAGGTATATTGTTGTTTGTTTGTTGTTGTTGTTGTTGTTGCTGCTGTTGTTCAGTCATGTTTACCTTTCTATGACTCTATTTGAGGTTTTCTTGTCAAAGATGCTGAATTGGTTTGCCATTTCCTTCTCCAGTTCATATTACAGATGAGGAAACTGAGGCAAATATGATTAAGTGACTTATCCAGGATCACATGGCTAGTAAGTGTCTGAAGCCAGATTTGAACTCAAGTCTTCCTGACTCAAGGCCTGGTACTCTATTCACCATGCCACCTTAAAATAATTGTTGTTTGGCAATTTTCAGAGGTAGAAATTAAAGATATCTTTAAGCATATGGAAAAATGCTCTAAATCACTATTGATTCGAGAAATGCAAATCAAAACAAATTTGAGGTACCACATCTCACCAGACTTTTGGCTAAGACGACAAAACAAGAAAATGACAAGAGCTGGAGAGGATGTGGAAAAATTGGAACTCTAATGCATTGTTGGTGGAGCTGTGAACTGATACAACCATTCTGGAGGGCAATCTGAAACTATGCTCAAAGAGCTATAAATAATTGAATACCTTTTGACACAGTAATACCACTTTTGGGGTTGTATCCCAAAGAGATCATAGAAGTGGAAAAAGGACACATATGTACAAAAATATTCATTGCAGCTCTCTTTGTGGTAGCAAAAAATTCAAAACTTAGGGGATGCCCATCAAATGGGGAATGGTTGAACAAGTTATGGTATATGAAT
>CM053593.1:336370381-336387996 GCA_028646575.1 Pseudocheirus occidentalis | reverse complement strand
AATACCACTTTTGGGGTTGTATCCCAAAGAGATCATAGAAGTGGAAAAAGGACACATATGTACAAAAATATTCATTGCAGCTCTCTTTGTGGTAGCAAAAAATTCAAAACTTAGGGGATGCCCATCAAATGGGGAATGGTTGAACAAGTTATGGTATATGAATGTAATGGAATACTATTGTGCTATAAGAAATGGGAAGGAGATGGACTTCATATTTACCTGGAGAGGCTTATATGAATTGATGCTAAGTGAGAAGAGCAGAACCAGGAAAAATTTATATACAGTTACAGATACATCATATGTGTGACAACCAACCTTGATAAACTGGACTCTTCTCAGCAACACACAGTTAAAAGACAACTCTACAAGTCTCAGAATGGAAGGAGATACCTACACTCAAGAGAAAGATCTAGAACGACCAGAGTTTAAATGGAGACTGAAGAATACACATGCTATTGTTCTCCTCCATGTTTGGTTTTGTTTCTTTTGTTTCTTTTTCTTTTCTTTTTTCTCTTTCTTTTCACATTATTCACTCCATTGGTTACAATGCTTCTATACAACAAGACTATTGTACAATGTGAAAGTGTTTGCAGATCCCATACATGATCATACACTACCATGGCGGGGGGAGGGGGGGGAGAACACAGAGGAAAAAATCTGAAACTCAAGTGATTCTGCAAACGAATCTTGTAAACTAAAAGTAAATAAACAAGAAAAAAATAATTGTTGTTTGTCCATTTTTGAACAGGATCAATGATATCACTGGGTGATATCTTGACTTACACATGAATTGGATTTAAGTGAGGCAGAATTACACAAAGCCTTCAGCCTCACTCTTTCTTCGAGAGTTATTGAAGTCCAGTGGTAAGACAAAAGTAAAGATGACTGGCTATGGCCAGGGATGCAATGGATGACCTTGGTGTCTTCAATGTTTGACCAAGTTCTAAGATCACACAGGTAAGTAGCAGAAAAGAGAGTTGAACCCAGGTCCTCTGACTATAGATTCAGCATTTGTTCTGTGACTCACCCAGGGTCGTATAGCTAGTATATGGATTTATTCTCTTCATATTTATCATGTATGTTTGTATACACATATGCCCTTATCTCACCTATTAGAAAGTAAGCTCCTTGAGAGCAGTTATTGTTTCATTTGGTTTATTTGTATCTTCAGCACCAAGGACAATGTCTGCCAAGTAGTGTGTACTTAATAAATGCTAATGGATTGTGATTGATATATGTCAGAGATGGAACTTGAACCCATATCTTCCTGAAGCCCATGGCCAGCTCTCTGTCCACACCATATGGTCACTGGTTATTGCTGCCTCTTGCTTTGCACAGAAGAAGAACTTGGGGAGGTGAAATGAAGTGAAGGGATTCAAAGTGAATGTCAGTTGTCCTTATATTGTTCTTACACTTCTTTGTAAATAGATCTTTAAATGTCATGACTGAAAAATTCAATCTCCTGCAGCCAACCTAGTGTTCCAACATAGCTAGACTGGCCCTTGGACACTAGGCATAGATACTCTGCTCTCTACTGGGATCTCTCTACTACCAGGATCAGACTCAAAACCTTTCTGGCTTGATAGAGCACCTCATAGCTCAAACTCCATCGGTATAACTTTAAAGAAGCCAGCATCACCTCCACATCCCAATGAGACGAGGTATCAAAGTGGGACTTGAATGGACTCATTGCCATCTCACCCACCAACTTCCTTCTTATCTTAATTACTTATCTTCTGTATGGATATTTCCAGCCTGTCTTCTTGCTGTCACAACAATCACTGATGAAATCACAAAGTGTTACACAGTACACAATGTGAGCCAGTTAAAGAGGATCAGAACCAAAGAAATCTTCCTATATAATATACCCCTCCATCGCTATTAGACTATGTTCTTTTTTCTTTCCAAGCTTTTCTCAAGATTCATCTTCTCTACAAACTTTTCCAGACAATAGCAAAAATGGGGTTGGAAATAATTCCTACCTTTGTACCAAAAATACATGATGTCCTAGAATCTTGTTTTTGAATCTGGGCACCATAACTCCTGAAAAACAGAAGGAAGTAAAGTTGAGAGAAGAGCAGTTAGAATAACGATGACAACAATTATAACAATGGCTAGTTTCATGCCCAGTGTATGCCAGGTGCTATATAGAGATCATCTTATTCCATCCTCCCAACAACCCTGGCATGTAGATGCCATCATTATTTCCATTTTACAGCTGAGGAAACTGAGATAAATAGTTATTAAGTAACTTGCACATAGTCACCCAGCTATTAAGTCTCTGAGGTGGGATTTGAACTCATGATGGGATCATCCTGACTTTATCCAGTACACCATTTAGCTGCCTCTGAGGGAGACCCTATAGAAAGTCATTCTGAAAGAACTGGCTGCCAGCTGGAAAGATGAAGATTAAGGGGGATAGCAAATTCAGAACTTAAAGACGATCTGTGAATTTGCTTAGTTAATATTTTATTAACTGTATTCCAATATAATTGGTTTCCTTTATAATTCTATGTGTTTTATTTTGTCATTTAAACATTACTTTGAAGCATCCACAGGTTGAGAACAACCAGAACTACAGGGAGATCAGAGATCACCTAGTTATTTTACAGATGAGACAACTGAGGTCTCTTAAAAGAAGTTAAGTGACTTGTCTAAGGTCATACAGGTAACAAGTTGTAGGTCTGACATTTAAACCAGGGCTAGAATTTGAACCAGCATCTTCCAACTCCTAACTCGATCTTCTTTCCAATCTTGAGTATGATCCAACTCTACAAAAGCATGAATGTGTTCATGAAAAAAAGTGGTATTCCCCAAACAATTGGGGTTAAGTGACTTGCCCAAGGCTACACAGCTAGTAAGTGTTAAGTGCCTGAGGTCAGATTTGAACTCAGGTCCTCCTGATTCCAGGGCCAGTGCTCTATTCACCCCTCATGATGAGATTATTAAGTGAAACTTGGTTGTTTGAGGACACATTTGTAACCTTTGAGACTGAGAACCTTAAACATTACATAACCTGCTCAAAGTGATACAGCCAGTTAGGGACAGCAAGGGCAATAATACATGTTTCCAGCTTCCCAGTCTAATGTTCTTCCCACTATAATGCCCCAATGTACCCTTGGTCTTGTCTTCCCTTGCTTTCTATAAGACTCAGCTCAAATTCAACTTTTTGCAAAAGGCCTTTCCCTATCTTCCCTTTCTGCTAAGGTACTTCCTCTTTCAGATTACCTTCCATATACTCTATATTTCTTTTTTGTGCACCTATTTATTTTCAAGTTGTCTTCTCCATTAGAATGTAATTCCTTAAAGGCAGAGATTTCCCCCCCCCCTTTTTTGTATCCCCAGCACTTAGCACAGTGCATAACACATAGGAACACTTAATAAATGCTTCATGATTGATGGATTGATTAACTGACTTCCATGAGTCCGTGAGCTTTAAGAGGACAGAAAGTATCTTCTAGTTTCATTGTAAAAATTACAAAACTGCTAATAGATGAATCTGAGTAAAGTCAACAGTCTCCATATCTAAGCTCCAAGCAGTACTTTTATCTATAGAACTCTGTCTCTTCTGAATCTGACTCAAGGGATCTAAACTCTCCCCTATTAGCAGAAAGTACCTTTAACATAATACAATAATCGATATTAAGAAACTTCAGAAGCTTGGAAGGTGTTTTACAGTACTATCTATCTCACTTGGTCCTCCCAACTATGCTATTAGAGAGATGATACATCTCCATTTCTCCAGATAATGATGATGAAATACATCCTAAAGGCCATTCCTGAAGGTCATCCCTTGCTCCTTGTGGCACTGATGCCATGTTGATTCCATTGATGCCACATAAACCTATATTCTGGAATGCCAGGATGCCAAGGAAGGCTCCCATCCCTTTGTACCTTGAGGACATCAAGCTTTCAATGGTTGCAAGCCCCAAATCTGGAGTACCAAGATGTTAGGAGTTCTCTGAACCTTTCAAACTCACAAGATCATAAACTATACTCCTTTCACTAGTCATCATGAATAGAGGAGTTAAGATCAAAGAGGCAGAGAGCTAAAGCCAATAGATTTTTTTTAAATCTACTGTAGTCAATCAAAGAACTTTCTCTTCACAAAGTGGTTAACTGACTGGAACCATTTTTAGAAGATCCACTCATGTTCCACAGTCACTTCCATTCTATGCAATTACAACTGTTCCCAAAGCAGAAAACAGGCTCCTCAGTGGTTCTGTGTAGAGATGTGCTATCAGAGGCATTCTGAAAATGTGTCTGGTTCCTATTGCACAACAACAATAAAAGAAAATCTAGTACTAATAATGAACTTTTAAGAAAGACAAAGTAATTAGCTTTGGTATTCATTGGATCCTTATGTATGTTCATTGTGTTGAAAGAATAGGAATAAAACTAACAGCACATTTATATGAGGTGTTAAGCTTGCTAACATTTTCTTCCCAAAATATTTGAGTTTGGTGATGAAAATATTATAAAGAAAATGAATCTGAATGAATAGGGAAATTTTATTGCATTACATGAATTCTCTAGTAGTCAGAATTTACAGCAGAGAAAATTTCAGAGGATTGCAGATTCAGGACTAGAGGAAACCTTGGAGGTCACCAAATCTAATTCCTTCATTTAATAAGGAAGCAGTGCAGTGCACTAGAACAAATACTATATCTGTAGTCAAAGGACCTGAGTTCAAATCTCTTCTCTACTATGTGTGTGTGATCTTTACCTGAACGATCTTAGAGCTTGGCCAGACATCAAAGACACCAAAGTCATCCACTGCATCCTGGGCCATTGCCAGTCATCTTAATTTTTGCCACTGGACTTCAATGACTCTGGAAGAGACAATGAGGCTAGGACTTTGTATGACTCTACCTCACTTAAATCCAATTCACCAGCAAGTCAAGACTTCACCCAGTGACATCATTAGTCTTCTTGGAAAACAAAGGACAAATAACCATATCTGTATGACTTCAGGCAAGTTATTTAACCTCTTTAGGCTTTAGTTTCATTGAGCCAAAATGATGAGAGACAAGGGATCAAAATTAAATGGCCTCTGAGGTCCCTTATAGATCTGAACCTATGTACCTTCAGATGAGGAAATCCAGCCTTAGAGAGGATAATTGACTCTCCTAATATCATGCAGTTAATAAGAGCAAACTGAGACTTCAACGGAAATTTTCTCATTCTATATCCAGGGCTCTTTATATCACACCATGGCTACCACTCCATAGAAAAATTAAAGTGGCCTCTCCAGGAATTCCTAAGAGAAAAAGATTCATAATCTAGAG
Organism: Pseudocheirus occidentalis; assembly: GCA_028646575.1. Classification (NCBI taxonomy): domain Eukaryota; kingdom Metazoa; phylum Chordata; class Mammalia; order Diprotodontia; family Pseudocheiridae; genus Pseudocheirus; species Pseudocheirus occidentalis. Next base: position 336,382,708 of record CM053593.1, on the reverse strand, counting down.
ACCTCTAGCTAAAAGTTTCTCCCAAAGCGTTAGCAATATATTCACCACCATATGGAAGACCCTTGGAGGTACTATAGTCATTTATCACTGACCCTTCTCAGTAGAACATTTTGTCATATGATTTTAACCATTGCTAACATATTTCCCATCCACTATATATCTCACATCCTTAACCCAATGCGTATTTGTTTAAAGATCTGCATTATCCATAGTTGCCATTGTACTTTCCTTTGGCTGAATCAGAGTTAACTAAGGGATGAGAAAAGAAAATTAGCTTAACCAAATATATTCTGGATAGGAGGAGGGATGGAGGAGGATCATATGGGCCACCATTTCTGGAAAACATTCCCCATGGCTTTTCGATTTTCTATAATCAAAATTATCTATTTTACTTGTGATAATATTTATAAAGAATTTTGAAAAGCTTTAAGTGCTATATAAATTCTAGCTACGGTTATTATTTAATTATATATGTACTTAAAAAGCATTAGTGTCTCAATTTTTCTGAATACCCTCCTATATTTATCATTTTCCAAAAGCTTTTACACAAACAAAACTAATGTAGCCAAAATTAGAAGAAAAACAGGAAATTAGGAATTTTGCAGCAAGTTTCTCTAATGAAGGCCTGATTTCTTAACTGAATCAAATTTTAAAAATAAAAGCCATTTCCCAGTTGATAAAAAGTCAAAGGATAGGAAAGGCAATTTTCAGACAAAGAAATCAAAGCTATCAATAGTTACATGAAAACAAGCTCTAAATCACTACTAATGAGAGAAATGCAGATTAAAACAACTCTAAGATAATGCCTCATATCTATCAGATTAACTAAAAGGAAAATGACAAATGATAGAGGGGTGGTTCAGAAAAATTGAGACACTAATGCATTGTTGATGGAGTCATGAATGAGTCTAACAATTCTAGAGAACAATTTGGAACTATCAGAGTTCCAAAGAGTTATAAAACTGTGCATACCCTCTGATGCAGCAATACTGCTACTAGGTCTGCAACATAAAGAGACTGAAGAAAGGGGGAAATGACCTATTTTACAAAATACATTATATTTACAAAAATATTTATAGTAATTCTTTTTGTGCTGGAAGAAAAAGAATTAAAAATTGAAAGGATGCCCACCAACTGGGGAATGGTTGAACATGTTGAGGCATATGATTGTGGTGAAGTACTATTTTGCTATAAGAAAGAATGAGCAAGATGGTTTCAGAAAAACCTGGGAAGAATTACATGAACTCATGCAAAGTGAAGTGAGCAGAACTGAGAGAACATTGTATGCCATAACAGCAGCACAGTTAGGATAATCAACTGTGAAAGGCTGAGCTGCTCTGATCAAGACAATGATCCAAAACAATTCCAAAGGACCCATGATGAAAAATGCTATTCACCTCCAGAGAACTAATAAACTCTGAATGCAAACTGAAGCATACTTTTTCTTTTTTACTTTATATTTATTGTTTTATTTTGTTTGCATTTTCTTTTGCAACATGGCTAATTTGGAAATATGTGTTACATGCCCTCACATATGTAATCAAGATCAAAATGCTTGCCTTCTCAAGAAGAGGTGAGGGGTGAGAATTTGGAGCTCAAAATTTTTAGAAATGATTGCTAAAAAAAAATCTACATGCAATTAGGAAATATTTTATGAAATAAATAAAAGTAATTTCAAAAAAGAAACCAAATATATTCCATTTTATTTTCACAACAACCGTTGAATGTGTTATTTTTATTCCCATTTTGAAGATGAGTAAACTAAGGCAGGCAGAGATTAAGGGTCAGGATCACGCAGCTAGAAAGTGCCTGAAGTCAGATTTTAATTCAGGACTTCCTGACTCCAAGTCCAATCATACATGAAATAAATATAAAATTATTTAGAGGAGAAGAGCACCTACACCTGGGAGAACCAAGATGGGCCTTTTGCAGGCTATGGTATCTGAGATAAGATCTAAGGAAAATTAGGGATTCTAAGAAATGAGAGGGGAGAGAATCCAAGACATGAGGCCTAGGGGAAGGTATGTGAGTAGGAGGTGGAATGTCATCTCTAGGGGATATCAAATGGGTTAATTCAGATAAAACAAAAAGAGCTCATGAGGGAGATAATACTCAAATGGATTTGTCATCTCACCCACATTCTATTCACACCCCAAACCCAGCCAATCCACAAGGCACCTCCTTGAAGGCAGGGACTGTCTTTCTTCTTGCTTGTATTTCTATTCCCATGCTTAATGCCTTACCTGGAATACAGCACTTAATAAACGTTTCATCTGTCTAAATTATTTGCCAAAGGTCACATGGGTCATAAGTGGCTGAGCTGGAATGTGAACCCAGGTCTATTTCAAAGCCAGGTCCGACATTTTGAGTTTCTACTTTTTTACCCAGATTGAAATTAGTTTAATCATATAATGCAACATATTACTAGAGCTAATACTAGTGCGCAAAAGCTCATTATCATGCTTTAGTGGAGGGACAGCCTTTTTTCAGAGCAGATGTTCTAGATAAACTCAGTCAATATATTCCTGTCCATGGAAAGCCTGGTCCATTGATAAGTGAGCTATTCCAAAAAACCCAGATGAATACCAGAATTTGCCTTCTCCAATCTGTTTTAGTGGAATATTCCCTATTAATCTGTCAATCAAGGAATAAGCTATTTTATTAAAAAGCCCACCATCTTCTTTGATCCCTTTTCCCCAGTATTGCTTCTAAAAATATTTCTGTTGTCCTCTATGTGTCCTTACCAGCCTCAGATGACTCTGAGCTTTCACATTTCTGGCATCGTTTTTACAAGTATAAAAATAATTTTTCTACTTGTGCTCCACTGCTTGCCCTTGTTTCCATCTTGTGTACATGTCTTTCTAAAACTCAACTTGACTCATGTGTTCCCTGAAAATGCATTCTTATTCCCTTTAAACACCTCCTTTTCCTTTTCATTGAAGTTATATTTTCCTCTTTCTGTCCTTAGAATTTCACTCTCAAGAATTTCCACTCCCTCAAGCTAACTCCACCTATAGGATTTTAGACTGTAGGCTTCATATCCTTCCTCTGAACACCTTTAATTAGATGCCCTATAGGCATTTCAAATTCAACATGTACAAAATGGAATTCATAGTTTCTCCCCCCCCCCAGAAAACTCCTTCCCTCTTTATAACTCCCATATTACTATCAAGAGAGCTGCAAACTTTCCAGTTATCCAGTCTCACAAGGGCAAGAAGCCCCCGAATTAGAAATGCTCTGGAACGAGCTCAAGAGGTAATTGTTAACATTTCTAGTGAGTTTTAGCACCTTGGAAATCTGCAAATCTTTCAAGTCAGAATCTGATTTATTGTTCTGATGATTTTCTAGACTTAAACTGATGGCAAAGATGATAATTGAACTGAAAAATATCTTGAGCACACATTTGGGGGAAGGGATGGAGAGAGCACTTAGTATAACATTCACCATCAAACCCTACCTAAACGCCTTTTCTCTTATATCATGGTCTCTCATTGGATGCTCTGAGAGAGTCACTAACATCTTCCAAGAGTCAATGAGAGAAGTCAGTGGCGGATGCTGGAAGATTTTGCGAAATGCCTCTGCAGCTAAAAAAAAAAAGAGCTTCCTCTTAAGGGCATGATTAGACAACTAGAATCAGTTAATACAACATCCAGGAATTCTTTCATTTCTCAAGCAAATACCACCCAATCTGGAAGACCTTCCACAGTCCGTCTAACCTTTGCTTCTAATATGTTTTTTTTCCTTCTAAGAATGCCTTCTGTCTATCTGTGTACATATCATATACCTACCTGGTTATTTACATGTTGTCTCCTCCATTGAAATGTAAGCTCCTTGAGAGCAGACATTGGCTTGGTTGGTTTGTTTGCTTTTTTAGGACGGTGGGGGAGTTGGAGTTTCTTTGTATCCCCAGCACATAGTAAATGCTTAATAAATATTTGCTAATGATTCTGAAGTGTTTGAAATATGACCTTCCCAAATCCAGAGTGCATGTGAGATTGCGCCTGGCATCTCTATCATAAACTCTATAAGACAGAGATTATTTCTCTGCAAAGTTACAATCATTCCTGCCCCAGCAACCAGTTTTTCCATGTTGCTGAGTCCCAAATCCAAAATTAAATGGTCCCTTTTGGTGCCTCTACCTCTTAAAGAGAAAAAAAGTCATTCAATTGGGATGAAAGTACAAGACAGTAACAAGAAAGCATTGCCACTGTGGGATCGGTGTCTGCTGTGTAAGTTACCTCTCTATGAGCTACACTAGAAGACAGTTGAATATTTTATATACAAATGAAGAAGGTTTCCAACACTTTTTTTTATTTTTAAGTGTCTCATCAACATTCAGACTTCAAATTCATTTTATGCAAACACTCTATATTAGTGAGTAGACATCATTTCTGCAATCAAGGAGTTTATGTGTTAATGGGAAAGGTAAGAAATAAAGAATAGAGTTATTCATCTGGGCAACTGAGTTAGGCTAACACTGAATTCTGGAGACTGTTCTCCAAAACACTTGGGACATCAGCTGCAGTCAATCATCAAAGAATAAATTTCCCCTGTACCCCAAAGTGTAGAAGACTGTTTATTCTCAACAACAGCAATGTGTTTGTGTGTATGATACTTATTATCAGGTAGTAAAAGTGCCTAAAAGAAAAGGTGGTATTTTTTCCTTGTGTTCCCAAAGCCTAATACAGTGCCTTGTAGACAAAAAGATAACATGCTAGTGGACATGGTGCTGCATTGAAGTCAGGAAAAACTGAATTTAACTCTGGCCCATGACACTTACCAGTGAATGATCACAGATCAGTCTTTTAATTTCTATGAAACTCATTTCCCCTATTTGTAAAACAGGGTGTATAAATGCTACCCCACAACTTTATTATGAGACATGATCTAAACAATGGGAAGATTAAAGAGGTATAAGATAGGCCCTGGATCTTCAAGGTGCTTACAATCTAGTTGAGAAAACAGGGCACATACAGGAAGATACATAGCAGGGTAACATAACAATCACTACAGAGATGCTCAGAAAGGCAAAGTAGGGAGTAATCACTGAAGGCCATGTGGAAAAGGGAAAAAGGGAGAAAGTGTCCTAAGGCCTCAGAAACAGAAGCAAGGAAAAGGGCACAGTGAGCCTAGGATGAAGTAGCGAGGTCCTGGGAAGAGGGTTTGGTGATTCTCATTCATTCAACAAGCATTTATTAATTTTGTGCCATGTGCCAGACACGTCAAGCCAAGTCAACAAGCATTTAAGTGCTTGCTTTACACCAGGCTCTGTGTGAAGTACTGGGAAAGAGAAGCAAAAAGAAAGGCAGCTCTTACCCTCCAGGAGCTTACATTGTAATGGGGTAAGACAACATATAAAAGGGAGCTGAAAAAATAAGGATCAGGGAAAGATACCTTCACCAGCCATGATAAAATACAGAGAATGAAAGGTGACTGATCTGGGCCTTTCCTCAAAATAGAAGTTCTGGAAAGAATTTACCAATGAGAGAAGGTCGTCTGCAGAAGCAGAAGGAGAAGGCAGCAGGAACATGGTGGCAAAGTCCAGAGAATGGAAGAAAGCTAGTCTGGGCCCTTGAAAATACACCAGGTACTAGAGAAAAAAAGGCCAAAAGTCAAGCAACTAATGCTCTCAATTGCTTACATTATGTTGGGAGAAGACAATTTGTACATATACAAATAAATGTAACAGCAACAACAAAAAAAAACCCAAACCTGCGATTCAGACCTGTGATTTCATTGGCATAAGAAACTCCTTTGACAAACCCAGATAAGTAACTTCCCCACAATTTTAAATTGTCTCCTAAAGCACGGAGAAATATAACACTATATGTCTAGAGTAGGACTTGAACCCAGGTCTTGCTGATAAGGCAATAGCAGCTGGAAAAGTGCTCGTGAAAGAAGTGCCACAATAAATAAGATTTGAAGAAAGAGACAGTTTGTGGAGAAGATGGCAACTGAATAAATTCTCTGAAGACAATTCTCATTGATCATCCATAGTGAACCCCAGGAACAAAGACAGGATGTGAATTGGTCACCAGGGTCTTCCAAGATAAGGCATCTGTTATAAAGGAAGTTTTCCTCCAAATAAATGATTTGTTCACCTTGACTCACCAGATAGGTACTGCTGTTATTAACAGGCGGGCCCAGCTAATGCTGCTAAATGGGGTGGATCTAATCCAAGCCATGCAGTTAATCGTAAACACTTTCAGCCGCAGAAAAAAAAAGTTTATAAATGATATGGCAGTGTGTTTTATCATTCAGATGCATATTACTTATATGCCCACAACCTTCAAACAATAGGACCCATCATAGCTTTTGTTCTCTCTAGAAAAATGTGAAATCAATCTCTGTTCTTTAGGACATGAATTGTAAAATTGATATGCTCATTTGGAAGGTACTTTCTATATTTATGTAAATATGTGTCGTCCTTACCTAATAAATAATGCATCCATATTCCGGGGCAATTAAAGACTAACTGTTCTGTAGAACTCCTCCTTTTGTTATTTGTCCTTCTGTATGCCCTTCAAAGTGCCAAATGCATTCCATGTTTCCTTCCCATCCAAGAATGCTAATCAGGCCTCATTTCATATTTGTCCTATGGGACTTCAAAAACAACAGAGAACACTTTGTTTTAGGCCCTCTCCTGGGGCCAGCAGCAGGATTAACATAGCAAAGCAAAGGCTGCCCTCTCCCCAGAGATTCTCTTTTTTTAAAATTGGTGATTCATTCTCAGCATTGAAGAATCATACCAACCCCTTCTTATACCAAGATGATAACAGTGACCCACATCCAGGCATCCTTGGGGATTAAACTGCTTTCTCTGAAGTGGTAATGAACTTGGTCTGACCTATCTATGATCCACCCCAAGCAATCATATTCATTCTAAGGCAGCTTGCCGGGGAGAAAGGGCAGACATAAAAGAGAAAAGACTTTTCCTCTGTAAGACACAAACTATTCTAAACCAAACTGGAAAACCCAAGTGGATGAAGAATGGGAATAATATTATTGCACAAGATTTTCATGTAAATCAAATGAGATAATTTATGTGGAATATGCTTTGTGAACATTATGTCATATGCTAACAAAGTGTTGCAATGATGTATCAGCCTTGGAATCAAAAAGAGCTGGATTCAAGTCCTGACCTTAATACATTCTAGCTGTGTGACCATAAACAAGTTATTTAATTTCTTAGTGCCACTATGCAAATTTCAAAGGTTATAAGTCACAGAAAAATTGATAACTTACATTGGTAGAGGGATTTTCCACACCAGGGAGCTTTCCACAAAGATGAAATATTTGTGCAACCCCTTGTAATCCAGAAGCAATCCCCCATAATAATAACTGACATTTAGATTGTATTTTAAGATTTATGAAGCCCTTAACACATATTGCCTCATTTAATCTTCACAATAACCCTATAAATACAGTTATTATCCCCATTTTGCATATAGGGAAACTGAGGCTGAGAGGTTAATTAACTTGCCTGGGGTCACACAGCTAGTAAGTGCCTTGGGTAGGATTAGAATTTAAGTCATTAGCATTGAGGTCCAGTCAACTAAATTATAAAGCCTGATTATCAGTAATAAGCAGAGAAAAACATATTCACCAGGAACAACTAGGGTTGTGGATGAAGCAGGTAAATGTGCTTGGCACACAGTAAATACTTAATAAATCCTTTTTTCATTCATTTTTATAATCACCACCTTTAATCTAATAGTAGAGTTTGGGGGCCCAGGATAAGGGCAAGGATTGAAATGAGAGGACAGGGACTCCACATCCTAGCTCATCCTTGGGACTAGATGGTAAAGAGTTTGAAGTTCTATAGGATTTTTTTGGTGCCCAATATTTTCCAGGGAGTTTCACCACTATGACCACAACCTTCTGTCCCCATTTCCTAAAAACTAAGGAGTAGCCTGTCATTGACAGGAACACTTTAAGTTAAAAAATACTTCCCTCTCATTGTTACTAGGGCAAAGTTTAATACAAACTTACCGACCAGTTACCAAGTCAAAAGAGGGGAGAGAAAGTCAACCTTCAGCATTGCTTGCTTTGTTCTCTTTTTTACAATGTACATTCTGCATTTTCTACTCAAGAGCACAAGAAATGTTTCAACTCCAATTATCTCCCTAGGAACTTGGACTTCTCTCCTTCCTCCTCTCCCCTCCTCTTTTTATAGTTCAGAAGGGACAGCAGCATCCATTGTACTCTGAAAAGATTTTTAAAACACACACACAAAAAACCCAACTCTCTGCAATAAATGTGCTCACAGTAAATAATTCCTCCCAAGATTTTTATCACTACTTCAGTTAGTGGGCTCTTGGCTCAAAAAAAAAAAAAAAGATATGGAAAGTTTCAGAAGCAAAGCAAAGATTCTTATTTTAATTTTGCTTTCTCCTCTAAAGCACAGAAGGCATTCTCTTCAGAACAGCCCCAGATTGCAGTTAATGGCTCTCTTAGTGCTGGACAAGTTCTTCATTTGCACTCCTACTCACCTACCTGGTACCGCAAGGTAATTTTCCATTCATCCTGTGGATCTACTCTGCAGAAGCAAGGCAGTCTCAGCTCTAGCCTCTTAGTAGCGATGCTGATCTCATGCCTGGACAATTGATTCTTTCCCACCGGACTTTCCATCGACTCCATTTACCTTAGAATTAGAGCATTATAGAGCCAGAAGGCGCCCTCAAGAGCATCTAAATGGCTCTGTCGCTGTTGTTGTTTAGTCACATCCAACTCTTTGTGACCCATTTGGGGTTTTCTTGGCAGAGATAGCACAGTGATTTGCCATTCCTGTCTCCAGATCATTTCAGAGATGAGGAAACTGAGGCAAACGGAATTAAGTCATTTGCTCAGAGTCGCACAGCCAAGTAAGAGTCTGAGGCCAGATTTGAACTCAGGAAGGTGAGTCTCCCTGACTTTACCCTTTAGACATAGTCCTCTATCCACTGACCCCCCCCAACTGTTCATATATGGCCCAACCACCTCATTTTATAAAAGTGGAATCTGAGATGTTGAGAGGTGAAGTAAGAGACCACAAGACATACATATGTGACAAAAAACAATAATGACCCAAAAGACAAGAATCCTGACTCCAGTATTTATTAATTGTGTGACAATAGACAAACCATTTAAACTCTATGAGTCTCAATTCTCATCTATAAAATGGGTATAACTATTCATTTCAATTCAACAAACATTGAGTCAGCATGTACCATGTTCAAGGTAAATGGTTGTGTGGTACAATGTACACTTGGGAGTAGACCTGGGAGTAAGTACTGGCTCTGACAGGGACCAAGGACAGGGCAATTAACTTCTCAGGGTTCCAGGAAAATTCTCTGAGATTATAAATTGCAGAACACTTACTGATTTGTATCTGTAGGGTGAGTTTCCATACTGACACATACACCAATGAAATCATTTCTAGAACCACCATACATGCCGAAAAAAATTCAGTCCTGGACTAGGAATGAGGACTATAGACACAAAAATGAAATAACCCTTGCCCTCAATGAGTTTACAGTCTTTTGGTAGGAGAAAACATATAGATAGATAGGCAGTGGGGTAAATGTTTAAGAACTGCTCTCTGAACCGCATAACATGCTTTTCAATTTAATCTGCATTTTTAACAATTTTCACTTGATTAAACCTAGACATTTGCTATTTCTAAGATATAAATACAATGAAAATTTTCAAGCAGGTTCTCCTCTTCTCTCCCCGCTGCCACCAGCCCCCGGGTCATAGAAGCTGGCTCCTTTATACCCCTACAGATAAGTGAATGCAAAGCCTAGGGAAAGATATACAAAATTATTTCAAAAAGGAAAGGGAAGAAATACCTGAAAAGATCAAGAGTTTTTGTGTAAAAGGTGGCATCTAGTCTGAACTTTAATGAAAAACAGGGAGTCAGAAAAGTCCAGGTGAGGAGAGAATGAATTCCAAACACAGAGGACATCTATGTGCAAAGGGTAGCCATGGGAGATGGCAGGTCATTTGCAGGGAATATGGAAGAACGAGGAGGAGGTTTTCTTCTTCTCTAAGCTCAGTACTCCAGCAGCGCATACAAGGAACACCCCTGTTGGAGGCATACTAAAGAAATACAGTAACTTGTATTATCTCTCTTACAGGATTGTCGCAAGACCTTGTAAAACTTAAAGCTCAAATAAATCTGCAATATTATTATTGCCAGAGGCAGAGATGTTGTGGAGCCAGCTCTGACCTGTCATGAAAATCTACTGTTAAAATTTCAGTTTCAGCATTTATACCTGGAAAATTGGAAAATGTTACAAATCAGGGCTTGATGTATGGTTTAATTGTTTGTCCAGACTTAAGAAAGTGATAGAGAAAATGTTAATAATGCATATTAAACTTTAAAATGTAGCAGGTTTTATGAAGTGCCAGTTGTTAATATTGACCAATACAACCCTAACCTAAGTAGCTAGAAACAAATAAATCCAGGAAAAAATTAGGCCTTCCAACTCAGTGTCTAGCACTCTTTCTCCTCCCCTCAACATCAGACTTTTTCTCTATTCCTTAATACAATTTTTATTTTATTTTTAATTTATGGAATAAAACAATTATTTCCAAATAAAGATCTCATAGCTCAGTATATAAAGAACTTCATAAAATCTGCAAAAATGTGAATCATTCCCCAATTGATAAATGGTCAAAGGATATGAATAGGCAGTTTTTAGATAAAGAGATCAAAACAATTTATAGTCATGTGAAAAAAGTGCTCTACATCATTGTTGTTTAGAGAAATAAAAATTAAAACAAACTAGAGGTATCATTTCAAGCCTAAAATCAGATTAGCTAAAAATGATTGAAGGGGAAAGCCACAAAAGTTTTAGAGGATGTGGGAAAATTGGGACAATAATTTATTCTTGGTGGGATTGTGAACTCCTCCAAAAATTTGGAGAGTATTCTGGAACTATGCCCAAAGAGTTACTCAACTTCCTCTACCTTTAATATAGTTTTCAGCAAAGAGTACAGCAAAATCAGATGGAAGAAAACAGTTTTATGAATATACTGTTAAATCTGAATTACTTGCTTAAGCAGGTGAAATTCCTACTTGAATGTGTTTGCATATTAAAATGTCAAGGAGAATAAAAGCCCACCAGTCCAAACTATAAAAGATCTCAAATTCTCCCTATGTCACATAAAGATCTTAGAAGGAATTTTTGTCTGTCACCTTCTCTGTAACTTATAGTCTTAGTGCAAGAGCTCGACCTTTTGGTGGCATGGATTTTTAGAGCAATCTGGCCAGTGTTGTAGCTGTTCAGTTGCTCAGTCATTTTTTTCAGTCACGTCCGACTCTCCATGAACCCCTTGGGGTTTTCTTGGCAAAGATTCTGGAGTGGTTTGCCATTTGCTCCTCCAGCTCATTTTACAGAGGAGGAAACTGAGGTAAACAGGATTAAGTGACTTGTCCAGAATCACACATTGCTCAGTAAATTCAAAATCAATCCAACTAGCATTTATTAAGACCACTCTATATACAAGGCACAAGGCCCGTTGAGGAGCTGGCTTCAGCGTGCAGAGGAACCAAGTTCTAAGCCCACCACTGATACATACTGTCTGTGTTATCCTAGGTGAGTCACTTGAGCTCTCTGTTCCCCCAGGCAATTCTCTAAGATTATGTTGTTGAGCAGGTACTGATCTCCACTGATCAAGGGAGATCATTCAGGCATGCTGCATAGGAATGATATTACAGGCTCAGGCAAAAAAACAAACATGTCCAAAACAGTCCCAACAACAACACAGTCCCTGCCCTTAAGAAGTTTACAATCAACGTGGATGAGGAGTACCAGATGTAGGGAGGGATGAGGCAAAGAGGAGGTACAAACCAAAGACTTTGGAAAATTAATGAACATAGTAATCAACAATCATTTATTAAGTATTTGCTTTATGTAGGGCACTATGCTAAGTAATCATTAAGTAATACAAACACACAAGATTTGAGTTAGACCAGGAAGGAAGGGATAGATTCTGAAAAATCAGAGTCCAGGAGAAGACACACTCCAAAGGATTAGAAAACATCCTACATGGGGGGGCGGAGCCAAGATGGCGGCATAGAAGCAGCAAAGCACCGCAGCTCCCACACAAACACGCTTAAAAACTCATAAAATGGGACGCTAAACAGATTTTCAAGCTCCAAAACTCTCCACAAGACAGGAAGCACTACAGGCAACGCAGCAGGCGGGGCTCTTCGCAGCAGTCTGTGACCCCCGGCAGAAACCCCGGCCGGCTCAGGCCCTGGGGCATCGGGCGGGGAACCGCGGCTGCAGGAGAGCAGATCGGCTGCACTGGAGGCAGAGTTACCACATTTATCAGGCC
>CM053593.1:336310008-336369881 GCA_028646575.1 Pseudocheirus occidentalis | reverse complement strand
GACTGACAGATGAGACGAATGGTCCAAGGTGAAAAAAAGCTAGCAAATATGAAGCTAGGAATAGTATCCATGTATCCTTAATTCCTACATTGAGGTTCTTTCCACTGTGCCACATTATCTCTACTTGTATTTTACTTCCTCTGCCAATGATGTTATTATAATTGTCGGTCTAATAAAGAGAAGAGAATTTGTCTGACTAAAAAAAAAAAAAAAAAAAAAAAAAAAAAGAAAACATCCTACATGGACACCTAGGGAAGAGAGGATACTAGGCATGATCGGGAAATAGTAGTCCAGGTTAGCTAAAATCCACAAAGAGGAATGACATGAAAAATTTGATCCAGATTATAGAGGTCCTGAAATAACAGATGCAGGAGTTTGTACCTTATATTAAAGAAAATAGGTAACCTCTGAAGTAAGGATGTGAAGGACTAACTGGAGAGGGAAGCAACTGGAGGCAAGAATACAAGGCTGTTACAATATACCAGGGGAGAGGTGATAATGACCTGAATTATGATAACAACAGTGTGATAAGAGCAGAGTGGGAGAGAAAAGCAACATGTTACCATGAAAGAGAACAGTGGATTTAAAGTTAGAGAACGTGTGTTCAAAACCCAGCCCTACCACTTACTACCAACATAACCTTGGGCAAGTCATTTCAACTCTGGACCTCACATCAATTTTTCCTATTTAAGAAGGTTGGGCTAAAAGGCCCCTAACTCTCAATCTAAGATTCTATTATGCGAGACTTAGCAGATGATTGGATTGAAGGAGAAAAGGAAGAATAAAGGGTGATTTTGAGTTTTCAAAGATGACTAGAAGGATACTGGTGTCACCAAAAGCAATAGGGAAATTATAGGAGTGAAGTTTACAGAGAAGATGGTTGTGTTAATTTTGAATATTTTTACTTTGGTAAAGACGTCTGCGATGGAAGGTTGTGAGGAGTGAAGGAATGGACCGGAAGGTAAAAAGTAGTTGTGAACTATCCAAATAAAAATAATAATAGACGTCCATAATACAAGTAACTTGGGCTTTCCTTGCTCATACAATCCTGACTCTCAGGCCCACAAACTAAGTCATGGAAAATAAAGTAGCCACTGAAATCCAAAGAGGGAGAGAGGGAATATCTAGCTGATTTTTCCTGACTCATTTGCATCTGGCTAGAGTTCTGGGTTGTATTGAAGAGCTTCCTGGAGACAGGAAGGAGGTAGGAAGATAGCCCACCTTACCTTGATGGAAACTGGCCTACTCCAAGAAGAAGCTTGGAGGGCTAATGTCTGCAAAAAGGAGGAGTGGGAGTAGGGATGGAAGCAGTTAGGCTCCAGATTCCAAGCATCCCCACAACAGAAGAGAGAGAGGGCTGCCAGGAGCCAGCCTATAGGCAGCCTATGCAGACAGAAGAACAAAAAAGAGTCAAGTTTACTGTAGCTGAGGGAGGACAGGTTATCATAAAGGAGAAAGTCAAATGATGCTACTGGATTTTGCAAAGTCATTGATGATCTTGGTGTGGGAAAGCAGTTTTAGAAGAATATAATCCTCTCATTCCCCAACACCACCTCCTGGCTTCCTGCCTTCCTTTTAAACTCAGTTCAAATTGCAGTTCCTACAGGAGACCTTGCCAGATGCTTTCAGCTGCTCAATACCTTCCCCTCCACTATTTTTTTTCCATCTACTCTGTATATATCTTGAATCTACCTAGTTATTCACATATAGTCTCCCCCATTAGAATGTAAGCTCCTTGGTGGCAGGATGAACTGTTTTTGTCTCTCTCTGTATCCATGGCACTTAGTAGAGTAACTGGCACTCATTGCTATAGGCAAACTTGTAATAAACACTTGTAGGCATTTCTTAGGATGGAATGGAAAACTGACTTGACAAATAAGTGTGTAGTGAGGCAATATAGACAATAAGTATTAAGTACATTGTTGCAGGGTTTTTTTAATAAGCTTAAAAGTGAAGAGGAGGAAGGACTAATGCAGCAAAGCCCTCTGGGAGACAGGAGAGAATAAGACAATCAATGATAAAGGGGAAAGAGTGATGCTTGAAAAGGAGGAAGATCGCGTCATCCTCTCTGTGATCTGTGGGAAAGAGAAGACGGGAGAAGGATTCCAGGTCAGTCAATCTAAATTGAAACACAACTGTGATAAGACATTCAGTATAGGTTCAGAATGATCTGAGTGACAGAACAGTGATTGGATCTTAACAACAACAATGAAACTTCTGTATTTTGTTGCCTTTGAAAAGTAAGGTGGCCAATCGGGAGGCCTTCCAGAGAAGTAAAGGAGCCTTGAATTCTTGAGAAGCAGAATTATCAAAAACTAGGAACTGAAGCAAACACTCAGAGCATGTGCCCAAAGATGGAGGACAAAGCAGTCAGGATGGCCAACAATTTCTTCCTAAATGATGACCAAATTCCACTTTGCCCTCCTCAGAAGAGGAGCAAGTATGGAAGGGGAACAAGAGAACTAGGGAGGATAAGGAGAATTAAGCCATTTTGTAGGCCATAAGGATTAGAGCCAGTGAGGGGAGGCAATGAGTACAGGAGGTCACGGGTAAATGGAGGAAGAAGTAGAAAGGGAAGAAGGCATGAAGGACATGTGAATGAATGGAAACACTTAAGTGCTTATTATGTACCAGGTTCTGAGTTAAATGCTGAAGATACAAATACAAAAACAAAAGTCACTGCCCCCAAAGTGCTTACATTCTGATGAGACAACATGTGTACAGAATTTGTAGTGAAAATAAGTTTTAGTGCCTGAGTAAGATAACAAGAGTTTGTCATCTTAGTCCAACTGATGTCATCTTATTTGTTACGTGATTAAGTTGTTTTGAAATAAGATTTTTTTTCAATAAGATAAGCATTTGTGTGGTTTGATATAGTAAATAACACGTCTTCTTAAGTGACTGATAAACATGTGGAACCACCAACGTAAAGATATAATAAACAAATTTATTAGTAGCTCAAGTTGTAAACTCCCAGTTAAATTATGTGACAAACAACTTGGACGCATCCATACTTTAAAGTATAAAAATAAACCCATAAGATAATATTTGTAAAGAGTTTAGTATAGAGTCTGACACATAATAGGTGCTAAGTGTTTTAAAAATGTTATCTCTTTTGAGCTTTAGATACTTCTAGGAGGTAGGTACCTTCATTATTATCCTTTTATAGCTGAGGAAACTGAGACAGGCAGAGGTTAAGTGACTTGCCTGCGGTCATACAGTTAGTAAGTGTCTGAGGTGACATTTTCTTGACTCTAGGCCCAGGGTTCTATCCACTGTGTCACCTAATTCCTCCACCAGTAGTGCAGATGACAAGCCATCTATGGCTTCTTATTCTGTGTGACTTAGTGTCCTACTGTAAATTGCTCACTAGGAATTCACCCAAGGACCTGGAGGTGAAGGAGGATCGTTCCTACAGGACTCCTGTCCTCACATGAGAACCTTCATCAAGGATGACCTCAGTCTGTATAGAGAGTATTCTCAGAAAGATTTTGTGGTGATAGGAAGGTAGATGTATGGCTTGGGAGAAGCTACTGACATTTTTCTCAATCACCTTTTTTGGTGATAACAGTACCTACAATTTTTTCCTAAATCTTTCACATATCTTCAAAATTAAAACATGGATTCCTCAAAATTCTGCCCAGCTGGGACTTGGCTCTGTATATACTTGGTCAGATGCAACTCTTCCATCACCTTCATATTCTTAAACCCATGAAATTCATTCATGTTGAAGTGTAAATGAATGATAAGGCTTAAAGAATTTCCCCAGAAGTATTTGCTTTACTGCAATAAATCCCTTCTTCAAATGCGGCCAAAGAAAAGCAATTCTGGTTGTGAATTTTCTGGCCTTATGAAGTGGTGAAGTAGGCATTGGGTTAGGAGGAAAGAGATTAAGGAGAGTCTTCACAATCACTGGAAACCACACTTACGCTTAAGAATCCCATTAGAATTGTGGACAGGCAGTCAAAAGACCAAATAAGACTAAAATCAGGTCAAGGGGCAACTTAGTTTATTACAAGAGAAAGTAAAGGCTTGCATGATGGAACCCCCCTATACAGCAAAGGAAACCAGCTCTGCAGGCAAAGTCTTGGATATTTATGGGTTTCAGAGAAACTGGGGGGTATAATATAAGAGGAGGAGAAGGGGCAGTTCCTTCCAGAAACTGCTAGGACATGGAAGCAGGATGTTCTTGTTTGTCATTAATTGGGGAGGTTGAGTCTGCAAACAGGAGGACAAGTTTCAGTCAGTTCTAGCCAGCTCTGTGGTGGGCTAGCTCAGTAGGTGTAAAATCCAAAGTAGAGCAGCAAGTTAGGACAGACACAGAGGTTAACAGATATGTCAAGGATGAACTAGGGTCAGATCAGTTACTGATTGATGCATTCCATCTTTATACTCTCCATCCTTCCCCTCCAATCCAAGGAACAGGGTAACTCATGGAAGACAGAGAGGTAAATTTCATGTGCATATTCACAGAATATAAGCTCCTTGAGGTCAGAGACTGTTTTTACCTATATCTGGGAAGCCCAACGCTTAGCACAGAAACTGATCCCTTGGAAGCATTTAATAAATATTTGCAAACTGATAACGCTCACCCAGACCAGAAAGAAAGCAAAATGACTAATAGAATCATATAATGAAATTATGCATATTAGAAACACTTTGCAAATCTTAAAGGGTTATATAAATGTCAACTGATTTTATTATTACCCTTATAATTATTATGTTAGAACTTGAAGAAAATTTAGAGACTGCTAGTATAATGGAGGTTAAATTCACCTCCAATTCAACATGAGTTGTTTGGGGGTAATCATAATTAGAGGTAAGATAAGAAGCACACTTGTGATTTAGTTGACACAGGGAAGTCACAGGCGAGGAAACTTTCTTAAACTATGCAGGCTGGTACAGTTTGTAATACTGAGAGTTGCCTGAGAGATTAAGGGACTTTCTCAACTGTCACACAGCCATATTCAGGGGTAGGCATTAAACCCGGGTCTTCTGACTTTCTGACTTCAAAATCAGCTCTCCAGTCACTATATCTAATCAAAATTACTCAGATTATTTAGTTTAAATCCCTATCCCAGTGTAGCTGATATTCACAGCTCAAGCAAGAACTAACAAATTCAATAGCAATGTATTGAGGCAGAAGAATTGCAAGGTAAATAACTAGGAAAAATAATTGGAAAATCATTCCCAGTGTCCCTTATGCGAATGGATGAAACCCATTACAGGCTACTCAGAGATTACAACTTAATGTCCCAGTGTACTGGGGGAAGGGGGGTATTCACCTAAAAGTCTGCTGCACCTGGTGGTAGGAAACTAGGATTTTGGTGCCATCTGCTTCATGGCAATCTACAGAAGCCTTTTGGGAGGAGGGAGGCTGACCTGGAATTTGCTTGTTCTGCTCACAGAAACTAGACATTTGTTGAAGACTTTTCAAGCAGACTGGAAATCTGCTGAAGCCTATTACTTCATCTCTGAAGTCATCAAGTTTTAGCTAGGATGCCTGGGTTTAATCCCATGATGATCCCAAGCACTCTTCTTCCATCTCCCTGCACCAAGCACAACACCAGCATGCCACTGTCTACCTTGAGCAGTGACCTTTCCTGTACCACCACTTTTAGAACTCCCCACCTCTCAGTGGATTCCTCACTTATCAAAATTCTCACCTGGTGATGCTGCCGCTCAATGCCCAAACATTCTGCTTCTAGAGAAAAGGAATCCTGACAGTTTCTCCTAGGAAGCAATGCTCTGAAATGCTCAGGCATCTGAGAGGATGCAGGCAAATGAACAATGCCATCTAACATGTCTATTATACCAGCCTTTCACTCTCTTTGAAAAGTAGACATTTTTACCAGTAGCTTGAATAAAGGCATGGATGGGATAGCTATCAGATTTGTGCATAATGATCCCTTGTATTTCATATTGCACTTGACAATTCTTATGCAAATATATTCAGAATCTGAGTTTTTTGTTAGCAGGGAGAAATCCTGTTGTGTTCTGTGAGCAGATTGTACTATGACTACTGTTGGTCAGTGGTCAGTTGCGTCCTACTCTTCATAATGCTGTGGACCATACTGTCCATGGAGTTTTCTTGGCAAAGATAATAGAGTGGTTTGCCATTTCTTTCTCCAGTGAATTATGGAATAATTATGGCATATGACTGGGACTTAGTAAATAAATCCCTGAGTAATGCTTAAGGCACATAGATGTAAAGTATATATTTAGTTTGGAGGTTGGATTTGAACCCAGGTTTTCTTGACTCCAAGAGTAGGTTATTATGTTTATCCTTCATTTTTGAAGAGGACCATGGCATCAGGGAAATGATGACATGACTTGCAGTTGACTTTGATTTGAGTGAGGGAGGGCTCTGCAAGGTCACCAGCCTCACTTTCTCCTCCAGAGCCATCTGGATCCAGTGACCAGATCTTCATCAGGATGACTGGAGATGACCCAGGATGCAATGGGAGACCCCAGCCCTTTTAGGCTAAGGCCTTTTCAAGTAGTCACTTAAGAGTGAGATAAATGCCCATTCAGGGAATAGGCTTCTTTAAAAAGGGAGTCAGGGGATGGCCGGCAACTTGTGAGCAATCTCTCCTTTCTCCTCCTTCTCCCCTCCTCTCTCTTCCCTTTCCTTCCTTACCTGGGAGTGCTCTGCCCAGGGGACAGTACATTTCAATGGCCAAAAGCTGCCTTTTTTTTCCTTTGGATTGACTGGCTAGATTTCTTTCTGAAAGATCAAGCCTTGAACCCAATTCACTCTGGAGCCCATAGACTGGAAAATAGGTCCCTGCCCTTCTAGCACAGAGAGAATCTAAATACTAAATAGTAACTGTTTCTTTTCTCACCAGGAAACCTGAGGGTCTTCCCCTCCCTGTTTGATTTTTTTATTCTTTTTGTTAAAGAGGCCACCACTTGATTAACTTCTTAAAGAGGCCAATTCACTGAATGACCTTTACCTCACTTAAACTGAGAACCTGAAAAGACCTTAGCCTAAAAGGGCCAGAGTCTCCTAATGCATCCTGGACCATCTCCAGTGGTCCTGATGAATATCTAGTCACTGCACCCAGATGGCTCTGGAGGAGAAAGTGAGGCTGGTGACCTTGTACAGCCCTCCCTCACTCAAATCAAAGTCAACTGCAAATCATATCATCATTCCCCCGATACCATGGTCCTCTTCAAGATGGAAAGCAAACACAACAACAAGGGATGGACTCTTTAATTTTAAAAAAAGAAAGAAAGAAAGAAAACTGGGAGGGGAAGACCTTTAGGATTGCTGTTCCAAAGAGAAACAGTTTCCATTAACATTCATTCTAAACCAGGAGGGCCCAAAATAAAGTCATGAAGTGGAGTTTGTGCCTGGACCTATTATGGTCCAAGCCTAGCAGTCTATACATGACAACCTACCTCTGTTTTGCATTTATCTCAATTATAGGAGAATGCTGAGCTTGGAGGCAGGCAGTGTGATACAGTGGAAAGAACACTGAACTTGTAGTCTGAGGAGCCAGGTTCAAATCCTACTTCTGAGGTCTGTTGCCTACATGACTTTGGACGAGTCCATTAGCCTCCACAGGCCTTAACTACCTCATCTCTAAATGGGGTGGTTTAACTAGATAGCCTCTGAGATACCTTCCATCTCTCGGGTCCAGCAATCAGCTTTGTTATTGATTGGGTTCTTCTCCTGGAAGCTAGATGGTACAGTAGTAAAATTGCTGAACCTGGAGTCAGGAAATCCTGAATTCAAATCCTACTGCATATTTACTAGTTATATAATACTGGACAAGCTGGTCAATCTCATTTGGTCTCAGTTTCCTCATCTGTACAATGAGAATAATAGTAGCATCTACCTCCCAGTGTTGTTGTGAGAGTCAAATGAGATCCACATATTAAGCACTTTGTAAGCCTTAAAGCTATGCATTAAATGTTCATTGTTATTATCTGCTATAATTAGAGGGAATTTCACTACTTAGAGTTCCCCACTTGCAAAAACAAGCAAAAAAAATCCTTCACATAGTCATCTATCTTATTTGGTTCTTTTAGAAAAACTGTGGAAAAAATAAAAAATGATTTAAAAATAATTTTTAAAAGAAACACTGTAAAGTAAGGGGGGGGCAACAATTATTATCCCCATTTTACAGATAAGGAAACTGAGTCTTACATACCAAATGACTTGCCCAGAGTCATACGGCTAGTTAGTGACAAAACCCAGACTAAAGCCCAAGCTTCTTGATTTTGAGTCTAAGACTTTTTTCCATCATGTTGCACATGTCATGAATCTAGAAGGGAGAGGTAATATGTGGGATCAGTCACTTAATCAACAAACATTTACTAATCACTTACTATGCATCATGAACATGATCAAATATAGAAATGTAAAACAAATAGCCAGTTCCACTTGTTATACTCCTCCAGGGAGGTAAGAATCTTTGTGGGAATACTGAGCAGATGTTTCATATTTGTCTAGGACTTACACTGAGAAACTCACAAGGTTCAACTTTCTTGGCCAGTGAGGGCCCAGCTTTATTTAGTCTTTCAGCTCCAAGAGGATATTGGTGGTGCTCACCATCTCTTCTGAGATGCACAATGGCAAGGAAATTGTCTTTCCTCTGGACAACTGAAGACCAAATCCCAAACACAGGAATCATAAAACTCAGAGATGTCCATTTCTCAACATTAGTTATTTACTTGTGCTCAGAAAAGGAATAAGAAGTAAGACCAATCTCAAGCCTACCTGGGTCTCCCACAGCCATGCTAGAAGCCAAAGTCTTCAACCTTACTGTCTCTTCCAACATCATTGGGAAAGCCAAAGGGAAGAGATATCCAAAACAAAGTGGAACCATTTTTTCCTCAGATCCTCTTATAAACTATGGTGGAAGAAGCTCCTTCCAGCAAGTGTGTACCCCTCAAATACTCAGTCACTAATCCTCTTTGATACAACCCTTATTCACTGGGTTGTGAATTCTCTCACCAGGAATTCTCTGTCATACCAGAAACGTGCATATCCTTCAGCAAGAAAGCAGAAAACATATGCCCAGTTCCACAAGAAGATTCCCAGTTCAACAGAAAAGGGTTTCCTTTTCTAGAAAAGGTGTTCATCCTTCATTTTTGAAGAGGACCAATGATGTGATTGGGTGATGTCTTGACTCATTTGTGAATTGGATTTAAGTGAGGCAGAGTTGCAAACAGTCTTCAGCCTCGCTATCTCTTCCAAAGTCATTGAAGTTCAGTGGCAAGACAAAAGACAAGATTACTTGGAATGGCCCAGGATGCAGCGGATCACACTGGGGCACAGCCGCTGTTCACACTACAGCTTCTTGGAGCCACAGGAGATAGCTGAGTGATCATTCATGCTACACAGTTAAAAGAAAAGTACGTGTATTTGAAAGGAGTATAACAAGCATAATTAGGAGCTTTAAATCAGCTAGGAATTACAAAAAGAGAAGTAGAGTACAGATTGTGATCAAATAAATTTAGAAACAAGTAAAAAAGGGACTAGATGCATGGCTAGAGTGAATGACAATGTATAGAAGGCTCGAATGCTCCTTTGGCACCTCTGTGATGTCAGGAGAAATCAAAGGTCTCCCTGTGTCAGCTTTAAAAGATGACATAAATAAGAGTCATACAAGATGGGAAGGCTTTCACTCTGTATCACTAAAGAGAGTATCCACACTGATGAAGTCAAGAATCCATGTGACTAAACCATAAGATTATTCTATGTATGTTTATGCATTTACTCAATTTAATCTTTCATTATCGAGATCTAAAACTGGGAAAAGGGGGAAAGTAAATTAACTTGAGGGGAAATTATTGACTTCTTATCAACTTAAATTTTTACAGAAGTCAAGTTCTCACTAGTTTCTGGAGTAAATACATCCAGCCAGAGGAAAAATTACTAGGGGAAAAAGAGTACAGAAATAATGGATGGTTAAGGTAAACTACTGTCTAACGACATTATAGACCATTTTCCCAGGAGTATGCCAGGATAGCCAGGCCCAGAACTGAACAGGAGGAGAGCAGAATGATTTATCTTTGGAAAATTGTACAGCACTTTTAATGACTCTCAGGTTCTCTTTGAAACAAAAGCCCATCTTTTTTTAAACAATAATATTCTCCTGGTGATATTCAAGGTCTATCAGTCATATAACACCACAGTCCCTGAAGAATTAAAATTGTGGATCACCCAAGGGGTAATTGAGAAATTCATGGTGGACGTGAGTGGACTGCAACACATTATGAATACAAAAAAGAATGTTTAAAAGGTCAACAGAAAGAGATACAGCTGTAGAAAAAAAAGAATATCATCTAACTGGAGAGAAGGATAGTGAGTGGATGCTATCCCTCTCTGGACCCATTGCTATCCATGCAATATTGAAAGTTCTAAAGGAAGTCTCCTAGAACATTGGATGGACCACTGTGGCAGCTTTCTGAGGGGGAATATACAAAAGTTGAGCACAGTTATCAGGTATAGTTGGAATGTAATTTGTCTTCATTAGTTCATCTGCCTCAGGTCACAGGTCAAAGACCTAGACCTAAAAGGAATTTCAGAGTTCACATACCTCATTTTACAGAGGAGGGAACTGAGGATATAGAGATTTAAAGGCTTTCCCAAGATGACACCGGTAGTAGTGGCTAATAATAATATTAGCCAGCATTTACATAAGGTTTACAAAACCTGGGAGGTATTTGCTGTTGTTATCTCCATTTCATAGACGAGGCAACTTGGGCAATCAGGTTAAGTGACTTGCCCAGAACCATTGAGCTAGTAAGTGTCTGAAGACGGATTTGAATTCAGGTGTTCTTGACCCCAGGTCCACTACTCTATTCACTGTGCCATCTACATAGCAAGCATCAGATATGGGATTTGAACCCAAGTCCTCTGACTCCATAACTAGTGCCCTTTCCACTGTATCACACTTCCCCTGATGTACCTGAGTATCTTGTGGTGGGGGTGTTCATCCTTCATTTTTGAAGAGGACCCATGACATGGCTGGGTGATGTCTTGATTTGTTCATGAATTGGATTTAAGTGAGGCAGAGTTGCAAAAAGTCTTCAGCCTCACTCTCCCAAAGTCAGTGAAGTCCAGTAGCAAAATAAAAGTTAAGATGACTTGTGATGGCCCAAGATGTAGTGGATCACACTGGGGCACAGCTTATATACCAGGCTTATGCCACATAATGCCCCTCTCGCTCATTCTACATTCCAGTTAAATGGACCTGCTTCCTTTCCCCATCAAAGTATTCAGTCTACTGCTTCTGTACCTTTGCATTGTCTTTCTCCTGCTCCTAGAATGACCTCCTTCTTCATCTCTACCTCTTAGATTCCCTGGATTCCTTCTAAGTTGAGCCCAGCTGCCATATTCTATAAGAGGCCTGCTCTGCTGCCTCACAAGTTGTTAATACCGTCTTCCCTCTCAACGACAAATATGTGTAAATATAGATAAAAGACGGTCACCAGTGGAATGAAGAAAACAACATATATGTGGTGGGGAGGGTGTTTTCAAAGACAAAAAATCAGTAGCCCCTTCCCTCAAGGAGTTTACTTTCTGCTGTGGGGAAAAGAGTTACAAAATTTATACCAATAAATATATACCCCCAAAATACATACATATAGGTAAAAAGAACATATTTACTTTGTGCATACCAATAAATATACATTTTTTGTAAAAATATACATATATTTTCCATGTATTTATTTTTTGTAGCTATTTTTTTATTAAATTGGTTTGTTTGTTTTTCGTTTACAACATTCAGTTCCACAGTCCCTTGAGTTTCAGATTTTCTCCCCCTCCCTCTCTCCCCTCCATCATGGCGGCTTGCACTCAGATACAAGATCTACAAATATCCTCCCATTAATCATTAGTCAGGTTGTAAAGAAGGATTGTCACTGATGGAATGATCAGTGGGAAGGAGGAAACAAAACAAAACAAGAAAAAGAAACAGAGCAAGTCGTTTGTTTCAATCTGCACTCACACTCCACATCTCCTTCTCTGCATGTGGATATTTCCTTCAATCATGAGTCTTTTGAAGTTGTCCTGTAACCTTGTATTGCTGAGAAGAGTCCAGTCTATTGAAGTTAGTTGTCACACGGACGTTGTGTCTATGATTGTGTACAAATTTCTCCTGGTTCTGTTCTTCTCACTCAGCATCAGTTTATATAAGTCTCTCCAAATTAGTATGAAGTTCGTTTGCTCCTCATTTCTTATAGCACAGTAGTATTCCATTACATCCATATACCACAACTTGTTCAGCCATTCCCCAATCGATGGGCATCCCCTTGTTTTCCAATTTTTTGCCACCACAAACAGAGCTGCTATAAACATTTTTGTACATATGGGTCTTCTTCCCACTTCTCTGATCTCTTTGGGATATAACCCTAGAAGTGGTATTTCTGGGTCAAAGGGTATGCACTTATTTATAGTCCTTTGGGCGTAGTTCCAGATTGCTCTCCAGAATGGCTGGATCAGTTCGCAGCTCCACCAACAATGCATTAGTGTTCCAATTTTTCCACATCCTCTCCAGCATTAATCATTTTGCTGTTTTGTCATCTTAGCCAATCTGGCCAGTGAGATGTGGTACCTCAGAGTTGTTTTGATTTGCATTTCTCTAATCACTAGTGATTTGGAACATTTTTTCATATGCTTATAGCTATCTTTCATTTCATCTTCTGATAACTACCTGTTCATATCCTTTGAACATTTATCAATTGGGAAGTGGCTTGTATTCTTATAAATTTGACTCAATTCTTTGTATATTTTAGAAATGAGGCCTTTTTCAGAGACACTGGTTGTAAAAATTCTTTCCCAATTTTCCACTTCCCTTTTAATCTTGGTAACATTGGCTTTGTTTGTACAGGAGCTTTTCAATTTAATATTATCAAAATTACTCATTTTTCATTTTGCATGTATTTATTTATACACACTTTTTTTTTAAATCTCCCAGTAGAAGGTAAGCTTCTTGAGGGCAAGGTCTGTTCACTTTTTGTCTGTGAAACCCAGTCTCTCCCCCTTGCCCTGTATGTTATCTCCTTCATTAGACTATGAATTTCTCTTATTTATATTTGCATCCCCAGCACTTAGCACAGTAGTTGGTATATAGTTGGTGCTTGATAAATGTTTATTCACTACCTGGCACTGGGAGCTCCAGATAAGGAAACTCCATCTACCAATACAGGTGACCTATTGCTCTGCAATGTTGTTGTTTGTCCTTTCTGTTTCCAAAGGGGACAGTGATATCAGGGAGGTGATGCCATGACATGCAAGTAAATTGGATTTAAGTGAGGCAGGCTGTGCAAAGTCACCAGCCTCACTTTCTCCTTCAGAGACATCTAGGTCCAATGGCCAGATATAGATCAGAATGACTGGCAATGGACCCTCTGCAGTGTATAAATTTGTGGAGTTGACAGGAACACTGAATAGGAAGGGTTTTTCTTAGGATCTCACAGACGTTATTTGTCAGAGGCTGGACTTGAAACAAGGATTTTCTTGCTCTAGCCCTTGAACCTACCATCACCATGTTGCCTCTACCTGTCAGGGGGTAGATGGTTGGTAAGTGCTTGTTAAATTGAATTAAAACTAGGTAAGTGATTTGCCTGAAATCACACAGATAGTGGATAGCAGATCAAGATTCAAACCCAGGGCTTCCGACTCCAAATCCAGCCCTAATTCCACTGCACTAGGCATCATTTACTCTTCTCAGAAGAAAAAAATCACCTTTTATGTGACACAATATTTGATTTTCAAATCATGCATTAGAAGAAAAGAAAAAATATGATAACTCCCACAGAGGCTATTTCCCTATTCCCCCTGAAAGCTTTGTGCTCTGAGACTTGATGAAATGGAATCCCTTGGGATTCAGGGCATGTCACGTTTTCCATAATGGACAGCATCAGGCCTTTCTTGTGCTTGAAAGGGCATCTCAATCTCATCAACTCTAACAAACTTTTGCAATGTTCTAACAAATACAGATATGTATTACTTTTCCCTAAAATGAATCTTTGTGAGCCAAAATCTCATACCACAAATATTGTCTCAGATGTGTTTTTCCTTCATTTCTGAGTCCTAAGTGTCAGAGATGCTTAGTCTGCATCTGTCTATCCTCTCCAGCCTAACCCTCACCCTCTACATGATTTGATTTTCTGCAAATAAATGCGTAAAGGGACTAGAGACGATTTAGATTGTCATGTAAATGAACCAAGGAGGAAAATCCCCATCTTATCTCAGGGTTGGAAGGAGCCCCTGTGTCCAGCTAGCCCGACCCAAACCAACAAAATCCCCCCCACATCTCAACTCCCAAGTGGTCCCACATCTTTTGGATGAGGGAAACTTCCAAGACAATCCATTCTATTTTAAGATAGCTCAAATTGTCAGGATAATTGCCTCTATATCAAGCCCAAATCTGTACTTTTAGAATGCCTACTTATTATTCCTCTAAGATAGTGATTCTCAACCTTCCTAATGCCTCAACCCTTTAATACTCGACCCTTTAATACTCATGTGTGGGCGTATCTGCATGTGGGCGAACCCGCCTGAAGACAGATAGAGGAGCAATGTCTTAGGGGACCCCTGTGAAAGGGTCATTCAACCCCCAAAGGGGTCACGACCCACAGGTTGAAAACCACTGCTCTAAGACCAAACAAAATCAATCAATAAGCTCTTATTAAGGAGCAACTATTTTCCAGGCATTGCACTAGACTCTGGGAACACAAAGGCACACAAAAACACACACACTCAATCAAAACAACATCTACCCTCAAGGAGTTCACATTCTATCTAAGGAAACAATATGTACACATATAAAAATGTTTATAATATATAAAAAGCAATTGAAAGTAACTGGGGTGGGGGCGGCTAGGTGGCGCAGGGAATAGAGCACCGGCCCTGGAGTCAGGAGTACCTGAGTTCAAATCCGGCCTCAGACACTTAACACAAAAAACTAGCCGTGTGACCTTGGGCAAGTCACTTAACCCCAACTGTCCTCCAAAAAGCAAAAAAAAAAAAAAAAAGTAACTGGGGAGCACAAGCAGTTGGGGGGAAATGCACACAGATAGTAGATAGCAGACCAAGATTCAAACCCAGGGCTTCTGACTCCAAATCCAGCACTAATTCCACTACACCAGCATCTTTTCCTCTGCTGACCTTTGAAGGAAGTTAGAGATTCTAATAGGGAAGCAAGATGGATAGAGGGCAGGACCTGGAAGCAGGAAGACTTGAGTTCATATCCAACCTCAGACACTGACTGACTGTGTGACCCTGGGCAAGTCACTTAACCCCGTGTGCCTCAGTTTCCTCATTTGTAAAATGAGCTGGAGAAGGAAATGGCAAGCTATTCCAGTATCTTTGCCAATAAAAGCCCAAATGGGGTCACAGAGAGTCAGACATGACTAAGTAACAACTACAACAAGAGATTCTAATAGGCAAAGGCAAGCAGGAAGACCGTCCAGGCATGGGGGACAGTATTGGCAAAAAGAAAGAGAAAATGGAAAATCCCATACGGAGAACAATAAATAGGCCAGTTTGGCTCCAGCATAGAATATGTGAAAGGCAAAAATGTGTAAAATGCCTGGAAAGGGAGGCTAACCCCAGGCTGTGAAGGACTTTAAGTGTCAAACAATGGTGTTTGTCTTCTATTCGAGAGGAGTTTCCTGAGCAGGGAAATGACAAAGGTCAGACTTATAAGTTAGAACTATCTCTTTGGCAGCTGCGTGGAAGAAGGGATGGAGAGGAGAGAGACTATAAACAGAGAGACCAATTGGGAGGCTATTGCAAAATCTGCCTTCCATGTGACCGCCATTCAAATACCTGGAGACAGCTACCTTGCTTTTTCTCTCCCTAAGTCTCTTCAGCAGCTTTGTCATTGTTTCCTTGTTGTTCAGTCTCAATCACATCTGACTCTTTGTATTCCCATTTGGAGTTTTCTTGGCAGAGATACTGCAGTGCTTTGCCATTTCCTTCTCCAGCTCATTTTACAGATGAGGAAACTGAGACAGACAGGGTTAAGTGACTTGCTCAAGGTCACACAGCTAGTAAGCATCTGAGGCCAGGGTTGAACTCCGGAAAATGAGTCTTCCTGACTCCAGACCTAGTGCTCTCTCCACTGTGCCACCTAGCTGCCCTTCTTCATCAACCTAAACATCACCAAATAACTTTGAAAATCAAAGAATTTTTCTATACTATATCCCTAATTTATTTGTTTCATAAATTCCTTATTCTGAATATGGGTTTCCTGAAAAAAGGTTACCTCCCCAAAGAATTTGATTTGATCCTTCTTCTATAAATGGAGACACTAAGGCAAGGAGAGGTGATGGAACTTTCCTTGAGTCACCTGGTAAATTAAGGGTAGGAAGACTGGGAGTCCTAAGCCACAGTTGCTACTGAATTGCACTCTATGCCAACCCCCAGAAAAAAAAAAGCCAAAGTTTCAGAAAATAGTTAATCTGAAGAGAAACATGAATCCATTTGTGGTGCCTGTTTTCTGGGAAAAATAATGGTTCCACTCCTCTCAGCATGTAGCTCCTATCTCATCAGCCACACTGTGACTTTTTCAATCTTCTAGTCATCAACACTTTGTCAATAACTTGAGGAAGGACACAGATGAAGCCAATCTGGGCTGGCTATGACCTCATATGAGAAAGCCCTTGCCTGTTCGGAAAACAGCCAGAAATACAATCTGTATGATCATCATTCCTTAGAAATGGCCAGACGACAACAGATAAAGAAATAGGACACATACAAATGGGAGGAACAGGCAACAGACCAAGCAGACTTCAAATGATCTTGAAATTCTTTCTGGCTCTGTGACTGAGACACTAAGTGAGCAACCTTGGGGTCCATCAATCAGCTTCTGTCACCAATTCCTTCTTTTTATACAGTGTAGAAAGTAGAAAAGCTTACAGCAGCGAACCCAAGGGAAACCAAACGGCATAGTTAAGAGGGTGAGTTAGTCTTGGGTTTTCTAGAACAGAACCCAAAACATACTGTATGGAAGCCATGCAAACGATGAGTTCAGAGGGCAACCACCCTTTTTCTGAATAGGGAATTTCTTAGACCCTCTGGGAAGAATGAAGGACCCCCCCAGATAACAAAAAGAACTGTGGCCAAGCAGAGGAGGGAAGGTTGGGGTGGGGTAGATTTTAGGTAAAGGAGAAACTGAGAAAGGGACTCTTTCCCCTTGGTTCCACTTTCTCCATTCCTTCTGAAAGGGTTTCTGCTCCAGTCTACAGCCTGACACCATTATGTCAGACAATCATAGATTTAAAGTCAGAAGATACCTTAAAGGTTATAACCTTTGAGGTTATAGATGAGGAATTTTAGGCCCAAACAGTGACAGAAGTGGATATAGTACCTAGATCCCAGACTCCAAATCAAGTATCAGGATAATGCCAAGCAATTACATCCCAAAGTGAATTATTTTGGATGGAATCTTATCCAGAACTATAGAAATCAAGTGAACAAGCATGTATTAAATGCTTACTATTTGCCAGGCAATATACTAAGCCGTGAGAATAGAAAAAGAAGCAAAGAGAAAGATAGTACCTGCCCTCAAAGAGCTTATATTCTAACAGGGGAAGAGTATACCCAAAAGGAAGCTGAAAAGTGAGGGGCAGGGGAAAGATACTATTGGGGTTAAGGGGTAGAGTGGAATGGTGGAGAAAGAAGTTTGGAAAGTCAGAAGTAGAGCCCAAAGAAGAACAGAGTGACATAACTAACCTTCCTTTAAATGGACCAAATGGACCAAGTAAATTTCTAGTATAATGAGACCCCTGGCTTAGAGGGATCTTCCAGATGAGAAGATTGATGGGGAATTACAGGCAAAGAAGTTCAAGGAGATAGAAGTGGAGCCCAAAGAAGAATGAAGGAGATAGATGTCTTACTCTCATTTCTTTTATCTTGAATTTATTAGCCATGGTAACCATGTTTATTCCAGCCACCACAGTCACCCCTGGCAGTATTCAGTGGTACCTAGAGCTTCTATCTCTATAATGTCTTTCAAGAGTTCCAGGACATTACAAATACTAAAAACTGCCAGTTTCTACTCTTACATATTTGCATTCTAAGAGGGTTGTGGATAGTAGAGTGGTCTTGAAGTTAAAAAGATGTGACCACGGTCAAATCACACATGGCCTCTCTCTTCCCCAGGAAACTTCCTAAGATTAGAAATTAAAGTCAAATTGCTGATATGAAGAAATAGTTTTCCCACTGGGAGTTTCCTACATCCATGAAATCACAAATCCAAGCAATGTGACCTACTACTACCAATTTTTAAAATGGTTTCTAAAAGTCATAATCATTCATAAAGAAACATTCTAGGGGGCGGCTAGGTGGCACAGTGAGTAGAGCACTGGCCCTGGAGTCAGGAGTACCTGAGTTCAAATCCGGCCTCAGATACTTAACACAAAAACTAGCCATGTGACCTTGGGCAAGTCACTTAACCCCAACTGCCCTCCAAAAAGCAAAAAAAAAAAAAAAAGAAACATTCTACAACGTAGTACAGTAACACTGGATATGAGCAGTGACAGATGCCACCTGCCCCAGTCTCCCCTGTTCTAGCCACTACCACATTTTCACCATTTCCATTGGCAAAGACAATGGGACAAGCTACTAATGATTGGAGCTTCTACTTATCCTATATATGACCTAATGAATACCTAGGCAATTATGCTTAGCCCCTTCTGAATTTTTCCACAGAATACTTTGAAATGCTCTCATAAACACCCCAACCACCACCTCTTTTGTTTTTCTTTCTTTCCTTTGTAATGGAGGACTAGCCATGGAGCATGTGAAGAGCAAAGCCAATGCAATTTCCAAAAGGGAAGAATCTAGGAAACCTGCTTCCAGGAAAATCATGGTGACATATAAATTAAATAATTTGGACAGATTTGTGTCACATATAGATAGATGACTAATGAATAAATGGGACTGGAGGTGCATTTTAAAAATTCTTGACCTCTGACCTTCTCTCCAGCTGACTTTGGTTCTTTGTCTGCCTTATGTAGTTTGTTCTTTAATTTTATGTAAGAGAGTAGAGACTATGAGCTTGTGAGTTTTGAAAGGTCAGGAGAGTGAGCCACCTAAGGTGTGGGTGTCTGGGAGCAGAGTGCACCATATCTTCCAGCCATGTCATCAAAGATGCTCCAAGGGACAGAGTGAAGACACAGGACACAGCACAGCAAGAGATGAGAAGAGGACTGATCGAGCAGAGACACCACCTTGGATGTGAATTTGGTGAAATTTGTGCCATGTAAAAATTGCATTAAATCTGAACCCACAAGGCTCAGGTAGGACTTTAGGGAAGAATAGAGACAGATCAATTCTCCTATTATCCCAGGCTAGACTATAATCAGTCAATCAATCAGCAATCAGTAATAATAGCAAATATTTAAATAGTTCCTATTATGTACCAGGTCTGGTACAAGGACTGAGGTACAATATGAAAGAATATGTCCCAGATGTGTTGGGGCAAAATTTTTATATTTCTTTTCTTTCTATACCTTCAAATTAAATATATTTTTATAAAAGATAATATTAATTCATTAAACGAAACAGGAATGATAGACATGGGTATCTATCAGTGGGGGAAACACACCTGAAATCTTCCCTACCTTTTCAGGTAGAAAAATCGAAGGTGGTAGAATTTGCCCAAGATGTAATCGAATCCAAAGACCTTGACTCCCGCTTCTGTGATCCTCCTGTTACATCATTTTGTATAAACTTACATGTCTTCATGTTGTCTCCTTGACTGTCAGTCCTGGTGTTTCTAGCACTTGGTACAGCATTTTGCACATAACAGGCATTTAATCTGAGGCAACTATATAGATAGAGCATTGGGGTCAGGAAGTTGTTATTATTCAGTCATTTCAGTCATGTTTGACTCTTCCTGACTCCATTTGGCGCTTTCTTGGCAAAGACACTGGAGTGATACGCCGTATCCTTCTCCAGTTGAGGTAAACAGGATTAAAGGACTTGACCGTGGTCATACAGATAAAAAGTGTCTGAGGCCAGATTTGGACTCAGGTCTTCCTGACTCCAGGTGGGGTGCTCTATATATGACCTAATGAATACCTAAAGATAAGATGAAATGCTATTTGCAAAGTGCCAAACCTGGTACATAATAGGAACTACTTAAATATTAGCTATTATTATTATTGCTTGCTGATTGACTGACTGTAGTCTAGCCTGGGATGACATGAGAATTGATCTGTCTCTATTCTTCCCTAAAAAAAAAATATAAACCTGCAAACCCAGAGTTTTTTCACCAGTTTTCAATCAGTCAAACAGTCAGGCATTTATAAAACACCAACTACATTTCAGGTACTGTGCTAGATGCTAAAAATGCAAAGATAATAATAAAACATTGCTTGACCTAAAGAATCTCAAATTCTGTTGTAGGAGATGATGAATAGACTGAAGGACAAATGCATTTCAAAATAACATTAGAATGAAGGGTAAAAAAGGTATAGCCCTCTGCTCACTGTACCACTGGGTTGTGTGTGTAGATATATCCTTGCTGAGAACAAAGGAATTAAAGAATAATTGAAATGCAGTACTGTAATTTTATGCTAGCATTATTTAAAAAAAAAAAAACACCTATCTGGAAATTCTCATATCCTTGTCCAGGAGACCAGTTTTCCCTCAGGTTCCCAGGATCTCAGGGTTTAGAAGTGGAAAGAGAGTTTAGATGTCCAACTCTTTCATTTTAAAAATGAGGAAACTAAGGTTTAGAAAAGTTTAGTGATTTGACCAAGGTTACACAGCTAGGAAGTGGCAGAATCATGTTTTGAACTATGGCCGTCTGAATCCAAATCCAGTACTAGAGCCAGGGACATGATATGTATGGCGTGGGACAAGATTAGGTCAAGAGAAACACAGAATTCAGAAGTCAGTGTTCCAGTTAAGGTCTGGGCAAAATCAAAAAAATCTCCGCGGGCTAGAAACGTACTGAAGCGCATGTCAGGAGCAAGGGCAAAGGCAGGAACAGGGAGCCATGATGAGCCAGAGTGCAGTCAAAGTGTAACCTGAGCAGAACCCAGATTCTGCTTGAAGAACCAGCATTGGGAGTGAATGCAGATAGGGAAGTCAGAAAATAAGTAACTACTGACTGACTGGATGGAGGGCCTCATCCTAAGGTCAATGACTTCAAAGCTAAGCCTGGGTGTCAGCCACATTCTCGTTAATGAGAAATTGTTCAATTAGAAGGCTTATACAGAAATGTAGAGATATAAGGACTGGTGAGGGCTGGGCCTGGAGTCAGGAAGACCTGATTTCAAAGCCAGCCTCAGACACTTAATGGCTCTGTTACCCTAGGCAAATCACTTAACCTTGTTTGCCTCAGTTTCCTCATCTGTAAAATGAGCTGGAGAAGGAAATGTCAAATCACTCAAGTATCTTTGCCAAGAAAACCCCAAAAGGGTTCGTGAAGAGTCAGATATGATGGATTAGTACAGAGAATTCCCAGGTCAATTAAATCATTCTGATAGTTCAGGTCCATAATCATCTCCACAATACAGAGTCCTAAAGGGTTGCTGAGAGTCCTAAGGGCACCACCAGGATGTGTCAGAAGGGAGACTTGAACTGAGATCTTCCTGGCTCAGAGGTCAGTTCTCTTATCTTCTGTGCCTCTCAGAAAGATACAGGGGTGGGGGAGCTTCCTTAAAACAACAGATGAGAGAAGGGAAGCAGTGCAGGGGATTTTGTGCTACTCTTTGGTCAGAGGTCAGAATGTCTAAACTACCCAAGTAAATTGGCATGGATGGGGGTGAATGAGGAGAGGGAATTAAGGGGTAGATTATATGGGTCCAAAAACCTTCCACTTAAGCCCTGCTTCAAGACTTCATGATGGAGTGAAGGTGACCCTCAAATCCCAAAGAATACACCAATGAATTGCAAGCTCTTGCAGGTTCTGCTAAAATGACAGCCTCCAAAGACAGGCGTAGTGAGGGATTTTATTTCTGCTGTCTAAGGACCAGACTAGCTGACTTTGTTTGAAAAGGCTCATCCCCAGGTTTGCTGGAGTGATAAATTTTTAAGCCACAGCACCTTTTAAAAGTTGTCTACTAAGCTACAGAGGGATTGCTATCTACATCAGGGGAGGGAGTACTTGCCTAGGTGAAAATCACAAATCCTTGACTTATTGAAGGATGAATTCAGAAGGGGGGGAAAAAAGTTTTAAAAGAAGAGGGAACAATAGAATACTGTGGAGCACCCAGGAGGAGCTGATAGAGATTGAAACCTCAGCTCAGAGAGTTGAGCACATCCTGCTGTGCCTGCAACAAAGAAATCACTAGTCAGGGAAATTTTAGAGGCAAGTTCCAGGGGATACCACTGTGTGAGTGATTCAGATGGATTTGCAGAAAGTTATTTCTACCTAATACCTAGAGGATAGTTCTGGGACCTAAGAACCTGCTTTTATAAGATACCTACCTGGAGAGGTTTAAAGAGACCTTGACCTTGGTCTGGGTATGGAAATCACTTTGCAAACATTAAAGTTCTATATAAGTGTGAACTACAAATATGATTATAACTGGGAAAGCAGCAGTGTAGCAGAGAAGGAGAGCTGGCCTAGAGTTAGGAAAGCCTGGGTTCTAGGTGGCTTCTGACACAATTTGACTGTAACCCTTGGCAAGTCACTTAATTTCTCAATCCCCCAGGCAACTCTCTTAGACTATAAATTGCAGGAAGGTGGTCAATCTTCAGTAGCAAAGGGAGTTACTTCATGAGATGTTCCCCATTCCTAAAAAATCAAAGGTCTAATCCCATCTCATAAAATGGATGAAGGGTCACTGATCCCAAGGATCAAGACTAGAGGAGCCGAGGAAAGCAGAAAAGAGCATAGGACTTAAACGTGGGTCAAGTTAGCTGAGTATTCCGGGGTTGGGAACTGTATTTGACTCAGAGAAGGTCACTCCCGCTGTAGTAAAACTATTTATTGCACATACATATAAATTCTCTATTCACACATGCACTACACCACCATGTGAGTGGTGGAAGGATAACGCCAAAGAATAAAAAGGGATTGGAGAAATGACTGTAAATCCCAAGGAGATAGACTTTTAAGTCATCTTGGTAACAGCTGCAAAAAGAAACCCAAGACAGAAGGAGTAGGAACTGAGCTAGAAGAGGCTTCTTTTGGGGTGCTATCTACGGACAGTCATGCCTACATGCGGGCGCTAGGTGGCGCCATAGCACATAGCAGGCTAGTCATGGAATCAGGAAGATCCATCATCTTGAGTTCAAATGTGACCTCAGACACTTACTAGTTGTATGACCCTGGGCAATTTATTTAACTATATTTGCCTCAGTTTCCTCATCTATAAAATGAACTGGAGACGGAAATGGCAAACAACTCCCGTATTTCTGCCAAGAAAACCCCAAATGGGGTCACAAAGAATCAGATATGACGGAAATGACTGAACGGCAACAATCTGTGTCTAGGTTATGGGCATTACTGATGTAAACATAGAAGGAAACAATAATAGTGATTCCATAGGCTGAGCTGTAGTAAAGCCTGAGTGAACCAGCAACAAGGAGACAAGAAGGTGACTCTCTTCCCTCTTCCCTCATCCACCACCCCATGGCACTGAAGATTTCTTTCTTATTGCATTTTTTAAATAAGAGTTTCAATTCTACCTCTTCCAATTACTACCTGTATGCCCCAAGTAAATCACTTACCTCTAAGGCACTTCCATTGTGCACCATCATGACTCTCCTGGAAGTAGGTTCCCTAAACCTCCTCTTTGTGGGAAATTTGCATCAGAAGTACCTTGCACATATGCTAGTCCCTCATTGCATACATTTTCTCATGGAGAATACAAGCATATCTGTGACTGTTACCAGCCTGGAAGTTTCATTAGCATTTCTGAATTATTTACGTGCAATTTCTCTGAATTATTCTGATCATATTATAGAGCAAAACACACCTGAGCTTCAGTTTTCTCATCCAAACAATGAGGAGGCTCTTCGAGATGGTGACCTCTAATGCCCTTTCTAGCTCTACAGTCTATAATCTATGATCCTTAGCTGACTAAGTGCCATAAATTGTTATATGCTTTCCCTAGACTCTGGGACATCTAAGACTGATTCACATTAAAATAAATAAAAGTAGTCTGATTTCGCATTTTGCTTTGCCTCATAATAAATGGTATGTATAAATCAACTTTATATCACTATTACTATGTGTCAACATACTTTCAAAACTATATTGTCAATAGAGATCATGAAAACTCCCAAATCTTCACTTTTATATGAATTTTTCAATTGGAAATCTCTTGTAAATGACTGGACCTGCTAGAGAACAGACACTGTTAATTGACTGAGACCCTAACGAGTGTTTCACCATAAGCCCAATTTCCTTAGAGTTCTTGGGCAGGACAAGAAATCTGAATGGAGACAATACAGACACAAACCAAATTATTTATTCAGGAAGCTGTCACACATTTCAATGGATCTTTTCACTGCACTAAAAAGCAACTGGACCCCATGGAGAATACATCCATATCTTACCAATGTTACTAGCCTAGAAGTTTCATTTGCATTTCTGAATTATTTACATCAAATCGATCTGAATTATTCTGATCATATTACAGAGAAAATGCTCCAAGTGTCTGTGTAAATAGTCACTGTTGAAATAACAATGAAATAAGAACTCTTGGTTTAAAAATATTAATTTGGGAATATACAATTATGAAAAAATATGCTCATTCACAGATAATATTTCTAGTTTCCAAATGGATCTGTCAGCCATTCTTTCATAACTGTCAAACATAAATAATAATAACAGGTATTTTCAGTGCACAATATTTAAGTTTTGCATACCTTATCAAGGTTGAGCTGCAGCAAACTTGTTAAAGTAGATTCTTTCTGTCACTTAGTGATTTTTTAGTCATGTCTGACTCTTCAAGATTCTTGACAAAGATACTGGAGTGGTTGCCATTTCCTTCTGCCCATTTTACAGATGAGGAAACTGAGGCAAACAGGGTTAAGTGACTTGTCCAAGATCACACAGCTAGTATGTTCCTGAGGCCAGATTTGAACTTCCTAACTCTAGGCCTGATGTTATATCCACCATACCACCTAGTAGCTTTACCTTCTACAGATAATATTAGATAACTCAGATAATCTCAGATAACTGAGATTCAGAGAGGCTATGATAAACAAGACCATAGCTGAGAGAGTGGCAAAGGTGAGATCTGAACTCAGGTATTGCTGAAAACAATGCCTGTACTCAATTAACTATAACCCCCTTCCTCTCTTCTGTACTATATGTGTAATAAAGTTCACTCGATCTGTTTAACAAGAGAAGCTAATGGAAATAGTGACTCTTTGCTATCACTGTTCTCTCTATTTCCTAATGGAACAAAATGGATTTCATTTTAAGTGTCACATCCCATGCTCATTCACATTTTATTAAAAATGTAACAGAAAGTATGATAAAGTGAGGGAAACATAAAATTAATTTATGTCTTATAATTATCCATAGGTGACTGGTATTTGTTAAACATTTCACCTTTTGTACAATATTAGCATAAATTAAACCTTATTTAGGAGCCTAATTTAATTTGTGTGATCCAGCCCTGCAAATAATTTTCAAAATTCATTACATGCACAAATTTATTCCCCTTACAAATTTTGTGTCAATCCCCATTTTTCAATGTTTTTCAGCTTTTTTCATTTCTACCTTCTATGAGTCCCCTCTGTTCAACCTCTCCCCTTATCAGCAGGCATGGCAAATTGCAAAGATGTTGGTGTGTGGGACTGATACAAATGCTAGTCATGTAAACTGGTGATCAGAATTACCAGCCTCTGTATCCTAAGCCCTGATATGAATGACTCCCTAGGGTCTGATTTCTTGGCCCAGATCCTGGTTTCCCATTATGTTGATATCCAGATTAGAAATCCAGATCTGTCTCACTGATTCCCATTGGAATTCTCGCACCTGGGTCTGGATTTCCTTGGGACCAAGTAATGCCTCATAGTCTCTGAATTTTTATTGTTAGATTTGGGACTCAACACCACCACCTCCTAATCCAATTATCCCTCAAGACAGAATTCTCTTTATGATGCGACTTTTTCAAAGACTCAAAGGATTTGGAAGTTGAAATGGACTTCACAGCCATCCAGTTCAACGCATATATAAAAGGAATTTTTTTTATTATTTCTTTGGATTCAGATCCTGCTTCTGACTTTTGTTGTTTATGGACAAATCACTTGATTTCTTTAGGCTTTAATTTCCTCTTTTGTAAAATGAGGTTGGAACCAATGGCTTCCAAGTTTCCTTTCAGTTCCACATCTATGATCCTATGATTCCATGTGGATTTATTGATGGGAAATCTCTATTTACCACACTTGATTTGTATTATTAATTGCGTATTAATTGTTGTCCATCACAACTCATACATTGCAAGAGTCAGAATTCACTTCTAAATCATCAAAGGAAAATTAAATTCTGTTTCATGAATTGTTAGCACCAAGTATATTTTATCCAGTTCTGTGAAAGTAAGTCATGGATGGTATATATAAAATCTCTCTACAAACCAGAACTTGACAAGATAAAGAGAAGATATTTAATTAGCCACTAGGTGGTATAGTGGATAGAGTACAGAACCCAGAGTCAAGAACACCACAGTTCCAATCTGACCTTGGACATTTGACCAGCTTTGTGACTCTGGGCAATTCATTTAATCTTTGTTTGTCTCAGTTTCTTCAACTATAAAACAGTTAAAGAATAGCAGCACCTATCTAGAAGGGTTATTATGAGGTTCAAATGGGATATTTGTAAAGTACTTAGCACCTAGTTGATGCTATATAAATACTTAATCCATCTTTCTGTATATGTTGATACTTCAAGAATTTGTGATTTTGTCAGGATAAATACCAATACACATCAAAATTCTCTTGCTTCAGAGAGTTGTGTAATAAAAAATACTTAAAAGTTATCACTCTGAAAACAACCTATTCAAGTTGTTGTTCAGTTATTTTTCAGTCCTGTCCAACTCTTTGTGACCTCATTTGGGGCCTTCTTTGCAAAGATACTGGAGTAGTCTGCCATTTCCTTCTCAAACTCATCTTACAGATAAGGAAACTGAGACAAAAAGGTTTAAGGGACTTGCCCAGGTTCACACATCCTGTAAGTGTCTGAGACCAAATTTGAACTCAGGAAGATGA
Organism: Pseudocheirus occidentalis; assembly: GCA_028646575.1. Lineage (NCBI taxonomy): Eukaryota > Metazoa > Chordata > Mammalia > Diprotodontia > Pseudocheiridae > Pseudocheirus > Pseudocheirus occidentalis. The sequence goes on along the minus strand of CM053593.1, from coordinate 336,342,730 downwards.
GTCTTTCTGACTCTAGGCCTGGCCCTCTATCTATTATACCACTCAGCTACCCTTACCTGTTGATAAACCTCTCCAAATTTGCAGCCATCATCAGACCCATACTTGAAGCATTTGGCAGAAGCTACTGGTTTCTGCATTTTCCTGGGACAGCCCCTCAGAATCTAAGGTCACCTCCATATCACACTGAGGCATCAGAGTAAGATGCTAGTAGAATATTCCACTGGAACTCACACAATGTTTTAGCACAAATTAACAGGGATCAAAAGAAAGATACATCTGTGATAAGTAGCTCTCAGGTTATCCACCATTCCTTAACATTTTTGCATTACTCAATTCTTGGCTCCATGACATCTGCTATTAAATACATTCTGCACAGCTGGGTGCAAAGTCACTAGGTCACTCAGTAAACAAGGGTATAACATCTAGAGAGCTACATTCAGTTCCAGGCTCCATATTTTAAGGAAAACAACTCTGAAGCTGTTCTTTAGACATCTTCATGATTCCTGGACTCTGGCCTCGTTCTCCAGTTCCTGTCCTAGAGTTGTATACTTCTGATTGGTTCTCCAACAATGCTGACCCAGGCCCACTATGGCACTGCTTTCTGATCATCTTAAGCATGTTGTGTGCCAAATAACCTTCCTTGACCCTTTCTACTTCCAAGCTCTGAGAACAGTAAACAAATCAACACCACCATTTCTGGAAAGGACATGTCAGTCAGTTACCTCCACTCATGATCTCTGTGATTTCCCAGTCCAAAATGTCCCTCTTTGAATAACACTCCCTTACATGTGTTGTCTTTTAAGGATTAAGGAAGATGACATATGACTAGGCTGAAGGACCTGGAGATGTTAAGCACTAGAGATGACGGTTGTCCTTCCGTTCTTGAAGAGGAAGCATTGGAAGCAAGAAGTCTTGGAAGGGATGTGATAGCTGTTTTTAAATATTTAAAGGGCTATGATAAGCAAGAAGGATTCCATTTAGCCCCAAAGAATAGGCCTAGAATATAAAGAGTAAAAGTTGCAGAAAGGGAGATTTAGGCTTGTTGTTAGAAAAGAAATTGCTAGTATTTAGAGTTTACTAAAAGTGGGCTTGCTTTGTAGGTAACGGATTGAAGACCTCCGGAAGTCTCCAAGTAGGTACTAAATGGTCACTTGCTGGAGATTTGTAGAGATGATTCCTGTTCTGATTCATCTACATTGCATGTTTACTTGCATTACAAGGTCATTGAGTTTTAGATCTAGAGCAGAAGAGATCTCAAAGGTCATCTAGCCTCATATTTTTTATTAAAGGGGCCATCCCTTGACTTATTTCCTAAAGAGGCCTATTCCCTGAATAGGCATTACCTCGTTCTAAGTGAGTATGTGAAAAGACCTTAGACTAAATGAGTCATCCTGAGTCATCTCCAGTTATTCCAATGAATATCTGGCCACTGGACCCAGATGGCTCTGAAGGAGAAAGTGAGGCTGGTGACCTTGCATAGCCCTCCCTCACTCAAATCAAAGTCAACTGCAAGCCATATCAGGATTTCCCTGATGTCATGGTCCTCTTTGATAATGAAGGACAAACACAAGTCCTCATTTTACAGATGAGCAAAGTGAGGCTTTAGGAGGTTAAGGAGTAGTCTAAGATCATACATGAAGTAAGCCTAACTTAGCTTCTCTAACTACAGAACCCCTGACTGTAGAGCTCTATAGCCATCAAAGTCCCTTTCAGCTCTGAAATCCTATGCTGCTATGAACAATACTGTGATCAGGTGATTAGAGTGGATAACAGAAGTGCTACATAGTAAAATAAGACATATCACATGATGCCTGAAGAACTCAAAGAATCATAGCATGGGGTCCCACAGTCTGATATCTCAGACTCCAAAGGCACCCAGCAGCAGCCCTTAAATATAAACTATCTTAAATAATCCCTTGGAGTACCTAAACAATCTCATCAACTCTGTTGCTTAGAATTGTCTGATTGTGGACTTGAGACTAGAGGCTCATGTAAAGAATTGTTTTATTTTAAGTTTATAGTAAATCCTCTAATTTGGGTGAATTAAGGAGAGAACTACTAGGAAATTCATGAGGAGTTCTATTTTATGCCATTGGGAAAATAAATTATAGAAAGAAGCAAATTAACATATGAAAGAATAGACAGATGAACAGACGGATGGATGGATGGATGGATGGATGGATGGATGGATGGATGGATGAACCTAACTAAGGGTTAGTTGTAGTTGAAGATGCCTTCACAGATGGTCTGAGGAGTAAGTGGTAATTTCAAAAATATAAATGAGGAAGAAGCTAATATTGAACTTGGTCAGACTTGGAATAAATATCTCATTACTCCCCCTAAAAATGGATAGCCTGAGATTGAAGAAAGTTACTCACTGATTTTTCACTAAGTAAATGGGTAAATAAGTTACTTGTTGATATTTTTCAGAAATAGCTTAAGGAGATGTTAGTGCCATTTCTAACAAAGACAATTGGGAAGCATACACATTAAAGTGAGGGATCATAGAATTAGAATGGGAAAGTACCTCAGAGGTCATTCAGTTCAGTCTTCTCATTTTATGGATAAGAAAACTGAATCCAAGAATTCAAGAAAAGTCCAAAGCAATACAAGCAGATAATAAATGGTAAATTTGGAATTCAAGGTCCTCCATGGCACAGTAGAAAGCACTGGATTAGGAGGCAGAGGACTTGATCTCAAATTCAGACTCTGATACATACTCCCTGTGTGACCCTGGGAAATCATTTCACCTGTCTGGCTTTGATTCCTTAACTGTAAAATCAAGGGAGAAGAATAAATGATATCTCAGGTCCCTTCCAACTTGAGATCTATCATCCTATGACTCTGAATCCATCATTCATTCCACAGCACCATGGTTTGGAGATTAAAATTTCCCCCCAAAATGAATAATTGATAGTAAAGGATATTCTTTCATTCTAATATATTATTTATTTTTTAAAAACTTCCCACATTATCCCCTACGCATTGGGAAGAAAAGCAATATGCTATCAGTTATACATGTGAAATCATTTAAAACATATTTCCACACTAGCCATGTCACAAAAAAGCAAGAAGAAAATTGTACCCCATGGGTGAAGGACTTTGACTTTTGTACTTTGTGATTGAATTAACGATTTTGTGATTTACTAAATGAATGTACTTTGGCTACAACTATGTGATCACTTTGGCAAAAACTATTTGGGTCTTTTAGTGATAAGTTGTAATATTGTGAATGCTATATTTTCATTTTCTGTGAATGTTTTGTCTTAGTTTCTTACTGAATAGAGAGTTCACTATACTGTGTAATCATAATCTTGAAAGCTGTTCACAGCAGCAGTTCTCTGGAAAGCTGCTTGTGCTTGGCTTTACATTACAGCATTATAGGCAGGATTACAAAGTACAGTGCCTCTATTTGTTCCAGGATCCATGGCCATTTTGATTGCGATTGTAAGGCCAAGGATCTTGGAGGGGTAGAATAATAATGGAATTTGAAGATCACTTTGTAGCAAGCTAACAGGTACTTAGCACTTAGTTTCAAGTTAATTATATGAAGCTCCTGTTAATAAACAGAAGGTATGAATCCCTGTTGATGATGTAACAGGAACTGGCTGGAACAGGGAGGAGTTAATACCTTATGTAAGGAAAAACACAAGCTGGAAAGTCTCAGCAAGCATCTGGAGGCTGGGCTGCTACTGCTGGACTGAGGACCAAACTGATGATTAAGAAGAACTGAGAAAAGAAATAAGAACTGAAAATTGAGAACAGAACTTCTTGGAGAAAGCAGCTAGAGGCTGAGGAGGAGAGGCACAGGCTGGAGAAAGTGATTTTGATTTTGAAAACAGAACTTGTGGTGGTGGAGCTTCTTCTGAGAACCAGTCAGAACTTCTGCTAAGATCCTTTCTTCTGGGAACTTCTGCTGAGAGGTTCTGAGAACAAGGCTGAGGACCTACTCTAAGTGAGAGAGAAGGATCCCTACTTAAGGGAACCTGTTCTGTTGTAAAGGCTTGGGAATGTGGGTGTTCTCTGCATTAACCATGTGTACCAACTTCATGGTTACTGTAATGACTCTGGTTCTGGGATTCAGTTTTCTAATATTTGAATAAAAGCTTTGGTTCTGTCCTCCATGTGGAGAGCCTGTTACATTTTGTGATTCATAACTATACCAGCATATTAATAACCACCTTGGACATTGTGAATATTGCATTATTGTTACATATTCCCATCTTGTAGCATGGTGCCTGTCATATAGTAATCTGGCACATAGTAGGCATTTAATAAATACTTACTGATTGCTCCAGAGATGCCTCACAAATATATTGAAGCAATTTTCAACTCTAGAATTCTGTTTATCTGAATCTCACTTCTGTGTACTATGTAGAGAAAGTCAAAGAATGGAATAAAATGAGTTCTGGATACAAGAAAAAGTCCCTAGAGTCATAAGAAAAAAAGAGTATCCATTCTCTTCTAAATCAGTTCTGGGATATGCTAGGAAAAAATTTCCTTTTTTTTTTAGAACTCCCAAGTGTCAAAATGAGGAAAAAGTCATAAATAAGTGTCAAATAAAAATCCATTTTGAAGCATTCTAACCCACAAGATATTTAATGGGTAACATCATATTCCTGACAAGTTGTAGTTAGTCATGCATAGGTGAACTGGCATTTTGTAGCCAAGTGTCCAGAATTCATAGCTTATTGAACAACCCACTGGCTCACTTCAGTTTAGAGAAAATGAAGGACTTCTCTTTCTGAAGCTTATTTCTTAACGGCTCCTCTATGCCTGATGAGCAGATGTAAGATAATGGACCCACATTCACATGGACACCATCTTGTTCCAGTAATATTTTTGACACACTCTTGATTTAATGCTAAAAATCTCATCTGCAAATTTCCACTTCCCTCTCTTGACCCCCACACACACACATACACACGCATGTGCACACACACAGTGTTCTGAAATGATGATATGTTGAGGGAAAGGACAAGTCATTTATTTTATTTCTCTCTTTTAGACCAGGAAAAACCCCTCCTCAAAAAAATGCAATTATTTTAAAGGCATAAGATAAGAAAAGGGCACTTTAATTCAATTACACTTCAGAAGGAGTTGCCAAGAAAATATTTTTAACTGCTATATCAGCAATTTCCCAAAGATAGTCTTACACAGAAATGAGGATTAATGGAAAAGAAATCAGCAGGGGAAATTTAACTATAGTTTAAAGAACAGCAGGTGGGACACAATACATTATTACTTTTTTATTCATTACTTGCTCAGAGACTTGAAAAAAAAATCTAACCAACCTGACAGAGTGCCACCTCAAGCTGTAACCTTATGAATACAAAATGTGTGCTATAATAATATCTCTCTGACCTCCTGTGCCTTTCATTCCCTCCATATTAGCTCCTTCCACCTCACAGCATTCTTTAAAGCCTGCAGCAGAGTCCACACCGATTTGCCGATGAGGGATCTGAGTCACCAATGGGTAGAAAGCCCTTCCCAGGGTCACACAAAAGACCACTGATAGAGGTGAAAATTAATCCCACAACCCATAATTTACCCCTTCATCATCACTTGGTGACTCCTTCCTGACCCCCACCAAATGGTTTTCTCCTTGAAATCCAGACAATGGAAAATGAGTGAACCACACTTTGAGCAGTTGGGTTCCAATAACTGATGAATTCCCTCCTGTATTTTGTTTGAAAGCAAGAGGTCTGAACCTCTGGGGGGCACAGGGAATGAGTTGAGCATTTCTCATTACAGAACAACACGGATTCTGGAAATTTACTATGGGAAAATATGAGTATAGTCATTCTTTTAAAAAAAAGCTTTTATTAATGCCTTCTGTTTCTTATATCCTTATAATTATTTCAAGTATCCCTTCCCCTATAAGAGAGTCATCCCATATAACAAATTGCATTCTTAAAGACAAAAAAAGACAGTACAACTAATAAATCCATTTAAAAAGTCTGAAAATGTGGAATATGTAACACCTGAGTACCCCACATCTCCACAAAAGGACTGCTTTTGGATAACTTCTCATCTCTCTTCATTCAAGTCCTGTTTGATTTTTTATTATTTTTTAACGTGGTTTCTATTTCCATTTCCATTCTTATAGTTACTGCATATGTTTTCTTGGCTCTACTTACTCCATTCTACAATAGTTTATATAGATCTTTCTGTGCTTTTTCATATTTATAACATATCATTTCTTACAAGACCACAATATTCCGTTACATCCGTGTACCATGATTTGTTCAACTATTCCCTAGTCAATGAGCATCTATTTTATTTCCAATTACTTGCTACCACAGAAAGTGCAGCTATAAGTATTTTGGTGTACACGCAGGGGGACTTTCTCTTTACTTTTGACATATAATCCCATTCGGTTCAAAAGATATAAAGATTTTAGTTACATTGTTTGCATAATGTCAAATTAAGCGGCTGTGCCGTCTAACAGCCCCCAAAGTATTGCTCTGTCTGCCATTCTACAACCCCTTAAACATCGACTATTCTGATTTTTGTGATTTTTGCCAATTTTCATAGTTTGAGGTAAAACCATAAGATTGTTTTGATCTTTATTCCTCTTGTCATTACTGATTTAGAATATTATTTCATGTTGATTGTGAATAATTTATAATTTTTCAAAAGCAGTTTAAAACTTTTGATGGCCTATTGGGGAAAGGTGATTAAACATATGTGTGTGGATGTACGTATGTATGTATGTATGTATGTATGTATGCATGTTGGATACCAAATCCTTCTTGGAGAAATTTGATACAAAGATTACTTTTTCCTATTCAACCATTTCCCTTCTTATTCTAGCTGCATTCATTTTGTCTGTGCAAAAGCTTTACAGATTATCAGTTAACTTTTTTTTTTTTTTTTACTTTTTGTTTGAAGGGAGGAAGGTAGGGCAAGTGGAGTTAAGTGACTTGCCCAGGGTCACACGGCTAGTAAGTGTTAAGTGTCTGAGGCTGAATTTGAACTCAGGTCCTCCTGAGTCCAGGGCCAGTGCTCTATTCACTGCACCACCTAGCCACCCCATCAGTTATCTTTTGTAACCATAGTTATCTTTTTGTAATTGCCTCTGTCTCTTGATTGGTAAGAATACATCTTTTGTCCATAGCTGTGAGAGGTATGTGATCTACTTCTATGCTAATTTTTAAATTTATTGTGGAATACAGTATTGGTCTAATTAGTCTATATTCTACAATATATTGTGGAATATAGTATTGGTCTAAGTCAAATTTCTTCCAGACTGCTTTCCAGAGGTTTTTCCCTAGCAGTTTTTATCAAATATAGAATTTTCCTGAGGCAATTTGTGTTTTCCATTACACTTAGTTATTGAGTTCCATTGTTTCTAATTCTCCCTGGTCTAGTCTGTCCCACTGATATGTCCCACTATTTTTTTTAACAAATACAGTGCCAAATGATTTTGATGGCTGCCACTTTATAATATAGTTTGAGGTTAGGGAATACTATTTCTCCTTCATCCTTACTTCTTTTCATTATTTTACTTAATGGTCTAGATCTTTTGTTTGTCCAAGTGAATTTTGTTGTTGTTGTTGTTGTTGTTATTGTTATTATTATTATTATTATTATATCAAGTTCTATAAAGTATCCCATTGCTAATTAGGCATAGCATTAAAAGTATGGTTATTTTTATTATATTAGCATTGACTATCCACGAACACTGAGAAATAGTGAGCCATGAGGAATATTCATCCACCTATTTGAATCATCCTTTTTATTCTTAAGGAGCACTTTCTAATTTAATCTATGTAAGTCTTTTGTATGTTTTGTTGGGTTAATTTGTAGATATTTTCATACATTTTGTGATTATATGAAATGGAATTTTCTCTATCTTTGCTTCTTGGGATTTGTCATTATCATATAGAAATGCTATTGATTTTCAATTACATTCATTTTTGAGCTTATATTAACCTTTGAATGATAATGACCTTGGATATGGATGTGAATCACCCCCCTTTCTGGTCACCCTCCTTTGGACATGGCCCTTTCTCCTTCTACTAATGAATCAGAAAATTTCCCTTTTCCACATAAATGCAAAGGTATGGTTAGTAATACAACTGCATCCAAGGGAAAACAAGTTGTAAGTTTAAAATAAAATCAGGGACTATAAAGAATTTATGGCACCTTTGCCAAATTATAAGGCTTTTGAAAGAGACCTCAACATTCCCTTATTAATAACTTCAATTTGCCTAGCATTTTATGATTACTCTGTCTTTTCATATCCATTATCTCTTGTGTACCAACACTTAGCCAAGCATTTGGCATATAATAGGTACTTAATAAATGTTGACTGATTGTTCCTCACAAGAGCTCCAAGGCAGTTTCAGAGATAAGAAAACAGAGACCCAATGAGGGGAAAGTGACTTATCCAAATTAACACAACAAGAACCAGGATGAGTCCAGGTCTTCTGAATCTTTATCCTGTGCCCTTTCTGCCACACCACGCTATCTCTCTCATTCTCCTCACAATGTCCACAAAGTCTCCATCTATGTTCTCATGGTCCTCTACTTAGAATCAATTTTCCCCAAATTCTAACACTTAAAATAAGGAAGGTGTTTTTTTTTATTTTCCTCATCATTCAATGACATTTTCCTGCTTTTCTTAATTGCTGGCATTACAACAGTATTATTGACTAATATTTTTTTCCATTCATTTGCAGAAAATTTCTGCTATTTGTTCCAGATTCCCAGCCTCTGAATAACCCTAGACTCTCCTTCATCCTTCATTTCTAATCAATTGCCAAGAGTTGTAGGTTCTACCTCAATTACATCCCTTGAATCAGTCTACCTCTTTACTTATTGTCACACCCTAGATCAGTGTTTCTCAACCTTCCTAATGTCTCAACCTTTTAATACTCTTATGTGGGTGTGTCTGCATGTGGACGGACCTGCCTGGACATAGATAGAGGAGCAGTGTCTCAGTTCCTAAGACCATCTGAAATATGTGTTTTCCAATGGTCTTAGGTGACCCCTGTGAAAGGGTCATTTGAACCCCAAAGGGGTCGTGACCCACAGATTGAGAACCACTGCCCTAGATCAAGAACTTACTATTCTCATCTGGAGCATTGCAAGTCTCCTAATTGATCTCCCTCCTTTCATAATATATGTCAAAATAATCTTCCTAAAACACATGTAGGATAGTGCCATACCTCAACCCTCCCCTCCAAATATGATGGCTATTGTCACTAGATAAATTACAATTGCTTCTACTTGTCATTTAAAACCACCTTCATAATGTGGCCCCAACCTACCTTTGCAGATTTACCTCATAGTTCTCCCCTTCCCATACTCTACTGTTCAGCCAAACTAGACAATTACAGTTCCCCAAGCTTGAATTCCATCCCTTACCTCCATACCTTTGCAAAAAATATCCCCTATGCCTGGAATAGATGCCTCATTTCCACTTCTTAGAATTCTTAGCTTCCTTCAAAAATAGTTTAGGTACTACTTCCTACAAGACACTTTTCCTGTTTCCTCTAATTGTTAATATTCTCCCTCTCCTCCAATTTTCTTGTATGTATTTCACTGTTTACATCTTGTATACCCCAGTGAAATGTAACTTGCTGAGGGTAATGACTTTTTTTTAGTAGTCTACTCCCCATGCTTACACAGTGCCTTCCTTGCATGCGGTATATGCTAACTAATGAATTAAACAGGGATCTCTAGCCATGACCATTAGCTATAATATTGTTTGTATAGGGAAATGTATTCCAGTTCAGCCCAACTGATTTGCGAATGGTATTTAAGGAAAGAACCCTTTGTAAATTGAAGTCTGCCTGCATGTCTTTTTTCTTAGTGGTAACTCAGATTAATTTTGCCCTTTTCTACTTTCCCCTGGTTCAGGAGGGTATAGAGGTAATTCAGTTTCAACTACCTGCTTCTTCTGTTTTCCTGAACAGGAATAATCTTCACATTTCTATCATCTAAGTTTGCTACTTTTCTCCAAATAATATTCACTCACAGGCAAAATGTGATGTGCAAACATCATGACTCAGGAAAGATCTTAGTAATTCTCTCCAGAACCACTAAAAGTGATATGAACTGAGAAGCACCCGGGGATTATTCAAAATGAGAATCTGCTAGAATAGACAACTGGGGTCAAATGCTTCATCCTTTAGCCCATGACCAGAGTTGTATTTCCATCTGGATCAAAGCCTATAAAGAGTTTGATCCAATGATTTTGTAGCTCTTCCTTCAGAGTAGCATATAGTATTAACCCAAGAGCTCCACAGTTCTGAGGTGTAGACACTGCCCAAGTAGCCCAGGACTTACAATGAGAATGGCACTCACCCCACCCCACACATGCATACGTGTGTGTGCGTACACACACACATACACACACAAGTTGTGAATTTTTAAAAATGCATACAGGGTAATGAGCCCTTTTTAAAATCTTGGCCTGAGGACCCAGAATTTAAGCTTCTACCGCTAAATCAATTTTTTGAAAAGGAGATAGATGGCAAAGATAATCAGCCCAATTTTCCAGCTGGAGAAACACAAACATGAGGAGAAATGAAAAGATTTTCCTCAGGTCAAACAATCTAACCATGTCAGGTCTTGGATTGGACCCAATCCCTCCTAACCATCAGTCCAGGACTTTAGGACACAAAGGCATGTACAATCCTAGTTTATATAAAAGAGACTATTTTCTGCCAATGTGTGTGATCGTTTAGGGAAAAATCACAGGTGCTGTTAACAGCCCTTGACCTTGGTTATATATCATAGCAAAACAAGAGGAGTTATAATTAGGAAGTGCAGTATTAGGAGGAAAAGGTCAGATAAAGTGCTAAAAATACTGTTTAAAATATGGAGCACCATTCAAAGTGCTGATGTGGGAGAAATGACTATTGATTAAATCTGCTACTTCAAATCCCTGCTAATGCTGTAAAATATAATGGGTTACAAAGTGAACCAAAAGCTCTCTTGGAAAACCATAAGGAAGGCAGCTAGGAACTCCCCTTGATTAAGCTGAACCCAGAAAACAGACGTTGCTTTTTCCCCAAAAAAAGCAAATCTTGAGAGACTGGATGAAAACAGCATCCTGTTTTTCCTCTGCCTACTGAAAATTTCCACTCATTTTTTTTGTTTCTTGAAGAGAATAATTTCCTGCTCACACAAGGAATAGCCCTGGAGACTGAAGGGTATGCAGTTAGTTCTTTGACTTTACAGTCACAACAAGCATGGCTTAGAAAACTCCAAGGCAAACTTCTCCCACAAGCCTCTCTACCCAGCTAGCTGTGCTGCCTTTGCCATTGATTGGTACTTTAGTGCTATGATGGAAAGACCGGAGGATTTTGCCTCTGACCCTTTGTCATTCTGTCCTTGGCCACTCAGGTCCTCCAAGAAGGGCAATGATCCTTTTGGTCTTGTTCCACTTCTGCTTAGCTCGGTAAGACTGTCATTTCTGAATATAATGTGAAAAGTTTCCTTCAGGAACATAGAAATGGCCTATTCCACATCACCAAGAAAGGATTTATATGTTTGGCTGGGAAGGAGAAGGTCTTTAGGCTAAACCTTAGGAATCCAATATACATTGCTTGACCTATTAAGGTCCATTTACTGTGGAATGTTTACCTTCTTTCGTGGTCATAAGAAGCATTTGTTATTCTGCCAAATTAACTCATGAATGCTAAAAGACTTCGTCTAGATAGAAACAGTATGAAAAACAGCTGTGTGATGGACTAGCTTTTGGGAGCTTAGAATCACAGAATGTCAGGGATAGGAGGACCCTGAGAGCCAATGAGTCTAACTTGTGCCAAAATAAGAGTCCTCTCTATAACATACCAGAAAAGTCACCCAAAGGATGTTATAGTGGGAACAGTACAGGCTCCTGAGTCAGAGGACTCAGATTCGAATCTAACTTCTGATGTACACTGTCTCTATGAGATTCAGTTCCTTTATCCGAAAAAGAAGGGGTTTGGACTAGATGATCTCTGAGATCTTTTCACCTCTGGCTCTGATCATCCAGTATATATATATATATGTTGAGCCTAAATCTGCCCCCCTTCAATGTTTACCCATCACTCCAAGTTCCACCCTCTGGGATAAAATAGAGGAAGTTTAATCCATCTCCCATAGACAGTGCTTCAAATACTTGAATATTTCAAATACATCTCTCTCATGTAATTCCCTACTACTTCTTTCTTCCAGGCTAAAATTCTCCATTTCCTTCAATTTGTATGTTATAATCTTTATGTCCTTCCCCAGACTGACAGCCATCCTCTGGATAATGTCCAGTTTATCAATATCCTTCTTGTATTGTTGCACCCAAAATTGAATGTAATACTCCAGATGTAATTCCAGGGTACACATTGACTGTCACCTCCCTAGTCCTAGATATCACACTTTTTAAATGTAGCTCAAGATTAAAGTAAAGCTTTTGGTTATCATGACATTTGGTTTACTCATATTGAACTTGCAATCTGCTCATACCTTTGGATCTTTTTCAGGGAAAAAGCTGTCTAGTCCCACATCTCTCATCTCGCACCCAAGAAGCTGATTCTTTAAGCCCTTATGGTAAGATTTAGAATATTTCATTATTAAATTTTACCTTATTAGATTTGCTTCCCTGTTCTGACTTTGAATCCTTACTCTGTCATTCAACATGTTAGCTGACCCCATCAGCTTTTTGTCTTCTGCAAACTGAATAAACATATCATTTAAGCTTTTATCTAGGTGACGGTATAACACAGACTCCAGGGAAACTGCACTAGAGATTTATTTCCAAGTAGCATCAAATCATTAATGACTACCCTGAGTCTGATCACCAAGCCAGTTCCATAACCAACTAACTGTGATATTGCCGAGCCCACATCTCTCTATTTTGTCCGTAAGGAAAGACACTGGCAAATGCTTTGCAAAAACCTAAGTAAGCTATATCTACTACACCATTCCATGACCTATCAATCTAACAAGCTTGTTTAAAAAAAGTAATGAGGAAAGTCTATCATGTCCTGTTCTTCCTGAAACCATACTGGTTCTTACTGCTTCCATTTTTGAAATTTCACTAATTTTCCCTTTAATAGTGCATTATAGAATTTTACCAGGAATCAAAGTATGCCTCATTGGCTTATGGTTTCTAGACCCCACTCTCTCGGCTCAAAATGGATTAATTTGTCACATCTATAACAACTTCTGGCAAAGTGTTAACTGATCACAAAGACTCTGGGAGTTGAAGTCTTTCCCAGCTTGGGAACAGAGAAAACTAATAAGATCAACCCTCAGCGGGAAAGACAGAGGATACCTCGTACACTGGGAAATTCTTGAAGTCTGCAGAGAGAATGAGGTGGAGAGAAGGGAGAGAAAGCATACAGTCGACAGATTTAATCATGTCTCCTAAATATCTGTAGTTGATCCTGTCCTTATATTGATTGGTGACCCTTTGTTCAAGTCATGAGGGAACAGGACAGCTCTTGGAGCTTTACAAGAAAGAGTAACTTTTCTTGGAAAAAGGCTCAACTCTTCGGCCTGCTGTTAAGAGTTTTACATAAGCATGAGTCATTTCATAACACTTAAGAAGCTCAGAGTTACCGAAAAAGCAGGTCATGTTTTATAAATCTATCCCATACACAGGGGCCTAATAGTAAGCTAAAGTTTTATATCACAATGTACTATACCTGCACCTTCTGCTCTGAACACCTGTCTCTGGTTAAGTCAATCTGACAAGAAATGTTTATCAAGCGCTTCTATGCATTGGCCCTATGCTAAGTGCTGGGGATAGAAAGAAAATCAAAAGACAAACCTGGCTTTCAAAGGGCTCACTCTAACCAGAAAGACAATAGGCAAGGAACTATGTACAAACAAACTATATGCAGGATCAATTTGGAGATATTTAACAGAAGGAAGGCACAAGATTAATTTTTCTAACACATCTCAATTTTCCTAAGAAATAAACAAGTGCTTTGGTCTCTCCATTTCTATTACTGGGCTTTCTTCTGGCTCCTGATTGCTAACCACTAAACTACCCTGTCTCCCTTCACTTCACACTGGACTTCTAACAGTTCTCTGATACAGCATAACTCTTCATTGATAAAAAACTGACCACATACCCTAGAAAAGGAGTTATTTATTCTTCTATGTAGTAGACCTCTTTAGAAGTAGGGTGAAGTCCAGAGATCCTTTACTAGATTGTTCTCAAATTTTGAAAAAAGATATGGAGCATTACAATGGAAACTAATTAAATTTAAATCAATTATCATCAAAATATTAAACAAGTTCATGGGGTCTAGATTAAGAACCCTTGCCCTAGGGCTTAAAAGTGTTCTCTTGAATTTCCAATCAGCAGAAGTCTTCTGCTATGGTCTTAGCCAGAGGTGGGGAACCTGTGGCCTTGAAGTCACATGTGGCTCTCTAGGTCTTCAAGTGTAGCCTTTTGACCAAATCCAAACTTCACAGAACAAATCTCCTTAATAAAAGGATTGTTCTATAAAACTTGAACTCAATCAAAAGACCACACCTGAGGACCTAGAAGATCATATATGGCCTCAAGGCCATAGCTTCCCCACCCCTGTCTTAGACCATATATCCACAAACAGGAAAAGCATATCATAAAACAATAAACTGTTTTTTTGGTTTTTGGTTTTTGTCAGATACTTCAAAGACGAAGTGACAGTCAATCTAGGAAGGAATAATTGATAAGATCAAAAATTACAAATGAACTCTACACAGATAGATGCAACTTTCAAAGACATTTCTTATGATGAGAATGCCAGAACCAACTGCATAAGGAGACTTGCCTCCTATTTTGTTTGTATTTTCCCCATGAAGAAGAGAATGGTAGTCTTCCCATAAAGAGAAGTTGAAAATGTGTAAAAGGGATTTGAAGACCAAAACAAATGAGATCGTGAAAGGGCACATAGCTACCATAAATGAGTTTTCAGACCCAGAAAAGTAAAAGGTATTGTTGATAATATCAATGTACATCTTTCAGTGACATTTGAGGCATTATGGAGAACTAGGAAGCTTAAAGAAGACAAACTAGAATAATGTCCTGGTTATCAAAATGGAGAGGGGAAATGTAGTTCTGCAAATTATATATAATCACTGTGTCTGATTACATGGTCTCATTACACAGAGGGTCTTCTTGAACTCGAAGAGTTTTTTTTTTCATCCTCTTCACTGGTAGCTTCCTCCCAGAAAACCTGGAGAAACATAGACATTATGGTGCTCCTAGCATTCTTAGACACAATCCTCACTTTAAAGAAGGTTGTTCTATTCTTCCTCAAGTATGCATAGAGCATTTTGTTTGATTTTTCCTTTATCTACATTATCCCCTGCTTTTTATTATTTTTATCAGTAGATACAGCATATCCTTTTCTCCCAACTCCAATAGACTATAATACCCTTGAAGTATATTCCTCCCTTGCACATACTCTATGCTCCAGTCATTATGGACCTGAGGAGTTATTTACCACCTATATGCATTTATACAGTCTAATTTTCACCCTTCAAATGTACTCCCTCTTCATTATTGCCTTTCAGATTCCATTTCTTCCTTCAAGGCTCAGCTCAAAGTTTCCCTATCTCTCCCACTTAGTGAAGGAATCCTTGACTTTTTTTGTTTTGTAGACCACTTCAACAAGCCTGGAAAAACCTCAGAATCATGTGGAGTTTGGGGTTTGGGGTTTTTTGTTTGTTTGTTTCATAATTCTTACAAAGGAAATACTACATTTCTGTTAGAGGTAAACAAAAATTAAAATGCAATTATTTTCCCATCCAAGTTTACAGATCCCTTGGGGGGGTCCATGAATTCCAGGTTAAGAGCCTCTAGTTGCTTTCCCTTCCCAAATTGATAATATTTTCTCCCTCTTAAAATGTTCTTAGAGTATTTTGTCTTTGCCCCCAATACTCCCTATTTTTATTATATAATGACATATAGTCTTTACTAGACTATAAGCTTCATGAGGACAGGGATTTGTTATCTATGTCCATATTACAATTCCCCACTTTCTGCCCTTCCCCATAGAATATAATCTCAAGATCAGGGCTTGTTTTATTTCTGCCCCAGGGCCTGACGCAATGTCTAGCCTATAACATAAACCTAATAAGTATTTTTTTAATCAAATTGGGACTTTTTCATTGGCTAAGAGGTTAGACTAGATGGCCAATTGAGATTCATTCTTACTCTGATTCTGAACTTCTATGATATTGCTAAAGGACTTTGTAAAGGAAATACATCATCTGTTCCCTCAAGGACCTTAAAATCTAAAAACAAAACAAAAAAAAAACCAGACGGTAATGGAAAAGCAAAAAATGCCAGTAGGGCTGTGTGGAAATTAACAGAAACCCTTCAGCATGATACAAACTGCCAATCT
The DNA here is from genome assembly GCA_028646575.1 of Pseudocheirus occidentalis. Classification (NCBI taxonomy): domain Eukaryota; kingdom Metazoa; phylum Chordata; class Mammalia; order Diprotodontia; family Pseudocheiridae; genus Pseudocheirus; species Pseudocheirus occidentalis. The sequence continues at coordinate 336,326,390 of CM053593.1, read as the reverse complement.
ACTCTTTATAATCCATCTATGCCCTTTTCTCATGTTCCCTCTATGCTTCTTGCTGGGGTTTCTTATATCTATTGGGCTTCCTCAGTTAATGGTGCATTTTCTGGAGTTTCAGCACTTTCCTATACAATCTATTTTAAAATCTGCTCTCTTTCCTAACAAGCCAATGTTCTCATAAGGTGGCTATCACACTACCAAAGAGCTGAGAAGACTCATGTCTTGGGAGCTCATTCTCAGACCAGATTAAGGAAGGTCTGCGTGGTTCAGATAACCAGTTCTTTTAAAGGTTTTTTTTTCCTCACACTGCTGAATCAGCAACTATTCTTAAAAAAAAAAAAAAAAAAAAAAAGCTCCTTTCTTCCAGGCAGCCTCATGGTACTGAGAGAAAATAGTACCTAGTTCCATCCTAAGGGATTAAGCTCCTGTTGTTAAGAATAAAACACCATACCCCTCCAACAGGGAGATTCAGATTTTACTAAGATACTTGCCTATAAGTTTAATGAGAAAAAGGAACAGTCTTATTCTATTCAGTACAATTCCTCCCCCCCACCATCAAAAAAGTACCTGCTATGTGCAAGGATTATGCTTAGTGTTGGCAATAAATGGAATAGTTCCTGTACTCAAGGACTTTACAGGCTATTAGGGGTATAATGTGTTATCTAAACTTTGTTTCTCCCCAGTCCTGCCAAAGATGCAGCTAGATGTTGCAGTGGGCAGAGCACCAGACCCGGAGTCAGGAAGACCTGAGTTCAAACCTGAGAAATTTATGATGTGACCCTGGGCAAGTCATCTAACAGATACCTCAGTTTTCACATCTTAAATAGAATGAAATATTTTAAAAGTGTTTTACAAACCTTAAACCACTATATAAATATCAGCTTAACAATGAATCAATGAGAATATGATCTTTCCATTAATTCACAGTCTGTGGAAAAATATTCAAGTTGTTATGATGTACCTTCAATAAGTCAGTCTCTGTGCTGGGGACTAAAGATACAAAGACAAAAATGAGACAATCCTGGCCTTCAGGGAACAAACTATATACTGAGAATGGAATATAATGTACACATGGATCAGTAAATACAGAATGATTTTTGGGAGGGAGTCAGCAAAGGCATGAGTAAAAGGTAACACCTAAATTCAGCCAACATCCTGCCTCCTTTCTGGTTGTGAGGAATGTGGGGCTTCCTCCTGGAGCTACGGTCCTTTTCCAATATCCCAATATCTCTTACCTTCAGTGGTAAATCATCCATACAACAACACATTCATCTTGTGAAAGGAACAAAAGCTGCTTCACTAGTAGGAAGAAATCATGATGTTACAAACTATATATGTAGAGAGATAATCATAGCTACAAAATTCTGCTGATCAGGTTGGCCTATTGCAGCCATAAATGCAAAATACACTATTACATAGAGTATCATAGCTTCTGTTGGAATTTTATTAACTATTTCTAATTAATTTTGATAAGCAATGCTTTGTAATATAGTGTAAGTTCTGGTACTTACCATTCTTGCATTTAAAAAAAAGTATCATTAAGAAAATGAAGAGAAAATGTTTAATTGGTCAGGTAGCAGTTAACAAGCATTTATTATTTATTATATTATTTATTTATTATATATTATAAATATATTTATTATATATTATTTATTATTAAATGTTTGCTATATGCCAGGCACTATTCTAAGTAGCAAAGATACAAAAAGAGGCAAAAATATAGGCCCTGTCCACAAGAAATTCACATTCTAATGGGGGAGACAAGACAGAAACAACTATGATATATGTGTGTGTGGATATATGTGTATATATGTATGTGTATGTGTGTGGGTATATGTATATATATGTATACATATATATATATACATACATATAGAAGGAGTGAGAAAGTAAGAGGCTAGGTGGTAAAGGGCATTATATGCCAACAGAGCCATTAAAATTTTATCCAGGAAGTAAGGGGGCAAGTAGAGTTTTGCTTTGTTTCTTGAGGGGGTGGGAGGTGACATCATCAGACCCTTGTTCCACGTCTGAAGCTGTGTGGAGGATGGATTGGGACAGGGAGAACCCTGAGACAAGGAGACCATTTAGAAGGCTATTGCAACAGCCCAGTGTTGAGATGACAAAAACTTTCAAGGAAGCTGACTGTGTAGGTAGAGAGAAGGAAACATATAAGAGAAGTTGTGAAGATAGAAAATACAAAACAAAGTAGCAAGAGGAAAATAAATTAGTTTCTTCTCAGCTCCCACCATGGCAAAGCATCTCACAATTTTGGTTTTATTAGTATCCCTTAAAAACTCCCCAGTTTGAGAAAGAGAGGTAAACCCTGTAACTCCAATGATTCACCACTAGGATATGAAGTAATGGGTAAGACAGATTCAGGTGGTTTGGAAGGGCATGAATCTCATCAAAGCCCCAGCCTCCATAGGGACCAGAGAGTAGAGATGAGAACCAAGAAAGGTCATTCCCAAGGAGGAAACCTCCATCTGGGAAGAGTAGTCACACCCTGGGACAAACACAAAAAATTTGGAAAGGGTAGAAGTACTCCCTCACCTCAAACCTCCATGTTTGGCCCAATAGTACCACTTTCTGGTTACATTAAAGCAAAAAGAAGTGACAAATTTTTTGAACAGAGGAATGACTCAGGCTGAATACACACAAGGAAGATGAACTTGAAGGATATGTAAAAATCAGTTTGGAAAGGGTAGACTAGAAGCTGAGAAATCAGTTCAGAGAGTCTTTTTATCCCCAGTACCTACCATAACTCGTCTAGTATAATAGGAACTCAATAAATGCTGGTTAAATTAAAATAGAGTAGTCCAGACAAGAAGTAACTGACATAATGGGGGCCTGGGTGGAAATACTGGGGAGCCTGCTTCCAGAACCAGTCAACCTATTCTGAGCATGTGCCAAACCCCTGCGGCACTCAAATCAGTTGGATCTGGTGCAAAGAGATTCAATAAAGGAGCTATGAGCATTCAGTATAAGATAATGTAATAACATGTTGATTCATGTTCATTACTACATGTATGTTGTATTCTGGGAAAGCTAGTATCTCTGGTATGAGGGCTTAAATAGTCGTTTTTATGGCTGCTCATCAACCTTTGGTGTTCATCTATCACCCAACTCTCACCTGTGACTCCAAAAAACTATAGTGTTCACAATGACCACACCCAAGAAAACCATCTCAGCAGATGGGCTCAACCAGGTTGAGGGACCAACAGTCCTCAAACCCATCTTGATGCCCAGGCTATATCCTGAGGTATCATCAGTTGTCTTGACTTTTGTCCTACCTCTGGATTTCAATGAATCAGAAAGACAGAGTGAGGCTGACAACTTCACACAATTCTGCCTCATTTAAATCCAATTCACATGTCAGTCAAGACATCACACCATGATGGCATTGGTCCTCTTTGAAAACACAGGACAACCAATAACATGGTCATTACCAAAAGGTTTTTTATTTGTGTTCTTTTTCTCTTCCCTGAACTGTAAGATTCCCAAGAAGAAGAATTGCATCTTCTATTTCTTTAAACCCAAAGAGCCTAGAAGAGCCCTGAGCCAGTAGAGTAATAAATTTCCATATAAAGGTAAGACAAACTTCCCATGATCACCTCTCCCTGTGTTTTGTTTTAGCCAGTAACATTTCATCCTTTAAAATCTTTATCCAAGACTGTAATACCTTCCCTTGTTTTGCATACCTCCTTAGGAGCTCTAATTCTTGAATTCCAATCAAGGCTCAACTTGAATGTTATTTCCTTTTTGGCTTTTCCTGAAGTCCCCTAATTGTTAGGGCTTTCCCATCCCCCAAATTAACTTTGTATTAATTTTGCATATACATGTGCGCATTATTTACATCCCAGTAAAACTCTGGTTCCTTGAGTACAATGAATGTTTCTGTTTTTGCCTTTCCATTCCCAGCACCTAGTATGGTGCCTGTTATAAATGCTTATTGAATTGAATTTTATTGTAAAGAAAATATCTAACCTTTTATTGATGTATTGTTCTTTTCTGAAATCCTTGACAATTCTTATTTTTGTGACCAACATGCACAAACTAAATATTATCTGATTGACAATTCCCAAATGAATATGTTCATGGCCCTAGCCATGTTGTGTACATACTCATATATATATGTAATAATATATACATACATATACATACTCATATAGTATAATGGAAAGAGTGCTAAATTTGGAGTCAGAGGAATGGGCTTCCAATCCCAGATTTACTAACCTGGCGTGAGCTTGAACTAATGAATTACCTTCTTCAAGTTTCTTTCACACATGTGACAGAAGAGTTAGATTAGATCAGGGGTTCTCAACTGTTTTTATGTTACGGGTCCCTTGTAATCTAGTGAAAATAACTAACCCCCTTCTCAAAATAATGTTTTCAAAGGCACAAAATAAAATACACAGAATTATAACGGAACCTAATTGTATAGAAATAAGTATCAAAGTATTTTTAAAAACAAGTTCATGGACCCCAGGTTAAGAATCCCCAGATGAGATGATCTCTACTGGCTTATAATATCTTTAAAACCTAAGACTCTATAAACTTTTAAAATCTAGACAATTATATTTTCCCTTCAAATTTCCTTTTTAATTTTAAATGAAAAGTAGTGCAGACTATGAACTAAAGTGAAACATATTTCTTGATGAGAATCATTGACAGAGGCAATATTAAATTACAAATTCATCCCTTCATCCCTTTATCTGCTAAATGAGCAAGTTTATTACCAGTGGGTTCTACTAGACTTTTGCCAAGATCAATATTGTGAATTATAAAAATTAAAAATTAAAAGTACAGTGGATTTCATCTTTCAAGTGCTTGAAAATACCATATCAGTATTTTTATTGTCTTAAATGTGTTCCTAAAGATTTACTACATTAGTATAATGCAGTATTTTAAATAAATAAATATTGATTGATTTTTTAAAAATCCAAATGTACATTTACCTTTCTGCCTATTCCATATCATTTTATTATATTCAGTTCTTACTTCTAACCTGCCCAGAGCTTTGTAAATCTTGGTTTTGTCACATGCAATTAGCAATCTGTATCAGCTTCCTGTCCTCAGTAAACAAATGTGGTCCTTCCCTGTGTTCATCCAAGTCAATGATACAATTTGACGGAACAGGATCAGGGACAAAGAGCAGGAGTATGTAAATGAAGACCTCCCTCCAGGTTGATAATGATCTGTGGATTTCCGTTCTTTGAGTAGAATAGTTCAACTAGCTTCAACTCCACCAAACTGTGCTGTTGACCAGGACTATTTTGACTGCAAGAATAAATATTGTGAAAGACTTTTTCAAATGCTTTCCTGACATAGAGTACACTTTTATCATTCCTCTCACTTCCGGGAGTCTAGTAATCCTATCAACAAAGAAAATGAGGGTAGCTTGAAATGATATGTTCTTAGTGAACCCAAGTTGACTCCTTATAATGACTATTTCCCTTTCTGTGTGATCATGTTCCATTATCTTAATTATCACATCAATTACTTTCTGAGGATTCAACAATAAAAATTTGTAGCATCAACTTTCTTCCACTTTTGAAAGTCAGAACATTTGCCCATTAGTCTTCCTGTATCTCTCCAGGTCTTCATTATTCTTGGAAGATTATGTTTAATAGATTCTTTCAGTACCTTGTGATGCAATATATCTTGGCAAAAGAGACTAATTTATTTAAATTAGAAGTTTTCTTGTTGTCCTTTATGGTCATTTTAAAATTTCCCTTCAACTGTGGTCGTTTTGTCCTTTCTGATGTGAGTCAGTTTTCTTGACCTTCTTTTTTTTATCTGTTGATATTATACCTTTTGCCCTGTGAAATAGACCTAACCTCTTCTTGGCTTTCTCTTCTCACACTTTCCTTAAAATCCCTTTTTTTATCCTTAGAAATTTTTTTAAAATATTTATTTTTAATTTTCAAAATTCACCTTTACAAGATTTTGAGTTTTAAATTTTCTCCCTCCTCTTTCTCCTCCCCCCTCCCCAAGATGGCATGCAATCTGATATAGGCCATACATATACAATAAAATTAAACATATTTCCACATTAGTCATGTTGTAAAGAAGAATTAGAATCAAAGGAAAAATTGTCTGCTTTGATCTGCATTCAGATTCCATTGTTCTTTCTCTGGATGTGGATAGCATATCTCATCATGCGTCTTCCGGAATTGCCTTAGGACTTAGATCGTTGCATTGCAGAGAAGAGCTAAATCTACAAAAATTGGTCATCATGCATTGTTTCTGTTATATCCTTAGAAAAAATTTTATAAGACTCCATCCATTCTGGACCTTAGTTTTTCCTATCAGTATCCTTCTAAGTCCCTAACACTTTTGTATTCAACCTTGGTTGAGAACCTTCTGAGCTCATCAGAGAATTTTTTATACAGCTACATTCATTTCTTTAAATGGTTTTCTTTCTTTCTTATAGTATCATTTCTGATTTTGTTTATTTGTTTTACTTTTAGGTTTTAAGAGAAATTTGAGAGATTAACCTTCTTTTCATAATTCTTTACCACAGAATCATACATACCTTGTCATTGGAAAGTCACTTTCACTTGAAATTAACATTTTAAAATATGGTTTCATAAGGCATTTGGAATGGTTCTATTTTTGTCTCCACATTCCCTCTAACTGCCCTAACTGTCTTTTTCAGTAAGAATGAATTCCGAGATGACAGGGTCACTTTTCCCTAAAGTTCTGATTCCTTTCATTTTATTAATTAAATATTATGATCATAGACTGAGGAGTCTTAATGTTATAGACAAGGAAATTGAAGCAAGGACAAAATCACACAGGCAGAACAAGCATTTGACTCAGGATACTAGATTCAGTAGACTTGCCTCAAAAGTACAGCAGTTTTTCAATGATGTCTCTCCATACTATCTCTCGTTTTTGACCAGAATAAGTTAAGAAAAAAATTCTCCTCATTGGTTCATTAATGTTCTGAACAAGAAAATATAGTCAGCAAGACAAGCTATGACTCGTGTCAAATCACTTAACTTCTGTTTGCCTTAATCTGCTAGTGAAGGAAATAGCAAACCACTCCAGCATCTTTGTCAAGAAAATCCCACGTCCAGTATGGTCCACAGGGTCATGAAGAATTGAACATGATCAGACAACAATTGTGTATCTAATCTATTCCATGGAGCCACTATTCTCTTTCTTAGCCAGTATGAGATTGCTTTTATGATTACCACATTGTAATAAAGTTTGAAATCCAATATTGCTAGGATGCCTTCCTTCACATTTTTTGGTCATTTCCCTTGACATTCTTGACCTTTCATTCTTCCAGATGAATTTTGTTATTATTTTTCTACATGTACAAAATAATTCTTTGGTGGTTTGGTTGGTATGGAACTGAATATAATTTATTTAGGTAGAATTGTTATTTTATTAAATTGGCTCAACCTACCCATGAGAAATTAATATTTTTCCAATTGTTTAGATCTGTCTTTATTTACATGAAAAGCATTTTGTAATTGTGTTCATATGGTTCCTGGGTCTGTCTTGGCAGGCAGAATTCTATCTCACGTGGCTGGGTTTCATTGTTAATATATGGAAACGCTGGGTTTATTTTTTTATCTTGCAGCTTTGCTAAAGCTGTTCATTGTTTCAACTAGTTTTTAAAGTTGATTCCCTTGGGTTCTCAAAGTATACCATTATATCATCTATGAGAACCAATAGTTTTGTTTCCTCATTACCTATTCTTATTCCTTGAATTTCTTTTTCTTATTGCTGTAGCTAGCATTTCTAGTACAATATTGAATAATAGTGGTGATAATGGATAACCTTGCTTCACCTCTGATCTTATTGGGAAAGCTTCAAGTTTATCCCCATTACAGATAATGCTTGCTCTTCATTTTAGATAGACACTACCTATAATTTTAAGAAAAGCTCCATTTATTCCTATGCTTTATAATGTTTTAATATGAATGCATGTTGTATTTGTCAAAAGATTTTTCTGCATCTATTGAGATAATTATATGATTTTTGTTACTTTTCATATTGATGTGGTCAATTATGCTAATAGTTTCCCTGATATTGAACCCATCCTGCATTTCTAGTATAAATCCTACCTGGTCATAGTATATGATCTTGGTGATATATTACTGTAATCACCTTGCTAGTATCATATTTTAAATTTCAGAATCAATATTTCTTAGGGCAATTGCTCTGTAGTTTTCTTTCTGTTTTTGCTTCCCCTGATTTAGGTATCTAAGTTATATTTGTCAGATCTCTGTCTCTGTCTCTGTGTGTATGTCTCTGTCTCTATGTGTCTCTCACTGTCTTTCTTTGTATCTCTGTGTCTCTGTTTCTCTGACTCTTTTTGTGTCTATCTGTCTCTGTGTCTCTGGATCTGTCTGACTGTCTCTCTGTCTCTCTCTCTTTCTCTCTTTGTCTCTCTGTCTCTGTCTGTCTGTCTGTCTCTCTCTCTCTCTAACAAGGTGCACCATAATCATTTGGCACAAATATCCTATCCATGAGCCTCATTGCTATAATCATAACTTGAAGAAATAAATATTTACTATTCTTACTGTTTATAACTTAAAGTGTCTACTTACCTTATACTGTGGTCATTAGGGAAGTACTGACTGGATGATAAATTGCTATGTAAATGTGAATTACTGTTACTATTTGAATACTTTTTTTAACATGTGCTGAAACTGTTATCCAATCACTAACCTATATAATAGTTACAAAATTATCTGAAATAGAAAAATAGATTCATTTCTGTACTAATTTAATTTTTAATATTGTGCTGATCTTTCGATAATAATAGATAAGAGGCTTATTTAAATGCCCTCTTCTAATTTCCCACCAAGACCACAATTAAGTAAAGAATCCCAGACAAAGCAATAGAAGGCTGCAGGGGATTAGACTCCATCTATGAAACTGCACATAGTTACTCACACAAAGAATCTCAAGACAAAAAAAAAAAAGACTTTGTTTTTCTTTCCTGAATTTCATGACCTGCTATAAAAATAGTTTCATGCATTCAATAAAGGATTCCCATCAGAGGATGCAGAGACAAGCATCAGCTCAAGTGCCCCATCTAGCAATATTCAGAAATTTCAAACACTGTCAATATAAATAGCCTCTTTTATCATCAGTCTTCAGTTAATTAATGATACATATTTTATGCACCAAACTCCAGGTTTCTACAAATGACGGCAGGCATATTCTAGGTCCTGAATTAAACCCAGAAAATCTTTCCTGACTTGTTTATTTAAAAAAGAAAGACACAATTGGATTTTATCCTTGGATAATCCTAGTGGTGGTTGCTACCTGTTTCTTTGCTTGTTTAGGGTGTGGGGAAGCCAAAGAGGTATTGTTCAGACTTGAAAATTCCTTCTTCTCATATAGACTAACAAATGTTCTGTAACTGAGTCCTAAAGAGTTTGCTTGGAGTGCTGAGACTTTCTGCAGCTTGCCCAGGGATCATGAGCTACTATGTATCAGAGGAGAGATTTGGATCCTAAAGTGGGCTTTCTATCCATTAGGTATTGCTGTGGCTAATTTCAGGTTTGTCATTTAGTCATTTTCAGCCATGTCTGGTTCTTTGTGAACCCTTTTGGAGTTTTCTTGGCAAAGACACAAAAGTAGTTTGCCATTTCCTTTTCTTTCATTTTACAGGTGAGGAAAGTGAATCAAACAGGGTTAAGAGACTTCCCCAGAGTCATATAGGTATCAAGAATGTGAGGCTGGATTTGAACTCAGGTCTTTCTGATTCCAGTACCAGCACTCTATCCACTGTGCCACCTAGCTGCAGAGTTAAAAATAGGTGCCAGAGTTAAAAACAGAAGCAAAGACACAATGAATGAACAAAGATCACCATCACTACACCCAAAATGAATCTTTCTTTTTTTCTTAATGAATCTTTCTTGTTGTCATTGTAACCACTTAATAGGCTATAGACTTGGTTCCTCTTATAATAAAGAATTGTGGCCAAGAGAACCTTCATCCTTCTGCCTAAAAATAACTTGTATTTTTTTTCCTTGGGTGAGAAGAGGTATTTGCAGAGGAAGAAGGGAGCATAGCAAATATTTTATTAAATAACTACCATGTGCTAGACCCTGGATTAAGTGCTGGCATTATAAAGAAAGGCCAAAAAAATTACCTACCCTCAAGAAGATTACAGTCTAGTACAGGATATAACATATAAACAAATAAGTACGTATAAGATACATAAAGAACAGATGAATCGCAGCCTTAGAAGGAAAGAGGGTAGCAGCTGAGGGGACCAGCAGAAGGTCCCTGTAAAGGGTGTGTGTGTGTGTGTGTGTGTGTGTGTGTGTGTGGCATAATTACATGCTCAAAAGTCTAAATTTAGAGCTAGAAGGGATTTCAAGGCCATCTCTCCCAATCCCTTCATTTTACAGATGAGGGAATTGAGACCCAGGTTGAGTTATTTGACTTGCCCAAGGTCACATGGATAGTTAAGTTGCAGAGCTGATAGCTCCAAATCCAATCTGCTTTCCACTGTGCTAACCTGTGCTAAATGAGGAAGGTCTGTGCAAAGTCACCATCCTCACTCCCTCCTCCAGAACTATCTGGGTACAGTAGCAAGATATAGATCAGGATGACTGTAAATGCCCCCCATTTCAAACTTAAGTCCTGTCTGAGGATCCAAGAGGTTAAGTAAGTTTCCCAAAGTCACATGGCTAATTAGAGTCAGATGAGGAATTTTAACCTAGGTCTTACTGATTCCAAGCCCAGCATTTTATGCACTCCCTAACACACTCTATATTACATTGTGTGGTTCTAGCCTGAAAAGAAGAAAAAATAAATATTATCTTGATCAAAGGCAAAAGTAATTCTCACTGAGGTTATTATTTATCCAACCCCAACCTCTCTCTCAGACTCTAGTCTTACATCTCTGCCTTTTTGTCATCTCAAACTCTGTCTCACTGATGTCTTACATTTAGCATGTCCAAAACCAAACTTATTATCTTTTCCCCAAACCCTCCCTTTTTCAAACTTCCCTGTTATGTTGAGGGTACTACCACCCTCTCAGTAGTTACTCAGGCTCGAAACCTAGGTCTCACGCTCAAATCCATACAGTCACCTGCTCACCATATCCAATGAATGGCCCTGTCATTTCTACCTTCCTAAAATCTCCAATATATCCTTCCTTCTCCCTTATGACACTGCATCCACCATAATGCAGGCCGTCATCACCTTACATAGGACTATTAGGATAGCCTGGTGGTTGTTCTCCCTGCCCCAAGGCTCTCCCCATCCCACTTTATCCTCTATTTAGTTATCAAGTGGATCTTCCTAAAATGCAGGTCTAAGCATATCTTGCCCTTCCAGGATTATGTCCAGGATCAAATAAAAAAATCTTCCATTTACTTTCAGAACCCTTTATTCCCCTCCATGTGCCCTGTGAACCAGTGACACTGGCTTCCTTGATGCTCCTGCCCCAAAACACTCCATCTTCCAACTCTGAGCACCTTCACTAGTTGAGCCCCATACCTGGAATGCTCTCCCTCCTCAGTTCTGCCTCCTGGCTTCCCTTGTTTTCTTTAAATCTCTGCTGAAATCCCACTTTCTCTAAGAAGAGTTTCCCTATCTCTCTTAATGGCAGTGCCTTCCTTCTGTGATTACCCGCAATTTAGCCTTTATATATCCTATTGTACATAGTTGTTTTCATGTTGTCTTCTCCATTAGAGGTAAGGTCTTTGAAAGAAATGACTTTGTATCCCCAGAGTTTAGTGGGGATGCTAAGTGACTGACTGACTATTTAATATCAAAATCTACTGTGAATATTTCAAGTTATATATCACTCTCTTCACACAAAATAGCTAAGGAATTCTTCATTAACAAGGCAATTCATCATTAATAAGGCAACTTATGTTCCAAGTATGATATATATAGATGATATACATAGTCTTGCCTCTCTTCTGAGTGTGGGATTATCAGGTTGTCCATCAGTGATATCACTGCTGCACGTTGGGATTGCCTAAGAAAAAAATCTGAGTTGTATGATCCGTTGACTTTTCATTTCACTGTAACTATATTCAAAAGAAAAACCTGAGACTGAAAATACTTCCCCATTTCCATTTATTCTTTTTCATTTCTAAGTTTGCCACTTTATACACTTAACATCCGGTTTTCCTCATTATCATTTCAGAGTTAACTGGCGAAGAACCCCTTCTGCTCTGGCCCTTGGCCCCACTCATTCCAGATCTTAACAAAGCTCTGTGGGCTATGAGCAGCAGGAGCAGGGTCGTTTCAGTTCAAAGCCTTGACTTTAGGCTTGATAGCTCTCACTTCATTTAAGCAGTTACTAAATCATGCAGCTGTGGCTTCCAAGTTCCATGCCTTCCCTTCTTTCCACAAATCCTAGAGAAGAAAAGGATCAGGGAAAGCATGAAAGCTGTCTTGGAATTTTTGAGGACCTATCATGTAAATGAAGAATTAGAATCACCTCACTTTGTCCAAGTGGAAAGAATGACTTACAAAGAGGTCAAGTCCAGCTCAATGAAGGAAGAGTTTCCTAACCATTTAGGTACAGGGAGAGAGCCATTTGTAAGGGCCACTTTAAGCCTTGAATGACTAGAGGTCTGAACTCGGTCAGTGTGTCCTTGCAAATAGGAAAACTTGAGGAGGGTCTAAGAGGCATCCAGGGGTTTGCTCCACCCCCGTGACCACACTTTCTGTTTACCAAGCACTCCCTGTCCCATGTCCCACAGGCATGGGCGTCTTGGGGGGATTAAAGGTCACGAGTGGCATCAAGCACGTGTCAGTAACGGAGGAGCGCTCCCCAGCCTATCAGGCTACTGTTGTTGAGGCATGTGACAAGGGGAAGATGGACAGTCTATATAAGGCAGAGCAGGACACAGCGCACAAGGAGGCACAGCACGCCTGGGGGCATGGCATTCAATAGGATAGAATAAAGAGACCTATGCAACTCCACCAAGGTGTTTCTCACTAGTCTGTCTAATCCGGGAGTATCCCAAAGGGTCGTAGAGGCAGCCAAGTGGTAGTGGTGACTGAGACTGACCACATAGTATAAGGTAGGCGACTGGGGGTACCCCCAAGTCTGGCTGTCCCGGGCACCAATAATTTCACTGGTGTGGGAAACTCCCAGGTGAGTCCCAGGATTATAAAGAGAAGAAAAAAAAAGAATCCCTGTTCTCAAGGAGTTCACAGTCTTATAGGGGATATAACATACAAATAACTATGTACAAACAAAATACATACAGGCTAAACTGGAGATAATCTCAGAGGGTTAAGATTAAGATTAAGGAGGACTGGAAAAGGCTTCTTGTAGAAGATGGGAGTTTAGCTGATACTTGAAAGAAGCCAGAGAAGAAAGGAAGCAGAAATGAGGAGGGAGATATTACTTCAAGCTAAAGGAAGTCTTTATTAAGAAGGTGGTACCTAAGGTGGACCTTATAGGAGGAGAGGGACTTAACAGGAAGAAATAACATGGGAATCCATTCCAGATATAGTGAATGGCACAAGCAAAGACACCAAAATGGGAAAGGACAGGATGAGAACAGGATACAGTGAAATAGTCAACAAGCATTTGTCATCCACTTACTGGGCACTGGGCACTGAGCTAAGCTCTAAGAATACCAAGAAAGGCAAGAGGCATCCTTTGCTCTGAAGAAGCTCACAGTCTATGAAGCAATACATGCTATCATTCTTTTCCAGGTTTGGTTTTGTTTCTTTTTTTCCCATTGTTCACTCCACTGGTTACAACGCATCTATACAACCAGACTCTTGTACAATGTGAAAGAGCTTGCAGATCCTATACATGATTGTATGCCACCATTGGGGGGAGGGGGAAGGAAGGGGAGAGAATCTGAAACTCAAGTGATTCTGGAACTGAGTCTCGTAAACTAAAAGTAAACAAACAAGTCAGTAAAAAATAATTTAAAAAAGAAGCTCACAGTCTAATAGAGGAGTGAACATGAAAGCAATTATGTACAAACAAGACGTACAGGATGAATTAGAGGGAAGGCATTAGCATTGAGAAGGATTAGGAAGGACTTCTTATAGAAAATATGATTTTATCTGGTACTTGAAAGAAGCCAAGGAGGCCAGTGTCACTGGATTGCACCTGAGGAGGAGTAAGGTGTAAGATTCCCAGCAAGATAGCAAAGGACCAGGTTTCTAAGGGCTTTAAAAGCCAAGCCAAGGACTTTATATTTGATCCTGAGGGAACCAAATAAATTCCATTTTGTTTCCTTGCCAAAATTTTGTACAGCTGCTGGAATTGTCTTGTTATTAAACTTGTTATAAGTTTAGTTTCCCTGTAAGTCACAATTTTGGGGGAGTCATTTATTATTGTAGCGCTAATTGTTTTGTAGGATGCAGATGTATACAACCAAAGTCCCTGAACTCTGGAAAGTTCCTAAATCTAAAAACAGTAATTCTAAAAATCCTAACTGCACTTTACTATATAAAATCCTTGTAACTCTCTCTTCTGGGTCCTTTCATGTGCTGACAGACCTTGGACCCAATATGTCCTCCAATTGCATATTTTGCTAATAAATTACATAGCTCACTTTGTTTTCTCAATTATTGCAAAATTATTCACAACAATCCTGGAGGCAATAGGGAGCCACAGGAGTTTATTGAATTAGAGAGGTGGTTATACATTGAGGTGTATACACATCAGTTGATTCAGCTCAATGAAACTTTCTCCAATGCATGGATGGTTCAACCATTGTGATCTACCAGTCAAACCTCTTATCACCCCTGGAGCTCTTCATGGTTGCTTTATATTCAAGCAATGAGGCAGTGACACCAAAAGTGTCAACTTTTAGAATAGAGGACTTTCATGCAATTCTAATTAAAAAAGACAAAGACCAGAGATATGCATGATCTTTTTAATATAAACACAAGTGACAAGAGAAACTTTGAAAAGTAGAGACATTTGAGTTACTGGAAGAGCTAAATGGTGGCCAAATGTCTATATTATAAGAAGGACTGAAGATACAAGTGTTCCTTCCAAATCCTACTGTCTTTAATAGTCCCAGAGAGGGAAATGAAAGGGGGGGAAAAGGGACTGGAAGAGATTTTGTTCTATTTTGTTGATACAAAATAGAAAAGAATAGAGACGATGGAAGGAACATAAGAGAAAAAAAAATGAAGAAGTATAGAACTTATTTCTCATTATTGGAGTACACAAAATAAGAGGAAAGGTAGAGGGGAAAATATCTTATGAATCTCACTGTTACCTGAACTGAGCAAAGAAATATTGAAAACACAGTAGGCAGGGATGGCCAGATGGTGCAGTGAATAGAGCACAGGTCCTGGAGTCAGGAGGACCTGGGTTCAAATCCAAACTCAGACACTTAACACTTACAAGCTGAGCTGTGTGACCTCAGGCAAGTCACTTAACCCCAGTTGTCCTGCTTTCTTCCCTCCAAAAAGAAAAAAAAATGAAAAAAAAGCCACACAAGGCAAGGACAGAGGGAGGAATTACATAATAGCAAGAGAATTGGGGAGACAATAGTCACAAACCAAAACTGCACCACAGACACTTACTATGTGAACCTGGAGAAGTCACGTATCCCTTCTTAGCCTCAGTTTCCTCATCTGTAAAGTGGGGATAATAGCACCTACCTCCTGGGGTTGTAGTGAAGCTCAAACGAAGTTATATTTATAAACCATTTACTTAGTTCAGAGTCTTATATTTAACAGACATTTAATAAGTGCTTATTTCCTTCTTTGTAGGAGACCATGGATAAGAGTCATGCAGGATGGCAGTCATGGATGGGTAGCCATGGATAGGTTATATTCTGAATCATTGAAAGAAATAGATGGACAAGTATTTCAACATGACAGTTTACTTAGAGAACTCTAGAAATTAAACAAAATATTTAATAAAAACAACAATTTTACATCTCCTCATACTTTTCACACCTCTTACTTAATCCTGACCCTTGGGATCTTCCTCCCCATGATTGGAGATAACAGAGGCTGGGTATGAGAGAGCTTCTCACAGATACTCCACCTTTTAAGGAGAGAACACAGGGAATCCACCTCATCATTTTCTCCTCTCCTGGGTTTCATGATCTCCAGAAGTGCATCATTCTACACAATGAGTTCAACTCTGTAACTCATACTTCCTATGGGATTTTATCATCCCTCCTCATATTACTCCACCCCACTCCCCAGGCCACTCTCTGACTATGATATGAGATAGGAAGTGAATAAGAAACACCCAAGTGAAACCCTAGCCCCATGAAACCTCTATACCTTTCCTCCTGACTTGTAGGCTTAGCGTTTTGAACCCCTTTCTCTTTGTGTGATAATAACCACAATTGAAAACAATAATGAGAGCTAATACTTTAAGGTTTGCAAAGCACTTTATGTGGTATCTCATTTGAACCTTTGTGAGGTAGGTGCTATTGTTACCCCCA